>OY743173.1:63261518-63919110 GCA_963555705.1 Ligustrum vulgare
CGATCACATGCACGACATTCGCAAATTATTAATGACACTACCTAACAAAATTGTTTCTTGCCCATGCTCAAGTTCCCAAAGCCTCAACCACGAGCAAGCAATTAAATACTTGCTCGTGCAAGTACACATGGCCATTCCAAAGCAATCAAGTAATCAAACTGATATAATGAAGCCCCCTCGGGTCTACATGAGTTCGGGTTTATTACTTAACATAAGCTTATTCCTTGCTTAAACATGAGCGCAACCTATTATTGCTTGACATAAGCTTAAGCTTGTTACATAAAGCTCGGCTTGTTCTGGCTTAACATCAAGCTTATTACCTATGTGAAGCTCGAGTTCATCACTTAACACGAGCTTGGCCTATTCTCGCTTAACATTAGCTCGAGCTTAATTCTCGCTAACAAAAGCTCGAGCTTGTTAATTAATAGGCTCAGCTTATTCTTTGTTTAAATACAAGCTCGAGCTCATTACTCAACATGAGCTCAACTTATTTCTTCATCAACATAAGTTCTGACTTATTAAACATAAACTTGAGTTTATCACTTAACATAAGCTCGAGCTCGTTGCTTAACATGAGATCTGCTTATTATTACTTAGCATAAGTTTGGAATCATTTCTTACTTAACATAAGCTCTTGTTATTTCCCATAACATAACCATCGCATAACATCACATCCTACCAAAAACACGATATTTCATTATTGCGCATCCATCTCTCCTCTAATTCGATATGGGATACGCGGGGGTTATGATGAGTACATGACCTCGAACACTACGTTAGCATGTACGAATAAAACTTCAATGCTTGGGGGTCCTCATGTTCAGGCTTGTTCGTCCAACATAGGTTCATGATTTCCCTCCTCAAGCAATAATTACACTTGATGTGACATATGTCTAGAGGTCGAACCCAACCTCTGACGCACGGGGGCCAATGATCGGTGTATATTTTGGTCATTCCATTATCAGAATATTACTTTTTACATTTATGTTTAAGGCTCAAAGTCATATTTTGGGCCGACCTTTTTTATGGCCTGAGGTTACACTTTGGGCTGATCTCATTAGCAAAAATTAGCATAAATCTCGAGCTATGTAAAAAACACAGTTTTAATAATTGATTGATATCAAGGTCATGAATATGGCCAACCTATTCCTTTTGGGCAAGCCCAACCTCGTTGATCGACTCGTCTCTTGATAATCATAGGATAAGCCCAGCATATGGGTCCATCTATATATTCATAAAGCGTCATAATCTTGTAATGGGCTGGATCTAACCCTAAAACACGTTAATAGGCTATGTCTTGGTCCTTACATTCTAGAAAATCAAGGTAATGATGTAATTAAACTCTCTTTATCTAAAAGAGAATCCAATTCACTTGAGTATTCCTATATAAGGTAACTTCTTTTAATTAAGAATTATTTTCCTACTAGAATAGGGAGACTTATTCTAATTCTTATAAATGGATCTCCTTCGTTCATAATTAAACACACACAATATTCATATTTTTAATAAGCTCTTGAATATTCTTTCTCTATTTTCTTCTCTTCCTTCAGAATACTAATTCTTACTCCGGAGGGGGCGAGAAGGCATCATTCGTTGCCTTTTTTTGCAGGTTTCTTAGGGTGTGTTTGGAAAGGACCAGACATGATTTAAGGCTTTGCTTTGTTACTCTTTAACATTTTATTATTATGTGTTCAAAATTCATACCCAGGAAGCAGATAAAATATCACTGGCCAAATCAACGAGTTTAGACTAGAGGCAGATCAACAATTGGTTTATAAATAAGAGGAAGAGGCACTGGAAGCCATCAGAAAACATGCAGTTAAAGGCTTGGATCATCATCTCCAATAAAATATCAGCAAGGTTAGAAAAATTATCGAAATAAATTCCTTCAATGCTTAGACAATCGAGTTTTATAAATAAAATGAAAGGTAACTATAATAATTTAGGTGTATTCATAACTAAGGGCACGGTTGAATTTTTTTTTTTTTAAAAGAGGTCAAAAAATAATTTAATAAAAACATTAGAAAAATTATGCTAAACTTTTTACTTCGTCATTTAACAAATATTATTATGACTAAAATATATTAATATAATAATTTAAACTGTATTCTCAAATTTCCTTATTTACACTATATATAATATGAATGTAATAACCACTTGGATTCAATTCAAAGGTTAAAATTTCATTAATCAGTGACTTTTATTTTCAGAGTTTACATGAAAAAAATATTTTACAATTTTTAATCACGTTTACCTCTCTTTTATTCTTTTTATTATTTGAGTGTTCTTCTCAATAATTTTTTAGTTTTAATCTTAAATAATCGTTGGACAGCGTACTAAAAACAAGTTTTTCTTTCACATATCACATTAACTCTAGCAAATAATGAAGGATAGTTGTTCAAACTCGAGATGAATAATTTCTCATATGTCTATGCTTTACAACGACCATTAACATGGCTCAAGGACAAATAATATCAACTGTTGAAATATACATTCTTCAAACAATAAAAGTATTAGTAAAATTAGAAAATAAAAATAAGAAAAGTTGTGAGATGTAAAAAATATTAGGTGCAAGGAATTATATATATATACTAGTGAATCATCCCGTGCGATGCACGGGAAGAAATTTCTAAATAAAAATAATCCTATTCAAAATTAAATGAATTCTTAAACAAAATAAATAACATTCAGAAATAAGAGATAAGTTCAGCATTTATTAGTTTCATGTATAAACATCAACCTTTTAGGGAGAAGTCATATATGCGAAAATGATTGTGTCTGACTCTTATTGATAGTTATGGCATATGACACCATCAATGAATTTTATTTTATTTTGAAATCTAATAAGTATCCTAAAATTCGAATGGCTCAACGATATCCTTGGAATAAAGAACTTGTATCCTGCATTACTGTCAGATAGATTTTGACCTTATAGAATATGATCTTCAAGTTTTGTAACGATTATTCACTATCTCCTCGAAACAAAAATTCGCCTTGCAAAATGAACATTTAAATGTAGGATCTTCAGTATTCATGTACTCTGAACATTCAAATAATAGATGAAAAAGTTAATAATAGAGATCATGCATATAAAAGATAAAATTCAATATTTTGACCATTGACAATGAAAAACAACATGTATAATAATAATAATAATAATAATAATAATAATAATAATAATAATAATAATAATAATAATAATAATAATAATAATAATAATTAAAAAAAAAATTTGCGAGGTTGACAAAGATATTGCATCAAATTTATGATATTTTAGGTTTTCAATATTTATACAACGTAATTATTTTTTGATTGAAACTATAATTTAATATTGATCATCTCAATTTTTAGTTAAGTAAATTGGGAGACAATTTATATTTTATTGTGAAAAAATATCATAAAATTTGAATTAAAATATAGCAAAGAATATCTTTGTATGGTTAATTACTTTTTGAAATTTTAAAATTAACAGTTAGGACAAAAATCATTAATAACTATTTCATTTATAAAAAAATAGATAAATTTGTTAGCCGTTAATGTTAAAAAATGTGATATGAGATTTTTTGGAATAAAAAATTAATTAAGAATTAAATGTAATTGTTATTGAAATAATTTTAATAAATAATGCAACATAGGAAAGAACTTTAATATGTATATGTAATAAATAACTTAAAAATAGGATTTAGTTATAAAAATTTTAATACAACGTGATTTATAAAAATACGAATGTTTATAAATTTTAGATATAATTTTAATTGAGAATTTGACATTGGATCTGCATGATTGAACCAAATATTTATCCATAAAATTAAGACCAATAAAATATCACAATTATTATAAGAAATTAATTACGTATTAAATGTAATTATCTATAAAAAATTTAATAATTTAATAATACGCTATAAAAAAAAGAGCTCCAATTTTTAGATGTACTAAATAACTAAAAATAAGATTATTTATATATAAAAAAAACTATATGTATGATGTGATTTATAATTTAGTACTCAATCTATCCCATAAAGATAGTCCTCTACTTATTTTCACACAGATTAAGGACAACATGGAATATAAAATATTAATTTCACTCTTAAAAAATAAAGTAGACTATCTTTTTGAGACGGACAAAAATGAAATAGTGGACTATCTTTGTAGGACAGAGAGAATATTATCTAGTAATAAAATTTCAACATAATTTTTAACTGAAAATTTTACTTTGGATTTGTATAAATGAACACAAATATTTATTTGTAAGATTGAAAACGTTAGAAGAACACATTTTTTTTTATGAAAAGAGAGGTTTTGACACAAAAAAGTCAAATATAAATAAGTAAAATCAAACAAATTATCGTTCTTATATCATAAAAAATAAAAAACAACTTCTCGGTAAAAGCAAATTTAAAAAAAATAATAATTCTAGTTTCTTATTTTTATTATTTTTTATACAATGTGATATATAATTTCATCAAATATATATATTGACCCATGAATAATATGTTTTTTCTTCACTCAACGGTCGAAACCATTAACATATCTATCAAACCCAAAACTATTCTAAATTGTCCAACATTAGTTAACACATTGCAACTCCAATAGAGAAATCTAGAACATAATATAAATAGACTATTAACAAATCCTCTTATTAGTCTAAAATAATTTTGCATTCTATATTGTTTTCGAAGCTTTCTCTACAATATTCTTATTTTAATATTTTTTCTTTTTTGTTAGAAACCTAAATCTATGTGTAACGACTCAAAATATCACAGGTCTTGAAAAAAAGAGTAGTATCAATCATTTTTACATTGTCAAAAAATAATTTACTATTTTTTATTTTCAACTGGTTTGTAATATAAATAACTAATAAGCATTACCACGGCACCAGAAATTTTGAATCATAAAACGTGATAAATAGAAGGTGGAGTAGAGCGGTCATGTTAAACAGTACACATTTTTTTCAAAGAAATAACCCTTTAATTGAATCTTTTATTATTGTGTATATCTTCATAATAATTATATATAACAGAAATGAAAGATGTTGTATATAAGAAAATGAAAAAAAAAGGATATAGAAAAAAAAAATCAATCAACAGATTTTGAAAAATGAGAAAAAAAATGAAACAAATTCTGAAAAAGCGAAAAAGGAAAAAAAAAGAAAAAGAAAATAACTGGCTTTCTAGTGTAATTAGGCGGCGGGAAATAGAAGCCATGTAAACACAACAAATATTGAAGACTGTAAGTAGACGTCAGCGATTTTGAAAATAATAAATAAATATTGAAGGCCCAACTATTTTTGAAGTGGGTTTTGAAATTGATTATTGGATAGAGGATATAAGTAGTGTGAACAAGATAAATATTGAAATCCTCAAAAATTGGAAAAATAAATAAATAAAATCTGCACATAGTACAAGAGTTTTGGAGGGAAACAGTGAAGTTGACTGGAATTGACTCAACTACTTTTATATATTATATAGATATATAGATATATATTCTTAGCAATTTTAATTTTTCCTTTAACAATATCAATTACTTCATTTACTTTCAAAAATAGTATTAATACCTTAAAAAATTACACATATCTTTCATTTTACGCACAAGACGTGCAACAAACGTGTTTGCTACTACCTTAATCAAAATGTGTGGCTGCACAGTATTGTGTTCAATATATCTAGCAATTATTGAGACATGAAATAGCATAGGAAGAAACCAAAAAACATGCGTGAGTTCACAATAACATTTCAAATGCATCACTAAGCAATATAAAGAAATCAAAGAAATGAAAAAACACTCCGAAACCCAAGGAATGAATTCTCTTTCTTGATTTCCCCTTCTATAGCCAGTGGAAATCTCTCTCCTCTCGACAAACTTGGAGAATATAGCTTCTTCATATTACTTTCATTAGAGCTTCCCAATATCATACCATGAGGTGGCACTTGACTAGTTTTTAGCTCTATTGATATGTGATCCCCAAATTGAAAACTTTCATATTTGGAGGGTCTAATTGACAACCAGCTTATAGTTGGAGGATTTAAAGGTGCAATTATTGTTATTATGTTTTTATTGTGGATCATTAATCAAGATCCTATGATGAAGATTAAGTTGGAAATTAATATATTTTTTGCTTGTGTTCATTTGGCATAATGGAATAAATTAGCCCTCTCCTTCTCCTCTCTTGTGAGAAAGCCACCCGAGTTTTCTTGCATCATGTAGAAAAATATTCTGTGGCATAATTGAATCCTTGTATAGGCTAATTGGAAATGCTATTGTGTAGTATTTGGTATGGTGATATTGTAGAGAATATGAGTTGTGATTTGGTAATTCCATGAGAAGGAATTGACGCACGGTTTTGTGTGCGGAAATCTTGTAAAGAACTCTTATTGAATTTGGCTAGTGGAACGGACTGGATCCGGAGTCCCCCAGATATAGGTGTGATTTGGCATTGAATTGAGTCACCAAGATTGTGTTCTTTGTTTCTTGTTGCATTTTCTTGATTATTATTTTATGTTATTCACGACAATTACAAAATTGGGACATGAAATTTCGAACAACTGGTATCAGAGTCTTGTGTGAAGATCAAGAACTTGTAGAATTTTGTGATTGAAAAGAATTACAAAAATTGAAAGAAATTCGAGAAGTGGAAATCAAGAGAAAAAAAAAAAAAAAAAAGGCAAAATCGGATTGCAAGAAAAAAAAATTGAGGAAAGAATTCAAAAAGGAAGGAAAACTTTCCAAGAAGGGAAAGTGGAAAACCGACCAAAATCGGTAGTTAAACAAGAATTGGAGAAAATGGTTGCCAAAATGGGAAAGTTCATGGCCAAGTCAAAAATTCAAGGAAGGGAATTACTACTGCCGGAGGCCAAAAAAAAAAATTCAAAAGGAACTTGCCACTTTGGGAAAGTCTAGGAAGTGAAAAACATGCCAATTGGGGAAAGAATTATCAACTAACCGATGCAAAAATCAAGAAACTGAGCAATGACCAAAGCAGGAAGCCAAAGAAAGTAACTGACTGTGAGAAGCTGTGGAAGAGTGTGCACCGACCAGAAGGTAAAAAAAATCAGTGACCGCTGGAAGAAAAATTGGAAGTGACCGTGAAAGTGAGGAAGGAAGAAACCGAGGTGAAGCCAAGAAGTGAAATAAGCCGTGACAATAAGAGAAGCACCGATTGAGTGAAGGTTTCTGACATTTTACAATACTCCGATCTCCGGCGGTCAACCAGCGATCTGAAGGCACCGGAAGGGCTGCAAAAATAGTGGGAAACACTCGCCTGAAGTGTGAGCGACAACCGGCGGCGGAAGGCGGCGATTTAACCTAAAATCAAAAGTTCAACCAGAGCTTTAAACTCAAGTTCCGGCCAGTAGAAAACCTCGATTAAAAAACGGTCTGCACCGTTGGACTCACGACATCGAGGAACATCTTGCAGCGCGTTGGGCATATTTTTCGATGGCGGCGGGCGGCGGTCCAGCGAGGCTCCGATGACTTTTTTTTTTTTTTTGGACAGTTTCACTTTCTCGACTTGCTGAGTCCATTTTCGAAGTTAGTTTTGCAAGATTCCAAATGCATATATGAACATGCATTATTCGCTCAGTGATATCCCTAAACTTTAATTTTTTTTTATTACTTTACCTTACTGGTAGCAATCTGTTTAGGTTAATGTTCACTTATATTTCGCAATGCGAGATACACTCGCAAGTGTACGAGATCGTGAAAAGTAATAAGTGGACCTAAGAGTCTGGATTATCGTTCCCACAATGATTGCTATTAAGTATCGAAATATATTAGTTACTATCCTTATTTGAACGTGCACATTTGGTTGAGAATTTAAACTAACACTAGAGAATTAATTTAAAGAAATAAATTACTAGAATGCTTTTGTTTTAAAATTGATTGTAAAATAGTTGAAAATCCCGATTTCATCTACCCAATTATATTAACTACATTTTCAGTTTTATTTTCTAAATATGCATTCGGTCGAATTCACTAATTTAAATTGAAATTCCTCTCTCGAGTTTAAATCAATTCTACCTAAATAAGTTAACTATGTTTCTCTACAGAGGGTGGTCCGAATATTCCTTATCTAGATACATAACACACAAAAATTCATACACTACCGTAATAATAACAAGAGTATATCTCTATCTCTTGTTCAATTACCGGATTTATTACCTAGATCTATGTTATTAACTCACCTCACGAATTATGGAAATATCACATTGAATCATGAATTGGTGATCAAGCAACTCAAGCATTAAGCACAATAATAATCAACACATGCAGTGAATTATTAAAATAAGGAACGTGGAATTAAAATAATCAATTAGGCTACATCGTTCATCCCAACGTTAAATTTAGCTACACATCATATTTAAATTACAAAAACAATAAATAATGACGTTCATTGAAAATAATAAAGAAGAATGGAAAGCTTGCACCACGTATCGATTCTTCAAGTATCTCCAAGTCTCGTCCCTTTGCAATGCTTCGATCTCCCCAGAATTTGATGTGAAAAGCTTGATTGTATAACGTTCTTAGGTGAGGCAAAAGTTCTGATTTCGTGCCTCTTATGTTCTATATATAGGTATTGGAGAGAGCTAGGTCAAAAGAGAAGAAAATCAAATAAAAATCGTAGAAAAAGCCCATATCGCGGCTTAGCGGACAGCTGCGCGATCGCTTGATTTAAAACCTAGCGATCGCGTGGATACATCTTTAAGTCTCGGGTGAAAATTTTACTACCTCGAGCGATCGCACGGTATTAAATCCGGCGATCGCGTTCTTAGACCCTTCAGTGCAATTTCCAAATTTTCCAGGTTGTTTAAGTTAGTCCCTGACTTTTAATTGCACATTCAGTCCTCAACTTATGATTGTTGCGATTTAGCCTTCAAACTTTGGAATCTTCTCAATTTGCTCGTTTCAGCTTTCAATTCCTTCAATTAGGTCCTCCAACTTCTGATTCTTTCACTTTGGCACCATGAACATTTCCCAGTTGTTGTCACCTACTTCTCACTTACTCAATTAAGCTCCAATTAACATTCAATTGTGCATTTTTCCTATTAATTGTTTCATTCTTCATCTTTTTGGATATTTTCTGCAAGGTAAACAAATAAACACAAATTAAATAGCATGTATTCCAAAACGACAATAATATATTCTAATTTAGACATATAAATAAGTGTATAAAATACACTTATCAGTTAATTATTATTTATTTTTTTTGAAAAATTGTCACCTTGCCTGTTACTTGTTTTGCTGAGCTGTATTCGATATTGATATGTTATTATTGCTTCTTGGACCTGTTAATTGTTTGATTAGATTAGATGGAGTAGTGACGAGATTAGTGTTTCTAGTTGGTGCGTTCAATGGTGGTTGATAACTTGATTAGATACAAGTTTCCATTTAAATAGCTCACTAAATGGAGTGACGAGGTTAGTGTTCTAATTGGTACGTTATTTCTATTGATCGGGTCCGTGGTAATTAATAACTAGACTAGATACAAGTTTCATTTAAATAAGTTACAAGCCATAGGAATGGGTCTAATGCTTAATCAAATTTGAAATAAGTGTCTCTCTCCAAGTTTGGGTATCCAATGGTATTAATCTTGACTTGAAATAATAGTAAGATTATGGTAAATCTTGACTTGAAATAGTAGTGAGATTTGGGAGAGAGATCTTGACTTATTTGTTGTTGTTTGGTCACTTTATAAGATTGTTATAAAAAGAAGCATGAACAGATAGATAGAGAGAGATGAAGAGTATGTGGTATCTTGTTCTAATTTAGGACCCGAATGAGGATTATGTGTTATTAAATCCTGTGATATAAATTTAATTTTGAAATTTCACATGCATGAATGGCTACTTAATTTAGCGCATATTTTTATGTTACATCCCATATTGATTTGTTCAACGATTTGCATGAACATGACTTTGATCACGTTGTGTTGTTTAGTGATATTGAATGCAAGAGTGTTAGGATGAGTGATATTTCTGTTAAATTTGATGGGGGCTAAGTGCTCATTTTTTAGTGGAGTTAGATATATTCATGAGATGAATATGAATTTGATATGTGGGTCAATTAGAAGAGATGGGGCTGACTGGTGAAATTGAGCATGAGCTCATGAAAATTATTAAGGGTGTTCTTGTAACGTGTAAGGGAGTTACAAGATATGGTGTATATGTTACCACTATTTATGTGATTAGAGGTGTTGATTCCTCTGTTTCGTTTACCGACACAAATGACTTGTATGAGTTGCACACTACGGGTGCACGGATGAATGATAAGAAGCTTCTTGGTGATATAGGTGCTGTTGTAGGAGACCATGGGTCTTATGTACCTTGATATGATAAATGCAGATTATATGTAGACTGTATGTCTTATATGTATTTATGTGGTCATTGTGTGTGTGGTAAGTTTCATAAAGGCGTGCTTGGAAATGACTATATGTCGAATTTGCTTTTATGTGATCGTCGTGTGCTTGATAAGCAAGGTCGTGTTTCTTTTTCTTCAGGTTTGTGATACTACTCATGATAGACTGCATGATAAATGTGTTGATCATTTTATGCTGTAGACTTTTGGCTGTGCTTATATTTTCACCATTTAAGAATGGGGGGAAATACTGAACCTATTGCTAGATATATGTTTCTAGGATGTCTTCCGGAGGATTGATGATTATAGGTTATTGTGTAGAAGCCAAAAGGGTGGTTAGATCATGGAGTAATGTGATCATGGTTAATGTGTTGTGTGATCACGATTAATGAGGCTGATATGTCATGTTCAGAACATGAGTTTTTAGTGCAATTGAGAGAAAAAATAGCAAGGTAGTGCTAGTTATCAGTTGCAGGTGGAGTTATATATAGTCATAGTACTATCCCTAGGCCTAGGGTACTTAGAGTGATGTGAAGATTTCACTATTCAGCGTCTTGAAGATTAAAAGAGAGTGGTGATAGAGTGATATGGATACACCCGTTATAACTTATTCTTAGGTTGACTAGTTGTTGACTAGTGTGATAGAGTGATGAGACTCTATGAGGATGAACAATTGATAGAGTGATGAGACTCTGTGAGAATGGACAATCGATAGAGTGGATGGAGCAATGGATAGAGATGTGTTCTCTTGTTTTGAATCAAAAGGAGATATACCACTAGGAATGAACTTTGTTAGATTACTAGACTAGATAAAGGAGTACACACATAGATTGAGGTGGAGGTTATATGAAAACTTTTTTTGGTTGTTTAGTTAGTCGACAACTTAAACAACCAGATGTGAAATTACATTTTTTTATAACAGTTTTTATGTTTTAACCTCTTGGGTTTTGATGATAATAAAAACTTGTGCATGTGTGTTTTATCTTGAAAGTTTCTGGTATGGCTTAAATGTTACCTGGCTGTGGTATATGTGATTTGATTCGTTTGTTCGTAAATTGATGATATTGCTCTTGATTGATTCATTGTTGACAATTGTAAATGGAAAGTATTGAAATGTGTACGTTGGATCTGAGGGGATATTGTGGTGAGTCTTATGTGTATGTGCTATACATAATGTGATAGTGTGAGGATTTATATATGTATGTTATGTTGGGGATATTGGTAATGGGATGGTGATTTTCCTCCTATGGGTTTCACCTTGTGTGATGGTTATGTGAGTTGCAAATCACATTTTTTTTTTTTGCACATAGTTCTATTATCCATGATTGAATTTAAGTATATTGACATCATTTGATTCATTAAATGATCTTTGATATTTAATGGTCTTCTTTAAATATTGTGGTTTTATTGGTGATATGATTACATACTTTGGCTGTTAGCATGATATACATTTTAATGGAGAAATCCAGTTTTTCACGTTTGCACTATATATAGAGATTATATGTTGCATTTTATTCAAGGTGTCACATGGTGTTGTAAAGCCTGAATAAATGTTTTTTGTATCACATTTCCTCAGATATGGTGCTAGAGTCATGACATGGTAAAATTCAAGAGTTCATTTTAGACACGACGCGCATGTTCTTTGGTGATATTTCCCTCTCCGTTATAGTGATTCTTACAGCCATGTATAATTACTTGTAGTATAATTTGAGCCATAGTGTAGGCTAGATTGGTAGTACTACTATATAGTGTTTGGCACGGTGTTAGTTGTTCGCTAGAAACACACCGCAAGTGCACGAGTCGCATACAAGTGATAGTGGACTAATTGAGTCCGGTTTATCGATCCTACAAGGATTGTCTATTTCAACTACACTCTAGTATAATTAATTTTAACAAGAAACACACACAATAAAGATTTGTTTGGGAATGTTCTCGTACTAGAATTAAAGTTGCAATTGTAAATAAATAACTAGAAAAATGGTGATGAATAGATGATAAAGGAGTGTTGGGATTCTTGATTCCACTTGACCATTACCTAATTGAATTATCATAAGCAAATAGAAATGCAATTCATTAATCATGTTAGATCCAATTTTTCAAGCTTAGCCAATTACCTCTCTCGAGTGAAATCAACCCTAATTAGTGGCATTAACCTACTATATCTCTATGTCGATTAAAAACACACCAATTGCATTAAACATTTGTGAAAATAGCTCAATGGGTCATCTAGGATTTTAGGTATATCTCTATCCTAAACAAGAACTTAGAGCAAATATTGTATTGATCTAGAATATACAACAATTTCTCAATAATTGCACATCCCATGAAACCTAAGCATAAATGTGGCCACAATAAATGCTAGTCAATAAATACAACAATAAATGCACAAGATAATAAAAAGCTTAAATTCTTAATACAAGCATTAAAATCAACTAAGCTAGGTCAAGCTTCATCAATAATCCCAACACAAAATAGTTTAGCCCATGATGAAATAACAATAAAATTCAAAAATTAAATACATCATTTCAACAATAGACTAAAATATATAAAGAAATATGAAGATTAACAAGAAAACTTCCCTTCAACAATGGTTAGTACTTCAAAACATCAATGTTCATCCACAAAGTTGTAGGTATTTCTCCCCTAAATCAACATTCATCTACTAACCTAACTAATTACAAGAGAAATTTACAAGACAAAAGCAAGAAAAATCAAAGAGAGAAAGAGAGTTAGGGTTTCTTCACTTGAAAATGAGGGAAGAATGATTCAAAAATAGCCAAAATCACTCAAAATACCCCCAAAATCACGTAGATCCGCGTATAACAGCTTTTGGGCCGAACCGGGTCGGCCCAGATTATCGCTCCATTTTATGACCACACGATCGCATGGTTGAATGACTCGCGATTGCGTGGTTGACTTTGAAAACTCTCGGGTTGGATTTTAGGCTTGATTCGCGAACGTGACCTGTTGATGTATTCCGGACCCTCGACAATCGGAGTCATAGCAGGCTTGACGGAAAAAAGTTAAATATTCAAGCTAAATAAAAGTGCAATCCAGTCAACTATGTCGGAATTAAATGCATAATATGTATTTTTCGAGTAGAAATGGGCCACTAAGCAAAACTCATGGGCTAAAGCCCTTGAGCCGACTGATTTTATGGCAAAATTCCATCATTTGGGGCTTCAAAACAGCAAGTCAATTATGCAGACGAAAATTAGGGTTTTTGCATATTTTTAGGTTAAACTTTGTTTTTAATTATTTGTTTACCTATTTTAGAATTTTAGTCTAATTAGAATTCTATTTTGAGCCAATTAGCGGCTAGGTTATTTTACTTATTTATATTCCTTTCCATTCATTGTAATTCAGACTTGAGACTTGATTTTGATATAAACAATTTTTATTGAGGATTCAATAAAAGATATAGGTAGATTCCTATGTTTTCGAACTTATCAAGAATATTTCTTGTGGCGTTCAAATACCGAAATTATCAAATATTTCTTGAGAATATTTGTGGCGTTCAAATCAGAGACTCATCAAGGAGATTGGGCAATTCCTTGTGGCGTTTCGAAAGTCGTGGTTCTTTATTCCGCATCGTCGAGTCGTCGCGTCGTGAATATCGGGTCATGATTCATCCGTCCAACCACAACCTGAGTTCGGAACTTTCCGGCGTTTCTTCTGCGTCTTCGAACCTCATCATCTGGTATCAGAGCTGGACTTTGAATTCAGGTTTTTCTATCCAGTTTGATTTTTATGTTTATCATCGAGTCCCATAAAAATCATCCATATCTTGTTGTTGAGTCTTTTTTTTCTTGATTTTCTTGTTCTTCGTGCCAGTAAATTTTTTCTTTATTTGATCCATATAAAAATCTAGCAAAATTCAAAAGTGTTTGTTTTGCTTAATTCTTATCCGAATTAAGTTCCGTTTGTTTTGTTGTGTTCGTGTCGAATTTTCGAATTTATTTAAAAAAAATTAATTATTTTTTTATTATTATTTAATTCCGAAAATTCATTATTCAAAAAAAAAAAAGTCATTCCAAGATTCAAGAACCACTTTCTTGAGTTTCTTTAAAATTCTTGGTATTTATTTCCTTCCAAGTCAATAAAAGTCGTTCTTACTATTTGATGTCTAAATCCTCTTCACTCTTGAATTTTTTTTAACGTCACATAAGGAATGGATTATGATCCGGGTTTTTTATTCCAAACTAGATGTTATGTGGATCATAAGGGGTGTAGTTTGGAGATTGATGGAAAGTGATTTACTAATTTCGTTAGTAGCACCGTGGTTGAAAAATTAGGATTACCCCTAGAACCACACTATAAACCTTATAGGATGACGTGGATGAGGGAGTTTGGGAATTTCAAAGTAACCAAACAAGTTCTAGTGCCTATTGCCCAGGGAAGGTATAGTGAGGATGTATGGTGTGATGTATGCCATTAAAATCTTATCATATTTTATTGGGAAAACCATGGAGACGTAGGAGGGAGGCTGTTTGTGATAAGAGTATGCACATATACAAATTCCTTAAGAAAGGAAAAACATGCGCACTATATGGGTCGACATTAGAGAAAGCACTAGAAGATTCACGGAGGGTAAGGAAGGAGAGTGAAAAGTGGTGTAATAGGAGGTATCGTGGGGATACGGATATTGATAAGAAGGAGGGAGAGTTGAAATTAAAAACAAATAAACAAACTCTAAAATTTGATGAGGAATTGATTATGAATGAAATTGTTGATGATAAGAGGAATGAAATGAAAGTTGGTGTAGAAGTTAAACGTTTGAACTTTGAATTGAAAAATCCACATTTGGATAGTGTTGAGGTAGTGTGCGAACATGGTGATACGAATGTGGAGGTAGAAGATGTGGTTGAATTTGAAAGAAAAATTTTTGAAGAGGTGGATGAGCTAGAAAATCTTGAGTTAGAGGAAGTAATCGAGCTTGAGAGAAAAGAGATAGAGGGGGGCGAGCAAGAAGTTGCAAAAGGAGAACGAGGTGAAGAGAAGGGCCTCGTAGTTCAAAAGGTGGAATTGACGGTGATAATTCATGAATACAAGGATCCATACCTTGTACCTCATGAACCTAACATTTCCCTCCCCACTTTATTTAATTTTGTCTTGCAGGTTAAATGTGCTTGGAAATTTGGGCAACACCACCAATGCCCACAGGAGTTTCTACTTCAATCCATTCATGTAACCCAAGTTACAGGATACTATTGGTCATCCATCTGGCATGGAAGCAATAATTTTCCGTTTGATCCAGGAGGTGAAGTGAAACAATAGGAACAAAGCTATGATTCGTGACGAATCATCCTAAAGAAGGAGGGTATGATGTATTCCGGACCCTCGACAATCGGAGTCATAGCAGGCTTGACGGAAAAAGTTAAATATTCAAGCTAAATAAAAGTGCAATCCAGTCAATTATATCGGAATTAGATGCATAATATGTATTTTTCGAGTAGAAATGGGCCACTAAGCAAAACTCATGGGCTAAAGCCCTTGAACCGACTGATTTTATGGCCAAATTCCATCATTTGGAGCTTCAAAATAGCAAGTCAATTATGCAGACGAAAATTAGGGTTTTTGCGTATTTTTAGGTTAAATTTTGTTTTTAATTATTTGTTTACCTATTTTAGAATTTTAGTCTAATTAGAATTCTATTTTGAGTCAATTAGCGGCTATGTTATTTTACTTATTTATATTCCTTTCCATTCATTGTAATTCAGACTTGAGACTTGATTTTGATATAAACAGTTTTTATTGAGGATTCAATAAAAGATATAGGTGGATTCCTATGTTTTCGAACTTATCAAGAATATTTCTTGTGGCGTTCAAATACCGAACTTATCAAATATTTCTTGAGAATATTTGTGGCGTTCAAATCAGAGACTCATCAAGGAGATTGGGCAATTCCTTGTGACATTTCGAAAGTAGTGGTTCTTTATTCCGCATCGTCGAGTCGTCGCGTCGTGAATATCGGGTCATGATTCATCCGTCCAACCACAACCTGAGTTGGGAACTTTCCGGCGTTTCTTCCGCGTCTTCGAACCTCATCACCTGTACTTAACCACGCGTTCACCTGGTTCACCTGAGTGATGTCTTGCAGCTTGATCCTCTTTTAATTGCCATTGAGGTCCTCAGTTTTAGATATCGATCAACTTGGTCCCCAAAGTTTCCAATTTCTTTCAATTGAGCCCTTCCAAAAGTGCATTTGAGTCCGTCAACTTTGGAAACTTGCAATTTAGTCCTTTGATCAATTGCACATGTGATCCACAACTTTTCGAAAATGACAATTTGGTCCCCAAACTTTGACTCTTTGATGGATTTGACTCTTTTCTCCTCAATTCCTTCAAGTATTTATCATAACTTCTTTCTTGTGCTTTCTCCATGAAATTGATTGTTAAACCTATTTAACCACAAAATATGCACAATGAAGTAGGTATTTGTCCAAATTACTCAAAAAGTATTACTAAAAATATATGAAATATGCATGTAAAATGCACTCAACATTAGTCGTTGTTGAGAAGGGTTGGGTTCTGGTTCCTTCAGAAGGAATGGTGGGTGCGCAAGTTTGAAGTTTGTGGTTTGATTGTTGTACTCTTGAACATTGGTAAAAAGAGGTGAAGTCCAATTTTATTGGATTCTATGTTGAGTTGTGACTAAGTTCATTTACTTTCATTTGCAGGTATCCGGTGATGATGGTGATGATCGAGCCCACCCACTTAGCCTAGAGCAACCAAGAGAGTTAGAGATTGAAATTTGGAGATCAAGGTGAAGTTTATTGATATGTGATCCCCAAATTGGAAGCTTTCATACTTGGAGGGCCTAATTGACAACCAACTTATAGTTAGAGGACTTAAATGTGCAATTATTGTTATTATGCTTTTATTTGTGGACCATTGATCAAGATCCTATGGTTAGGATTAAGTTAGCAATTAATATATTCTTTGCTTGGGTTCATTTGACATAATGGAATAGATTAGCCCTCTCCCTCTTCTCTCTTGTGAAATACACCCGAGTTTTCTTGCACCATGTAGAAAAATACTTTGTACTTTGTAGCATAATTGAGTCCTTGTATAGGCTAATTGAAAGTGCTATGGTGTAGTATTTGGTATGGTGATATTATAGAGAATAGGGGTTGTAATTTGATAATTCCTTGAGAAGGAATTGGCGCACGGTTTTGTGTGAGAATCTTGCAAAGAACTCTCATTGAATTTGACTAGTGGAACGGGCTCGATCCGGAGCCCCCAGATGTAGGTGTGATTTGGCACTGAACTGGATCACCAAGATTCACAATCCAAGGTGTGATTTGTGCCAAGATTCACAATCCAAGGTGACTACATTAGAATCAACCGGCTTCAAATTATCAAATTCCGGAAAGATCCTTGCCTTTTTCCTTATATACTCGAATATATTTTCGTCAATCATGAACTTTCCTTCTCTAACACAAACATCAGCAGGGAGTTTTCCTTGAAAAAACATAAAAGCAGTAAAGAAAACATATAGCAGCTGAGAAAAAAGGAATCATTGGAAAGTTAATGGCTCATCGACTCACCTGAATCACTCATGAGGTAAGAGCCAATAGAGCTGTTATGGCCATCTGGAGTTGCATCTTTGTCCAAAAAGCGCCTGTTTTGCTCTAATTCTGAAAGTTCAGGATATTGAATAACCAGACGAAATTTACTGCCTTCTTTTTCTTCCAGAAACCCTGTGCCTCTATCAAGTTCAAGATGCTTCTCACGAGTGCGTTTTCTGATGAGATTCAAGGTCTATAATGATGGAGAACATGTGTCGTTTGACCTGGGCAGAATGGGTAAGTTCTTTGCCTCTTCACGAAGGTGGTCGAAAACTGTTCTTTCAGTTATAATTTTGCAGTCATTGTCTTGGATTTCAACAACAGGTATATCTTCATAATTTCAAAATTTCAATAAACAATAAAGTCAGTATGTTGAAACATTGTAGTCAGTATGTTGAAACATTGTAAGAGTAAGACAATAGAAAACAGTAGAGAAGAAAGACGCAATTTTGAATAATGATCAACTCCCAGCATACATTACCTTGCCTCTCACCTCAAGCCAATTTCTCGTATTTAAGGGACGATATTTAGCATTGTTAATATATCGCGATAAAATGAAATTATTCTTTTTTCGACTCTAATTAAAACACTGACTCTTCTAAATTCTCACTCCATTCACTTCCGCTATAAATCAACGAGCACTGTTCATCATTTCCGCCAAAAAATCTGCAGAACAATTTTCATCTCGTCGACCTATTTCGACTTAGCTGCTACCAAGATTCCACGCCCGACTGTTACTGAATCATGGAAGAAGGTAATATTTCCACCACCACTTAGTTTCATATTGTAATACGAAATTGCTCTTTTCTGATTTGGAAACGAGAAATGGGGTAAGGTCAGGAGAGAACTTTCAGCTTAGAATAGTTTAATGTGATAATTTTCCTCCCAAAGCAATGTATGAGACTACCAATAACACAAAATTGCACTCTTTGTCCAATGAGCACATTTAGTGAAAAAAGTGGTGTATAGATTTGGGCAATTTTTGCGTTATTTCTTTACTTTGTTTGAAATAGAATAGCTCTTCAGTGCACTATTTTCGAGAAAAAATATTTTCTGTTTTTTTTTTTTTTGAAAGAGACTAATAGCTCTTTGGTGCATTATTTGGAACAGAAATTCGGTATTCCAATTCGGATGAAGCGATAATAAACACAATTGAAGTGATTGCGGATGATGTGAGTTTGGAAAATGATGAGGAAGGGACGGGAAAAGATTGTGATTTGAATGTGGATGTGGAGAGTGAGGATGTGCCTAAGGTTGGCATGAAATTTAAGGACGTTGATGAACTTTTCGAATTTTACGCAAAGAATGCTTACGGCGTGGGATTCCCTGTTAGGAAAATAAACTCGAGGAAGGGCGAGGATGGTTTATTACGAAATGTTGCATTTGCATGTTCCCGAGAAGGGCAAAATTGAGTACTATGACAAATTCTTTGAGGCCGCAACCAACCATGCAAACAAGGTGTAAAGCTAAGTTGATAGCTTCTTCGGACGTTAATGGAATATGGCGAATAACGAAGGTTCAGCCTCAGCATAATCATTTATGTAGTCCAACAAAGTCTAGATTGTTTCGATGCAATCGAAAGCTTAGTGAACAAGTGAAACGCCAGCTTGAGGTGAATGATATTGCTGGAATTCCTTACATAAGACTTTTAACTCAACTGTGGATGATGAAGAGGAAACACATGAGCTGTTGTCGTGGTTAGCACACAACTTTAGTGATTTATCATTAGGAAAATCAAGACCACATCACGTGGATAATGGAGTGCTCCAAAATATTTCAGTTTGTAGAGAGGACTTGGTTCCAATTTTGGATCCGAAATGCACGAAATCTAAGGGCGCCCCTAAAAAGCTTCGGAAGAAAGGGGCATTGGAATCTAGTTCAAAGAAAGCACGGGTAAATTTAAGACCTGCAATTGAATCTTCATATGAGAAGAACAGATTTTAAAAGAATAGAAGTTTAGTGTAGATTCATCGTTTTTGGTATTATACAGCAATCATTGTTAGGTAATGATCAATGGGGCTAACACTAGTAAGAGAGATTTTAAATATATTAAATAAAACTACATAAATCTGAAAAATATTGTCACCAGTATCATGTAACTAAGATTGGAAACAAACAAACAAACACATCAGTTAAACTTCTACATCAATTACTAGTCACTACATGCAGTCATTTTGCACTTCAAATTGCTACATTAACCTCTACAACCTAAAAACTAAACAGATTTCCCCTTGGTAAAGTCAATTGTAAATGATATTTTGACATTTCTCTCATCAAATAGACGTGCAAATAGTTTAAACATGTGAGAAAAATCTTCGCTTTCATCTTCAGCCCCCAAGTCTTGACCTGCATGATTCCTCGTACTCAAACTGCCTTCATCATCAGTCCTCGCACTAGAACAGTCTTCATCATTAGTCCTCGTACTAGAACTACCAAGATCCCATTCGTAAAAATTACATCCCTTGGCATTACAATTGAAAAACATCTTCCCAACATATTTTTTGGTAGGGTCTTCCACCCGCAACCATCTCACGTAGCCGTGATGACAAATTGGGCATCGTTGCTTCATATCAAAATCCTTCAACCAATGGTCGGTCCTTCGACATCTATGGCACACTTCACTGTTCTTCAACTTTATTTTGATATCCTGCTCCATGATAGGATCAATTAGTCAGATTTAGACCACATATATCATTTCAGAATTGAAGGACCAATCAGTTTGATACTTAAAATTAAACAGAAGAACGATACACAGTTAACATGATTGTAAGAACTTACTTGAAGCCAATATGATTATGACGATGCTCGGATTTCTTTCGCTGCTAACTCCCTTGAGATATAATTAATTATCTCTACCTAAATCATTCTTTCCATTGAGGCAACCTTTGGACCACTACTTGCAATAAGAAAGACTGAAATTAATGTTGTTCCATTTTTTCAAGATATTTCTTGCACAATTTTCCGATAAAACCACAATGATGATTAATTAGAAAATAAACCATATAACTATTCCTCGTCATCAATTCATCATTTATAAAAACATTTTTCTTCCACTATTACTAAAGAAACAAGAATCAAATGTTCATATCAAATAAAATTTAACAGCTTCATATTAAGATCTAAACAAAACTATACACATACTGTGATACTGAAATTGATCTTCGGTCGAAATTCTGAAGTCTGAAATGTTGAATAGCTAATAATTAATTATACAGAACCAAACGCCTTGAACACAGAATACAAAAGAACTTCCTCTTGACTGTGAAACATAAGGGCAAACAGCAAAATCTCCATTGAATTCCAACATCAATTGCTTCCACTTTTCCTCCACAGTGAGGGCATGCCCCAAAAGCCTGTTGCCTTCTAAATTCTTTTTCCTCTTTATCACATAGCAATGAACACATTTTTTTTCTCGCTTTTGCCTTTCTCTCTCGCTATCTTTGATGGAGAAAAGCTTCGATAGGACAATCCCACGAAAAAAGCAATTTTCATTGACAATTGAGAAATTACAGGGTGTCCATACTTGTAAACGAACTAGAGAAAATATGAGAGAAAGGTGTCGGGTGCCATGCCTTTTTAAAAATGAGAGTTATGAAGAACGAATCAATAATGGAGGCACTTCATCCAAATGCAAAATTACTATGCCATTATTACCCCAAATTAATCAGCGATGACACCCAAAACTCAGTGACGATGCCCAATTATTTCGGATACAGATCGACATGGAGCGAAAAATTTAAAACCAATACCACATATTGAAAGCATTTCATCAAAATGAATGAACAAAAAAATAAAAAATAAAAACCCCAAATCAATGTCAAATCTTTCTGCTACACATCGAGATGCAATGACAACGAAAATCTTGGAGAAAGAATTGGCCAAAAAGATGGAAATGACAAACATCGAAAATCAGAAAATCGAAGTCGAACCAAAGCATACCTAATCTGTGGCTCAAAAACTTGGCAATGCACGTATCCAAAGAAGAACTAATCCCGCGAAGCGCGTAGATCCACGGACTTTATCGCCGATGGTACTTTCAAGACAATGGTCAGCGCCGTCACCGGAGGTATTTCAGAGAAAATCGAGGGAGAGCGCTGAAGAGAGGTTTCGAGTCTGAAGAAAGGGTTTGATTATTTTCTGAGGGGGCGAGACCTATGTAGCTGTGGTGGTAATTTTGAATGTAAGTGGCAAGATTGTCATTTTTTTGGCTTGAGGTGAGAGGCGAGGTAGTGTCTGCGGGGAGTGTATCATTATTCCGCAATTTTTACCACCTTTCAAATCTTCATCTAGAAGTTTGAAGCTTTTTTTTTTTATCTTAAATAACGTAAGGGGTGTGTAACGTATGTTATGGAGGCAACAAAAATTATTTAAGCTAATTTTTTATATTTTGGGATTTGAACATTAATGAGTTTTTCTATTTTTAATATTTTTCTAACCACTATTAAATTAGTCCAATAAATATTAAATATGCCAATTTTTTATAATATAGAGTAAATCCTAACAATAGACCGAGTTTTCCAGTTTGTCATTTTCAGAAACAGTTTTCAAAATTGACAAACCAAACGCATGTTCAACAAATTTAAAAATAGAAACTGAAAACAAAAAATGTTTTGAAAAATAAAAACAGAAAATTGAAATACAAACAAAACGTAACCTTCTATGATATTCATTTTTCTAACATGCCCTTGACTAAAATTTAAACAATACCCGTCTTACAACGTAGTATGACAAATATCGTGCAACGCAATAAATAAATTTCTCACGTTTTGAATTTTCAATCCATGGTATTATAAATTATTAATAACCACATATTACAATAAATTCACGAATATTATGTACCAGTACTTATCTTATCTATAACTCATTTTTATGCATTTTATTATATTAAAAATAGTTTATAATAAGTTCTTTTCAAATGGTAAAGTTTCTAGAAAGTTGTTGAATAGTTTTCTCGTCTTCGGCTCCTTTTCTTCCCCTCTTCACACGAAACTTGAGTCTACCCTTTTGTGCTGGACTTGTAGAAAAAAATTAATTCGTTTTTTGCCATTTTGCAGCCGAATCTTCTGAATTTTGACGAGGTCCTATCTCCTCTGCCCGTTTGGGAACCACTTTAAACAAAAATATATTTACTATTTCTTTCAATAAACTTTTTAAAATGAGGTTTAAATAGGGACTATATGCCGTAGGGATTTTGTTGCCTTCGCCAACTCAATTACAGCTCCCTCACTTAAGTTAAGCCTGTATTTGATAAATGTATTTTTCATGATTTATAAACTCACATAATTTTTTAAATCACTTTTTAATCATACACTTTTCTCTTACAAATTTTTAACCGCTACATTTTACCTCAACTCATAAGTGTGTTCTTTAAAATTTAATTTGCCATCATTACAAAAATTTAATTTACACAATTTTTCATATCACTTTTTAACCATTAACATTTTCTCTCTCCAATTTTTAACCCTTCATCTTATCTAGAAAACACAAATAAATTAACAAATAATTTCAATTCCTTGATTTGACACAAAACATTCCAAATTAAATTTTAAAGAACACACCCTAAATTAATTTATAAATCAAACAGTGTTAACAAACGTAAACTTTACTTATGCACTTTTGGATGCCCTAACAGGCAAGCAACTTTTTGTCAGCTACACTCTTCAGTCATTGTCCTTACAAGCACTTTTGGATGCCCTAACAGGCAAGCAACTTTTTGTCAGCTACACTCTTCAGTCATTGTCCTTACAAGCACTTTTGGATGCCCTAACAGGCAAGCAACTTTTTGTCGGCTACAGTCCTTTCAAGCATTTCTTATTGTTCATATTCGTATCTGATATCTCAATATTAGATTTTCAACTAGTAATCGCACTCGTGCGATGCACGGAATAAATAATATTTATTAAATAAATTGTAAAAATACAATACCCGATAAAAATAATACAATAAAAAAATAATAATAATAACTTGTATCTACAAATTGTGAATAATTTGTAATTTCATTTCTCCCTATAAGATTTCACACTTTAATGCATAAATTGTATATTCAATATACAATCAAAAAAGAAAAAAAAAGTAATGAATTGCATTTTTTTTTAACAGTTAATGGTTCATTCTCTAGTTTTCTTAATTTATTTATTCATATAGAATTGATTATTCAAATTTTTTTTTTTAATGTTCATTCACAACCACATATTATTTAAAACTAATTTTTCACAATTGCACATACTATTTTTTTTACCACATATTCTAAAAAAAGAAAATCAATTTTCAACCACTCAATTGATTGATTTGACAATTATTTTATTTTTTATACTACATTATTTCACTTTCAATCATGCATTTAAAACTATTTCTATAGTCTATATCAAACTTACTCTTATTCAATGGTTTCAAATACAACGTGATATTTTATTTTTCACCAAGTATTAAAAATGGTCATGTTACACACGCGCGCGCGC
Organism: Ligustrum vulgare; assembly: GCA_963555705.1. NCBI lineage: Eukaryota > Viridiplantae > Streptophyta > Magnoliopsida > Lamiales > Oleaceae > Ligustrum > Ligustrum vulgare. The sequence goes on from OY743173.1 coordinate 63,285,897, forward strand.
ACACACACACACACAAAACTATTTTTTGTACATGTTAAATAACTGTATTGACCATATTTTATTTTTAAATAGAATAAGTTTGATAAAACCTTATATTTTTATTTTCTGTAGAATTCAATGAATTAATTGTTAAAGTCTGTAGTATATATTTTACAAATTGATGTTATTTTAAATTTATAAAATTAATTTCAAAATTACCAAAGAGTTTATCGAAACCTAAAGTTGTAAAAATTAAAATGATTCAATTGAATTTACTTAGAAAGATCGGATATCCATTATTTCTTTTCATTTGATAAGAAAAAAGATTTGAAATTAATCATTTATATATGTCAAATTGAAGTTATGTAAGAAATGATAGATATCATTTTATGACTTAAATGAGATAAATTAAAAAGATTGGATATTGAAAAAAGTAAAAAGTATAAGTAAAACTTTTACCTTTATTATTTGAAACAATTTTATGAATGATATATTTAGAGTTTGTTTTCATTTGTTAGCTTGTATTGAACTTCTCGTTAAGATCTTGAATTTGACACTTATATTGCATATTTTTTTACTTCAAAATATTGCAATAATTATCAAAAGAATAAAAATAATATACAATTTGACCTTTTTTTATAGATTTTTTATTTTTTACAAATCAATAAATCATTTATTACATGTCACCTATAATTAATTTTGCATTAATTGAAGTTTCATAATTCAATTATTAAAATAATTAATAAAACTACAAAGTTTCCTAAAATAGCAGGTAAAAATGGCGGGAAACTATGTGTGGATTTATGTGACGACTATGTTGTTATTATATATATTAAGATTTTATGAATGATATATTTAGAGTTTGTTTTCATTTGTTAGCTTGTATTGAACTTCTCGTTAAGATCTTGAATTTGACACTTATATTGCATATTTTTTTACTTCAAAATATTGCAATAATTATCAAAAGAATAAAAATAATATACAATTTGACCTTTTTTATAGATTTTTTATTTTTTACAAATCAATAAATCATTTATTTCATGTCACCTATAATTAATTTTGCATTAATTGAAGTTTCATAATTCAATTATTAAAATAATTAATAAAACTACAAAGTTTCCTAAAATAGCAGGTAAAAATGACGGGAAACTATGTGTGGATTTATGTGACGGCTATGTTGTTATTATATATACTAGTAATCGCACCCGTGCTATGCACGGAATAAATAATATTTATTGAATAAGTTGTAAAAATACAATGCCCGATAAAAATAACACAATAAAAAAATAATAATAATAACTTGCATACACAAATTGTGAATAATTTGTAATTTCATTTCTCTCTATAAGATTTCTTACTTTAATGCATAAATTGTATATTCAATATACAATCAAAATATAAAAAAAAAAAAAAGAAAAGTTATGAATTGCATTTTTTTTAACAGTTAATTGTTCATTATCTAGTTTCCTTAGTTTATTTATTCATATAGAATTGATTTTTCAAAAATAATTTTTTTTAATGTTCATTCACAACCACATATTATTTAAAAACTAATTTTTCACAATTGCACATGCTACTTTTTAACCACACATTTTAAAAAAAGAAAATCAATTTTTAACTACTCAATTGATTGATTTGACAATTATTTTATTTTTTATACTACCTTCTTTCACTTTCAATCACACATTTAACACAATTTCTATAATTTATATCAAACTTACTCATATTCAATGGTTTCAAATACAATGTGACATTTTATTTTTCACCAACTATTGAAAATGGCCATGGTAACCACACACACAAAAAACTATTTTTTATGCATGTTAAATAAATGTATGGACTATATTTTATTTTTAAATAGAATAAGTTTGATAAAACCTTAGCCCCTGTTCTCTTTACTGTTTTGAGGTCGTTTTCTGTTTTTATTTTCGAAAACGCTAAAAACGCGTTCTCTTTACCATTTTCGAAAACGCATTTTGGAAAACAAAAAAAAATTTTGTACACAAAACGGAAAACCCCCGAAACATCGTTTTGGGCGTTTTGTGTGTATTTCGACAAAAAATGTCCAAAACGCGTTTTGGGAAATTTTTTATTTTTTATTTTTTTTATATAGAATTATCTTAACTTAGAACTAAGCTTAATATAAAGTTTTTATTTTTTTATTATTTTTTTTAGAATTATCCTAACTTGGAACTAAACCTAAATAAATAATTTTTTATTTTGAGAATTATCCTAACTTGGAACTTAGTTTAAATAAAGTTTTATTGAATTCAATATCAACATTACAAAAAGAAATTAAATGAGAATTCTTGTTGTTATATTTCAAAAAATGCAATGATAAATGGACTCTGGTGGTTTTGAAAAAACTTGCATTTTCTGGATTTTAATATAAGTAAAGCGTTCTCAAGTCCCGAACCTGACCAAGCTGTGTTAATATAGACTCTTAATGCTAACATTAGTGTGTTGCATGTAACCATATTTTTAGTGTATTGTGAAAGAAAATTTGAGTTGGAGTTAGTAGTATTCTGCAAGCAAATTAATTAAAAATAGTTTAAATAGTGTTCTGCAAAATTTCAAACAGAATGTGTTTTCCAGCTTTTCATTTTCAAAAACAGTTTTCAGAAATGACAAACCAAACGCGTTTTCAGCAAATTAGAAAACAAAAATGAAAACACAAAACACAAAACATTTTCGAAAATGAAAATACAAAATAAAATACATACAGAACGCCACCTTATATTTTTATTTTCTATAGAATTTAATGAATTAATTGTTAAAGTCTGTAGTATATATTTTACAAATTGAAGTTATTTTAAATTTATAAAAATTAAAAAACAGGTAAATGAACAAAATGAGTAAATTTATAAAATTAATTTCAAAATTACCAAAGAATTTATCTAAACCTGAAGTTGTAGAAATTAAAATGATTCAATTGAATTTACTTAGAAATATCGGATATCATTATTTCTTTTAATTTGATAAGAAAAAAGATTTGAAATTAATCATTTATGTCAAATTGAAGTTAGGTAAGAAATGATAAATATCATTTTATGTCTTAGATGAAATAAATTAAAAAGATTAGATATTGAAAAAAGTAAAAAGTATAAGTAAAACTTTTACCTTTATTATTTGAGGCAATTTTAAGAATGATATATTTAGAGTTTACTCTGATTTGTTAACTTGTATTGAACTTCTCGTTAAAATCATGAATTTGACACTTATATTGCATATTTTTTGACGAAAAAATATTACAATAATTATCAAAAGAATAAAAATAATATACAATTTGATCTTTTTATAGATTTTTTTATTTTTTACAATCAATAAGTCATTTATTATATGTCACTTATAATTAATTTTGCATTAATTGAAGTTTCCTAATTCAATTATTAAAATAATTAATAAAATTACAAAGTTTCCTAAAATAGCAAGGAAAAATGGCGGGAAACTATGTGTGGGTTTTTTTGACGGCTATACTATTATTATATATATTAAGATTAATTAAGATTCGCAGGTTAGACGAACCCCCGCATAGAATTCGTAAAGTTACCAAATCCCCAGAGAGCAGGGCCTTAATCAATTACATGGTTTTCATTTCTTTAAGAGAGAAATTTTACATGCGTTTATCAAGTTCAAATTGTTCATATTTCAAATGGATCGTGATCTTCATGTTCTTCTACATGTGCTTATTAACTCAATCCGATTCGAGAATTTCAGAGGTTGGGCTTCTCTGTGACAATTCAAGTTCGCCTCCGAGTCCCATTTTCCTCTCATTATTTGTTAGAGAAATGGAAGCTCTTTCTCAACTCGTCATTTCCCAAAGTTGGGGATATTATTCAGTAAATTCCAACACAACTTGGATTTATAGTTTAGCCCATTGTTACAGAGATTTATCGCACGATGATTGTCTCCAGTGCTATGCGGAGAGTCGAACCCGGCTTCCCCGCTGCGTCCCCGCCTTAAGCGGCCGCGTATTTTACGATGGGTGCTTTTTAAGGTACGATAATTACCGTTTTTATGGAGAAGCAGTAGACCGAAAGTGGGATAGAGGAAATTGTAACAGTTCAATTGTTGCTACTCCAAATGGGATTCAGTTCTCCCGATCTGAATTTAATAAAAGTGTTGAGGATTTGATTGATAATATTACGAGAAGTGCAGTGTTGAACGATGGTTATGCGGTGGCGGGTTTGAAGGGTGTTTATGGATTGGCAGATTGTTGGAGAACTTTGAGCAGAAATAGTTGCAGAGAGTGTTTGACGGCGGCGCGTAGGGAGGTGATACAGTGTTTGCCTAGCCGGGAAGGCAGAGCATTGTATACTGGTTGTTATTTGAGATATTCTACTGAGAAATTCTACTCTAATCATTCTGATACATCAAATCGTGGTTCTGGTAAGATTGATATATTGTTATTAAAATTTTTGTTCCATTGAGTTCATGTCGGATTTGCTAAGAATTTGGATTATTATCTTCACACAAGTTATAATTGAGAATTAAAATTCTGTTGACACCGACTGAAAGGAGTTTTATCAAAGTGAAAAATAAAAAAAGAACTTGTTTGTCCATCTGTCTTCGTCTCTCCTATCACTTCTTCCTGTCTGTAGAGATAACCGAAAGTCTTCCTCCCGTCCCCTCCTCCCCTTTCTTTCCGCACAAAGAAAAACACAACATTAATTAATCAATTATACTTTCTCAATTCAAATCATCTCCAAATCCAAACATAGAAAATGCAAAAAATTATCTGGTTATCAACATGGCAGATTTTTCTTGATTTGAAGCCATATTTTACGGCGGTATACTACTTTATTTATACCAATGGCATATGAGCTTGGAAGAGCCAAGTCCGTGACAATCTGTTTATATTTTACTTCTATGTTTTCTCATCATATGATTGCTCGAAGGTCTAATATCTTTTGATTTGACATATTATGATCTGTGGAAGAATCAGAATTTCTCATTTTTAAGGTTATTTTTCAGAAATATCGGGGACGGGGAAAATGTTGGCGATTGTTTTATCGGTATCTGCCTTCTGTATGCTCTCTGTATTTCTTGGTTATGCAGCCTATCAACGATGGGAAAAACAAAAACAATGTATGGCATCTGTAATAATATATTTTTCATGATTGATACAATTTTGAGCTCTTCTACATGTAGTAGAACATGAAGATGAGGCGTCTAGGGATTGGATGATGAAGAGGTGAGCCATATGCTTCATCACGTGGTACCTCTTCATCATTCAAACAATAGACGTCACGTCGACAATGTTCCATTTTCACGTTCATGTAGAATTTTTGTACAATTTCAAATGGAAGAGATTCTAATTATGAACGTATTTTTTGTGCAGCAAGCAAAAATCTTGGCCTAATTTTATATTCTTACAAGAAGTCGAATTTGAATTTCAAATACGAAACTCTTGAGAAAGCAACAAACTATTTTGATCCTTCAAGGAAAGTAGGACAAGGAGGAGCCGGTGCTGTGTATCAAGGAATCCTACCAAATGGAAAAACCGTGGCAGTAAAGAGGTTGTTTTTTAGTACTAGGCAATGGGTCGATGAATTCTTTAATGAAGTTAACCTCGTCAGTGGAATTCAACACAAGAATCTTGTGAAGCTTTTGGGTTGCAGTATTGAAGGCCCCGAGAGCCTGCTCGTTTATGAATTCGTACCTAACAAGAGCCTTGAAAAATACCTCTTTGGCAAGTTTTCCCCCAATTTCATCTGTTTTTTTAATTATAAATTGTTATAGGGATTTGTATAAAAGAATCCGAACAAGTTACATAATGGTTTAAATTTAATTATCTACATCTTTTGTTCAGGTAACAAGGATAAGATTCTAAGTTGGAAGGAGCGCTACGATATTATAGTTGGAATAGCAGAAGGTATCGCTTTTCTTCATGGAGGTTCAGAGCGTAGAATAATTCACAGGGACATTAAGACCAGCAACGTTCTTCTCGATGAAAATTTCGCTCCCAGAATTGCAGATTTTGGACTTGCTCGAAGTTTTGCTCTTGATAGATCTCATCTTAGTACGGGAATTGCAGGCACATTGTAAGAACAATTATCATCACATTTCCTTTAGATAATTATATATTCTTTTGGCATGTTTCATTTGGTCCATCATTACATACCAAACACGCACTTGTTTATAAGATTTACCCGTTTCAAAATTTGGACCTCATTTGTTCCCGGTGTTTTTCCCCATATTTTTCTTCAATTCATTTTCAACCAAAAACTTATATAAGATCTATCACTTTTCGCACCTTTCACCTACGTATTCTCCCAAAAACTCAAAATTCTTTCAAAACTACCACCGCCAAACGGGCTCATAGTGTCTTATTTCTCGCGGTGCAGAGGGTATATGGCTCCTGAATACCTAGTAAAAGGAAAACTCACGGAGAAGGCTGATGTGTATAGTTTTGGCGTGTTGGTTCTTGAAATCGTATGCAACAGAAAAAGTAACGCCTTCGAGGACTCGGGATCTCTCCTTCAATCGGTACTTTTTCAAATTCCATATATACATGCTATAATACCGCCGATTTCTGTTTATTTGTCAATGTTGTATACTATTTTCAAATACAGGTTTGGAAACTATACAAGGCAGATAGATTAACAGAGCTGGTCGACCCTTCTTTAAAAGGCTATTTCCCAGAAATTGAGGCATCAAGTGTGCTAAAAATAGGGCTTTTATGCACTCAGGCTTCAGCTCCCTCAAGACCATCCATGTCCGAGGTTGTCCGAATGCTTTCTGATTTCGACTGTGAAATTCCCGAACCGAATCAACCACCATTTTTGAACACTAGCTCGCTTTCTACAACCACAACTAGGTCAACCAACAGCATGAACAGTTTGGCATCAAATCCACAGACAAGATTTGAAGAATATTACACATGCACCGAGTCCTCTATTCATAGTTCAGATCATGAACCTCGTAGAAGTAAAGAACTGAGTCGAAAATAGAAACCCAGTTTTTTTCTACATCCACTGAAACACCAATACATCATAGCACAAAATCGGACACACTTCATTTGACGAATGCTACCTAGACGGCCTCAAATAAGGACATGGTAAGCGCAAGTTTTTGTACCCTTTCAGTACACTACAGTAGCTGGACTATGTAAAAACCGCGTGAATCGCGAATGTGTTAAACACGTGTACATGATCTGCAGTATAGTATGAGAGGTGAGTTTTGAAGGGTCTTATAGCATACAGAAAGTGGTTGTCAAGTTGGAATACTTGTACCGAGAGTAATGTGGGCGGTTATTCGGACCCGGGTTGTCATATTACAAGCATTTATTATATGTTTTGGTAATGTCGATTGTTTCAACTTTCAACAGAAACCTTGTGGATTTAATTAATTTGGCTGCGGATTTATTGTCAAGTCAATTATACTAGTAAAATGTCTGATTTCGAATAGTCGAACACAACTCATATCATGTGAAATTAAATGGTTAGACACATAATTTGGCACATTTCATAAAGTGAATACTGCAGTAGAAGTCTCTGACTCAAATATCTCGTTTATAAATAGTTATTTATAAATAGTTATGTGACAATATTTTGTTGATTTTTTTATTTTGAATAGTAAAAAATAATGGACGAGAATATTTGATTAGTCAAGAATTTTTTATTTTTCAAAAAACTTATCCAATGAGATGTTGCAACTTGATCGATTATAAACAAAATTTATAAATAAATTTTACCAGAGTTATTAATTTAATCCGAGTTAAAAGCGTTACTAATTTTATACAATTGCAAGATATTAAGTCGTGTTTCATTAGCAATCAACATGACCGTTTCCATCCAATGACGATCAACTTACTACAAATCGTGTTGAGAACTATGCTTGCTCATTATTTCAGTTAGAAAACCAACATAATACAACTCTGGAAATGATGCGAACCCCTTTGGTGTTTGAACCAAAAATTCCCACAACAGTTTTGTATCACCCTAAGAAAGCTAAAAAGATAATAAAGGAAGAATCTTGACCCAAGTTTAACCCAATCAAAATTCTAAGGAAAGTTAACCCTAGCCCAATGGAGAGATTAAGACAAATACCAAGATTTGTGGAATAAACAACAACAACCAAATACACAAGATAAACTCTCAATATACAAGTTGAAGTAATATTTCAAGAAAAGTTACAAGGAAAGAAATGATTTACCTCTCTTAAATGCTTTCAATGGAGTCTTCAATGTTCATCCAAAACTAAGCTAGGGTTTGAGGCTTTACAAAAGATATACAAAATGAAAGGAAAGAAAGTTTGCAAAATTGCACAAAAAACCCCGCATCTACATTCGGGAAACTTTCGGTCGAACAACAGGTCGACCGAAATAGCACTTTCGGCCGTACAGAGCTCAGCCGAACCCTCCTGAGGCTTGCTCCAAAAATCCCTGCAGAGTTTCGGTCGACCGAATAGACTTTCGGTCGACCGAAATGTCCTGAGCTTCCAAACTTAGACAATTGACCTCGATCTCGCTCTCTTCCATGTGAACTTGATTTCGGAGCTTGAAAATGAGTCCCGCCATCGACTCTTGGACCTCTTTAGCATTGGATCTTGTCATGGGCCCCACCGGTATTCTGATAGAGGGTTGACCTGTTTGACTTTAACTCGATTGACTCACTGGATTCTCATCATCCCCTCCCTCTTGAAAATGATTCGACCTCGAATCTTCACCTGCATCAAAAGGGGATAAGTCAGAGACGTTAAAAAAAGCCGATACATTGTACTCACCAGGAAGGTCAAGCTTGTGGCATTGTCATTGATTTTCTCTAGGATTTGGAAGGGGCCATCACCACGTGATTGTAATTTTGATTTTCTTTGAGTCGGGAACCGCTTCTTCCTCAAATGCAACCATACCCAATCACCGACCTCAAATGTCATTCGTTTTCTACCTTTGTTGGCACTGGAGGCATATTGTTCATTCTTCTTCTCGATTTGGAGTTTGACTTTCTCGTGGAGAGATTTTACCAACTCCGTCTTTCTCTTCCCATCTAAACTACCTCTTTCATCAATAGGTAACGGAATCAAATCCAAAGGAGTTAAAGGGTTAAAACCATAAACAATCTCGAATGGAGAAAAAGAAGTAGTAGAATGAACACTTCGATTATATGCAAATTCAACAAAAGGTAAACACTCTTCCCAATTCTTTAGGTTGCATGTTGGTGTGAAATCGCAAGTGCACGATATCGCGAACAAATAGTAAAAGTAGACTTTTTGAGTCCGGGTTGTCGATCCCATGAGGACTATTTATTTGTTATCGATTTACTTTGATTCAATATAATTCCTAAACTAAAACCAAAACTAATTAAGAAAATAAATTGCAAAATAATAAAAACAAAAATGACAAGTAATTGGAAATCAATGAAATAAACAATGCAATTAAAATGAAAATAGAAAATTAAACTAAAAGCAATTAATTAAAGCAAGAAACAAAGTGGTGGGTTTTCTAGCAATTAAGTGAATATCGGGACTAACGATTTCGAAATAACGTTCTAGCTTAATTTCTCATCTCAAGTTGTTTTCTAAAATTGTATTTGGTCGAATTCACGCATATATTTAATTTTCCTCTCTGGAGTTCAAATTAGACCTATTTAACTAAGTCAACCATGTATCTCTACAGCGGGTCAGAGTTCTCCTTAGTTAAATGCATTAAATTTCCTAGGAATTCCTAAGTGACCACATGCAACCACAAATTCATATCTCTATATTTTGTTACGTGATCTAATTGTTAACTCACCTCTCGAATTATGAAAACAACCATTAAATCATGAATTGGTGATCAAGCAACTCAAGCATTTAACTCAATAATAAAATCAATACATGAAAATAAAGTACCAACTTGAGACTTAAAATCAAACTAAAACATTAAATCTATATCGTCAATCCCGATTATAAAATTTAGCTACTCATGTTCTTGAAATAAAAAGCAATAAATAATGTAAACAAAACTCGGAGTTTGAATAATTGAAGAATTAACGTCACCACCAAAATTTGCACAAAATCTGCCGTGTATGTCTTTCTGCTTTTTCCCCCCGGCCGTGTGTTCTTATTCTGATTCCTAGCCGCACTCCTTTCTCTATCCTCACAATAAATTCCAGTCGGCTCTCCTTGTTTAATCCCACAGGTGCTACCAACCATATATATATTCTCCAAAATTCCACCAAGTGCAACCTCTTTTCTTCAACAGCCGACCAACCTATAATTGACCACAATTCTTGTCCCCCCAAACCCCACCAATTTTTGTGTATATATATGTATATAACCAGCCAAGTCTCCAATTTTCTTCTTCCAAGTAAGCTCTCCCCTGTTGAATAAACTCACGGCTCTGTCTTTTTTTTTCCAAGGCTGCGTACAGCTCCTTTTTTCTTTTATGTGTATGTAAATATATATCAAAGAATTTATTCCTCCCAGCTCGGCTGCTCTCTCTGTGCTTTCTCCCGGCTGCTGTGTGTATATATTATATTATGTATGTCTCAGCCGCCAACCCTTCTTCTTTGTTACTCACGGCTCCCCCTCTTTTTAATTCAGCAACATTATGTTTATATATATATATATATATATACACAATTCAAACCTAAGCCCAAATAAAATAAATTATCCTTTAAGCATATCAATTCTTTTAAATAAACTAAGTTGGTCCTTGAGTCTTCAATTGTGCAATTAAGCCCTTGAGTTTCAAAACGTCTTCAATTAACACTTTTCATCCAATTATTATGTATTTGCTTCAATTCCTTACTTTTCTTGATTTTGGGATAAAACCTGAAATAATGACAAATAAACACAAACTAAGTAGAATTTATTCGAGAAAAACAAAATAATATCCTAATTTCGACAGATAAATAAGTGTATAAAATACACTTATCATTGCCCTTAAGGACGGTGCGAAGAAGTTGTGTTAAAGTTCTATTAACCACCTCAGTTTGGCCATCGGTTTGGGGATGACAAGTTGTTGAAAACAAAAGTTTAGTTCCTAATTTCCCCCACAAGACCTTCCAAAAGTGGCTAAGGAATTTAACGTCTCTATCCGACACAATACTCCTAGGAACCCCATGGAGTCGCACTATTTCCCTAAAGAATAGGTCGGCTATATGAATGGCATCATCGGTTTTATGACAAGCAAGGAAATGCGCCATTTTACTAAACCTATCTACAACCACAAAGATGGAATCACTACCCTTTTTTGACCTAGGCAACCCTAAAATGAAGTCCATAGAAATTTCCGTCCAAGGTTCACTAGGGACAGGTAGGGGTGTATATAATCCATGTGGTTCTACCTTGGACTTGGCCTTTCTACAAGTTATGCACCTAGAACAAATTCTCCCAACGTCTCTACTCATTTTAGGCCAAAAGAAATGTTCTTGTAAGATTTCCAAGGTTCTCCTTACCCCAAAGTGACTCATTAATCCCCCGCCATGGGCCTCCCTTACCATCAATTCTCTCAATGAGCAATTTGGCACACAAAGTTTACCTTCTCGAAACAAAAACCCCTCATGCCTATAATACTTTCCAAATCCAACCCTCTCACATGATATAAATATACTAGCAAAATCCGCATCAAGCGCGTACAAGTCCTTAATGCTCTCAAAACCCAACAATTTAGCACTCAAGGTAGTAATAAGAGCATACCTTCGAGAAAGGGCGTCGGCTACCACATTCTCCTTTCCTTGTTTGTATTTGATGACATAGGGAAAAGTTTCTACGTACTCCACCCATTTGGCATGCCTCTTGCTCAACTTTCCTTGCCCCTTCAAATGCTTCAATGACTCATGGTCGGTGTGGATGACGAACTCTCTAGGCCACAAGTAGTGGTGCCATGTTTCTAACGATCTCACCAACGCATAGAGCTCCTTGTCATAGGTGGGGTAGTTCAGGACGGCTCCACTGAGCTTCTCGCTAAAGTAGGCAATCTGCCTTTTCTCCTGCATCAAAACTGCTCCAATACCTGTGCCTGAAGCATCACATTCAATCTCAAAAGTTTTATCAAAATTAGGCAAGGATAAAACCGGGGCGGTGCACAATTTGTTTTTTATTTCATTAAAGGCCTTTTCTTGCGCCTCCCCCCATTTAAACCCGACATGTTTTTTAACAACCTCGGTAAGTAGTGAAGCTAGTGTGCTAAAATCTTTGACAAAACGACGGTAAAAACTAGCTAATCCATGGAAGCTTCTTACCTCGGTGACACTTTTGGGAGTGGGCCATTCTTTAATGGCTTTGATCTTCTCCTCATCGACCTCTATTTCCTTAGTACTAATTACAAATCCAAGAAAGACCACACTCTTCATGCAAAAATTACACTTGTTGATGTTAGCATACAATTGTTCTTCTTTCAAAACCACAAGTACACTTCTCAAGTATTCAATATGCTCATTCAAATTTTTGCTATAAATCAAAATATCATCGAAGTAAACTACCACAAATTTCCCAATGAATGCACGCAAAACATGGTTCATTAATCTCATAAAAGTGCTCGGTGCATTAGTGAGACCGAAGGGCATAACCAACCACTCATATAAACCATATTTAGTTTTAAAAGCGGTTTTCCATTCATCTCCTTCTCTCATCCTAATTTGGTGGTATCCACTTCTCAAGTCGATTTTACTAAAAATGCAAGAACCATGCAACTCATCTAGCATATCATCTAACCTAGGAATGGCGTGTCGATACTTTACCGTTATGTTGTTAATGGCTTGGCAATCGACGCACATTCTAAAGGTTCCATCCTTCTTGGGCACCAGTAGCACGGGAACGGCACAAGGACTCATGCTCTCACGAACATATCCTTTACTCATCAAATCCTCAACTTGTTTTTGGAGTTCCTTGGTCTCCTCCGGGGATGACGGCTCCGGGGATGAAGTCAATTTGATGCTCGATGCCTCTAATGGGTGGAAGCCCACTAGGCATTTCCTCCGGGAAGACATCCTCGAACTCCTGCAACAAAGAAGTAGCTAAAGTGGGGAGGGAAGTGTGAGGGTCATCAAGTGTAACGAGGGACTCCTTATAGACCAACAAAAGAATTGAATGATTTTCTTTTAAAGCTCTCTCTACACCACCTCTACTCGCATAAAAACTCATTTTTTTCTCAATATCTTTTGCTCTCTTTCTTTTTTCTTGCATCCCCTCTTTTCTTTTTCACTACTTTTTTCCCCTCTTTTTTTCTCACATTCGTTTTGCCCCTCACTCAACTCCATCTTTTTTTCTTCTTCTTTTTTTTCCTCCTCCTCCTCCTTCTTGAGTTTCAATTGGTCCTTGTAAACTTCTTCCGGACTCAAAGGTAGGAGTGTCACGGGCTTTCCATTCATTTGGAAACTATACCGATTTTTCCTACCATCATGCAGTACCCTCCTATCATATTGCCATGACCGCCCCAATAATATATGTGTAACTTGCATGGGCACCACATCACGAAGTACTTGATCCTCATAGGTCCCTATGTTGAAAATAAGTAATACTTGCTTGCTTACTTTCAACTCACCATAATCACTCAACCATTGTAACTTATAAGGATTAGGATGTGGCATTAAAGGTAATCCCAACCTCTCGACCATACTAGTGCTAACTACATTGGTGCAACTCCCTCCATCAATGATGAGACTACACGCTTTGTCCTTCACAAGACACTTAGTATGGAAGATATTCTTCCTTTGCTTAGCCGCCTCATCCACCTTGGCTTGGGTGTTGAGAGACCTAATGGTGACTAAAGACTTGGGTGGACTAACAATTCCCCCCACCTCTTCTTCCTCGCCATCACTATCTCCTCTACATGGCATCCCCTCTTCGTCATCTTCATCTTCCGAGTACCACTCCCCATTTCTAATAATCATCACCCTATTGTTAGGGCACTCTCGAGCATAATGCCCCCGTCCTCTACACTTGAAGCATTCTATATCCCGACTCCTAGAAGTGGTAGGAACAACCTTTGATTTATCCTTGACTAAGCTAACTTCCTTTCCCTTGGAGGTTTCAATATTGTCCTTAAGTGGTGCCTTATCAATCTTTTCACTCTCCCACTTAGACTTCCAATTGGAACTAGGACCCCCCCCCCCCAAGAATTTTTCTTGTCCCTTTCTTTTAAATTGCTCCTTCTTCTTCAATTGAGCCTCCACTTTAATAGCCATGTGTACCAACTCCTCCATCTCAACATAATGGTGTAATTCAACCACATTGGCTATCTCCCTATTCAACCCACTCATGAATCGAGCCATAGTGGCTTCTCTATTCTCCTCTATGTCGGCCCTCATCAAAGCTTTCTCCAACTCCTTGTAATAATCTTCAACCCCTTTGTTCCTTGAGTAAGAGTTTATAATCTTTGATAGAGCCCCTATAGTAGTGACTTGGTACAAATCTTTTTCTCATAAGGTTCTTCAACTCATCCCAAGTATCCACACTACCCTCTAAATTCCTTCTCCTAGTGAGTAATAAATTATCCCACCAAGCTAAGGCATAGTAGGTAAACTCCACTACCGCTAACTTAACCTTTTTATCCTCGGAGTACCTATGACATTCAAAAATCAACTCCATCTTCCTCTCCCACTCTAAATAGGCCTCCGGATCACTCTTCCCATGGAAAGAAGGAATTTTCATCTTGATACTACCAAGATTACCATCCGCTCCATCCCTACCCCTAGGGTTCCTCCCATGACCTCGATCAACTCCCCTCACATTCCTTCCTCCTCTATTCCTACCCATGTTCCAATTTTGGTCACTACCTCCTTCACTCTCCAATTCATCATCATCAACATCATCATCCTCATACTCATCCCTAGGCCTTCTCCTATCACCCCTCCTAACATTATCATCCCTTGGGGTGGAGCTTCCCTCCTAGTTTCCAACCTTGCTAACCTCCCTTCCAATCTTCCCCCCATATCCGCCATGGTAACCGTGAGAGCTTGTATCATATCCCTCAACTCTTGAGTTTGTGCATTAGAATCTTGTCCACTCGAAGTATGTGCACTAGCCATGGAGTATAAGTGTGCAAGTGTCCTCACAAATTATGTTTGCTCGTGTTTCAATCAATTAGGCTTTTTCCCTCTAATGAGCTCACCACTCTTGCCTTTTACCATTCCTCACTTTCTTACCCAATCTTTCCAATGAACGTAATTCAACTAAATTGAGAATTCAATTCTTGTGTAGCACAAATTCCACAAACATTTAAAGGAAGCAAAAAGGGAGGATTGACACAATAGCAAGTAGAATTTAGTTGCTTGCTACTATACAAGGAAGTAAGGAATTTAACTTGACCAATAAGATTTTCAAGGGTATAGTCACAATAACTTGACGTAAGACACAAGGAATTCACTTAGGAATGTGTTTGGTAGTTGAATCGTAGGTTTCAATATGAAAACACTCTTTGAAACATTTTATCAAACACTTAGGATGCAAACTTGAATAGTTTGGAAATTTCAAGTGTTTGTTCAAATGTATCCCCAAGAAACTTTCAAATTGATGATAACAACAATGCCCAATATGTAGGAATCATGAAATATTCATGGGCAACTAATTTCCTCCAATTTTTTTGTAATTTTTTTTTTTTTGAGTATCAAGAACAACAACAATAAATGTAAAGATAGGATTACCAATTTTAGAGCTAAGCTCTGATACCAAATGATGCGAACCTGTTGTGTTGAAATATCGCAAGTGTACGATATCGCTAACAAGTAGTAAAAGTGGACTTTTGAGTCCGAGTTGTCGATCCCACGAGGACAATTTAATTCGTTATATATTTACTTCAAATATAGAATTCCTAAACTAGAAACAAAACTAATTAAGAAAATAACTTGTAAAATAATAAAACAGAAACGACAAATAATTGAAAATGAATTAAATAAACAAATCAATTAAAATAAACAATAGAAAATTAAACTAAAAGCAATTAACGAAAGCAAGGAACAAACGTGGTGGATTTTTAGCAATTGAATGAATATTGGGACTAACGATTTCGAAATAACATTCTAGCTTAATTTCTCATCTCAAGTTATTTTCTAAAATTGTATTTGGTCGAATTCACGCTTATATCTAATTTACCTCTCTCGAGTTCAAATTAGACCTATTTAACTAAGTCAACCATGTATCTCTACAGCGGGTCAGAGTTCTCCTTAGCTAAATGCATTAAATTTTCTAAGAGTTCATAATTGACCACATGCAACCACAAATTCATATCTCTATCTTTTTGTTGAAATTGCCGGATTTTATTACGTGATCTAATTGTTAACTCACCTCTCGGATTATGAAAACAACCATTAAATCATGAATTGGTGATCAAGCAATTCAAGCATTAAACGCAATAATAAAATCAATACATGAACTAGAAGCACCAACTTGAGAATCAAAATCAAACAAGAAACATTAAATCTAAATCGTTAATCCCGATTTAAAATTTAGCTACTCATGTTTGTGGAATCAAAAGAAATAAATAATGCGAACAAAACCCGAAGTTTGAAAAGTTGAATTATTGGCATCACTCCTTGTTTAATTTCTAGCAGGCACTTCCTTTTCTCCAATGCAATCTGCTCCCTTTTTATTCCAGTCGACTGCATCGCCAACAACCAAGTGCAACCTGTCGAGAGTTTTTATTTCCTCCAAGATAGTGCCCAATTGCCGCCACAATAATTCTCAATTAACTTCCAAAGTGCAGCCTCTAATGCCTCCAATTAAAACTCTCTAATCGTCCACTTAAGAAAGCTACCAAGTTCTTGTAAATTAGCTTCCAGCCTTGTGTATATCTTTTCAAGAAAACTCTCAGGCTGCCTACCTCTTGATTCCAACAATTAAATCCCCACCAACTCCAATTACCACCAGTCGGCTCCTACCCAAACCAAAGGAATTTAATAGCCAACTCTCCTTACAATTCCAGCCGCACTCCTCTCTGTTTTTAGCTCTCGGCTGCCCCTCTCAATTCTCTCCCGGCTGTGTCTCGTTTTCTTTTTCTCTCCACCAGCAGCTTCTCTCACGGCCTGACCTACCGCTCCCCCCTTCCTCTTCTTCACCATGTATATGTTTTTATATATATATATATATATATATATATATATATATATATATATATATATATATATATATATTCATATACACACTATTGAGCCCTAAAACAAAAGTCCAATTATTTCTTACTTTAATTTTTATGTTTTAGGGTCACAATTCTTCCAATAGAATAAGTTGGTCCTTGAGTTAATTGCACATTCGGTCTTCAACTTTTGGGAGTGTACACTTTAGTCCTTTTTCTCCGTTTTATCTCAATATTCGTCCAATTGTCATGAATTTCCTTCAATTCGTTCATCTTCTCGACTCTTGGGATAAAACCTGAAATAATGACAAATAAACACAAACTAAGTAGAATTTATTCGAGAAAACAAAATAATATCCTAATTTCGACAGATAAATAAGTGTATAAAATACACTTATCAAACCCCCCCAAACTAGAATATTTGTTCGCCATCGAACAAAAATACAATAAAACCATAAAGATAAAAATAAAAATGCAAACAGAAATTTTTTTTGTTTTTGTCAATTTATTTATCATACACTTCAATAATCAAAAATGACGATTCACTTTGGAGAGGAAATATGAACAACAAAAATTATTTTCATTCATCAAATGCTCAACTTTATCGTGTGTGTGTGAATAGCCAAAAATCGAATGCAAACTCATGTAAAAATATACTTGACACTGTGTGACTAGTCATGCAGAAATAAGCCCGAATCCCATGTGGTCAATAAAGATTTTCTTTTTATTTTCCTTACATTCTCATGGATGACACACCTTAATGCTTTTCTCTCATATCCCGAGGTCTTTCCTATTGATGTGGTTTCTAAACATGTTTAAATTGCATTTTTCCACACAAAGCAGTTAGGATTTGACAAGTATGCAAGACAAACCAAGAATAATTCATCTCCAATCCCACACTCTAGTATTAGGAATTTTAATCCACAAAGCTTATACCATTCATATATCATTTTTTTTATATGGACGACTTTTTCTTTTAATGTCCTTGTCTTTTACCATCTTTGTGCAGAACTTTTCATACTGGCTTTCTATATGACCCCTGTAGCGAGCTTTAGGTCGGCAGCTCCCAACTCAGTTGAGCTTAGGGTACCAGGTTCAGAGAACCCCTCAGACTTAATTACCCGAGTCATAAAGGCTTAAACAGAAAAGTTAAAGATGTTTTAGTGTCTTATGTGTAAGTCCACTCTCCGTACTTGCTTTCTAGTTGACCCTTGTAGCGAGCTTTAGGTCGATGACTCCCAAGCCAGACGACTTTAGGGCACCAGGTTTGAAAGACCCCTCGGACTTACTTACTCGAGTCAAAAAGGCATTTGAAGAGTAGAATAAGACCTTCAGCATTTTTCTATTTTTATGCTGGTCATGGTTTATACCCGTTGATTAAAACCCCTTCCACTAAAGATGGATTAATAAAAATTTCAGACCCTCAATCTTTCAATGCCTACTTGTACTTGACCTCTCTACCCCCAAACTGCTTCTTGAGCAGTTTGGTTCTACATTTCAGGTCGGGATCTAATTTCTTAAGGTTTGAAATTTTTCAGTCAATTCTATGTTCAAAGTGCACAAGTTTATCCCACAAGTATCAAACATCTCCCTACACAAGTTATTATTCGAAAGTGGCTATGTGCTCAAGTTTGATTAATGTCTTACATGGATGAATGTCAAGAAAGATTTTAGTTCACATGTTGCTCAAATTTTCTAACTAAAGCACAAAAGTCAATTCAAATCATGTCATAAGTAATAAATAAATCAACAAAATTTTCAACATTTTTTTTTTTTTTTTTTGAATCCCAAAAACAAGGTATCGAATGAATAAAAAAATGAAGAAATGAGATACCACTCCCCCAAACTAGAAAGTTACATTGTCCTCAATGTAAAAGAAAAGGTATATCAATTGATAACAATACATAAAAGAGGAGTTAGGTACTTCCCAGGTTTAGAGGAGCGATGTGATAACTTGAAGCTTTGCTTTAATCTCGCTTGGATGATTTCTATATGTTTCTTGTGTTTCCATGCTTGGTTGAAAATGTTACAAAGGGTGTGTTCCTCGCAAGTAAAAGATAAACAATATTAGAATCATACACACTATTAATAAATTGAAATATATCAACAGCAACAATCCCAACTTAAACATAGAAAAATTTGAATTTTCAAACACGACCAAAGTGTGCAAAATCATGCATATGATTTGTTTTTAATATGATAAGAGCAATGAGGTTAAAACAATGTGATGCAAAATTGTAAGCTCATGGATGATGTATGAATTAGAACTAAAAATGCACTTGAAAATCAAATCAAAGAGGTTGGTGCTAGAGATGCTAACTTCAAAATCCAAGAAAGATAAAAATGCAAATACTACCTAAAAATTTAAATGTAAAGCTATAAATAAAGCAAAATAACTGAAAAGGAAAGAAAATTGGGTTGCCTCCCAATAAGCGCTCCGTTTATAGTCTAAAGCTCGACTTTTGAACATGACTTCAAGGCACTCGAAATAATGACTTTGATAATCTGCTATATTTGTTGAAGTTGCCTTTGCTCAAATTCATACTTTTGCTCCAAATCTTTATGCTGTCCTGTTCAAAATCATAGATAATTTTACCATTAGATTCGAACTCAACTATGTATATTTCGATCATTTCTTCGGGTCCTATCACAAAATCAATTTTATGAGAATCAATTGAGTACAAGGATTGCTTAATAGCTACACCATTGTCGACTGTTATGTTCTCAATTAAAATCAACTCTTCATTCTCAACATGCTCATCTTCCTCTTTTGATGGTGCAGATTGTTCCTTAACTTCTTCTTTATTAATTTCCACTAGTTCGTCCTCCTCTGGCCTTGTCAAATGAATCTCTGGAAGTTGTGTCTTGTATTTTTCGGCCTTGTAAAATAGACATGTATCATCATTTATAAAGTTCTTCACTTCCTCTGATGTGGCCAACAGTATACAATCTGCAGTATTATGGATTGCTCCACAGTATTCACATGTTGAACTTGTTTGAATTTCCAAAGGGTCCCTAATAATGATCGATTGGGTCATTAGTAGTTCAAAGCGCAAGTACTCATCATCCACGTCGGCAAAAGTATTATATTCTGTTATATAACTCATGTCCTCCCGTTATTTCTTGATTTCTTAGCTTTTCTTCTATCACTATCAACAATGTCACACAAAAAATCAAGAAGAACATATGAAAGAGAAATAAAATAAAATAAACAATTAAAGGCAAACTAAATCTAAAAGTCTAAGAATACTAAAAATCAAAATAAATAAATAACAAATTAAAATAGTCCCCGGCAACGGCGCCAAAAACTTGTTGTGTTGAAATATCGCAAGTGTACGATATCGCTAACAAGTAGTAAAACTGGACTTTTGAGTCCGAGTTGTCGATCCCACGAGAACTATTTAATTCGCTATATATTTACTTCAAATATAGAATTCCTAAACTAGAAACAAAACTAATTAAGAAAATAACTTGTAAAATAATAAAACAGAAACGACAAATAATTGAAAATGAATTAAATAAACAAATCAATTAAAATAAACAATAGAAAATTAAACTAAAAGCAATTAACGAAAGCAAGGAACAAACGTGGTGGATTTTTAGCAATTGAATGAATATTGGGACTAACGATTTCGAAATAACATTCTAGCTTAATTTCTCATCTCAAGTTATTTTCTAAAATTGTATTTGGTCGAATTCACGCTTATATCTAATTTACCTCTCTCGAGTTCAAATTAGACCTATTTAACTAAGTCAACCATGTATCTCTACAGCGGGTCAGAGTTCTCCTTAGCTAAATGCATTAAATTTTCTAAGAGTTCATAATTGACCACATGCAACTACAAATTCATATCTCTATCTTTTTGTTGAAATTGCCGGATTTTATTACGTGATCTAATTGTTAACTCACCTCTCGGATTATGAAAACAACCATTAAATCATGAATTGGTGATCAAGCAATTCAAGCATTAAACGCAATAATAAAATCAATACATGAACTAGAAGCACCAACTTGAGAATCAAAATCAAACAAGAAACATTAAATCTAAATCGTTAATCCCGATTTAAAATTTAGCTACTCATGTTTGTGGAATCAAAAGAAATAAATAATGCGAACAAAACCCGGAGTTTGAAAAGTTGAATTATTGGCATCACTCCTTGTTTAATTTCTAGCAGGCACTTCCTTTTCTCCAATGCAATCTGCTCCCTTTTTATTCCAGTCGACTGCATCGCCAACGACCAAGTGCAACCTGTCGAGAGTTTTTATTTCCTCCAAGATAGTGCCCAATTGCCGCCACAATAATTCTCAATTAACTTCCAAAGTGCAGCCTCTAATGCCTCCAATTAAAACTCTCTAATCGTCCACTTAAGAAAGCTACCAAGTTCTTGTAAATTAGCTTCCAGCCTTGTGTATATCTTTTCAAGAAAACTCTCAGGCTGCCTACCTCTTGATTCCAACAATTAAATCCCCACCAACTCCAATTACCACCAGTCGGCTCCTACCCAAACCAAAGGAATTTAATAGCCAACTCTCCTTACAATTCCAGCCGCACTCCTCTCTGTTTTTAGCTCTCGGCTGCCCCTCTCAATTCTCTCCCGGCTGTGTCTCGTTTTCTTTTTCTCTCCACCAGCAGCTTCTCTCACGGCCTGACCTACCGCTCCCCCCTTCCTCTTCTTCACCATGTATATGTTTATATATATATATATATATATATATATATATATATATATATATATATATATATATTCATATACACACTATTGAGCCCTAAAACAAAAGCCCAATTATTTCTTACTTTAATTTTTATGTTTTAGGGTCACAATTCTTCCAATAGAATAAGTTGGTCCTTGAGTTAATTGCACATTCGGTCTTCAACTTTTGGGAGTGTACACTTTAGTCCTTTTTCTCCGTTTTATCTCAATATTCGTCCAATTGTCATGAATTTCCTTCAATTCGTTCATCTTCTCGACTCTTGGGATAAAACCTGAAATAATGACAAATAAACACAAACTAAGTAGAATTTATTCGAGAAAAACAAAATAATATCCTAATTTCGACAGATAAATAAGTGTATAAAATACACTTATCAGAACCCCTTTGGTGTTTGAACCAAAAATTCCAACAACAATTTTGTATCACCCCAAGAAAGCTAAAAAGGTAATAAAGGAAGAATCTTGACCCAAGTTTAACCCAACCAAAATTCTAAGGAAAGTTAACCCTAGCCCAATGGAGAGATTAAGACAAATACCAAGATTTGTGGAATAAACAACAACAACAACAACCAAATACACAAGATAAACTCTCAATATACAAGTTGAAGTAATATTCCAAGAAAAGTTACAAGGAAAGAAATGATTTACCTCTCTTAAATGCTCTCAATGGAGTCTTCAATGTTCATCCAAAACTAAGCTAGGGTTTGAGGCTTTACAAAATGAAAGGAAAGAAAGTTTACAAAATTGCACAAAAAGCCCCGCATTTACATTCGGGAAACTTTCGGTCGACCGAACCGGTCGAGCAGAAATATTTCGGTCGAACAACAGGTCGACCGAAATAGCACTTTCGGTCGTACAGAGCTCAGCCGAACCCTCCTGAGGCTTGCTCCAAAAATCCCTGTAGAGTTTCAGTCGACTGGATAGACTTTCGGTCGACCGAAATGTCCTGAGCTTCCAAACTTAGGAAATTGACCTCGATCTTGCTCTCTTCCATGTGGACTTGATTTCGGAGCTTGAAAATGAGTCCCGACATCGACTCTTGGACCTCTTTAGCCTTGGATCTTGTCATGGGCCCCACCGGTATTTTGATAGAGGGTTGACCTGTTTGACTTTGACTCGATTGACTCCCTGGATTCTCATCAGGAAACCTTCTATATAATTATTTGAGTAATTGATACAAAACGTCCATACTTTTGGATTCTCTTGCGGAATTCATTCTTACCTTTGATTTCTTGACAATTTCATCCACACCTTCACCTTTTTTGAAAATATACGTCCCTACCGTTAAAGATTCTATTAATAGACTAACAAATCATCAATTCACTATTTTGATGAAGGACAAAATAGTTTTTTTACATTATTTAATTTAGGGTAATTGGCTCAAAACGTTCCTACCTTTGGACTCTCTTGCAGAATTCATCCCTATCTTTGATTTCTTGGCAATTTCATCATCACCTTCACCTTTTTTGAAAATACACATCTCTACCATTAAAAATCCCGTTAATTGACCAACAAATCATCCATTGAGCATTTTGATGAAGGGCAAAAGAGTCGTTTTACATTATTTAATTTAAAACTTTATAACATAATTAAAAAATAAAATAAAATGGTGAAATCGCCTCCCCCAATGGAAACTCTGTGCCGGTGATGCCGAATAAATGCTTGGAACTCTCGGCCTTCGAGGGTTTTCGCAATGAAAGAGATTGGGGTGGAGGATTTGACAGAGATTTTCAAGAAAGCATTCAAGCCTATAGTAATTTCAGGTCAGAGTTCTAAGCAACCATTCAAGAATTTTTTGACCATAAAATCTGGTAGGACCTTGGATCAACACGTTTAAGCTCTTCCCTCTTGAACACGTGGATTTCCTGCGCACTAAGACAAATGATCAGCTTGCAAAGGGGGCCGAGGTAGCTCCCGTTTGCACTCTGATGCCTAAGTCAGTACTCATTTCCAGCAGGTATACATTGGGTACGGGAAATATAAATGTGTAAAAGAGAGAAAAGGGAGTAAGAGTAAAATATTGAGTTAAAGTATTGAATTACCAACCTTTTCTTTAGGGGCAAGTGTGCTCTATTTATAGGAGGATTTATTATCTTTAGATGGTAACACGTGGTGGGATTTACACGTGTCTTCACCCTAACCGTGGAGAGGTAAACCAATTTCTTGGATGTAATCATTGCTACAAGACGTAGGGGAGGGGCGCCCATCATATTCTCCATAAAGGTAACGCCTTGTCAAGCCATAGTCAGCTGGAGAAAGTTACGTCTCTCCGACACCCTCCATTGTCCCATCGCTGATCCGGGGTGGTATAACAGGACACCTCGGCTTATTGAAACCAGTTCGGTAAAAGGGGCTCCAAGCGATATACCACCTCGGCGATTTGGGCCAGGGAAAGCCCTAAGTTTCATTCATAACTGGAGTCCGTTGGGCCTCCCTTTGGTGATCAACTGGACTTATTTTGGGTACGGTCTCAACACTAGTCCCTCAAATCCGATGTGGTCATTTATGAGTGGATCGAATTTTCCACAAGCTAAGAGTTATGGAGTTATGTTTTTTTTAGACACATTTCTCCAATTTATAAATGTAATTGAAATGTAATGATTAATCCTGAAACAATGTAGTTATTCCGCTATTTCAATATTTTGATTATTTTGTGAAGTTCAACACTTGTATGACAGAATTTTCTAAATTTGTATGACATCGTATGTAAAAATGTGAACTCTTTGAAGGCAACTTTGTATTGATAGTCCCTCAGACCTAAGCAACTTAAGACATTCATGTTGACTGATTAGGTCTGACTTGATAAATATTTGATTATATTCCCGTAATACCTCTTATCACGTGCCATTTTATCTTCCTACCATTATTAGCTAAGAGAGCTCTTGCTGATGGTTTATCACCTTCAGCTAAGACATGATGAGCGCGGAGCATGCTTACAAGAGTCCCTTGTATATGAGGTTTTAAGCATAGTACGCTGTCATTTTATTGTCGCTTGTTTATCATAGGTAAAGTTATATTTTCTCATGAACTAAAATAATTTAGCATTTTTAATATTTGCCACGTTCAACAAAGAGCATTTGATGCAATTGGTGAATACTACCTTCTTATTGATAGGTTTGAACTCGAAATAATTATACTAAAATTCACGAGATTTTTATCGCTGAACTGTGTTTCATCATACTTGGCCTCAACCACGATTGACGAAAATTTCCCGCAGCATAACCCGCCGCAAATTACCATTAATTTATGTGGGGATATTACAATCATTCAATAATCACTCAATTTTGCCAAGATATTAAGCTCATGTTCTCTTTGCTGTTTTGAGGTCGTTTTTTGTTTTTATTTTCGAAAACGCTAAAAACGCGTTCTCTTTACCATTTTCGAAAACGCATTTTGGAAAACAAAAAAAAGATTTGTACACAAAACGCAAAACACCCAAAACTTCGTCTTGGGCGTTTTGTGTGTATTTCAACAAAAAATGTCCAAAACGCGAAAAATGCGTTTTGAAATTTTTTATTTATTTATTTATCTTAACTTAGAACTAAGCTTAATATAAAGTTTTTATTTATTTATTTATTTATTTATTACTTTTTTTAGAATTATCCTAACTTGGAACTAAGCCTAAATAATTTATTTATTTATTTTTTTTTTAGAATTATCCTAATTTGGAATTAAGTTTAAATAAAATTTTATTGAATTCAATATCAACATTACAAAAAAAAATTAAGTGAGAATTCTTGTTATTATATTTCAAAAAATGTATTGATAAATGAACTCTGGTGGTTTTGAAAGAACTTGCATTTTCTGAATTTTAATAGAAGTAGAGTTTTTTCAAATCCCGAACATGACCAAGCTGTGTTAATATAGACTCTTAATGTTCACATTAGTGTGTTGCATTTAACCATGTTTTCAGTGTATTGTGAAAGGAAATTTGAGTTTGAATTAATAGTATTCTGCAAGCAAATTAATTAAAAATAGTTTAAGTAGTATTCTGCAAAATTTCAAACAGAACGTATTTTCCAGCTTTTCATTTTCAAAAACAGTTTTCAGAAATGACAAACCAAACGCGTTTTCAGCAAATTTGAAAACAAAAATGAAAGCAGGAAATACAAAACATTTTCGAAAATGAAAATACAAAATAAAATATAAACAGAACGCCACCTAAATGTCCAAGGGGAACTCGATTTTATTGAAAATAGCGAGGAAGATGATTTGTGTTCCAAGGATTACGCAGGGAGACCCCAGATAGGTCTTCGATCATGTATGTACCGGGTACTACCTCGGCAGTGACTTTATAAGGCCCATCCCAATTAGGACCTGGAGTCCCTACTCCTGGCTCTTGCTCGGAAGGAAGGATCTTTTTAAGGACCAATTCCCCAATGCTAAAGAACCGTTTTTTCACCCTTTTGTTGTAGTAGGGGGCCATTTTTTCTTGGTATCGGGCCAACACAACATGTGAGTCACTCCTTTTTTCAAGGAGAAAATCCAAGTTTTCCCTTTGAGCTTCCTCATTTATCTCCTCGTCATAATGAATTTGACGAAGGGAAGGCACCCCAATTTCCACTGCGCATACCGCCTCGGATCCATATGCCATGGAGAACGGCGTTTCCCCTGTTGCAGTGTGTGTAGTATAGTCTGAAGTGCCCACAATACTTGCGGGAGTTCATCTACCCATGCACCATTCTTTGATTCCAGTTTCATCTTTAGGGTGTTCTTTATGGTTTTGTTCACAGCTTCAACCTGCCCATTTGCTTGCGGGTGATGTGGAGATGAAAATAATTTGCAGATTCCCAAATCATCGCATAGTTCGTCAATACTTCTATTTTTGAGCTATTTTGCATTGTCACTAACCAACGAATGCGGAATTCCAAACCTGCATATAATATTCTTCCAGATGAACTTGGAAGTGTTGGGTTCAGTAATCCTCATCAGGGGCTCTGTCTCAATCCATTTGGTGAAGTAATCAATTACAACTATTGCGAAACAATTGTTACCAGTGTCTCGGGGCATAGGACCAATGATATCGACCCCCCCACTTAGCAAAAGGCCAGGGGCTGGTTACTACAGTCAATTCGTGATGAGGTCGATGCAGAATGGTTGCACGCCTCTGGCATTTATCACATTTTTGGACGAAGCTATAGGAATCCCTTCGCATAGTTGGCCAAATATTTCCCTGCTTTAGGGCTTTCCAAGCCAATGATAATGCTCCAGCGTGGTTGCCACAAACGCCCTCGTGAATCTCTTTCATTATGTATTGTCATTCCTATGGCCCCACAAATCGTAGCAAAGGAGAGGTGTAGCTCCGTTTATAAAACAGATCATCCAGAGGACCTTTGCAGTTTTCGAGCTTCTTCCGGTTCGCCTGGCAGAGTTTGATACTTCAAGTAGGCCAAAATAGGATTCATCCAAGAACTTTCTTCTTCTATTGCCAAAATCTCCGCCCCTGGTTCGATGGAAGAGACCGGCAGATGCTCAATTGGCACCATGTTGAGGAGCTCAGCATCCTTACTGCTTTCCAGTTTAGATAAAGCATCCGTATTAGAGTTCTCAGTTCTGGGGATATGAAGCAATTCAATTTTTTCGAAGTGGGAAACTGAATCTTTTACTTTCCTCAAGTATGCAATTATGGCTGGCTCTTTGGCAGAAAATTGTCCGTTAAATTGGCTTACAACAAGCTGCGAGTCACTGTTTGCCACCACTGACTTAATTTTCACAGCTTTTGCGAATCTTAGTCCAGCTAAGAGTGCCTCGTATTCTGCAACATTATTCGAGGCTTTAAAGCCAAGGAAAATTGCGTTGTGCAACTTATATTCCTCCGGGATCACCAGTAGTACCCCCGCCCCGAATCTTCCTTCAGCGGAGGACCCATCAACGAACAACTTCCACTGAAGGCTGTTATCCATGTTCTCACTCATCTCAACATTGGGCGGATGCACTAACTCAACTATGAAATCTGCTAACGCTTGACCTTTATAGCTGTCTGAGGCACATAATGCAGGTCATACTGGCTAATTTCTATCACCCATTTCATTAATCTTCCCGATACATCCGGTTTCTGTAAGACCTGTCTCATAGAAAAATTTGTGAGTACATGAATGGAGTGCGACTGAAAGTAGGAACGGAGTTTACGAGGCTCAGTAATCAATGCTAGAGCAAGTTTCTCCATGTCTGGGTATCGTGTTTCTGCATCCAGCGTGGCCTTGCTCATATAATACACTGGAAGCTGATTCCCATTCTCCTCTCTGACCAGTACTGAGCTAACAACCTCCTTGGACACGGCTAAAAACAGAGAAAGTGGTTCGCCAACCTTTGGTTTGGGAGGGCCTGTCCTAGGAAATCTTTCTGCTCGGTAAAAGCTTGCTCACATTCTTGTGTCCATTGAAATCGTTTTCCTTCCTTTAAGACCTTAAAAAAATGGCAAGCATTTGTCAGTGGACTTGGAAACGAATCGACTTAAGGCAGCAATTCTTCCGGTTAAGCTTTGCACTTCTTTTGGGCTCTGAGGAGAGCGCATGTTAAGTAAAGCCTTGATCTTATCCAGATTGGCTTCAATTCCTCTCCTGTTCACCATGAATCCAAGGAACTTTCCAGATGCTACCCCAAAGGCGCATTTCGCAGGGTTAAGCTTCATCCGATATTTCCTCAATATATCGAAGGCATCTGATAACTGGCTGACATGTTCTGAGGCGACCATAGTTTTGACCAACATGTCATCTACATATACTTCCATAGTGCTTCCCAGCTGCTCGGAAAACATACGATTTACCAACCTTTGATAGGTGGCCCCTGCATTTTTTAAACCGAACGGCATGACTTTGTAACAATAGAGTCCCCTATCTGTGATAAACGAGGTGTGCTCCTCGTCCGGATCATGCATGGGGATCTGATTGTATCCGGAGTATGCATCCATAAAGCTCAGCATCTCATGTCCCGTCGTAGAATCAACTAGTTGATCAATCCGAGGCAGTGGGAAACTGTCTTTTGGACATGCCTAGTTTAAATTTGAAAAGTCAATATATACTCTCAATTTCCCGCTTTGCTTGGGAACCAAAACAGGGTTAGACACCCACTTCGGATAACAGGATTCTCGGATGAAGCCCTTTTTCAATAGCTTCGTCACATCTTCTTTCAGGGCCTCGTATTTTTCCAAACTCATTGGCCTCCTCTTCTGCCTGTGCCCAGGGATTCTCAGGTCAAGTTGGAGCATGTGATAGGCTACTTTAGGATCAATTCTGATCATGTCGTCGTGTTTCCATGCGAATACGTCAAGATTTTTGAGCAAGAAACTTTTCAGTTGATCTTTGTATTCAACCGGTGAATCCGATCCAATCTGCAACTCCTTGACTGAATCATTTGGATCAACACAAAAGCATTCCAGCCTTTCGGAAGGAGTAGAGCAACCATCACCGGTCATTCTTGGGTCTAGATCTGCCAGATCCTCTTCCAGCGTCATTGTAACATCTTCATCCTCGAGGGCCTTCATCCAATCTTTCAGGGTCCAGAACAGCCTCGGTCATTGCCACGTCACTTATCATATTTACGCTCCGGTCTTGGAACTTTCGGATAGCGTTGGTGTAACAGGATCGTGATTCAGTTTAGCTCCCCCTAACAATAGCCATGCCACGCTCCGTTGGGAATTTCATACAAATATATTTTGTATGAGTTACAGCTCCTAGGTCAATTAGGGCCGGCCTCCCAATTGATCCGTGATATGAGGAGATCTTATCCACAATTAAGAATTTCATGGGTATCCTAGAGAGAGTTGGAGCCTACCCGACCTCCGTCATGAGGGTTATGAATCCTCTGGGAGTTATACTATCCCCTGTGAAGCCATATATCGGATCCGGGACTGGAATGAGTGGGATACTGATCCCCATCTTGTAAAAAGTGACTCCATAAATCACATTCACCAAAGCACCATCATCCACCAGCAACTGGGACCAATGGCGGACCCACTGTTGGACGAGTGCTGGCATATGCCTGCACTCAAATTCTTTAAATTTATTTATTTATTTTGAAACGGATCAATTATGCCTGATTTTTGTTTTCGTCACCCTTAAAATTTTGAAACCCATTTAATCTAAAAGAACAACTGAAATTGACCAAATAGTTGGCCCAATTTTAATTTAACTAAGCCTCTGATTAGTAAACACGTTTTTTTTACAAAATTTCTCAAATAACTATTTAACTACACACTTTTTCTCTCTCTATTTTTCAACTACACATTTTGCCTAAAAAACATAAAAAAAATGTTTTTAAACAAAAAACTTTTAACAAATAGAATGCACACCCAATTCTCACTCAAAATTTCAAACTTGAAATATGAAAGTTGAGATTTAAAATCGTGATTGCACCCCCTGCTGCCCTACGCCCGAGGCTTTGGCCCACTTCGTTTAAAAAAAAAAAAACTGGGTCCGCCCCTGTCCGGGACAATCCATTCCGAGCCACCACCACCCGAATTACCAGCGCATCGTTATGCGAAAAATGTGCCCCCAATAACGTCGTCTAGGGTAAAAGTGATAGGTTCTGTCCTGAACATCCCAGGAGGATGCGCATAGATGTAATATTCACGTTAGCGGGCTCTTTAGCCTCTCTGATGTACCGTTTTTGGGAGTTGTTGGTACTCCCTCCTGGGTGGGGGCCTCCAAATATCGTGTCAATCTCGCGGATTGGTGGATCATTTCCGGGCAGAGATGGTTCTCTTATATTTTTATCTTGCGCTAGGGGGTTATTCTGGTCCCTACTCCTATCCCTTTGACGACCGTCAATCCTTTCTTTCGCAGGGTTTTTCCATGGAGCTCGCCTATCGGTTCTATTGAAGCTTTGGTTATTTGGCCTTTGCGGCTTTCCTTTGTTAGGGGAGAAGTCGCCTCCCTTCCTTCTGTTTGCCTTTTGGTCAGCCAACATGTAGATTTCCCTACAATCCTCCGTTGCATGGCCATAATACCTGTGGTACGCACAGTAAGCCCCAATCATAGGTTGTTTTCCACTTCTGCTACCTTCTATTCTTCCAGGGGCAGGGGGATTCGATGCAAGCGTGGTGGAATATAAATTGGGGATAGCCTCCGTGATCTCAGCCGCGTAACTGGATCCGATCTTTGGAAACGGACGTTGCGCACCCCCGCGATTATTGCCCAACCAATCTTTATTGCCTCCTTTCCTTTGGTTCGCCTCATTAGGATACCAAGTATTGTATCTCCCTTGAGGATGATTATCCCTGGCTCTAGCCATTTCTTATGAGATAATCTCCTCCTTCATTAGGTCTACCAGGGCGTTGTAATCCCTTGGCTTTCTGCTTCGGATGTCCCTCCAAAACATACTTGTCATGTCTAATCCTCCTTTTAGGGTAGAGAACATCTTCGCCTCGGTGATTTTTCGCAAATGTGCATTTCTTCGGTAAACCGAGCTAAGTAGCTCTTCAAAGACTCCTCCCTTCCTTGCCTTAAATCCTGAAGACGTTGGAGTGGGAGTTAGCCTGGTCTGGAGGAAACAAATCCATTTTTGAAAGCTACCTTCAAATCTCTCCAACTGTGGATGCTGCCAGGAGGAAGTTTTTTATACCAGCGTATCGCACTTCCCTTAAGTGTTAAGGCGAAGGCTTTGCATTTTAACGCTGGGGTAGCTCCGGCTATTTCCATACTGGAGCGATAGTTTAGGAGGTGATCGTCAGGGTAGCCTTTACTGAAGTACTTCGTTATCTTTGGCATTTCAAAATCGTGGGGCACTGGGCACTTTCGAACGCCCTCCGTAAAGGGGCTTATTTGTCATCCAACTCATACGACGGTAATTCACTGTTCTCGCTGTGGTCGGGATTGATTGGGCCAGGATACCAGTCATAGGGTGGCTGTAGGCAATTTTTCCCTCGTGGTGGCGAAACTCGGCCATATTTTGGCCTTTGAAAAGTTGGCTGGCCTCCTTGAGTTTGGGAATGAGCTACTTTTGCTCTTCTCTCCCGCCTATTTCTAGGCTCATGTGTGGGGATCAATTTTGTCGTTCCTACACCATATCTATCTTTAGGCATTTGGCTCTTAGAAAGGGCTTCTTCATCCCTTCGCTCCCGCCTATTTCTAGGCGTTTGCACATGATGCCAACCTTGTTCAATTCGACCTTCTCGTTTGCCCCTGAATAGTCTTCCTATTCGGCTAAAAACGTTGCCAGACTTTGGGAGCGAGGCCTCTCCACTATCACTAAGTGGTTGACCTTGTTCTTGGTGTTTCATGTACTGAATCCTCTTCATCGTAAGGGACAGAGTCCACCTCGGCATACACCTGTGGATCTTGGTAATAATACGACATAGTGGCCGCGTCAGATGGTGAGTAATGTGGCTGCGAGTACTGCGGGGCATCATGGGTTCATTTACAACGTATCCTCTAGCCATATAGGCGTTCATCGCAGCGGTTTGTTCTATCTGCCGTTTTTTCATTTCCAACATCTGAGCTGTCATGCGCGTCATATCTCGCAACATGCGACGATTCGGTGCCGACGCGGAGGGTTAAGTTGAGCTCCCCCCCCCCTCATTTATGTCCTCATGAGGTTTTTGGGGGGCATCCTCCTCGCTGGGTAGTTCCTCCCTATTTCTTCGAGGGTTAACATCGTTATCACTTTCATCCATGTCTATAGCAATTTTTGGTCCTGTCCTTTTTCTCCAGGATAGGTGAACTTCTATTTCAAAGCTTCAAGCATTTTTCAAGGTTAGTAAACTTATATTTTAAAGTTTTAAGCCTTTTTCAAGGTTAGTAAACTTATGTTTCAAAGTTTTAAGCCTTTTTCAAGGGGTGTTTCACTCTTTTTCCAGAGGTTACTTGCCTTTGTTCAAGGTCTTCAGCAGCTTTTTACCACGCGATTTCGTGGTTAGAAGTGTGATTTTTCATAGACGGTACCAAAATGTTGACCACAAAATCTAGTAGGACCTTTGATCAATACGTCTCAACTCCTCACTCTTGAACACGTGGATCTCCTGCGCACTAGGACAAATGATCAGCTTGCAAAGAGGGCCGAGGTGGCTCCCGTTTGCACTTCGATGCCTAAGTCAGTACTCATTTCCAGCAGGTATAAATTGGATGTGGGAAATATAAATGTGTAAAAGAGAGAAAAGGGAGTGAAAGTAAAATATTGAGTTAGAGTATTGAAATTCCAAAATTTTCTTTGGGGTAAGTGTGCTCTATTTATAGGAGGATTTAATATCTTTAGATGGTGACACGTGGTGGGCTTTACACGTGTCTTCACCCTAACCTTGGATAGGTAAATCAATTTCTTGGATGTAATCATTGCTACAAGTCGTAGGGGAGGGGAGCCCATCATATTCTCTATAAAGGTAACGTCTTGTCAAGCCATAGTCAGCTGGAGAAAGTTACGTCTCTCTGATACCCTCCATTGTCCCATCGCTGATCCGGGGCGGTACAACAGGACACCCGGCTTATTGAAACCAATTCGGTAAAAGGGGCTCCAAGCGATATACCACCTCGACGATTTGGGCCAGGGAAAGCCCTAAGTTTCATTCATAACTGGAGTCCGTTGGGCCTCTCTTGGGCCTCCCTTTGGTGATCAGCTGGGCTTATTTTGGGTACGGTCTCAACAGTACTTTCGATTTTGTGTTTTTCGGCAGTGGTACGATTGAGAAGTCTACGAAGTTGACATAATTTACAATGGAAATTTCCCGGACCCTAAAGTCCGAAGGGTTTTTGGTGGTCTATACTGGCATGAAAGATGAGTACAGTCTCAATTCGGTTCTTGAATTGTTTCACTTTTCTAAATTGGTAAAAACTAGGAACATAGATGGGATTCATTCCAAAATGCCATTTATTCGTCAAATTGTCATGGAAAAAGTGAGTGGATATGGAGATATCGAACAAAGTATTGACTATGGGATTGAAAATCTCAGTGTTGATTTGGTGGCCAAATGCTCAGTTCCGCAAAAATTGATCCATAAAGTAGATCCTCTAATAGAGGAAGAACCAAATAATTAAATAATGTAAAAACACTTTTTTGCCCTTCATCAAAATGGTCAATGGATGATTTGTTTGTCAATTAACGGGATTTTTAAGGATGGCAACGGGGTGGGGAATACCTCGAACCCAATGGGGACCCGTCGCGAACGGGACGGGGAATTCCCCGAAAAAAACGGGGATGGGGATGAAAAAATATTCCCGAACTGGGGATGGGGAGGGGACGGGGATGGCAGTCTTTTCCCCATCCCCATTAAAATCTAACGACAAAAGCAAAGATAGATAGATAGATAGATAGATATATATATATATATATATATATATATATATATATATTCGATTAATGTTCAAAGGATGTGTAAAAATTATTAGATTTAGAAAATATTAGTGTTGTTCCTGTATTTTTTTCTTATATTATTTGTACAAAATTATTTTAGAACTTAAAAAAAATAAAAATTAATAACAAATGAGGATATAAACGGGGATTTGTACATCCCCGCCCCATCCCGTTTCCATTAAATGGGACGGGATGGGACGGAACGGGGCGTGAATGGTAAATCTTTAACGAGGCAGGGACGGGGAAAGACATACCCGCCCCATACCCGCCCCATTGCCATTCCTGAGAATCTTTAATGGTAGGGACGTCTATTTCCAAAAAATGTGAATGTAAGGATGAAATTGTCAAGAAATCAAAGGTAGGGATGAATTTTCCAAGAGAGTCTAAAGGTAGGGACGTTTTCTGTCAATTACCCTAAATTAAATAATGTAAAAAGACTCTTTTGCCCTTCATCAAAATGGTCAATTGATGATTTGTTGGTCAATTAACAGAATTTTTAATGGTAAGGACGTGTATTTCTAAAAAAAAGTGAAGGTAGGATGAAATTGTCAAGAAATTAAATATGAGGATAAATTCAGCAAGATAATCCAAAGGTATGGACATTTTGCGCCAATTACCCTAATTTTTTTCTTTCGAAAATCGTAAACCCATTGATCAATCATTAAAATAAAGTTAATTCTTTTAAACAATCGAATTGAACAGAACTCATCCATAAAATCAGCATTAAGCCCAGGTTTGATTCTCATTTTTTCAACCTTTATATTTTTTTCATACTTATTTTCAACCACACAATTACACAACAAAATAATTAACACGTAAACTCAAAATCTTTCTCTACTTTTCAATCACATTCTCCAAAAAATCATTATTCAAAATACTAATTTCTCTTTAAAAAAATAAAAATGTGCATCAAATTCAAACTGGGCAAAATCTCTTCATGACCATTGTCCACATCAGTCCATTTTTCCACCAGCCTGTTTAAAAAACTTTCAAAGAGGGCTAAAAATCTCTTTAAAAATGTGCATCAAAGAAAGGTCACATCTCTCTAACATACTAATCAATCTTGTAATCGGCCTAGAGCATATACTTCGGATAATACCAGCTCGGTATAAGCACTCTGAGTATATGGAGCTCGGACAATATTGCACCTCAACAAAACAGTAACTCGCAGAGTCCCAAGCACAACTGGCAATTAGTGGATCTCACGTGGATTTCCATGAATGACGTGTCAAGCTTGCTTAGACGTGATAATTAGAGAATTCATCTTTAAATCGGTGCAAAAGTATTCACATTTCAAGTGAGTTGAGATATCCAAGTGAATCAAGGGAGTGGCAGCTTGGACCATAGGTTGACGCGCACGTTGCATTATTTTTTTAGTCCCCTATTAAATAGTAAGATGTGACATATAAACACATTTATTTTCAAATGTAGGCTAGAAATACGTGTATGGATCTTGATGTTTTTGTTTGTGCAAATAAAGTGGTGTCATTTTTCATGTTTGAATAACTTGACAGAATATTTTTTGTCGGGGCGAAAAGAGACAAGGAAAAACCAAACAAATCATCCATAAAATATCCCTTTGCATCGATGACATAAATTAGACGCTCAATTGGTAGAATGTAGATGGCCAACTATAATTAATTTGTTCACATTATCGAAACACTTTACCTAAAAGCTTAGATTATTTTATTCCAAATGAGTTAAATTATCTAAATCAACATCAAATAGTCATATAGCAAACATCAAAAAGTTGGTTCCAGTATGAAATCAACTCTGTTAAAAAAAGATGCAACATAAAGGCAAAAAAAGATACCAACTCTGCCTCTACAATGCTTTGTAAACAACAGGAGCAAGGCGCATAGACAAGATTCTAATTTTTTTTATTTTATCGATCATAACTAGTACGGTCTAGTTCACTATATCAAACATATCACGAGGGATCTCAACAACTATTTTTATTCAAGAGGAAGTTCTTGATATCATACTATTCTACAACAATGTAGGACTGAACAATATCTAGTACCCAAAGATAAACCTGCTATCCCTTTTGGATCTTACTTGTGAAGGATCAAAATTTAGTCCATGACACGAAAAATTATACCCAATTCCAACTTCCTCTATGTTAGAGAACTACCTTAACAAAGAACAAACATAAAATCTATACATACATATATAATAATATGATAATCGTCACCATTTTACTCACACATTTTCCTGCTCATTTTAGGAAATTTCTTAATTTTAACAATTTATTTTAATACATGAATTATGAGGGTCCAATTAATGCATGTAATAAATGATTTATGAATTTGTGAAAAAAGAAATTATCTATAAAAAAAAATCAAATTATAGATTATTTTTGTTCTTTTGATAATTATTGCATTATTTTGAAGTCGAAAAATATGCAATATTGATGTCAAATCGAAGATCTCAACGAAAAATTTAATACAAGCTAACAAATGAGAGCAAACTGCAAACATATGATTCGTAAAACCGTCTTAAACATTAAAGGTAAAAAATTTTCCAATCTTTCTAAATAATTCAATTAAATCATTTAATTTTATACAACTTTAGCTTCGATAAACCTATTTGTTCAATTTGTAAAATAAAAGGTGGTAGCAAAATCATTATATTTAAAAATAAAAATAGAATATGGCCAACAAGTTTATTTAACATGCACAAAAATAGTATGTGCAATTGTGAAAAATGAGTTTTAAAGAATGTGTGGTTGAGAATAAATATTAAAAAATTATTTTTGAAGAATCAATTTTACACGAATAAGTGATAAAGTCTTATATCCTGTGGATTAAGCCCCCATTTATAAATTGAGATGTATAAATAATTTTTTTTGTATGTAAAGTTAATTATATTTGTAATATTCATTCAATAAAATTTAATTAAAATTTGTATTTCATATTATTTATTTGTTACATTCATTTAAATATAGAATTGTATATAAGTTTGTCACGTTTAAGATAAACAAATTATAGCATTTAATTTAAGTTTGAGCAATTTTTTATTTTTAAAAATATTTGGTAAATTTTGGTCCTAATGTATTTATTTTTTTAAACGTAATGAAATGAAATATTTGTTTAATATATTTAAATATCAATTATTGCATTAAGATAATTAATACATTTAAATTAATTTCGTAAATGCCTATTAGCCTCTTGATTTCATTTTACGATTTGAGAATTGTTAACATTTCAACTTTTATAAATCAAATAATCGGAAGTTCGACTTCAGTCATCAAATTAAAATAGTAAAGTATAGAATAAGTCATATGTCCATATTTTACTTCGTCTAAATAGACTAAGAAAACTAGAGAAATAACAATTAGTTGTTAAAAGAAATATGCAAGTCGTAATTTTATATTTTACTTTTCTAGGTTTTTTTCATTATATATGAATGCACAATTTATGTCGGTCATTGTATTTTTAATACTTATTCAATAAATAATTATCAATTATATCATTCATACATCGCACGGGTGCGGTTACTAGTTCAACTAATACAAACATATTACCAAGTGAGCCCGGTGAAATAGTTGTATATCTTACGAAGTGTGAACGCTATTCTCGTATGAATCATTCCATTATCGAAGGGCATAATATGCTAAAAAGATACAAGATCTAGGAAATTGGAATACCTTGAACTAAAGCTGCTAAGATCAAATAAATCATTTAAAATACTAATGCGTTTCCATAATTAAACCTGAAAAAATATTTCCAAAAAATATTAAGACAAGTAAGGATTCATAGATTATGTTAAAAGTTCTAATAAGAAAGTTTTAAGCCCTGAAACATTCAATTACTGCTTTGGCGGCAATCTCCATCTTCTCCTGAAATATATATAAAAAAATAAAAATAAAAAAAATAAAAAACCTCAGAATAATATCAATATTTAAAGATTATACGTTTACCTCAATGAATGGCAATAACCACAACAAAACTAAGTTGATATCAATGTTTAAGGATTATACATTTACCTCAATGAATGACAATAACCACAACAAAACTACGTTTTATTGCTAAATAAATTTGGGGTCAGCTGGTCAGCTAAAGCTTATGTGATTTTTCTATTTTTACATTCTATCCATTTCATTGTTACTTCTATTAGAATATTCAATGCGATGAGACATTTACATCATGTTAAATCTAGTATAAATTTACCTCTTCTCACATGTTCTTCTGAAATATCGTCAGTCCGGTGAATGATAGCTTCTTTAGCTACAAACAAACATGCATGATGCACCTACTTAAATTGTGCTATTCTTAATTTATTAAAATAATTAACATAAATAAAGATTATATACTGTGGCCACATTACGTGTCCCAAACGAATACAAAACTGTTAACCTATCTGAATCTTGACAATCAATGGCAGGTCAATATGATGATTTAAACATGGATTTGACACATGTAGAAACAAAAACCCACCAGAATAATGGTACTTACAAGTCAAATACGGGTTTTGCTAATTAGCAATAGTCCAAATGCAAGCTTTAGAATTGGAAGGTCGATAAATATCGAAAACTTCGTAATAAGCAAGATCGTACAGAATTTTACCACTTTAAGGTATTCCCTTAGAGCGGAAGAGTTCCCATCAGTTGACATGAACTTCAAAAGAAGCCTCAACTCAAAGTACACATGCAACTCAGAAGGCACTGGGGAAGAATTCACTCGGTAAAGAGCTGAAATACCTGCATGTTAAGTAAAGATACATAGCACCAAGAACTACAGAAATAATATCAGGAAGAATTTCTAGAGGTCATCTACCCCTTCAATGCATAGGTATCCAAAAATTAACTCTTTTTTATGAACTAAAAGTAAACAAAGCCCCATCATTATTCAGACATCGCAAGTACCAGTGTACCACAACAAGATTATGATTCACTGAGAGCTGTAGATCAAATAAGTAGTAGCAGAAAAGAGATCAATGACAACTCTGCATGAAAACTGCAGAAATAATATTAATGTTTTCTTGCTTTAAATACATGATATCAAATATTTGACTACAATGAATGCCTTAAAAATCTCCCATCGTAGAGGGACTGACAAGTGTCTATTCTACACTGATATTCTGAAATTCCCTCTTCAGTCGCTTACTCTATCAAACTAAGCAAATAGTAATAGAAAAAGTTCTTTTCCACGAGCGTAAAAGAGTTCACATGATGCATTTCAGTCTTGCAAATGTTAAATAGCCTGTATGACCTCTATATTCGCCGATGCGCTTTGCCATGATGGTGAGAGAACTGGTATTTTCGAGCCCATTGGTGGAGCGTTGTCTCTTCTTGCAGCTCTTAAGAGACATGAAACCACCATCATTATCTTGCCAGCTTGACATGTTCCCTTCTCGAACTTCATATGTGTGCAGAAGCACTTCAAATGTTCTTATATCTGCAGAAGCCCATCATAAGCATCACCAAAAAAAGCAAGGTAAGTTTAACGGCACAACTAACCAACGTGATTGTATTATCTATACAAGTATCATTGACCATGAAATCCATGGAAAAGGCCTACCAGTGAAATCAGATCTAAGTGTTTCACAAGATTTCTGTACTTGTTCAATGCAGGGTGAGAAGGAGCACAATACTCCATCTTGTTTCAACATTTTTGAAGCAGAAGGAATAGCCAACCAAGGTTGAGGGAGGTCGAGGAAAACTGAATCTGCCCGCCCTAAAAATTCATCTGGAAAACCCTCACCCTGTATATCTCTCACCCCTACAGTCACCAATCTACTCAATCCAGTCCTTTCAAAATCTTCCCTGCAATAAAGAGAGAACGCTCAATCATAATCAAGACAAGTTCTCTTCACAATCAACAGGCATTTTTGGATCAGATGCATAAACTTATTCAGTTCTTTCTCAATCTGCTGAAAATCCAATAGCATCCTATATTACATCAAATTACTTTACTTATAAGCACTAGTCTTGATTGAAAATTCTTACCTAGCCGAGGCGGCCCTTTGTTCATGAAAATCAAAAGTGTAAACATGTCCATTGGGTGCAATAGCTCGAGCAAGCGACGTACTCAAGGATCCACTTCCAATGCCAGACTCAAGAACCAGACAACCTGGAACTATCTCCAAGTACATGACAACAAAACTAACATCGGCAATATATAAAATTTGGGTTCTGTGGCTTAGAACCAGAGTCCATAATTCAGCAGTAGGAGCCAACAAGTACACAAATCCACCCTTATTACTGAACACTTTGGAACCAAATGGTTTCCCAATCCAATCTGAATGCTTAAATATACCGAATCGATTTTGCAGAACCCCGCTCTCTGAAACTTTTGTAGCCTTCATGTTATCATGTCTCTCATATACTATTACTAAATCACCATCACTTATGAAGCGAGAAAATGACAATTTCTTCGAAGAATCAAATGGAAACATTGTCAAAAATCTAAGATCAGTTCTCAATGAAGTAATCTGTATTAGAATAAAAAAGGAGCAACATCGTGAAGTCGTATTTCAAAAAGCCAGTACTTTATCAGATAGGAAATTAACAAATATTATGGTTCAATAAATAAATCTTACTAAAGCTGCTTGATACACAATCCACCTACAGGTAAGGGCCGTAAGAAATTGATTGAATTCGAATCTCCGCTCCTCAGTCCTCAGCAAGAATGAATTTGGAGGCGAGGGAAATTTGGGGGATACGGAGAAAGTAATTTTTTTTTTTTTTTTTTTTTTTTTGTGTGAAATGAGAGAGTAAATTTAAAGAAGGAAAAATTACACGGACACTTGTTTCTAAAAAAAATGCAATTCAAAATTCTGGTTAAGAACAAATTTTTTCTAATTCTTAGGTGTTAATTAGCATTTAATTAATACATAATTAATTAATTAAATTCAAAAATAATTAACTAACCTTCTTCTTCAGAACTCACACAAATCGCGCCTCTCTCCCTCCCTCCCTC
Source organism: Ligustrum vulgare (assembly GCA_963555705.1). Taxonomy (NCBI): domain Eukaryota; kingdom Viridiplantae; phylum Streptophyta; class Magnoliopsida; order Lamiales; family Oleaceae; genus Ligustrum; species Ligustrum vulgare. Next base: position 63,326,790 of record OY743173.1, read on the forward strand.
TCAAATGTTCCTCTCTCAATGCCTTCACCCTTTCTTCAATCCTTCTTCCCCGATGACTTTGGCATGATCTCTACCTTCGAAAGTGACTAACAGCAAGCCTCACTGGAGGCGAAGGCAATGGGCCTGGGAGATCGCTTCCGCTGTAGCAGCATAGACGATCTCGCCGCTACAGCTACGATCTCCATGGGCGAGATCGCCGCTAGCAGCAGCTAGCGTCGTTGGAGGCCGTCAATGAAACGCAGCCGCTCGTCGGTGCTGCTCTTCCATTTTGGAGGCGGCAATGTTGATGCGATGACATCTGTGCTGCTCTTCCTTTTGTCTTTTTCTTGGTTATCAGGTTGCTTTTTGTGGTGTTTGTTGGTAAGGCAGAAGGTGGTGGTGAGTGAGTCGGGGTGGTGATGCTCGTGTGCGGTGTGGTGTTGCTCGTGTTCGCCTGTCAAGTGTGGTGGTTACCGTCTGTGGGAAAGAGGTGCTGTGGTGACGTGGTGGTGATGTGCCGGTGGAGGTGATGGTGATGGTTGGGGTGGCAGCATCGGTACAGGTTGGTGGTGGTAGCCGGTAGTGTCGTTGGTGGTGGGCGACAGTCGAATTGGGGGAGAAGTAAGGTTTAGGTGGGGTGGGTGGATGTGTGAGAGGGTGGGGTGGGTGGAGTGGAGTGGGGTGAGGTGAGGTGAGGTGAGGGGGTTGGGTTGGGTTGGGGTTGGATGAATACAGTGTGATTGATTATGTGTAATTAACTAATTGTGACTAATTATTAAGTAATTGTGACCAAAATATTGACTAAATGTGACTTTATATGACATGTGACATGTACAAAATGTGACCAATTATTAATTAATCGTGACCAAAATTTTGACTAAATGTGACTTTATACGACTCGTGACAAATATGGAATGTGACCAATTATTAAGTATTTGTGACAAAAAATATTCACTAAACATGATCAAGAAAATAAGTAAGTTGTAACAAGTAAATAAATAATATGTGACCAAATGTTTGATTAATCAATTTGTGGATTTCACATCTCAATCTTGTAGACTACAAGAAAAAATATTAGGTAATTGTGACAAAAAAAATATTAACTAATCTTGAAAAAATATTAGGTAACTGTGACTTTGCGTGAGTGAACTGCGACCTTGTGTGACCAAACTGTGACTTCATGTGATTGATCTGTGACTGGAATGTGACCTTGTGACCAGACTGTGATTTCATGTAACCTAACAATGACTTTGTGTGATCGAACTGTGACCAACTGGGACTTTTGTGTGACCAACTGTGACCCTAACTGCGACTTTGTGTGACCAAACTGTGACCTTATGTGACCAATTTTGACTTCGTGTGACCAATTGTGACTTTGGAAGTGGGGTGGGGTTTTGTAACTTAATTTGTAACGTGATTTTGAGTGACCAGCTGTGAATTGACATGAGGGGTGGGTGGGGTCAATTTTGCAACTAAATTTTTAATTGTAATCGAATTTTGACTTTGTGTGACGAATTGTGACTTTGCATGTGGGATAAAGTTATGTTAGTTAGTCACGAATTGTGACCTTCTGTGACCTAACTGTGACCTCGTTTGACCAAACTGCGACTTTGTGTGACCGAACTTTGACCTTGTGTGACCAACTGTGACTTTGGAGGGGTGGGATTTTACAACTAAATTTGTAATTGTGACTCTGTGTGACCTTGTGTGACTTAACTGTGATCTCGTGTCACCTTACGAGACTGATTGTGATTTTGGGGGTGGAGGTCTGGTGGGGCTAGAAAAAGTAGAAGAAATCATTTTTTGTGGTGAGGTAGGGTCGGGGTGGGTGGGTTGGTGGAGTGGGGTCGGGGTTGGAAAAGTAGAAGAAAAAAATCATTTTTTTTTGTGGTGGGGGTAGGGTGGGGTGGGTCAGGGTGGGGAAAAGTAGAAGAAAAAATCATTTTTTGGAGTGGGGTGGGTGAGTGGGTAGGGTGGGGTCTAGGTCGGGTTGGGGGTTGAAAAAAGTAGAAGGAAAAAATTATTTTTGGGTGGGGTGGGGTGGGGTGGGGGGGTGGGATAGGGTGGGTTGAGATAAGGTGATTGGGGTGAAATGTGAAAAAATAGAAGAAAAATAATTTTTTGATGGAGTATGGTGGGTGGCGGGGTGCGGTGCAGTGGGATGGGATGGGGTGGGCGGTTTGGGGGAAATGTGAAAAAATAGAAGAAAAATCATTTTTGGGTGGAGTGGGGGTGATTGGGTGTGGTGAAAAAAATAAAAGAAAAATCATTTTTGGATGGGGGTAGGGTGAGATAGGATGGGGCGGTTGAGGTGAAGTGTGAAGAAATAGAAGAAAAATCATTTTTGAGTGGGATGGGTTGTGGTGGGATTGCTAGGGGTGGGGTCTGGTGTGGTTGTTAGGGTGGGGTGTGAAAATATAAAAGAAAAATCATATTTGGATGGGGTAAGATGGGGGTGGGGTGGGTGGCGAGGTAGGGTCAGGGCAGGGTGGGTAGGGGTGTGGAAAATTAGGAGAAAAAAATTAATTTTGGGTGGAGTGGGGTTGGGGATGGGTGGCGGAGTAGAGTTTGGGCGAGTCGTGAAAAAAGTAGTAAAAAAATCATTTTGGATGAGGTGGGTTGGGGTAGGGTCTGGAGCGAGACTAGTGGGGAGTCGAAAATTAGAAGAAAAAATTAATTTTGGGTGGGGCGGGTGGGGTTGGGGTAGGATATGGTAGGGTTTAGGCGAGTTGTGAAAAAGTAGTAGAAAAAAATCATTTTTGGTGAGGTGGGTGGGACTAGGGGTGGGTGGGTGGGTTGGGTTTGGGTTTGGGGAAGTGTGGGGTGGGGTGGGGTGAGGTGGGGGTGGGATGAGACGGGTGGGTGGATTGGTGGATGAGATGAGAAAAAAATAAAAGTAAAATCATTCTTGTTGTGGGGTGGGTGGGTGGTTGGGAAGTGGTGGGGGTGGGGTGGGTAAGGTGATGTCGTGGTGGGGGTGAGTGTGGAAAAGTAGAAGAAAAAAAGTCATTTTTTGAGTTGAGTTGAGGTGGGGTGGATGGGGTGGGTGGCCGGGGTTGGATGGGGTGGGGTGAGTGCGGGGTTGGGTTGGGATGGAGTGGTTGTGGAGTAGATATTGTTTTGATTTTATTATGTAATATTATATAAGTTTTAGTTTAATATATAAATGATAATTATTATAATATTATATTAATTAATTAACTAATTAACACCTGATTTTTTTTTAAAAAAAATTAAGTTTGTTATGTTTAAAAAGTGAAAGTTTTAGTTGTATAGTTTTGTACTTTTCACTTTAAAGAACGTTGTTTTGTTCAGCCCAATTGGCATCGTCTAAGTGGAAATTACATCTACCCCTACATTATAAGATTCAAATTCAAAAATAAGATCAAAGTTGTATTATTACAAAATTCAGGTTTTAATTAAGATTTCAAATAATTAAAAATTTTAAATAATAATATTCTAGAATTAAAATAATTACCCAATCCAATCTTTATTTCATACAACTTCAAGCCCTAACATAATCATTCCTCTCTTTCTACATATTAGCGTTTTCTCCATCATCAGAACTCCAATCCGCACATCCCCTTGCGGCCACACCACAGCCACGTCGAAGTCCCCACCATCGTCACAAGACCCCGTCGGCAGCGACAATATCAAGGGCAGGTAGAGATGACAAAAAAATCCGACCCGTTCCGTCGACCCGATCCGATCAGATCCGAAAAAATCCCGATTCGTGGATCGACGGATCGAAATTTATGTGATCCGCCCTGATCCGAAAATTCACGGAGCGGATTTGGATCGGGGCTGATCCGATCCGCGATCCGACATTTTTTTAATATAATTTTTTTATCATGTATAAAAATATAATATGTAAATTTTGTAGCAAACTTTAATTTTTGGGAATAACCTGCAATCTTTGCATTTTAAAGAAAACACATTTTTCATATTCTTCATTTGAAGAAAGAATTCCAATAAGTGATGGCAAAAAAAACTCGATCCGTTGAATCGGCGAATCGGCCTCTATACGTCTCGTTTCAATAAAATAAATAAAATTTAATAAAATTAATAATTTTTCTAATTTTTTTTAAAAATATTTAATTTAAAATATATTTTTAAAAAATTAAAAAATAAAAAAAATAATTCGGCGGATTGGTCCATGGATCGGTGGACCAATCCGCCCCGACCCGACCCGACCCGACCCGAAATTTGACGGATCGCGGGGCGGATCCGGATCGGACCAAAAAAATCGGGGCAGGGACCCCGATCCGCCCCGATGCCAACATCAAGGGCAGGGTCGTTGCATCGCGCGCAAGCAATGGCGGCACTATTGTTACATCGCGTGATGAGAAGCCGGAAGCACTGTCGCTGCTTCGATCTTGCGATCTGGCTTTTAAATTGGTAGGTGTTTGTGATTTGCTTCTATGTTGGTGGTGGTGCTCGAATCTAGTGGTGCCTTTCGCGATCTGGCTTTTAAATTGGTAGGTGGTGGTAGGTGTTCATAGTTTGCTTCTGTAATGGTGGTGGTGCTCGAATCCGGTGGTGGTAGGTGGTGCGATTTGCTTCTTTGATGGCAACCATTAGAGGTAGGTGGTTTTTGTGTGGTTGGTGGTGGTAGGTGGTGCGATCTACTTCTTCGATGGCAGTCGTTGGAGGTGTGTGGTGTTTGGTGGTGGCGTAAGCGACGACGACGGCAGTGACGGTGGCGATGGTGGGGTGGCTGTCGACTTGATAAATGTGTATTTAAAAAATGTAACCTAATAATTGATAATTTGTGACAAAAAATTAAATAGATGTGACCTTATAATTTGATAATTGTTACTTAAAAGATTTGTGACGTAATAATTTGATAAGTTGTGACCTAAAAAAAATTATGATTGACTGATTTGACATTTTTGTGACCTAATAATTTAGTAATTTGTAACCTTGAAATTACTTGTGATTTAAAAACTTTGTAACCTAAAAAGATTTGTGTTCGTGACAAAATTATACAGGTTGTGACCTCAATATGTTTAATTAATAAAATATTTTTAATTATTTAACATAATTAACTAATACTAATTACAAACCTGATTTTTGAATATATATTGGTTTGATCTTATTTTTGAAATTAGTATTTTGAAACCCCTTATTTATGTAAGGGAAAATTACATAAAACCTTGTATTTCAAAGATGCAATTCAAAAATCATGTGTAGGAAATCTTTTTTTTTAAAAATTCAGGTGTTAATTCATTTAGTTAGATATTTAATAATTAAAAATAAACAAAATGATATATATAAGATAAGCATAATTATCTACTATACATTATATTAAAACTAATATAATATTAAATCAAAATTTCAAATTTTGACGCCACAACCTACCACCACCCCACCCCACTCCAAAAATAATTTTTTTTTCCTTTCGATGTTTTCCTATCATTCCCCATCTCACCCCCATCCCAACCCCAACCCCACTTGACCTTACTCCGCCTCATTACAAAGTGACAAATTGATATCACCCTAACCACATCCCCCGACCCCCCCACCTACCCACCCATCCACCCATATCCTGCCCACCCAAAAAATAAGTTTATTTTTATTTTCTCTCGATATTTTCTTACACTTCCTCATCCCAATCCACTCCACCCCAACCCAACCCTACTCGACCCCACCCCACCCCACCGCAAAGTGACAAATTGATCTCACCCTCGCCACATCCCCAGACCCCACCCACCCACCCATACCATCTCACCACCCATATCCTACCCCACCCTAAAAATAAGTTTATTTTTATTTTTTCCCGATATTTTCATACACTTCCCCATCCCACCCCAACCCAACCCCACTCCACTCGACCCTACCCTACCTCATCGTAAAGTGACAAATGATCTTATCCCAGTCACAGACCACCACCCCACCCCACCCAATCTCACACCAAAAATAATTTTTATTTTTTTCCTTTCAATATTTTCCTATCATTCCCCATCCCACCCACCCCACCCTACCCACCTCATCTTAAAGTGACAAATTGATCTCATCCTAACCACATCCTCCGACCCCACCACCCACCCCGCCTCACCACCCATATCCTACCACACCCCAAAAATAAGTTTATTTTTATTTTCTCTCGATGTTTTCCTACATTTCCTCAACCCGCCCCACCCCATCCCATCCCATCTCATCCCACCCCAACCCAACCTAACCCCACTTGACCCTATCCTACCCCCACCTCATCGCAAAGTAACAAATTGATCTCACCCTAGCCACATCCCCTGACCCCACCCACCAACCCCACCTCACCACCCATATCCTACCCCACCCCAAAAATAAGTTTATTTTTATATTCTCCCGATATTTTCCTACACTTCCCCACCCCAACCCAACCCAACCCCACTCCACTCGACTCTACCCCACCTCATCGCAAAGTGACAAATTGATCTTATCCCAGCCACAAACCATGACACACCCTGCCCGCCTCGCCACCCACCCTACCCCACCTCACCGCAAAAACGATTTTTTTCCTTCTACTTTTCCACCTACCACCACCCAGCCCGACACCACCCTACCAATCCCACCCCACCCAAAAAATGATTTTTTTCATTTTACTTTTTCATGCCCCCACCAACCCCACCACAACACCACCCTTCCCACCCCAACCCACAAAATGAGTTTTTTTTTATCTCTCCATGTTTTTCCACCCTACCCTGCCACCCACCCCACCCAAAAATGATTTTTTTCTTCTAAAATTTTCCACACCCACCCCGCCCCTACCAGCTACCCACCCAAGTAATCGACCCCACCCCACCCAAAAATGATTTTTTTCTTCCACTATTTCACACCCCACCAAGACCCTACCTTGCAGCCACCCCACCATACCCACCCATCACATTCCTACCCACCCCCCAAAAATGATTTTTTCTGCAATTTTTCACACCCCCACCCACCTTGGTCCAGACCCTACCCTGCCACCCACCCACCCAACCAACCAACTGACCCCACCCAAAAATGATTTTTTTCCTACATTTTCACACTCCATCCCGCCCCTACGCCCGTCACCCAACAACCCCACCACTACCCACCCTACCCAAAAATGATTTTTTTCTATTCCACACCCCGTCTCAACCCTATACCCGTCACCCACCAACCCCACCCCTACCCAAAAATGATTTTTCTTCTTTTAATTTTCCACACCCCGTCCCTACCCCGCCACCCACCCAACAAACCGACCCACCCAAAAATTATTTTTTTCTTATACTTTTTCTCGTCCAATGATCACAAAAAGTTATAGATGGTCACAACTTTTAATATAATTGGTCACAATCATTTATAGTTGGTAACATATTATTTATTTGTTGGTCACAACTTACTCGTTTTTTCATGATTAGTTAATATTTTTTGTCATAATTACCTAATAATTGGTCACATTCCCTACTCTTCATAAGTCACACAAAGTCACATTTAGTTGACATTTTGGTTACACTTACCTAATAATTTGATCACCCCACCCCACCCCACCCCACCCCCACATGCAAAGTCACAACATGTCACACAATTTCACATTACAAATTTAGTTGAAAAACCTCACCCACCTACCCACACATTCCTAAAGTCACAGTTGATCACACAAGGTCATAGTTTGATCACACAAGGTCGTAGTTTGGTCACACGAGGTCACAGTTAGATCATAATTGGTTTAGTTGCAAAACTCGGTCACGAAAAGTCACAATTCGATCACATAAAGTCACAGTTGATCACACGAAGGCACGGTTCGATCACATAAGGTCATAGTTTGGTAACACGTGTGATCGAATTGAGACTTTTTTTGATCGAACTGTGACCTTGTATGTTCAAATCGTGACTTTGTGTGATCAAGTACGGGATGTGACCAATTATTAGGTAAATGTAACAAAAATATTTACTAATTGTGACTTGTGAGAAATGGGGGATGTGACCAAGAAAACTAAGATTATGGAATGTGGCCAAATATTAGGTAATTTTAACAAAAATGTTAACTAATTGTGATTGAGGAAACGTGTAAATTATGACCAATAAATACATAATACGTACCAATTATATGATAATTTTGATCAATTATAGGTAAATGTGATCAAAATATTGACTAATTGTGAGTTTGTGGGACTTATGATAAGTGCGAATGTGATCAAGAAAACAATTAAGTTTTGATCAATCAATAAATAAATTGTGATCAATTATTGATGATTATGACCAATTATTAGGTAACTATGATCAATAAATAAATAATATGTAATCAATTATGGATCATTGTGACCAATTATATAGATTGTGACCAACTGTGACTTGGTGTGACCATTGGACGAGGACGTGATGTGATCTACAATTGTGTCAAATATAACTATGTGTGACCGAACGATGACTTTGTAAGAACGAAGCGTGACTTTATGTGATCGACATGTGACCTCGTGTGATCTAACTATGACCTCGCTTGACCTAATAGTGACCTCATGTGACCTCGTTTGACCAAACTGCGACTTTGTGTGACCGAACTTTGACCTTGTGTGACCAACTGTGACTTTGGAGGGGTGGGGTTTTACAACTAAATTTGTAATTGTGACTCTGTGTGACCTTGTGTGCCTTAACTGCGATCTCGTGTCAACTTACGTGACTAATTGTGATTTTGGGGGTGGGGATAGTGGGGTAGAGGTTGGGTGGGGATAAAAAAAGTAGAAGAAATCATTTTTTGTGGTGAGGTAGGGTCGGGGTGGGGAAAAGTAAAAGAAAAAAATAATTTTTTGGAGTGGGGTGGGTGGGTGGTGGGTAGGGTGGGGTCGAGGTCGAGTTAGGGGTTGGAAAAAGTAGAAGAAAAAAATTATTTTTTGGGTGGGTGGGGTGGGATGGGTTGAGATGAGGTGGTTGGTGTGAAGTGTGAAAAAATAAAAGAAAAATAATTTTTTGATGGGGTATGGTGGGTGGCGGGGTGCGGTACGGTGGGATGGGGTGGGGGTTGGGGGATGTGTGAAAAAATAGAAGAAAAATCATTTTTGGGTGGGGTGGGGTGTAAAAAATGGAAGAAAAATCATTTTTGGATGGGGGTAGGGTGTGGTGGGATAGGATGGGGCGATTGAGGTGAAGTGTGAAAAAATAGAAGAAAAATCATTTTTGGGTGGGGTGGGTTGTGGTGGGGTTGCTAGGGTGGGGTGTAGTGGGGTTGTTAGGGTGGGTGTGAAAATATAGAAGAAAAATCATATTTGGGTGGGGTGGGATGGGGGTGGGGTGGGGGTGAGGGTGAGGGTGGGTGGCGAGGTATGGTCAGGGAGGGTGGGTAGGGGTGTGGAAAATTAGGAGAAAAAAATTAATTTTAAGTGGGGTGGGTGGGGTTGGGGATGGGTGGCGTGGCAAAGTCTGGGCGAGTCGTGAAAAAGTAGTAAAAAAAATCATTTTGGATGAGGTGGGTTGGGGTAGGGTATGGGGCGAGGCTGGTGGGGGAGTTGAAAATTAAAAGAAAAAAATTAATTTTGGGTGGGGTGGATGGGGTTGGGGTAGGTGGCGGGGTAAGATAGGGTAGGGTCTGGGCGAGTTGTAGAAAGGTAGTAGAAAAAAATCATTGTTGGTGAGGTGGGGTGGGGTGGGGTAGGGTATGGTCGGGTGGGGTGGGAAAGGGTGAAAAAATATTTCAAAAAAAAAATTATTTTTGAAGTGGGGTGGGTGGGCGTGGTGCGTGGGTAGGTGTGATGAGATGGGACTAGTGGGTGGGTGGGGTATGGTTGGGGTGGGTGAGATGAGAAAAAAATAGAATTAAAATCATTCTTGTGGTGGGTGAGTGGTGACGAGGTGGTTGGGTGGGTGGGCGAGGTTGGGGTGGGGAGGAGTGGGGGGTGGGGTGGGTAAGGTGGTGTTGGGGGTGGGGGTGGGGGTGAGTGTGAAAAAGTAGAAGGAAATTTTTTTTATGGGGTGGGGTGGTCGGGGTCGGGGTGGGTGTGGTGGTGGAGTGGGTGGGTGTCGGGGTGGGTGGGGTGAGTACGGGATTGGGTTGGGATAAAGACATAAAGTTGTTGTGGATTATGTATTGTTTTGATTTTACCATGCTGGGCCAGGGCCCACACCAAATTGTTTTTTTTTCCGAACAAATGTATTAAATTATTATTTCTTGTGAGTTTTAAAAACATATTTATAATATGAAAATAAATAATAACTATAAATAGTAAATTTAAACTTAGTTCCATTAATGAATGCAAAAAGTTAGTTTAATTCCTTCAATGCTTAGACAATCGAATTTTATAAATAAAATGAAAGGTATCTAAAATAATTTATTATTAATAATTTAAGTGTATTCATAACTAAGAGCATGGTTGAATTAAGGGGGGGGGGGGGGGGGGGGGAGGGGAGGTTCAAAAAAATAATTTCATAAAAAAAATAAGAAAATTATGTTAAACTTTTACTTCGTCATTTAACAAATATTATTATGACTAAAATATATTAATATAATAATTTAAATATTACATCAAAATTCGAAAGAGGGGGGAGGGGGGGGGGGGTCAAAAAAAAAAAATTTATGTTAAACTTTTACTTCGTCATTTAACAAATATTATTATGACTAAAATATATTAATATAATAATTTAAATATTACATCAAAATTTGAAAATTAGACTCTCTTCTCAAATTTTATTATTTATACTATATATAATATGAATGTAATAACCACTTGAATTCAATTCAAATTTTAAAATTTCATTAATATGTGACTTTTATTTTCAGAGTTTACATCAAAAACATTTTACAATTTTTATTCACATTTTCCTCTTTTTTATCCTTTTATTATTTGAGTGTTCTTCTCAATATTTTTTTAGTTTTAATTTTCAATATTCATTGGACAACATACTAAAAATAAGTTTTAATTTTCTTTCACGTATCACATTAATTCTAGCAAATAATGAAGGATAGTTGTTCAATCTCGAGATGAATATTTTCTCATACATCTATGCTTTACAATGACATAATACATGGTTCAAAGACAAATAATGTCAACTGTTGAAATATACATTCTTCAAACAATAAAAGTATTAGTAAAAACAGAAAATAAAAATAAGAAAAGATGTGAGATGTTTAAATAAAAGATATTAGTTACAAGGAATTATTATTATTGTAATCAAAACATTACATATCAGTTTATTCAACCGTTTCCACATTATATACATAATTTCATAAAAAAATTTATTCATATATATATTCTTAGCAATTTTAATTTTTCCTTTAACAATATCAATTATTTCATTTACTTTCAAAAATAGAATTAGCACTTTAAAAAATTACACTTATCTTTCATTTTACACACAAGACGTGCAACAAACGTGTTTACTACTACTGTAATCAAAATGTGTGGCTGCACAGTGTTATGTTCAATATATCTAGCAATTATTGAGACGTGAAATAGCATAGGAAGAAACCAAAAAACATGCGTGAGTTCACAATACCATTTCAAATGCATCATTAAGCAATATAAAGAAATCAAAGAAATGAAAAAACACTCCGAAACCCAAGGAATGAATTCTCTTTCTTGATTTCCCCTTCTATAGCCAGTGGAAAACTCTGCCCTCTCGACAAACTTGGAGAAGATAGCTTCTTCATATTACTTTCATTAGAGCTTCCCAATACCATACCATGAGATGGCACTTGACTAGTTTTTAGCTCCAAACCTGTGAAATATTCTTTTGAATTCGTGTCTCTCTCTCTAAAAATTGTGTTTCTACTTGTATCATTGGTTTCTCCGTCTCTAATCACAACATCTTGTACCAACGGGTTTGGATTTGCATAACCGCGTCCATAAAGATAAGAACTACGACGTTCAGACCCATTCCCGTGCCAAGATTCACAATCCAAGGTGACTACATTAGAATCAACCGGCTTCAAATTATCAAATTCCGGAAAGATCCTTGCCTTTTTCCTTGTATACTCGAATATATTTTCGTCAGTCATGAACTTTCCTTCTCTAACACAAACATCAGCAGGGAGTTTGCCTTGAAGAAACATAAAAGCAGTAAAGAAAACATATAGCAGCTGAGAAAAAAGGAATCATTGGAAAGTTAATGGCTCATCGACTCACCCGAATCACTCATGAGGTAAGAGCCAATAGAGCTGTTATGGACATCTGGAGTTGCATCTTTGTCCAAAAAGCGTCTGTTTTGCTCTAATTCTGTAAGTTCAGGATATTGAATAACCACGTTGCCACGAGGAAATTTACTGCCTTCTTTTTCTTCCAGAAGCTCTGTGCCTCTATCAAGTTCACGATGCTTCTCACGAGTGCGTTTTCTGATGAGAGTCAAGGTCTCTAATGATGGAGAAAATGTGTCGTTTGACCTGGGCAGAATGGGTAAGTTCTTTGCCTTTTCACGAAGGTGGTCGAAAACCGTTCTTTCAGTAATAATTTTGCAGTCATTGTCTTCGATTTCAACAACAGGTATATCTTCATAATTTCAATAAACAGTAAAGTCAGTATGTTGAAACATTGTAAGACAATAGAAAACAATAGAGAAGAAAGACGCAATTTTTACCATCTTCCGAATCTTCATCTAGAAGTTTGAAGCTGGGCCTGGTCATGAAAAGCTAAAGGTCAATCATCGTTATATTTCACTAATATAACATACATCACAATGATACAGGCAAAAAGCATGCTCGGCTAGAAAAGCGAAAATAACTTTTAGTTCAAAATCTTGTTCTTTTAAAGCTAATCTTCATCAAAAAATACTACTTTCCTTTTATGCTTAGCCAAAGACGCTCTAATTTGGTGCTTACATGAAATCTGATTTTTCTATGAATTCAATTGACTTGTAAGTCTCTTCTGTTGGATCACGAGGGGTATGATCATTGTTATCTTCTATGATATACACATCCTTGGACTTGCAGGAGGATACTTCATTTGGAATATATTTACTGGTGACATCCATGTCTGACTGAGCAGTGACAATAATTTTTTGATGGAGATCAATACCTACTGCATAAACATCAAAGTCACATGTTCCTTTAGCCAGCAGTAGAAGAAAAGTGTCTATATGGCAGTAAACTAAGAAAAGAAGCTTACTAAGTTCTTCAAAGATCAAATCTGCTTCAAGTGTGAGCTTTCCTTGCTGAGGGCTTTGAAATGACACTGTTGTACTGTAAGGGCTGTCAGAAAATGCAGTGTCAAAACCCCGAATATCGGATATAAAACACCAGAGATATATTTGCAAGCAAAGTTCTTCATTAATACAATGCATGGGCATAAACAAGGATGATTCCCAAATCAAATTCAATCACTAGCTCAAGACTTGGTAGTTTCCGTACCTCGAGAACTCCTCCACTCTGCAGCAACAAAAGATTTAGATACAGTCAAGAAATTGTGCCCCAACCATTAGGAAATGAGATACAGATTACCAAGTTTAGATACTTGGTGACAAAAGAAAGAGGTAGAAAATATTTGATATCAAGGTAGATTGTGAATCAACAATCTTAAAACAAGCTTTTCTTTACCCCTTGAATACATATCCTGCACTCTTAAAATGTCTGTATACACACGTAAACCACTTTATACCTTATTTTCTCGTTAAACAGAATGATGTTATCTTCTTCGATACCAACCATCTACAAGATAAAAAGATATGATTGCTGGATGTAAAAAAATCATTAAACGGGAAAAAAAACTCAAATGTTGTAATCAAAGGGAATATATATAAATATTCTCAGACTACCATATTAGCATAATGATGTTTAGCTGATTGCATAGGTTGTGATAATCTAGTTAATGTTATCATCAGCTTGGACTTCCCTTGCCTTCGGCCACCCCCAGTTTCCTCAACCTTCATTTCAACTTTTGGGGGTAACGATAGCAATGACTCCTTAATATGGTTCCCAAATGGATATTTTCGACCAGTGATTAACTCTATCTTCCTTGGATCAGCTTCAGAGAGGCTATCAAATGATGTTACTCCCATTGATTGCAGTGCCTAAGTAGAATATATTACAGGTAGGGGGAAGAAAACTAAATGTTACTTTATTTTCAACAATCAAGAATTCAAATCAAATGTCTCCAATAGCTTTAGAAGCTAGAAACAAACCTTTGCAGTCACCATTCCAATGCCTGGTAATTGTTTCAGCAAGTATGGACTGTCATCCCATAGCTTCTGATGTAAACATTTAGCTAGAATTGATGAACTCAAAGCTCCTGTATAGCTTTTCTTAAATATAAAATACTCTTTTAGGCACTTTGCAATTCTACAACCATTTGAACAAATAGAATTCATGTCCTATAGCAAAAACAAATAATCCTGGCTTAAGTTTCAGACAGACAGAAATATCACACATCTTAAATTATTTGTGATGACTTAAACCTGGCTCATTGACAAGTCATGAACTGAAGGATCCCCTGTCAAGCAGTCATTCGCCAAAATAAATATCTTCTCTTCTCTGGTTTGAATGCGTTTTTTTCTCTTTCCTTTATCTCCAAGTATGTGAAAGCGAAGTCGATCATCTTTGTCATTGTTTATGTCGTTTAGGAGTTTCTTTTCATTTCGCCTCAGTTGTATCCCTTCATTTTCAGATTAGAGGACATGTATCATTCATACTCATTGCTTGAGGGACATTGTAACTGGAGATGCATACATACAGGAGATTTCTTCTGCCTGACATATAATTTGAAGCGCATCTTCTATCCTGCAGTTTGCAGGGGACTCTATAATGTGTTTCATCGTGTCAAACTTGAGATAGTACTTCGTCATCAATCTTCCAGGTTCTGAACACAAGAATAATAATTACAATTCCATCCTGCATGATAATCACAAGACTGAGAATATGAATTCATGATACCAAGTGGTTTCAGGAGAAAACCATCTTCATCAGTCCAGACCGTTTGATACCGTGATAATTCGTTAACCTTCTGAATGCAAATATCTGGAAGACGTGAAAATCATGGAATGAATGTTAGCATGAGAATCAAAACAAGTTGTCATTCATCAATTTACCTTGCAAATGTTTCTCTATTTGGTTGCCAGGCAGAACCTTCTTAATTGCATAATTCTCAGGATTCTGATGCATGAAAAGTTTCGGAAGAGTGATCAAATATAAATAGAAATCCAAATTATGGGCTCCAATTAGGCTAAAAAGAACATGCCTTTTTCATTCTAACGTACAAATATGAGCATTTCATCCATTCAATTGCCCTTGTTATATCGGAGACAGTTAATTGAACTATCTCTGCAGTTAGATGCTCCGTAACACATGGAAGCAATCTGAAGAGAAAACAAACCGAAATAAATAAATAAATAAAATTAAACGGCATGCGCAGTGCTTCACTTAATACAGTACAAAGAAGGATCAACAGGGTGATTCAAGAATAGACATACTGTGATTCCACCATCTCGCACCCATTTAATAGATTCTCGTACAGATGGACCTGAGACATTTACATATATATTATAGATGTATAATTTCATTCTTTCTTTTTTATCATATATATGTGGGTGGGGGAATGAGTGCACATGAACTAGCACTCGTACAGTGCGCGTGTGCCTGCATGTTTGAGAAATAGAGATCTACAGTTGCTTTTCTGGTCATGATTATGACGATTCCTGTATCATCAAATGGAGGACGGCCTGCCCTTCCACACATCTGCACAAATCGAAATGGTTCATTTTTGCTTGGAAAGGCACTCCTTGAGATGTAAAAAAGATCATGTTGAATGTTTAGTTAGTACAACTATAAACAAAATCAGCAAGGAAGGTTAACAAACTAACAATGGACTGTAAATCATATGATCGACTAGACTGCAGCAATTAACTGCAATAATAATGAATACTTGAATTTAAAAGAGTGACATACTTGCAATACCATGGATCGATCATATTCCAGGTACATCCCTTTCTCCTTGTTGCTAGAATGAATCAAAAGATTAGAACAAAATGAAGTATGTACAATTTTTAGAAAATTGTCTGGAAGAAAGTTCGAGGGTTACAAATGCTGGGTTGACTTGATCACTACAGTATGTGCCGGTAGGTTAATTCCGTGGGCAAGAGTATTTGTGGTGCACAAAATTTGAAGATCACCATTCAGGAAAAGACCTTCAACAAGATTGCGATCCTTTAAAGAAAGTCCACCATTATGATATCCAACTGCAAGAGAAATAACTAGTAAGATAAACTGGCATTTATATAAAATATTTACTGCGAAACCAATATTTCTACAGATCTAAAAATCCCAATCTTCTCGTGTTCATCCTACTGCTATGCAGAAAGGAACGCTCACCTCCAAAACGTATGTAAGATTGCATTTGTTTGTCACCACATGATAATGACGCTTCACTTAACCTTTCCAGCTGCTCTCTGCTTTTGATGAAAGGATTTGAATGGCCAAAACTCATTGCTATATGAGAGATGTGCTGCGCTGCTTCTTGTGCTCCTTTTCTGGTTGAGCAGAAAACTAAGGCAGATTTTCCTCTAGAATATTGCATGAGAATATCTGCAAATCAATTGCTTCATATAAGTCTAACAAAAAACGAAAATGAGATTATCTGTTGCTGTCAATTGGGTTTCACAGCTTACCAAAAATGTAGTTCTGAAGGCGCTGAATGACCAGACCAATAAGAGCAGTAAATCATTAGAGAGGAAAGAGTTATTTCAATTAATAGAAATTGAAGAATGTGTATTCATCAGTTGAATATCTTTAATGAAAAAGTGAAGGTTAATGGTTCAGAACGTAAATTATGGATTAACTCAACATACCTTTTCAAATAGAAAATCATTTTTTGCTGGCGTGTAGCCTGCAAGCAGGGGATTATGGTATTAAACAAATAAAATAGTGGGAAATAAATGTAATATGCTTTCAATACAAAATATCTTCTTTTCGATACTAAAATATATTTTCCCTGGTTTGAAAATTTTAACTACCATTCTCTAATTTGTATTTCCAACAGGGTAAAGTATGATAGGTCAATTTTAGCAAATTTTCATGTTGGTTTGAATCACCGAACTTAAATCTTTGTTAATAATTGGTCACTTGTTCATGTTTGATAGTTTGACTAACTGAAATGACATTCTAGTTGGCAAATATGCTTTGACAAGGACACACGTCACAAGCAACATGGAAAATAAATATGATGTTGCATTAATATATTGAAAACAAAATACATAATAACCGGATTAAAATTTCACAAATAGTTCAATGACATCCAGTATTTGCTACCTTTAAAACGAAAGTGCCAACAGAGGAAGAGGGAAATTTACATACATATCTAAAGGAAAAAGAGAACTAATATTGGGAACAAGTGTCATGAGGAGTTAGTTTACCAAAAACTTTGGTAGTCAACTTCACAGGTCTCATTTCTTCTCCAAACCTGCAAGTTTGGGATCCATACAGAATCAAACATGTGGGATATGAGGACAATTTACACACTTATCTTATGTACGTATTTGAGCACACCTTTTAATTCCCTGAATTGGAACCATAAGCCACTCCGCTACGAGGAAAAAAATGTGTTTTTAAATATCAAATCATCATCCCTATATATCAGCAAAGTTGAGCTGACATTTGAACCATTTTAATTCAAGTGTGTGTAATGATGTGAAGATTACCCAGGTCATTGATGTTGGGGATTGTGGCAGAAACAGCTAAGTAACGGACATGAGATAAAGGACTGGATTTCATTTCAGGCTTGCAAGAGAGCATCTTAATTCTGCTGACTATTGCTTCTAATGCTGCTCCTCGAGGATCGTTCAACAAATGAACTTCATCAATAAGCACAAGTGCTATATCACTGAAAAAGCTCAAACCCCCATCTTTTATACGATACCGAGTCACTGCATCAAATTTCTATAAAAGTGTGGTTTAAATAGACATATTGAACAACAGTCAGCATTAGATCATTAAAAGACGAAAGAAGATTCTCATGACTTACTAACCTCTGGAGTAGTAAGTATGATGTCAGCATCCTGTATATTCTTAATACTGTAGTACTCATTATCCCCTGTCAGCTCCAGGCAACTTATCCCCAACAATCCTAACTTCTGGGTCCAATCTCGTAGCTTCTCTTGCACCAAAGCTTTTGATGGCGCTATGTATATCTACAGAGTACAGGCCACAAAGTATTTTACAATGTGTGTTCCATAACCATCTCAAATAGGAAATATAATGATTCCATATAAGGCAGTTGATTCAGAATTGCATCCATGTCAAGGTATAGAACAATTTCCTTTTGCCATGTATAAGAGTCAAGAATAGCATGCAGCACATCTACTGAGACGAGACAGTCGACAACAAATTTTTGTTGTGACTGAGCTTCCAATGAGTTCTACTTCCGTACTTGAATAGATTGGAAAGATTACTTTTTAATAGGGATATTTATTACATAGGTGTGGGCCTCCATATTCACTCTCTCGCATCTTGAGTGTAAATTCTCTTATCATTAAGGATAGAGTATAACTTTAAGGTTTTGTGTTCTTCCAACTGCCAAATAAGAAAAAGCAGACAGTTCTTTGGAGCAATTTTTTTCATTATCCAGAAATTACTATTTTTAGCTAAAAGAAATGAGTATCACAAGCTCTAAGTAAACATAGAAAAAATCACTATAAGCAAGACCGTTCAGAAGCGTACAGTTTTAAGGGTCCCCTTTAAATGGATAAATTTCCCATCAGTTGAGATGAACTTCGAAAGAAGCCTCAAAATGCATAACTCAAAAAGCACTGTTTTTCCACTTCCAGTTGGTGCTGAAATAACCATATTTATATCGGAAAGAAAGCATGTGGGAAAGCATTCACTCTGCAGTGAGTTGAAATACCTGCATGTGCAGTGAAGAAAAGATTTAGCAGAAAGAACATTAGGACCAAATGTGTCCTACATATCAGTAGGTCAAAACCACTGGAGTTCATGTAATTTTTTTGAGAGGAAACTTTCAAAGTGTTTTATGTTGGTCCCACGAGTTAGAAAATAAAATGATCATTGATTTATATGACTCTAAACTTGCAGTAGAAGGTAGACATGATAAAAGTTAGAAGTCGTCACTGCTTAAAGAATTAGTCGGTTGCAATTGCCAACTGGGTAACAAATATACTGCAAAATTTTATATATCAAGATTTGACAGTCCGTATGAAAAAGGACAATCTACTTCCGTATAGAATTTAAAAAAGGATGAATCACTAAGCCTCCGTTTGACAAACTGTTTAAAACATGTTTTTAAATAACACAATTCTCCAAACCACTTTTTAACCATCCACATTTTCGCTCTCCACTTTTCAATCACATATTTTACCTCAAAAATTTAAAAAAAAATGTTTTTATACACAAAACTTTTAACGAACAGAGCCTAAAATAGTACCTGAAATTAAAGGTAGATTGGAAAGGAGCAGGTAAATCAGTCACAGCCTTCAATGCATACGAATCCGAGAATGGGCTCATTTTGATGAACTTAAAAAAAGAGTCCATTCAGTATACCAATATCACAACTTTCACTGTGAGTTCATAATTCATTGGGAGCTCACAGATCAAATAAGAGCCTGAAGTACACATGGGATCAATTCAATAAATGAATTGATACAGCAAAATTTAACTTCTAACATTGTATATTACATTTTTCATGCACTTATCATGTGTTGCTAGGTTTTTTTTTTTCTTCCACAAAAATTAAGTTATCAATCCACAAAAACTATAGCAAGATAATGCAGGTATAAAGGTGATTCAAGTTATTAATCCACGAAATTATTCAAATGATCATGAGGCATCAACTTCATCACATTTTCTAGCGGAAAAAATTCATCAAAACAATACTAAAATTAAGTTAATAAATGGAAATTGAATGACGATCACTTTACTTCATGAAAAATACTGTAAACAAGGAACGAATATACATTATCAGTTTATCACCAGGGAGCTTCTAATGAATTTTCTACGAGACATTGAGAAGACAATTATTGACTTATATAAGCACAATTTAGAAATAAAAATGAACTCAAAATTTAGCGAATTAGAGAATGTTGTAACTGATAATAACTCACAACTGTAACGTATGGTTCCAAAAAGCTCAGCAATACTAGTAATGTATTCGACTCTATAGAACACGAGATGCACCGATTTCGATGGAAATAGCTTGATCTAAGTTTCGCTACACATAATACACTCAGTTAAAGTAAATTTCGCTGCAAATTCACGTTCACCGGTAAATTTAGAAGGAAATGCAC
Source organism: Ligustrum vulgare (assembly GCA_963555705.1). Taxonomy (NCBI): domain Eukaryota; kingdom Viridiplantae; phylum Streptophyta; class Magnoliopsida; order Lamiales; family Oleaceae; genus Ligustrum; species Ligustrum vulgare. The sequence goes on from OY743173.1 coordinate 63,346,920, forward strand.
ATTCAGCTGTGTAATTGTACGTACTTGTATGCGAATGTAGCAGAGAGACAGAGAGATATATAGATGTACATTGAGATAATGAGAAAACAGAATGATTTGGAAAAGTCGCGGATATATACCCATGGGCGGGAGCGGCAGACAGAGAGGTACCTGCTGACCCTCTTCCGGTTGCTCGAAGTCGCGTTGGAAAAGATGCGATTTTAATTGAAATGCGTGGTGGCCAGAATTAAATGGGAAATAAATGGAATGTAAATTATTTGGTTGATTTATTTATGTTTTCTAGGTAAGATATGATGTTAAAAATTGAAGAGAGAAAATATGGATGGTTAAAAAGTAGTATGATGTTATAAATATTATACTATTTAGTGAATTCACACCTCTATAACCATAGGGATAATTACTTTGTATATATCTTTCTTTCCCTATATATATGAGGTTCTGATTTTTAATAAATCACAAGTTTATTTTTGCCTCTTTAGAGCCTATTTGGTAATGTGAAAACTTTTGATTTTTGTTGTTTTTTTTTATTTTTTGATGGATGTGTGGTTTAAAAATGTTTGAAAAGTCAAAAATTGTGATCTTGACTAAGAATTGATGGTTGAGATTGAGTTTGAAAAATTGTAGTAAAAATTTTACCACTACCAAACAAGCTCTTATTTTCTTTTTTTTTTTTCTCTCTATTTCATAACACGTTATCAACACGATTCTCTAAAATTATTAAAAGGTAATATTTTCTTTAACTATAATCATCTGTCATGTATATCAAAATTAATTTGATAACACGTGAATTTTTTTTAAATACATCACAACGAGGTCAGCTTGTTCAATTTGGAATCAGAGAAAGAAGAGCTTGATTTTTTTTAAGTCCAAATCATTACAATTCAACAATTAAGCATAAAATAACGCAACTCAATGAATGTTTGTGATTTGGAAATGAATTGAATTCAGAATTTTAATTCAATTAGATTCGGATTATGAATTGATTTTGAATTACGATCATATTTTCGAATTGATTTTTCCACAGTGTTCTAACGTTTCCAAATTCAATTACAATTTTCGAATTACATAAATTTCGTGCCATATTTTTAATTGATGCGTTATTCACATATGTATTTTACATATTAATATATGTGTTTAATTTATATATTATTGTTATTGTTGATTTTTTTTAATAATTCATTACGTTGTTACTCATGAAGTAGCGCAATTGTATAATTAATATTCCAGAAGAATATTAATATGTGTGTTTAATTTATATATTATTGTTATTGTTCAATTTTTTTTCATTTAAATTAATAGTTCATTACGTTGTTACTCCTGAAGTAACGCAACTGTATAATTAATATTCCAAAAGAACATTAATATGACTATCATAAATAATTTGTTATTACTCCTGAGTAGCACAACATTATAATATTCCAGAAATGTATTATTTGCTCCAGAAGAGCATAAATTATAATTGTTAATATTTCAGAAGAACATTGACCTATTATTGAAGAAATAATTAAGAAAAATACAACATGCTTCTGAAGTAGCATATATATCGAAGAATATGTCATAACGTTTATCCCTGAAGGAAAACATACAGCTAATATGATGTTGATTACTTGATTTATTATTATGTGGTTTAATCACATTCTTCAAAATTAATTGTATTTTTTATTTATTGTGTAGTTATCCAAATGGCCAACATCACTAAACTCAAGTTTGTTGCACTCGACATATCTAGCAAAAATTATTTATCATGGGTCCTAAATGCTGATATTCACCTTATCTTGAAAGGTCTGGAAGAGACAATAAAATAAGGAAACAAAGAATCCCTACAGGATCGTGCAAAAGCATTTATATTCCTTCGTCAAATCTTCATGATTGATTGAAAGTTGAATATCTCACTGTGAAAAATTCACAAATTATTCGGAAAAACTTGACTGAAAGGTTTGACCATCAGAGGACTGTAATTCTCCCCAAAGCCTCTACGAAATGATGCATCTCTGTTTGCAGGATTTTAAAACGGTCAGTGAGTATAATTCTGAACTGTTCAGAATATGTTCAAAATTAAACTTGTGTGGAGAAAAAATCACTAATCAAGATATGTTGGGAAAAACTTTTTCCACTTTTCATGCCTCGAATATGCTCCTGCAGCAACAATATCGTGAGTGTGGTTTTAAAAGGTACTCAGAATTTATCATGTCTGCTTGTAGCTGAACAAAATAATGAATTGCTGATGAAAAATCATGGGTTACGCCCAATTGGTTCTGTACCATTGTCTGAAGCAAATGGTACCGCATTTCCTGAGCAAATGCAATATCAAAACATGGACGTGGAAGAAACCATGGACGGAATTTTCAGCAAAACAATCAGCAATAAGGGAACAATTTTAAAAGGTACAAAGCAAACGGAAATAGCATATCAAGAAAAGAGTATGAAGAAATTTGCTTTCGATGTGGAATGAAAGGGCATTGGGCACGTACCTGTCGTACGGCAAAGCATCTTGTAGATCTCTATCAAAAATTAATCAAGGAAAAAGAAAAAGTAGAAACAATTTTTGCTGATTATGATGGTCCAATTGATGTGACTCATTTGGACGTCTCTGACTTCTTTGTTGACGCAAATGAAAATATTGATCATTTAATTAGAGGCGGTGTACTTGAGAATATTGATTAGTTTAATTTTCAGTATCTGAGTAGTTATTATTATTATTTTGTTTAAAAGTTAGGTTGAATTATGTTTTTACTTATTCTTTAAAGGTAGAGATATTTAAATCATTAAGTTTTTTTTAGTTGATTAAAAGTGTTGTTTAATTTCTTTTTATGAAATCATCATTCCTGAATATTTATTTTGTTATGTTTATAAATTTATGATGAATTGCCAGTATATCTGTTTAGTCGATAGTGCAGCTACACACACTATTCTTCAAGACAAAAAGTATGTCTTGAACTTAATATTATCAGGTGCATGGTATTATTTTATTAAATAATATAAAATTATATATTGACGATGCACTTTATTATAACAAATCCTGAAGAAATTTGCTTAGTTTTAAAGATATTCGCTGCAATGGATATCACATTGAGACGATGCATGAAAATAATGCGGAATATCTTTGCATAACTTCTTTTATATCTGGCCAGAAGCAGATAAAAGAAAAACTTTCAGCACTCCCTTGTGGCATGTATTGTACATCTATAAAGATGATTGAATAAAATATTATCACGAACCCGAAGTTCTTTGATCCAAAAAGTTTTATACTTTGGCATGATAAACTTGGACATCTAGGAGCAATAATGATGCGCCGAATAATTAACAACTCACATGGACATCCTCTAAAGAACTAGAAGATTCTTTTACCTAATGATTATCTATGTGCTGCTTGTTCGCAAGGCAAGTTGGTCATTAGACCTTCGACTACAAAAGTCAATATTGAATCCCCAACTTTCTTGGAAAAAATTCATGGAAATATATGTGAGCCAATACACCAAACATGTGGACCATTTCGGTATTTTATGATTTTAATTGATTTATCTGCTAGATGGTCCCATGTTTGTCTACTTTCCACGAGGAATGTAGCATTTGTTAGACTACTTGCTCAAATTATAAATTACAAGCTCAATTCCCTAACTACTCAATCAAGAAAATTCATCTTGATAAAGCTGGTGAATTTAGATCGCAGACATTCAATGATTATTGTATGTCAATTGGAATTGAGGTTGAACATTCGGTTGCTCATATCCATACACAAAATGGATTAGCTGAGTCGTTTATCAAACGTCTACAATTAATTGCTAGACCATTACTCATGAAAACAAAACTTCCAACTTCTGTTTGGGGTCATGCCATATGACATGTTACATCGTTGGTTCGTTTAAGACCAACTGCATATTATCAATATTCTCCTTTGCAACTTGCAATTGCCCATGAACCTAATATTTCTCATTTACAAGTTTTTGGTTGTACCATCCAAGTCCCAATTTCACTCCCACAACGTACAAAAATAGGTCTCCAACGAAGACTTAGAATTTATGTTGGTTTTGATTCACCATCAATAATAAGGTATCTTGAGCCTTTAACGGGTGACATATTTACTGCACGATTTTCGGATTGTCAGTTTGACGAAATGACTTTCCCAACCTTGGGAGGAACAAAACTACATCCTGAAAAATAAGATAAAATTTCGTGGAACAAAACAACCCTATCTCACTTTGATCCCCGCAGCAATCAATGTAAGCAAGATGTTGAAAGAATCATTCGCTCGTAAAGAATTGCAAATCAATTATTGGATGTATTTGTTGATACAAGAAAAGTGACAAAGTCACATATACCGGCAGAAAATATTCTTGCACAAATTAATGTCCCTGAAGGACAATTTGCTGTAGCAAATGAATCTTAAATACTTTAGAAGCGTGATTGACCGGTTGGTGCTAAGACTCTGTACCTCGAAAAAGAAAAGTACATGAGAAAAACCAACCAAAAACTTCAGAAGAAGTAGTATTGGAAAAGATTGATCAATCAGATATTGAGAATATGGTTTCTGCAGAACCACAAGTATCCGAAAATAATGAGATTTCAATAAATTATTTAGTATCTTATAATTATGGGAAAGAAATATTATTGTCATAGATGACATTTTCAGCATTAATGTGACTCTTGAAATAATGAAAGATGAGGATCTTGAACCACTGTCTGTGAAAGACTATCAGCATAGAAATGATTAGCCAAAATGGAAAGAAGCCATATAGGCGGAGTTAAATTCCTTAGAAAAACGAAAAGTATTCGGACCTGTAGTTCGAACACCTGAAAATGTAATCTTCGTAGGATACAAATGGGTTTTTGTAAGAAAGATGGAATGAAAATAATGAGGTTACAAGATACAAAGCTCGACTTGTGGCTCAAAGTTTCTCTCAAAGACCAGGAACTGATTATGAGGAAACGTATCCTCCCGTAATTGATACTATCACTTTTAGATTCTTAATTAGTTTGACTGTGTCACAAAGGCTTGATATGCGCCTTATTGATGTAGTAACTACCTATCTATATGGTTCACTTGATAGTGACATATACATGAAAGTCCATGAAGGACTCAAAATTCAAAAAGCAAATAATACATGCCCGATAATTATGTTCTCTATTAAATTGCAAAGATCATTATATTGATTGAAACAATCCGGACGCATGTGGTATAATCGCCTTAGCGAATATTTTTTGAAGGAGGGTTACAAAAATGATGACATTTGCCCATGTGTTTTTATAAAGAAAACAAATAGTGGATTCGCAATTATTGTAGTATATGTGGATGATTTAAAGTTGATTGAAACTCCCGAAGAGTTCAATAAAACTGCAAATTTGAATTTGAGATGAAAGATTTGGGAAAAACTAAATTTTGTCTTGCTTTGCAAATTGAACATTTCTCAGAAAGATTATTTGTTCATCAATCTTCTTATACAGAAAAAGTCTTAAATCGTTTTTATATGGATAAAGTACATCCATTGGCATCCCCTATGGTTGTTCGATCACTTGATGTGAAAACAGATCCATTTCGTTCACCTAAAGATGGAGAAAAAATTCTTGGTCATGAAGTACCATATCTTAGTGCAATTGGAGCGCTAACATATCTTGCAAATTGTACCCAACCCGATATAGCTTTTTCTGTGAATCTCTGTGCAAGATATAGCTCTATACCAACTCAAAGATATTGGAATGGTGTTAAACACATTTTTCGATACCTAAAGGGTACTATTGATATGAGATTATTTTATTCTCAAAGATTGAGATCTTCTTTAGTGGGATATGCAGATGCAGGTTATCTCTCTGATCCACATAAAGCTAAATCGCAAACATGATATGTTTTTACACGTGGAGGAACAGCTATATCATGGAGATCCGTGAAGCAAACCTTGACAGCAACATCCTCAAATCATTCAGAAATTATTGCAATTTACGAGGCTAGTCGAGAATGTGTATGGTTGAGGAACATGACCCATCATATCCAAGTATCATGCGGATTAACTTCAACTAGAGAAAGTGCAACAATTTTGTATGAAGACAATGCAGCTTGTATTGCACAACTCAAAGGAGGCTTCATCAAAGGAGACAAAACAAAACATATCTCTCTAAAGTTCTTCTGCACTCACGAGCTTCAGAAAACTGAGAATATCGATATTCAACAAATTCGCTCGAGTGACAATATAGCTGATTTATTTACAAAGGCATTGTCAGCATTTACATTCAAGAAATTGGTTCACGAGATTGAAATGCGTCGACTCAAAAATTTACAGTGATCAGTATTAAGGGGAGTAGCTGTACTCTTTTTCCTTCGCCTAAGTTTTGTCCAATTGGATTTTTTTGACAGAGTTTTAACGATGTAGCATTTATTATGATACTCCAAAATAAGTGTACTCTTTTTCATTCGTTTGATTTTTTTTTCTCATTGGAATTTTATCAAACAAGATTTTAACGAGACAGATATTTTGTAATATGTCATTCAAGGGGGAGTGTTATAAATATTATACTATTTAGTGAATGATATTCATACCCCTGTAACCATAGGGATAATTACTTTGTGTATCACTTTCTTTTCCTATATATATAGGGCTCTGGTTCTTAATAAATCACAAGTTTATTTTTGCCTCTTTATTTTCTTCTCTCTTTCTCTCTATTTCATAACATATGAAAAATTGTGTAAATTAATTTTTTTGTCGATTTTGTCTTTTTGTGAAATAATTACCGGCCGCCGAACGACCCTAAATGTTGGAATTCAATTTGACGGAAATTTGAACTATTCGTCCCCAAGCTATGTCCTTATTTTATTTAGCAAGTAATTCTTGACTTTTAACAAATAGTATTTTAGTTCTCAAATTTAACGAGCCCATGTTTGACTTTACTTACTAAAAAAATAAAAAAAGTAAATTACAACTTTTATTAACTTTCAGCCACACTTTCAACACTTTTTTTTTATCAAAATCTTTAAAATTTTGATTTTTAGCAATATTAAATAGAGACTCCAATACCAATGTCGCTATTTTGGTACCAAAAAAAAACGTCTTCCTGTGATTTACTAGTTTGCCTTGAATAATTGATTAATTATGTATCGAAATTTGAACTACTTCATTTCACAAAAAAAATATATTTGAACTACTTTAACGCCGTGAACTTGTGATCACTATTTGAGAATGGTCCAATTTCGCCCTCAGGAAATATTTCCCAGTGACAAAGGGGAGGACGGATAGAGCTCAGCGCGACGAGATGCAGGGTTCGAATTCTGAAATACTGAATTTGTGCTCTATTGCAAGCGGGCGTTACCACGGTTAATAGTCAGACCTAGGGATGTCAACGAGCTGAGCCGGCTCGCGAGCCGAAAATCAAGGCTTGAGCTTGGCTCGAGCTTTTAGGGGTTGAACTTTTTTTGACCCGAGCCGAGCTAAAGCTCGTCCCCAAAAATAAGGCTCGATTCGAGTTTTAGCTCGAGCTTTTTCCGAGTCAAGTCCCGAGCTTTTAATTTTTTAAAATTTTTATAGCAAAAATTCATAAAATTTGTTAGAAAATGTATATATATAGCAAGTTGGACCGAGCTCATGGTCGAAATTCATTACTCAACCTTCCATCGAGCTTTTTAGCGGGCTTTTTTTTTGCTCGAGCCTAGTCGAGCCAAGCCCGTCTCTCAAAAAAAAGCTCGGCTCGAGAATCTCGAGCCACGAGCCGAGCTTTTTCGAGCGGCTCGAGCCGACAAGCCGTTTTGCCATCACTAGTCAGGCCTATCCATAAGCTCTCCACCCTAACTCCTGGGAGGCACATCCTGCGATTTACCTCCTCCACCAAATGTCCAGGACATGGTCGATGGGGACCCTCAAGGTTGGAGTTCAACCTTTTTTTAGAATGGTCCAATGTCACCTTTGTTAGGTATCCTCCAAAGTAGGTGAATGACTCATGAATTTATAACGATTTCACCAAGACCAAATATATTACCATCACAAATTTTACCCAATACACCACATTATATTAACACCACTAATAAAATACAATTTTTATAAATATACAACAATACATATACAAATATACACCTTATTTAATTATAAAACAAAAAAAAATGATAGAATTGTTGTAAAACTATTATAAAAACAATAGAGAATATAGAGAGATAGGAGAGAATGAGAGAAAACTTCTCATTAGGTATATTTCTAATGAAATGAAATAGCTCCTATTTATAGGAGGAAACAATAGTACAATTGTCATATATAAAGTTTACAGGGGTATAATGGTAATTGGTCATTCACATATTTTATTATTATATTTATAACACTCCCCCTTGAATGACTTATTCTGCTATTGTCTGCCTCGTTAAAACCTTACTAAGAAAATCCAGTGGGATAAAACTTGAGCGAAGGAAAAAGAGTACAGAAGCTCCCCCTGATGTTGGCCATGGTGAATCATTGAGTCTAATGTTCGAGTAGAACAAATCATGTACTGAATCTTGAAGTTCTGAAGTGCTGCCTCATTAAAACCTTGTCAGTAAAATCCAGTGGGATAAAATCTGAACCAAGGAAAAAGAGTACAGCCGCTGCCTCGTTAAAACCTTGTCAGGAAAACCTAGTAGGACAAAACTTGGACGAAGGAAAAAGAGTACAGCATGATTCTCCCCCTGAAGTATGTAATCAAGTATTCATGAACCTCTCGAACATTGATATCATCTTTCTTCTAGAATATAAAAATCTCCTTGTATAGCATTCTTCATAAGATGTCTATGATTTTCTTCATTTGTTGATATCATTCCAGTATAACAATGTATTGCTGAAATATAGCTTGTTGATAGCTATGATGATGCCTCAAAAACCTTACTAGGAAAACCCCGTGGGACAAAACCTCAGCGAAGGGAAAAAAGAGTACATTATTCTCATTAATTTTCATCAATACGTCTCAACTGTTGCCTCATTAAAAACCTTGCTAGGAAAACCCTGTGAGACAAAACCTCAGCTAAGGGAAAAAGAGTGCAACGCGTATTTATTCCTTCCATGGAATATCACAAGTATATTGGTGCAATCACGAATCTTTTCATCAAGCATATAATTTATGATGACCTTTTATATAAATCGTTCATAGCTCATGATGTCATAACATGCTATATTAAGCAATGTTGTAATAATTTATCGATTGCATCTTTCACTTCTGGTGAATAATTAAATTTAGAATTCACTTTTGGTGAATAATTAAACATATTCATTTTCATATTCACTTCTAGTGAATAATCAATTTCTCAGATGTCATAAATAGTACACTCCAATTTCACTTTCAACATATTATATCATGGAGTCATTTGTATCATCCTATAGTGATACTAATCTGGGTATATTGAATCTTTCATTGATTATACATGTATGTTCTTGCATCTCATAAACCATAATTTCTGATTTGTATAATCAATCATTGAAATATATATATCAATTTTGACATATAATCTATAATCATTTTACTTGAAATCCCAACGTACCGGATCAACTGGTACATCAAAGAATACTCTCAAAGTACCGAGATGAGAATCATACATTTTGATCTCACTCATTGGTATATCAAAGAGCTCAAGTTAGTGATTTAGACTATAGTCTATCCACCATATGTCATGCCAGTTCTATGAAAAATCTTGCGCGCAACGAGTCGTCTTTTACGACTGTGAAATATTTTTCATTTGTACATATAATTACTGGCTTTACACATTTAAGCATTTAGACTTCAAGTCCTTGAACAATAATCCCTACATTGGGGTTATATACTTGGCCAAAGTATTATAATTTCATCAACCTCATTTTCATAAGAGGGTTGTTTATGTATGCAGTCGACTTATTTATCGATTTCATTTCAACTCAATATAACATAGAGAGATCTCTTTATATGTTCTATCATCATGTACCTGAGTCTCTTACATTTAATTATGTCACTTTTACTCACCATGAGTATTTAGCCTCAAAGGGATCATTTCAATCATTCAAGAGATATTTATTTTTGGAATCGATAGTCATTATACTTCAGGCATAATTACGCTTCAGACGTGTTTTCCTCATATTGTTCTCAAATATTATCAATCGGCTAAAATGTCATAACACATGTCATTCTTTTAGAGATATAATGTCAATCATATATCTAAGTGCGCTTTGGTGGATTGTATACATATCGCACTTTTACAAATCATAAAGCTTCTTGAGCTAATCCCTGTTTGACATATAATATTGTTGTGTGATAAACAATTTCTGAATAAGTTATTCTCATAGAAAATAATTTGAAACTTTTGATAATCTAACCATTTATTATAGAACTTCTGGTTCAATACAGTTTTATTTCATTTCTATGTATGAATATTTGATTCAATACAATATCGCTAAACTTCTGGTTCAATACAATGTATATTTCATTTATGAGCTTCTGGTTCATACTATATACATATTTCACTTGTACGTATGAACTTCTGGTTCAACAAGATATTTCACTTGTACATATGTATGAACTTCTAGTTCAATACAGTATTCATTTCATCAGTACGTATTTCTGTACATTTCAAATTAGTATACCTTTATTACTTTTAGTATACCGGAAAAATCAGGTACAATATCCAAGGAAATATCTCATGATCTCAATCTTATCGTCAAATCTTCCCTTATATCGAAAAAGGTAATGACACATTATCTCATTGTTCCCACCTTTTCAATAATTTATTCCATTATTTCTTGATGGAATCGATATCACTGACACATGGAGCCACCGCTCTTTTACGCGTTGAATAATGCATTTAAATAGATGATTTGGGAAGAATGCTAGATCCATCAAAAATGGATATCATACTTTCAAATATTCGCAAATATTATTCCAATCTTCCAGTAAATGATTTGAGAAAAATATATCGAATTAGGCTCGAAAGATTGAGGTTGTTGATGGATCATGACATCCCAGAAGATGTTCGCTGGTTGATTGAAGCAAAAGTTCGATTAGCTGGTGAATTACCATATTCATTTTCTAAGCACAAGCCTGGCTTAGGTAAGAGTACTTTTGCAAAGAAGCGAAGAGCAAAAAGATTAAATAGTTGCTACAAATGTGCTCGATGGACATGTGATACCCGTTGTAAATCAATAGGATATTCATCCATAAATCGAGATGATAAGATAGACTTCATTAAGGGTGGACTGAGTAAGGAGTCATTGGATGATATCCGATTGAATCTTGAGACGCACCCTAGTGGGTATGTGCAGCGTGAGCTACTATCTTTATGGGCTAAATTTATCAGCGATAAAGAGCGTTATAGTCTCAAAAATATAATAACAAAAGATCATGTTTGCCAGGCTGTTATAAACAATGATGTTTTGGTTATTCAGTATTGATACAAGGTAAATCATTTGATATATATGCACATATAAAATATTTTTCTGTTTCCTTTCACGAGTTTTGATAAAGGCTAGTTAAAAATATTAAATCACCGGAAGGTGAGTAGGATGATTTTGTCAAAAGTAAATCTTCACTTTTTCAAAAGACGAGCAGTAAATAGTGAAGTTTTTCAAGTTTAAAAAGTCAATGATTTTCACATTTTCATGCATCCCAAAATATCATTTTCTCATAAGTTTTTTCTTCCTTATTCTCTCAAAAATGGAAGCACCGAAACTTTGAAAGATCAAAACTATCTGTGTATTTCGTGGATCAAAAGTAGGGAAAGGTTTTGGGTATCTAGAAACAGCAGTGGATCTTGGAAAGAAATTGGGAGAGAAGGGTATCACTCTCGTGTATGGAGGAGGTAGCAGTGGATTGATGGGTTGTGTTTCACAATCCGCTCAAGCAGAGAAAGCAAGAGTGATAGGTGTTATACCCGTTCCTTTAGTTGATATCGCAGGAAAAACACGAGGGCATGAAGTACAAACCTTATCTATCCATGAACGCATAACTTGCATGTTATATGGTTCTGATGCCTTCAAAGCCCTGCCTGGAGGTTTTGGTACTTTAGAGAAAATCTTTAATATTACCTCATGGGCTCAATTAGATCTCCATACCAAGCTTATTGGGCTTTTAAATGTTAACAATTTCTTTAATGGTTTGCTAACGTTTCTTGATTATGCTGTGTAACAGGGATTCATTTCTCCATTTTCTAGGAGAATCCTCATTTCTGCTCCTACTATCGAGGAACTGCTGGATAAGTTGCAATCATACATTCCCATCCAAAATCCAGCAGGAGTTAAGATAGATTGGTCGCAAGGACGGGGAATCAAGCGAAAATGGAGTCCAGTTAATGTAAATTTATCTTTGTGAACCCTAGAATAAGTGGTGGTAGAGTACGAAGTATTCTCACTCTTGAGACACACCATAAATTTCTAGGATTTTATCAATGTTTAATCTTGTGTACCTCAAATATTTAAGGTGGTAGAGTACGGAGTATTATTACTCTTGAAACACACATTTTTCTTTATTTCCTCAAAAGATCAGAGGTGGTAGGATAGGGCTACTCTCGAAACACGTCTCTAATTTTGAGGATCATAAATGTTTCCCCTTTTGTATTTTGCATGTATGACTCGTTTATGCTTCTTCAGGAGCAATAATAATAATATCATTTCAGTATATTTAGATGATAATATTTACTTCTTCTGGATTAAATATGTACTTCTTCTGGAGTACATAAGTGATTGTGCAAGAACTTTGATCAAAACTGCTTATCATAATCATATAACATTTATCTCATAATACTGATGAGATTATTTTCACATTAACCATATCCGTGCTATCATGTGATATTATCTTATCATACATCAAAATTTTCTTGTTGAATAATTTATTTTCATCCACCCTTTCAACTACAGATATTGGTAACTTCTAGTACCATTGGATAATATATTTTTATCAACATTTACCAAATTTTTGGTAATAATAACTTCTGGTATCATTTGATAAAATATTTTCTAACTTTAGTATTGATAACTTCTGGTATCATTTAATGAAGTATCAAATAACAATAATATTATATATATAATAATACTGGGGTTATACCACCATGTATATATGTTAAACAATAATAATATTGGGGTTATACCACCACATATATATGTTGACAACAACCTCCAATATGCTTGAATTAACCAACAACTGGGGTGTTTCTGAAATAATATAAAATATGAATATATGTAAAGTATTCTATATATTCAATTGATAGACCGACCATATAGGCGGTGTCAATATAATGAAATAATTACCTTTCATGAGTGAGCGAGTCATATCTTCCAGTCAAGGTATTCATAATAGTTCAATCTGTTACGATAATGAGTCATATCCAATTAAGGTATAAATCAAGTCCATAATAACTCAATCCATCACGGTATGTCAACTATTATGTTACTTTTAAATCTTTTATTTTATCGTATTGATCGCATAGTAGTGTTAAATAATTTAGAATATATATTCTATTAATACTTATCATCATATAATTAATAATGATTAATCAAATTCGTTAAATCACGATTAATATACTTTAACGTATTATCAAGGGAAAAATCATCCATATCTTAATATATTGATCATATGGATAAATCGAAATTGTCAATAGGTTTGAAATTTAATTTAGAACAAACTTACTTTTGATCCGAAGTTCAAAATCTCGCCGAAATTGCTTCAAAAATAGTTTTTACGACGTCGTCACGTTCGACCACCGAAAAATGTCCAAAACTGCACCAAACAGAAAAGTAAGACAATAGAAAAATCAAGAACGTCAAGACGAACAAACTTCTTGTTGACGGCATCGCCAGATTCTGCCTCACGCGCCGACGTGACGTCTGCGCGTGGGCTTCATGCGCCGGTGACTCTGCCGTTGACACGCGTCGGTGCCGGAGGATCGTCCCGTCGCCGTCATCATGGATCTGTTTTCCGATCATTTTTTGGATTTACGGTTTGGCGTAAATTTTCTTTGAAAGTTTCAGTTTTTTTTTCAACTTTTCTTCTCCGGTCGATATCTTCTGTTTCAACTGTCGGATCATCCCCAAATTTCAGGCGAGTCTTCTCCTCGACAAGCCCGTTCTGATGGCTGTGGCCGATCTTCGATCGGATATCTGGATCGGCCGGAATCATTCTTTTTCAGTTCGAGAGAAAAGGAAACATTGATTAGTAATAATCAGGTTTCTGATACAGATGTTTATCATTTAGATGCAATTGTAGAGCATACTCCCGTTATATTACTCAATTGGCTAGAGACTCGTGCTAATAACGTGTTGTAAAACTATTATAAAAACAATAGAGAATATAGAGAGATAAGAGAGAATGAGAGAAAACTTCTCATTAGGTATATTTCTAATGAAATAAAATAGCTCCTATTTATAGGAGGGAAGGATGGTACAATCGTAATATATAAAATTTACAAGGATATAGTGGTAATTGGTCATTCACATATTTTATTATTATATTTATAACAAGAATATGTACACCTTTTTTTCATTCTCTTCACACGTTCTTTATTGGTATCAGAATTCTGAAATTGAGAAGAAAATTTACTTGTAGCCCTCTCCATCATTTGCCAAAATGATTTCCCTTTAAAAGCCAACCACAAACACTTTTTTTCTTCAAATTCCAATACTCTCTACCCTCCATGAATACTCAAATAATGCCCTAGAACCCTAATTCAATTAAAACTAGGTTTACCTACATATTCGATTGAACCCTAAAGGAACTGAATAAGAGTAGATGTTTATCATCATTCATGAAGAAGATATATACAGGAGATATCGTATAATTAGAGCTGCATTATATACCCATGGCTTCTACAGTCGGGTCGAAAAGAACTTGGAGTTAGGCCATACTAATAGGAGATACAAGAACAAAATGATTTAGAAAAATAAATGTAAAGAAGACTAAAGAGAAATGATTATTTGAGAAATTGTGGTGTAGATAAAAATTAATAAGAGAAAATTAAAAAGTTATTTATGTAATTTTATTTTATCTATTTTTGTAAATAAAGAAAAACTTAAAATTATGGTGTAAAAAATAATTTTTGGGGTGGCAATATACCCTTTCACTAATAGATGAATTTTAAAAGATTCACTATTTTTAATGAGGTTCTTATGGGTTTTCTGGAAATGTATTCAACTCCAAAAATTGAAAATTCATTAGACTTTATAAAATTTATCAAAATCTCAATTGATGATACAAAATACCAATATTGCATGTCAATTCTTTATTTTGCAAAATAATAATAATAATTGTTACGACCATGACTAATTTTACATGACACATCATTCATATGGGCCCAACAGGGAATCTACAAAACATCCATTCACCTAATCATGACTCACATGCCAAACTGTGGATACCAAACTTGCTGGACTCTTACATGCCGAGGTGCCCTTAAGCCGGGGTGATGCTATGCGGCATATGCCTAGGTACCCCTATGCCGAGGTATCCCAATGTCAATGTGATATTATGTCGAGGTATCCCTATGTCAGGGTGATGTTATGTCGAGGTACCCTTATGCCGAGGTACTCCTAAGCCGAAGTGAGTACCCTGGAAATGTGACAAGATAGCTTGATGTGACATTTTTAAAGGGATTTGATGGTTGCTTTATCCATATGACATGTAGTAATGATTATAGTCAAAGAAATGATTTACCTCATGAATAGTTAGGATCTTGCCATGTATAAAGTACGTGTCACAATTTAAGAGAAATACTAATTGATGCAAACCACGTAGCAATTGTAGCTACGCAACCCACAAATTATTGGAATCGACCCAAGAACGCCAATAAATCACGATTTAGAGATTGATTCAAATTAATTGAATCAAGCAACCAACACAATCAATTGATATGTTGACCTCTTGACCACAATGAAGATAAATCTCACCCAAGATTTGAACAAACAAGAATTAACTCGCAAGTTCGGATTTTATTCAATAAAGAATAAGAATGTGAAAGCAATTTGCCTCTCAATTAATATATCAAAGTTGTGTTTGAATAATGAAAATTACATCCCTATATATAGGGTCAAAACTAGGTTAAAGAGTTCTAATTAAATAAGGAAACAACTACCTAAAATTAAGGAAATAAAAATAACCTAAAATCACGCGTATGTAATGTTACGGCCGTGACTAAATCCTTACGGCCGTAACCTTGTTTCTGTTGCATATTTACGGCCGTGATATATTTTATTACGGCCGTAAGCCAAAAAATTCAAATTCTGATTTTGTGCAGTGACTCCTTTACGGCCGTGACCCTTAAATCTTACGGCCGTGAGCCGTAATTTCTTCAAAATCAATTTTAAACAGAAGGTTGATTACGGCCGTGAGAATTATCAATTACGGCCGTAATTCTTGAATGTTGGCAATCTTCTTCGACGGCTTGGATGAGGTTGATCCACTCGTCGTTTTGGCTCGGCCCCAACATGAAACTTGCTTCTTTTGATGACACGAACATTGTTTTGGCCATTGTTTCTTGAACTAACTTGTCCATTGCTTCCTTGGCCCTCTTTGCTTGCAATCGAGTCATCGGTCCTCCTTTGATCTTCAACGGATCTTTGTGCGGGCTTGTATCCGTGGTCTGGATCACATCATCCCCTCCCTCTTCGAAAGGATTCGACCTCGAATCTGTACCTGCACCAAACGGAGATAGATCAGAAACATTAAATGAAGCCGAAACATTATACTCACCAGGAAGATCGAGTTTATAGGCATTATTGTTGATCCTTTCGATCACTTGGAATGGACCATCTCCTCGCGGTTGTAACTTTGACTTGCGCTGTTCTGGAAACCGCTCCTTTCTCAAATGTAACCAAACCCAATCACCGGGTTCAAAAATGATGCCCTTTCTTCCTTTGTTAGCCTGCGAAGCATAATGTTCATTTTTCTTTTCAATCGCCAACCTCACCTTGTCGTGGAGTGCTTTAACCATCTCAGCCTTTTTCTTGCCATCTAAACTACTACGTTCATTCACAGGTAAAGGAATTAAATCCAATGGTGTTAGCGGATTAAAACCATAAACAATTTCAAATGGTGAACACGAAGTAGTAGAATGTATAGCCCTATTATAGGCAAATTCAATAAATGGTAAACACTCTTCCCAATTTTTCAAATCTTTATTGATTATGGTGCGCAATAATTGAATCATTGTCCTATTTACTACCTCGGTCTGTCCATCGGTCTGTGGGTGACAAGTTGTAGAAAAAAGCAATTTTGTTCCTAATTTATTCCACAAGACTCTCCAAAAATGACTAAGGAATTTAACATCCCTATCCGAGACAATACTTTTAGGCACTCCATGTAAGCGCACGACTTCCCTAAAGAAAATTTCAGCTATGTTTGTAGCATCGTCAGTTTTGTGGCATGGTATGAAATGTGCCATTTTACTAAAGCGATCTACTACCACAAAAATCGAATCTCGACCCTTCTTAGTCCTAGGCAATCCCAAAACAAAATCCATAGAGATATCGACCCAAGGTTCACTAGGGACGGGTAAAGGCATATATAATCCATGGGGTTTAATCCTAGATTTAGCCTTTTTACAAGTAATGCATCTATTACAAACCCGAACCACATCAATTTTCATTTTAGGCCAATAGAAATGTTCACTTAGGATTTCAATGGTCTTTTTAACCCCAAAATGACCCATTAAACCTCCACTATGGGCCTCTCTCACAAGTAACTCCCTCATTGAACACCTAGGGACACACAATTTATTTTCTCGAAATAAATAATCATCATGTTTAAAGAACCTATCCACAACCCCTTTACCACAAGACTCATAAATATTAGAAAAGTCCAGGTCATTAGCATACATGTCCTTAATGTATTCAAATCCAAGCAATTTCGAATGCAAAGAATTTAAAAGAACATACCTTCGAGACAATGCGTCAGCCACCACATTTTCCTTACCTTGTTTGTACCGGATGACATAGGGAAATGTTTCGATGAACTCTACCCACCTTGCATGTCTCTTACTCAGTTTAGCTTGACCCCTCAAATGCTTCAAGGACTCATGATCGGTGTGTATCACGAACTCCCGTGGCCACAAGTAATGTTGCCATGTTTCCAAAGCGCGCACAAGTGAGTATAACTCCTTGTCATATGTGGGATAATTAAGTGCAGCCCCTTTTAGTTTTTCACTAAAATAGCCGATTGGCCTTCGATCCTGCATTAAAACAGCTCCAATGCCTAGCCCTGAGGCATCACATTCAATCTCAAAAGCCTTGTCAAAGTTAGGAAGTGATAAAACCGGTGCTTTACACAACATATTTTTGATTGTTTCAAATGCATGCTCCTGTTCTACTCCCCATTTAAATCCTACACTTTTTTTGACAATTTCTGTGAGTGGTGTGGCAATCGTGCTAAAATTTTTAACAAAGCGCCTATAAAAACTAGCCAAGCCATGAAAACTCCTAACCTCAGTTATGCTTTTAGGTGTTGGCCACTCTTTAATAGCTTTGATTTTCTCTTCATCTACTTCTATCCCTCTAGCACTAACCACATAACCAAGAAATACAACTTTTTCCATGCAAAAATCACACTTTTTAAAGTTAGCAAAAAGTTGCTCTTGTCTTAAAACCACAAGCACACACCTAACATGCTCCACATGCTCATTCAAAGTCTTACTATATATCAAGATATCATCGAAGTAAACTACAACGAATTTACCTATAAATGCACGTAAAACATGATTCATTAAACGCATAAATGTGCTAGGTGCATTAGTAAGTCCAAAAGGCATTACTAACCATTCATACAAGCCATACTTAGTTTTAAAAGCAGTTTTCCACTCATCTCCTTCTTTCATTCGAATTTGATGATAACCACTCTTAAGGTCAATTTTACTAAATATGCTAGAGCCATGCAATTCATCCAACATATCATCTAACCTAGGAATAGGATGACGATACTTTACTGTTATGTTGTTGATGGCCCTACAATCAACACACATCCTCCACGTTCCGTCCTTCTTCGGCACAAGTAACACGGGTACGGCACATGGGCTCATGCTCTCCCTTATGTACCCCTTACTCATTAATTCCTCAACTTGCTTTTGAAGCTCCTTCGTCTCCTCGGGATTGCTCCTATAAGCTGGACGGTTTGGAATGACTGCTCCAGGTATAAAATCAATTTGATGCTCAATACCACGAATGGGTGGCAACCCACTAGGTATATCCTCCGGAAATACATCGTCAAATTCCTGCAATAAAGAAATAGCCAAACTAGGGAAGGATTTGTTAGTTTCATCAAAGGCAAGGAATGAATCCTTGTACAATAAAAGGACCATTGGTCGTTTTTCCATAAATGCTTTTTTGATCTCACTCCTTTTTGCGTAGAAACTCATTTTTCTTTCTTTTCTGGCACTCTTCGCTCCCTCTCCTTTTTCTGAGGTATGTACCCCAACACTCTTTTTTTCTCTCGCCTCTCCTTTTTCTGGAGTCGTGGCTCCAACTCTCTTTTCCTCTCCTTTTTCTGAGGTCGTGGCCTCAACTCTCTTTCTCTCATTTTCCTTTACTCTTTTTTCTTCATCATTTTTCAGTTTTATTTGATCTTCATACACTTGTGACGGTGTCAATGGTGCAAGTGTAATGGTTTTTCCCCCTTTGGTAAAGCTATACCTATTTTTATACCCATCATGCGTGACCTTCCTATCATACTGCCAAGGTCTACCCAACAAAATGTGCCCGGCATGCATAGGTACCACATCACACATAACTTCATCCACATAGCTACCAATAGAAAAATTCACCAACACCCTCCTATTCACCTTAATTTCTCCACTATCATTTAACCATTGAAGCCTATAAGGTTTAGGATGTTTTAACAAAGGTAATCCTAATTTTTCAACAAGTATAGTACTAGCGACGTTAGTGCAACTACCGCCATCAATAATCATACTACATACCTTGTTATTAATGCGACATCGAGTATGAAATATGTTCTCCCGTTGTTGTTCCAAATCATCCGTGTGGATTTGGGCACTAAGAGCTCGCCTTGCCACTAATAACTCGCCATACTCCCCGGATAACACATCTTCATCCTCACATATTTCCTCCAATGCTGGCATATCGCTGTAATCCTCTTCCTCACTATCACTCTCCATAGTTCCATCCTTTCGCAAAAGTACCACTCGCCTATTAGGACATTGAGACGCCACATGTCCTCTCCCCAAACATTTGAAGCATTGAATGTCTCTACTCCTAGATGGTTGAGGTTCCCCTTTAGGTACAAATTTATTAGCTTGTTCCTCCTTCCCTTTTGGTGCCTCAAACTTCCCTTTTGATACTTCAAACTTTCCTTTAGAAACAGTCCCTTCTCCTTTACCATCCCACTTCGGCTTCCAAGAAGAATTAGTACCCGATTGATACCTTGCTGTCCCCTTCTTCTTCAATTGCTTCTCAACCTTTATAGCCATGTGCAACATATCCTCCATCTCCAAGTAATGTTGTAGTTCAACCACATTAGCTATATCCTTATTCATCCCATTCAAAAACCGAGCCATCGTAGCCTCCCTATCCTCTTCTACATTAGCTCTAATCATCAACAACTCCATCTCCTTGTGATAATCCTCCACACTCTTTGATCCTTGGTATAGACTTTGTAATTTCTGATGAAGCTCCCGATGGTAATGACTAGGAACGAACCTCTTTCTCATGATAGCCTTTAATTCATCCCAAGTACTAACGGGTCTCTCGCGATTCCTTCTCCTAGAAGTCACCAATTGATCCCACCAAGTAATAGCGTAATCGGAGAATTCAAGTACAGCTACTTTAACCTTTTTCTCTTCCGAATAAGTGTAGCAATTAAAAATTAATTCCATCTTCTTCTCCCATTCTAAGTATGCTTCCGGATCACTCCTTCCTTTGAATGACGGAATTGTCATCTTGATGTTGTTCATACTACCATCCATTCTATCGCCACCAAGATCTCTATCCCTTCTTCCATGCCTAACTACTCTATCCACAATTGCCCCATCGTCAAAATCACTACCTTCTTCATTCTCATCGACCCCCTCTACTCTACGACCTTGCCCACCTTGCCTACGGACATTAGGCACTTCCCGAGGTTGTTCAAGCCTTTCTAACCTACCTAACACATCCCCAAACAACCGCTCAAAACGTTGTACCATCTCTTCCGTCATGTTGGCTCGATCGTTGTTTTTTGCAGTAGAAGATTGTTCAGACATCCTAACACTAATGATTATATGCCTCACGTGTATTTCGCTCGTGTATCACTCGAATTAGGCTTTTACCCTCTATTGATCTCACCTATCTGCCTTTTTCCACTCAATAGCTTTCACCCCGATTGCTTCAAAGAACGAATCCGAACTCAAACAAGTTTAAACTCGATTGCTTCAAATCGAATATAAGTGAGAAGTAATGAATTTGTTGGAAAACTCAAAGAAGACCTTTAGAGAATTAAATTTGACTTTATATAGAACTTGACACTTTTTATGGGAACTAGGATTGTTTCAAGAAAATAATTCTTGAAATCAAATATCAAATATTTTAATTGAACTGAGAATTTTCGTTTTTTTTTTTTTTTTTTTTTTTTTTTAAAATTTCAACTACGAGAAAGACGCAACAAATGAAATTTAATTTGGATAACAAACGAAGGAAATAACGACTATTGAATTTTTTGTGACACTTTTCTGGATTAAAGACTCAAAGCTGGAAGAACACGAAGAACAAGAATAAGAAACTCAAGAAAACAAAAACAAGATATAACCTTGATTTTTGGAGCCTAAGCTCTGATACCAGATGATGCAAACCACGTAGCAATTGTAGCTACGCAACCCACAAATTATTGGAATCGACCCAAGAACGCCAATAAATCACGATTTAGAGATTGATTCAAATTAATTGAATCAAGCAACCAACACAATCAATTGATATGTTGACCTCTTGACCACAATGAAGATAAATCTCACCCAAGATTTGAACAAACAAGAATTAACTCGCAAGTTCGGATTTTATTCAATAAAGAATAAGAATGTGAAAGCAATTTGCCTCTCAATTAATATATCAAAGTTGTGTTTGAATAATGAAAATTACATCCCTATATATAGGGTCAAAACTAGGTTAAAGAGTTCTAATTAAATAAGGAAACAACTACCTAAAATTAAGGAAATAAAAATAACCTAAAATCACGCGTATGTAATGTTACGGCCGTGACTAAATCCTTACGGCCGTAACCTTGTTTCTGTTGCATATTTACGGCCGTGATATATTTTATTACGGCCGTAAGCCAAAAAATTCAAATTCTGATTTTGTGCAGTGACTCCTTTACGGCCGTGACCCTTAAATCTTACGGCCGTGAGCCGTAATTTCTTCAAAATCAATTTTAAACAGAAGGTTGATTACGGCCGTGAGAATTATCAATTACGGCCGTAATTCTTGAATGTTGGCAATCTTCTTCGACGGTTTGGATGAGGTTGATCCACTCGTCGTTTTGGCTCGGCCCCAACATGAAACTTGCTTCTTTTGATGACACGAACATTGTTTTGGCCATTGTTTCTTGAACTAACTTGTCCATTGCTTCCTTGGCCCTCTTTGCTTGCAATCGAGTCATCGGTCCTCCTTTGATCTTCAACGGATCTTTGTGCGGGCTTGTATCCGTGGTCTGGATCACATCATCAATTCTATAAATAGAGCACACTTGTCTCCAAGGAAAGTGTTAGCATTTTTATAATTTTAACTGAATATTTTACTCTCACTCCATTTTCTCTCTTTTACACACTTATATTTCTCGCACTCAATTTATATTTGCTTCAAATAAGCACCGACTTTGGCATCGAAGTGCAAACGGGAGCCACCTCAGCCTTCTTTGCAAACTGATTGTTTGTCATAGTGCGCAGTAGATCCACGTATTCAAAAGGAAGGAGCTGAGACGTATTGGGCCAAGGTCCAGCCGAATTTTGTGATCAACAACAACAACAACAACAACAACAACAACAATAATAATAATAATAATTTAGGGAGACATAATGCGTATATATTGGATGGTGTAAAATGTAAATTAAAAATATATCCCTAAAATTACTCAAAAATAAAATACGACTAATACTGTGTGTGTGTGTTCTGTCCTATTCAATCTATTACACCATGCTCTTATGGAGTGTTTAATATACTCGAATGACAACACCAAAGAAAAAAGAAAAAGTTAAAACCATATCCATGTGCTATGGAATGGTGCATGTTAAGTGCATTTTTATTAGGAGTGGGAGTCGAGTGGTTCGGTTCGGGTATCTCAAGAACCGAAACCAAACCATACTTTTTCGGTTCTAGTAAAATGGAACCATTCGATTCCATTGAATCGCAAGAACCAAACCATTCGATTTTGGTTCGGTTTCGGTTCTAATTCGGTTCTACAATAATAATTATTTTTTGAGAACCTTATCGAGGAGCATTAGGCCTCGGGAAGTGAGCTAATAACCTAAAATAAACTTCTATCGAATATACCAAGATCAAAGATTTTAAGTAGTTTTTAGATTGTGGGTATTTATGCTTATGTGTTTATGATTATGAATGTGTTTTATGTTTTTATAGCTTTTAAATGTTTGTTACTATTTTAAGTTGTAATTGGAATTTATTACACAAGTTAGGTGATTTTAGAACTTTCCATGTAATTTGGTTAATTGATTGACTATTACTAATTTATTTTTGAAAGAAGAAATTAGTGTAATTATAATAACTAAATTTACTTTGTCTTATGTTATCTAACTTATTTTAATCATCAAGTTCTTGTTATCATTAGTTTACTTAAGATAATTAGTTTTAATTCTAGTTTTTATATTTTGTTACCTTTTTGTAGTAATTAACTATTTTTCATGGTGCCATGTTTTAATTTATGTTATTTAATATTCACCATTAAATCAACTTTTTATGTTACTTGACATTTTTTTTTAAAAAGAAATCAATAATTTTAGTTACAAATCAATCAATTCTCATGGGTAAGATAAATATAATTTTTAGGGAAGAACCATTGCTTGGAGGGTTGATTCTCAAATATTCTAACAATTTGAACAATCTCTTAGATATTCTAAGATTTTCACACAAAAAAAAAAAAAAAATGATGATGTGACTATCGAAATTGGAGAAGTTGTGTTGTATATTGGTTGAAAATTTGTTAATTTCATGTCGAGATTTACAGTGTCCCATATTTTTTCCTTGATTGAACTATTTTTTTGAGGCTCAAATTTGTAGAAAGATTTAATTTTTGGAGAAGAGTGTTGATTATAAATACACTATGATTTGTTATATGATGATAGTGATGAGTCTTTGATCAATAAATTTTAGGTCTATGAGTATTGGGTTCGATGGTTTCAAGTAGCACACACTTCACAAATGTTAGAAGTATTTTTATTTGGACAAGCCATCAACGATGTTCTTCATTTTAAATGATTTAGATCTATAAATATTTATTTATATTTCATTGCAGGATTTCCAAATTTTTTTTGATTCCTGCCAATTTTTTTTCCAAACATGAATTGATTTATGACATAATTTTACTACTGATAGCATCAATTCCTTTCCATTCATCAAGATACCGAATTCTGAATCACATATGAAGATTCTCGATAGTTGACGGTGACGTACTTGCACCGAAGCATCTGTCGAGAAAATTCTTTCGTTCTCGACATATGGCTTCTATTATTCTTGACATATACTTATTTTTTTTGTTCAACGGTATAAAAATCATGGGAAATATTGATATTTTCACTCAAACATCTCATCATCTTATTCAAAATATGAACTAGTACTTTTCTCTATTTTTTGTTCTCAGTCTCAGATTAATTAATAGCTATCGCTCTAACATTTGAAATTTTCTTGAAACTAACATGCATTTGGACTACTGTAGTACACATGACCCTAAAAAAAACAATTGGGAGATCTAATTGGATGCGTGTGAGAGACTCTAATTAGATTGTGACGTTTATAATCATCTGTCGCAAAAATTTTGTCATTCTCGACAGATGACATCTTTTATTCTCGACAGATGGAATTATTTGTTTCATTCAATATACATTTCCATTTACCAACTCCTGCTTACATCTCCTTGCATGTGAATAAATGAAATGTGTACTATTATCCTCAGGATATGCCTTTTTTATAATGCCCAGATGAGTTTCCCATTCGTACTATCATAGCAAGACAGAATTCACGCAGACATATTCCAGAGGAGCCAGTTGAAGTACATAAAACTTCGATAGATTAGAATGTGCATTTTTCTGGATGTTGTTTTGTAGAAGTATATATCTGTACCAGTTCGAATTTTGTCCTCAGTTAATGCATTTCTATTTGCAATGTTTAAAAATAAACATGTATACTCTTCGAATGCTTGGAATTATTTTTCGGATGTTAACAACAATGATTGTAGCGTTTGAATATGTACTTAAGTGGACAATAAAATAGTTACTTCCAAGTAATTAGCCCATAAGTAGTCTTCTTAAACTAATATTGTAAAGGTCATTCAGAACAGTCATTGATCAAAATTAGTCCTTCCACTGTGATATCGCTAAACACTACAATAGATATAGTCTTATTTCAACGCCACTTCCATTCATCATCTAGTTCACAAACTCTTCGCCATACGAAACGATGAATTGCAAATTATCACTCATTCCTGAAACATCAGTATATGTACGTCAAAAATTGATGCATTTCACAAATTCGAATTGAAAATAAAATTAGACAGTCTCGCATTTAGTTGTTCATGTTATCGATTTGCTACTGAAATTCCCGACAGTTAGAATGTCGGGTTCGACATTTAAAAATTGTCGGGTTCGACAGATGAACCGTCGAACACGACGGTCCGTACTGTGCGTCTGTAATTCCAAATCTAGGGTTCTTGTTGTAAAATTTCAACAGAAATTAATGTTTTCATCAATGCTCAACTGCCACAATACTTAAACACACGAACAATATGACAACAAAAAAAGATCTTTATGCATTTATGAGGACACTCATTGTGTCACCCAAGTCTAAATGTATAGGTCTCAAGATCGAAAAAGTGAAATCATCAATGATTAACAAAACATTAACATGTTTAATGCTCATATATTCATATGTTACATAAATGATGACCTTTTAAATTGTCCATATTTAATGTCTATTTATCATATGTTACAAATATGTTTACCTTTCAAAATGAGATTTCAAGCTTCAAATTGTATCTTCTTCAAGTGTTAATAGAGATGGAGTGAAAAATCTTGTGGTGCAAGAGATATTCAAATGAAGTGGAAGAAAAAAAAAAGTGAAATTTTCGTTTTCTTTTAATTGATTTAAAAAAAAAAATTTTTTTTTTTTTTTTTTTTTGCTCAATCTTTTATCCAATGACTAATTTCTTTGTCCATTGGGTAGTTATGGAATGTCATGTACATCACATCAATCATATGTTGAATCTGCATGATTCAAATTTTGTCTTGTTGTGGATTGAGGACATATTGGACTTTTCATAGGCAAAATTAGTTATTTTTTAACACATTTTGAAAAGTTGTCAAATTTTTGGCATTATACATTTTCTTGTCATCCATGCAAATGTCCTGTCATGTTACTAGGCAGTTCCCCGATCTTTGAGCTGAAAGAGCAATTAAGAAGGATAGAGCCTCGTAAAACATACTAGTTATAAACCCGGCATTTTCCTGTTCCAGCACAAACTGAGCATTCATCATCTTCTCCAGCAACATGGCTCAAGCAATGCTTGATTCTGTCATTCACCACATCCTGTAACACCAAATTTATTTATTTGCTAGTGACGACAACCTTCGAAAAAATAATAATATCTGTTTCTTTTTTTATTCAATTGAAAAGTTCTCCATAGTGCCCTTGTTAATGGAAACTTAGAGCCGGTTTGGTGTAGGATATTTTGGAGGAACTTTGAATTTTTTTGAAGAATGTGTGGTTGAAAAGATATTGAAAATTGTGAAAGTGGTGAGTCCTATAAAAATGTGAGGTTGAAAATGAGTTTTGAGGAAATTGTCCAAAATTTCGTGGAACAAACAAGGGCTTAGAATTATAATGATCTCAACAAATGCTGACATATCACACACTCTAAATGCTAGATACAAAGAATACAGTAAGCCTCATTTCCCATTTGGGGTCGCCCCTTTTCTGTCCACAATATTCAACGTCTATTTAAAGATCCAATTATATCAAATACACTTGGCAATTAAGGGCCGTTTGGCAGGGCTTTAGAATGTTTATCAGTTGCTTCAGTACCTATTTAGACAGTTTCTAGTCTTGTTTTGTCTAAGCTTCCTTAGAAAGCTCTTCTACAAGAATCAAAAGTCATAGCCATGCAAATGAAATGAAAAGAAAAAAGGAAGTCCAGTTTAGGCTCTGGTGAAGTTATGAATGGAAACCCAGTAAAGATGAATAAAGGAAACAACACGCAGAAGGAAAAGGATAAGTTCATACCACGAGCAGTTCATGAAGACCAAGTGGAGCTGTAATGACATATGACACACCTGGATGCTCCTTTGCAGCTTCAGCTGTTAAAGAAGGAATATCCTGTTGAACACAAAGGTCAAATTTAATTTCACTGGCCTTTTATTTCAAAGTCTAAACTAGAATTTCTGACATCACAAATTATGAAATTTCCATACGAACTTGCCTGCTAGGTGCTATGTATTTATGTTGACTAACCTGGTGCCAATGTCTTCCAGGAAACAAGAAAAACGGGGACACTATTATACGATGAGCTCCTTGCTGAACACATAAGCCGAAAGCATCTTTGATTGATGGCTCAGCCAATTCCTAGTTATAAGAAAGAAACCCGAGGATTTAAAATTCAATTCAAGGTCCTTGTAAAATAAATAGTTTAAACGCAAATCAAAAGTTTTTTAAATGAACTATGAACAGCAACAATTGAACAAGGGATTTAGTTTATGTATTAATTAGTAAGTTTGCACATATCATATTATAAAATTCAGTTGTCTACATCTAGAGTTTCTAAGCAAAACACCAACTGATAATTGTAAATGGTACCATGTGAGCAGGCTCCACAATAGGGTATTTGGTTTTCTCTCTGAATATTTCCACAAACTCGTCTGGAAAAAGCAACATAAAAAATGAAGCTAACTTCAGGCAATGGAAATAAAATAATTGTGTAAAAATAAGAAATGAATTTCCCCCTGGCATTTCATTGTTGTTCTGCCTTCCCTCACTACCCGACGCCAACCAAAAAAAATAAAAAATGAAGCAGGATATTAAATCCTCCTGTTTTTTTACACTATTAGCATGTCGTTTCCCTGTCCTTGAATCATAACATGACTCAAACTTTTTTACACTATTAGCATGTCATTTCCCTATCCTTGAATCATGACATGAGAAGAGATTAATTTACAACTCTCAGAAAACATGTGGAAAGACACATGCTTTACTCAAAGTAAATCAACTATCAAGTAACCAACGCCATTATTTTACAATTCTGCTTTACTCGAAGTAAATCAAGTAACCAACGCTATTATTTTACAATTAACAAGGAGAAGTCAACAGTACTGAAGTAGCAGAAAAGCTTACTTAACATTAGATTGGACTCCTTTCGTCGCGAACCATGGTCAACAATAATTAGACCATCTCCATCACCAACTCCATTCAACTCCATCCTAAAGCCACCATTTGTAGTGGCCAAACACAACCTCGACGGTAAGTATCTACTTTTCAAGTGGTCTTTACGTAATTTTACAAATTCAGGAATTGCCCATCCGGGGTTTCTTCCAGTTACTCTACTTGTAGGGCTTGAAATTTTTCCATCAAGAAAAAAAACATCAATTCAAAAGACGGCTATTAAACTTACTAGTAACTATAGTTTAGTACCATTAAGTGGGAAAATTACGCATGTAAAAACAACAAGAGATAGGTTAAAGAGAGGAGTACCTTCTGAAATTGACTGGAGGAGACGGTGCCTCCATTTTTCCTTTTAGCTCGTACCTACTAAAATTGGGAAAGAGCCTAATAGCCTCTTTTTGCCTTTAAGCTCACCCAAATCGACCAAATGGAAAAAACTGATGAACCGATGAAGACCAGAAACTGCAACGAAGGTTGGAGAATTGGAGATTGCGCTTTTACTTTTGCGGCACTCTAAAACTGGGATGAAGAGCAGAAATTGGCACTTTGAAACTGCAGCAAAAAATTACAAAAAAATAGATTATTAGATGATGATGATGATGATGATGATGATAATGGTGATAAAGTTAAACAAAAATGTATATGCCAATTATTTCTTAGCCTTTGAGCATTTATAAGGGATATGAAATAATACTTAAATGTGGTATCAAACTGCCTTTTAGTTCCTTTAAATTTTCTGTTTTGAATTGATTTCCATTCACAAGAAGAAAAACTCCGTCATTCCAAGTCAAAAAAAGAAGGGGGAAAAAATTGAAAATGTCTCAGCTTCCAAGTGGTTTTTGTTCTATGTATTGTTGATTTCAGCTGTAGAGATCACACATTTCTGTGCCACTTATGACAAGAAGCCACTTATTATTAACGGTCAAAGAAGCACCCCTGATGCATAATACATTTCCAGTTTCTGACCTTTTTTGATTTATTTTAAACTACACAATTTCTCAAATCAATTTCTCTTTTCAACCATCCATTCACCTAAAAAATCGTGAAAAAAAAACTGATTTTAAATCCAAGAAAGCCTCCGAACAGAGGTTTTCTTTTTTTCTTTTTTCTTTTTTTGGCAAAAACCTATACAGTGCAGAAACACGAAGCTACTAAATTATCCACAAACACAATTAGAAATGGAAGTTTTACAAATTATTCGTAATAATACACGTAAGATAAAAGCAGAACATGAAGCTACTGAAATCAAATTCCAAAAGAACACTTTTCAGGGAAAAATAAAACTTCAAACAATAAAAGGATAATCAATCAACTATAAATAAACCACATGGAACAATATCTATGGTGTGAAGTTGGGTACCTTTTCTTGCTTCTGGATAGCACAAATCACAGATTGTTAGGTTTTCTAGTGAATCACTGAACTGGTGGAGGAAGAGAGTGCGTGAAAAAAAAAAGGAAATTAGTTGGATGTCCTTGGCTGAAAGCTCTCCAAGTAACCCTTGATCAAAATAAGAATATAAGAAAAAAAAAAAGAAAAATATATTTAAATATCAAATGAATTTTTTACCTTTAATGAAAAAACAAAAAGATATCTTTCATTTTTTCTAAATGTGCAAGACAAAGATTCGAACCTTGTACTTGAAGGTAAAAAGTTTGAAGCTCGGACCACTTCAACCAACAATATTATGTGTATTAAACTATATCTAACAAATATATATTGTATTCTAAAAATTATATTTCCCTTCACATAAATATAAGGTTGCAAGGAACTAAACCTTGAACATTTTAAGAACTTATCCACTTGAACCAATAATATTTTATGTAATAAATTATATCTAATAAATATATTGTATTCTAAAAATATTTTAAATTTAATATTGCAAGGAATTGAACCTTTAACATCTAGTAAACATATAAGCAGTGATAGACGCATATAATTAGTAATGGTGAGACACGGAGATGGACATATATTTTTCGTGATGAACATTTCAGGTCCCCTGAATTTTTTTTAGGAAGAGCTCGAAAATAAAGAAAAAAATTTAAATTCATACAAAACAAATATACTAAATAATATGCAAACGCACCCGCATGTGTAGTTTTTTATTTTGAAAATCAAGGCTCTGTTTGATAAATAATTTTTATTTATAAATAAGGAATGTTATAATTTCGAGGTAAAATACGTTGTTGAAAAGTGGTTTGAAAAAATGTGTGGTTAAAAAGTGATTTGAGAAAATAGGTTATTTATTGTTATAGATGAGTTTTTGTCGCTATAGGTACCTTGTAACAGAACTCATAACAATGGGAGAACTATTTTGAGGTCTAAGTCGTTACTTTATTCACATAACGAATTTAAAATCATTATAGTAAAAAGAAAAGTAGTAACGAGCTTGAAGTCGTTACTGTGTACACATAACAAGTTTCATGTCGTTGTAGTTACTGCTTCAAATCTATTTATAACGAGTTAAAAATCGTTACTTTGTACACATAACGAGGTTTATGTCGTTACAATATATTTACAACAATACCCTCGTCGTTCATAAATCCAAACAGTCAACAAACTCGCACAAATTTTGTCGTAACGATGTTTAAGTCGTTGTAACGATTTCAAAATCGTGATCATTTGATAAATCGTTCCAATGTAATAATAACGATTTTGAGATCGTTGGAGTTGAAAATAAAACTATAACGATAAATATGTCGTTTCATTTGACATATAACGAGTTACATATCGTTCTGATTCAGCCTCAGAAAATAACATAACGACAACTATGTCGTTTATGTAAAAATTGAACGACATTAAGATCGTTCTAGTTTAAATTTTAACTAAAACGATATTGACATCGTTTCTTTGCACATGTAACGATACTAAAATCGTTTAGTCAAAAATCGACAAACCATCATAACGTCTTCCATATCGTTCTAGTGTTAAATTAACGAACTGCATCTCGTTCCAATGTAAATTATAACTATAACGGCTTAGATATCGTTTCTTCATGTGGAACACGACTTGTGTATCGTTATGGATGAAATTGATGATTCGATCGTTCTTTACCATCCAAAATGCTTCCAACATGCGTAATCTAACAAAAATGGGTCGTAGAAAGTGATTCAAATACTTTGTAAATCGACATGATTAGAAAGATAGGATCATTTCACTCAAGTGTAGAAGTTCCAAGGTAATAGATAACTAAAAGAACTTTATCTCATATTGATCCTATCTTTCTAATCATGTCGATTTACAAAGTGTTTGAATCACCTTTTATGACTCATTTTTGTTAGATTACGTCTATTGGAGGCACTTCGGACGGCAAAGAACGATCGGATCGACGATTTGAGCCATAACGATATAAATTTCGTGTTGCGATGGAAGAAACGATACAAACGACGTTATAGTAATAATTTACACTTAAACGATATAGAGTTCGCCAAACTTACAAAAGAACGACATTTAACTCGTTATGATATTTATTCGGCTATGAACATAACGATTCCAATATCGTTTTGTTATTGAAAAAACGACATTGACATCGTTTTGGTAATATAATACACTGGAACGAGCTTAATGTCGTCAAATTTGTAAACAAACGACATAATTATCGTTACGTTACTTTCTGAGCCTGAAACATAACGATCTCGAACTTGTTCTACTAAAACAGTAACGAGCTCCACATCGTTTTAGGCTATTTTCCACACAAACGAGTTCAATGTTGTTACGATTACAATGAAACGATCTTCCAAATTATAACGAATTTGAAGTCGTTACAACGACTTAAACATCGTTTTTGAAAAGTTAGTGCGACTTTGTTGACCGTTGGGAATTTTGGACGACGAGGGCATATCCGTAAATATATGTAATGACATTTATGTCGTTATTTTTATGAAGTAACGATTTCAATGTCGTTATGAACAACAGTAAAGCAGTAAGGTATTTTCAACTGTAACGACATTAATATCGTTACGAACGACTTCGAAGCAGTAACTACAACGACATTTAAGTCGTTACGTGTGTGTAGTAACGAGTTCAACCTCGTTATGGACAGATATAAAGCAGTAAGATCTTTTCAAAAGGAATGATGTTGAACACGTTATGTTTACGAAGTAACGATTTATACCTCGTTACTATCTTTTTTAGACGGGAACGACGTTAAAGTCGTTATGTGTGCAAAGTAACGATTTAAACTTCGTTATAGTTAAAATCAAATGAATAACATCCTGCTAAAAATCAATCATTCTTATTCCAACAAAAATTGATAAATTTAGTTTCTAATACAAACCAAACAAATAAACAACTACACAAAATCCAGATTCATCATTACAAACTAAGGCTCGAAGTTCCATGCCAATAACTTCACGATCAATTTCTTCCTCCACATTGGTACGCATTTCGAACGATTGCATTCATGTCCATATTTCTTTGGAGAAATTCAATGTAATTCAAGTTCTTATCAAGTGGAACGATGTTGAACTCTCAAGCAAATCATTCAATAATCTGGCGGTGTACATAACTGCAATTCAACATAACTTTTTTAAGAAAATGAGACAAACTCTAATAGCTAATGAAACACATATGTAAAGGAAAATGTTCCCAAATGCTGTTGCACTTTAAATATCACGAGAAGCTTATAGATACCATCATATATGGTACTTTAATTAAACATAGTATGATACATTCATAACTGGAACGTTACAACTATCATTTAAATCCTGTACATGATCATTGAAAATAAATTCATAACAACATAAATTGAATTTAACATCGTTTCAATACAACAAATATAACAACAAAAGAGCAAATCAAAATGAAATTATAATATCAAAAGTAGCTTGTCACTCCACACATTATTGCTAATCCGTAGCTCCTAAGCTCGTACAAGTGGACCGATTATTGGAACATGACATGTCATCTCCATTTCATGTATCCTTGAATCAATGTTCAACCCCTGTTTCACTGTGTCATGTAATTTCACATATGAAATTGTCCTCGAAACAAGAATAGGCAATGTTCTTCCTCTTGCATTTCCCACATATTTCCATATCTACAAACATTCGAGATTCTACTCAAACTCAACTAGTAACATGTTGATATCCATACCATATCCACATTGCCCATAACTGCAATTCAACATAGCATTTTTATGTATAACATGCAATATCTAACTGCTATGAAATACAAATGTAAAGAACATGCTCCAAATATTGTTCCAACTTTGGATATCATGAGAAGTTTGTATTTACCAACATATAAATTACTTCAACTATAAAAAATAGTAAAAAACAAGAACAGATTTATAATAACGACATCAATATATCCAAAACGATTTCGAACTTGTTACGCACGGATTAAGAGCAAATCAGCAAAATTACATCAACATGAATTGATTCAGATATTGCTTAAATAAAATGGTTAAAAATTGTTTAAATTCAACATTACCTTCTCTTCTTCTCCAAATACTCAATATTAATGTTGCAAAATGGATTTTCAATGCACTAAATAAAACGTGGGTTTGGATAAAATGGAGTACAGTGTCCATTTTGGAGAAAAAGAATATGAAGGAACTGATTTTGAAGAAGAAGGAAGAGCACAGAGAAGAAGGGCACGAACCTGATTGGAGAAGAAGCCATTGTTGTAGAGGAAAATAACTGGGGATAGGGGAATGTGAAATGAACCAGGGAAAAAAATTAGGTTTTGTTTGGCAAGGACATTTGGGTAATTGTATAAATCATTTTCTTATTTTTTTCAACTAAGAGGCTATTGAACTAATAAATTATGAAAGGGGTCTTTTTAAATGAAACTTTTGTTTGATCATGCCTTTTAAACAAAGCAGCCGAAAAAAAATGGGAAAAAAATTCAAATTGGACTCCAGCCCTTCACAGACTAAGTGGGCTAAATGGGCCAATATTTTGATAAAGTGAAAATTACAGATATACCTACTTCTAAATATTCAAATTCCTAAATAACATCAAACTTAAATAATTTGTCATTATTATAAATTTTAATTTTAATTAAATATTATAAATATTATTAAATTAATTAAACTATTCTAAACCCTAATTATAATTTCAAACAATTCTCTCTTTCTCTCATTCACAACACCTCCAAGCTCCATTCTCTATCCATAGCCCCAATCCCTAATTCCTCCCACCATGCCATTTTTCCCTGTCATTTCTCGTCATCTTCCCTTGCAAATCGTTGGGCAATCTCTTAGCATACAGTGTGATCATCGCTGCTTCCACCAGATCGCCACTCTTTTTGTCTTGCGGTAGCACATCAACGCAGACGAGATCGCCGCAAGGACGATGTTGAGATAGGGGATTAAAGTTTTCGAGAGTAAAGAGTGGGTAAATATCTGTCAAAAGGACTACACATTCTGATTTACGGTTGTTGTTGTTGTTGTGGTGGCGAGGCAATGATGATGTGTGCGGATCTGGTGGAGTGCAGGTCTGTGTGTGGGGGTGGGTACAGGCGGGTGATGTGGGTGTGGTTGGAGGAAGCTATCGTGGTTAGAGGTGGAGGTGGAGGTGGAGGTGGTTTCTTGACGGTATGGTGATTGATATTTTGATCGAGATTGAAAATTTTGCTCACCTGTAGTCACAAATTTGTTGCTGGTTGTTGCGGCTACGGTGGAGGTTGTGGTTGCTCAGGCAGTTATGGGGGTCCGACCAACGTGGTTGTCTGCTGGAGGTGATGTTGGTCTTGGATATGGTGGTCGAAGGTTCGTTACCTCAGAATTTATATGGTTGTGACCTAAATATTTTTTTTACTTGTGACTTTGAAATAATTTGTGGTTCAATTAGTTGTGACATAAAATAAATTAAAGTTCAGACCTAATAAATTAAAGTTGTGACGTAAAAT
The DNA here is from genome assembly GCA_963555705.1 of Ligustrum vulgare. Lineage (NCBI taxonomy): Eukaryota > Viridiplantae > Streptophyta > Magnoliopsida > Lamiales > Oleaceae > Ligustrum > Ligustrum vulgare. Next base: position 63,382,293 of record OY743173.1, read on the forward strand.
AAATTAAAGTTGTGACCTAAAAATAATTTTGTGACCTTAAAATTTTGACTAATGACGTGAAATAAATTTATAACCTAAAAGATTTGTCTTTTGTGACCTAAAATTATACAATATTGTGACCTTAATATATATATATATATATTTATTAATATATATATATATATATATATATATATATATATATATATATATATATATATATATATATATATATATTTCTTTAATTTAATTAATAAATTCTAATTACAACTTGATTTTTGAAGTTATAAAAGTTTGACCTCATATTTGAAATTTGTATTTTAAAATGCCTTAATTATGTATATTGATAAAAGAGTGGTGTTACACAATACCCTTATTTTTTAACCATTTACAAAAAAACCTTCTAATTTTTTTTTTTTTTTAAAAAAAGTGATATGTATGTTACTTTATCAATCAAACATAAATTAAAAACTTAGAATAAATTCATGACTTGTTAATTTTATTCAAAATATTAGAATAATTGTATCAATCAAACATAAATTAAAAACTTAGAATAAATTCATGACTTGTTAATTTTATTCAAAATATTAGAATAATTGTACCACTTTTTTAAAAGAGTGACACAATGCCACATAATAAAAAAAAATTAAAAGAAGATCAATTATTCTTTCGACTAAAAGTAACAATTTGTCACATTTTCCAACTTGAAGGTCAATTTTTCAATTTTTACAATATTCATCATTGATTAACAAATTACACAAGTCCATAAACATTAGTAAATACATTCATTCTCCATACAAAAATACAATGTCACTTGTGTCACTTTTTTTTACTTGAATTTCACCTTTCCATTTTTTCCAACACATCTATCATTGATTAACAAATTACACAAATCCACAAATGCTAATAAATACATTACACAATGTCATTTAAAAAAAAAAAGTGACAAAATGTTACTTCTTATCACTTTTTCCGTTTAACTCATCTTCTCTTCTAACTAAAAAGTGATGTTTTGTCACTTTTTGCTAATTGAATGTCATTTTTCAATTTTTCCAATATCTATCATTGACTGCATGCGTCATAACTTAACAAATTACATAAGTCAACAAACATTAGTAGATACATTACACGTTCTCCATATACAAACATCATCCTTGACTACACGCGTCGTAACTTAACTTAAATTCTCTTTTATCACTTTTTCTACTTGAATGTCACTTTTTTCAAATTTCACAATATTCATTCTTTACTACTTGCGTCAGTGTAACTTAACAAATTATGCAATTTCAAAATCACTAGTAGACACTTCACATATATTCTGAAACACATCTAATTTCTTTTAGACCTTTTTCATGCTAGTCTAAATCATATTCATACCAAAGAACTGATTTAAAAGGAGTATAATATGACGCCATAAAGTTGGATTAAGATTGAACTACTTGTATTGCTGCTATTTTGATAAATAAAACTCTTTAGTGTCTCAAAATGTGGTTCCAAAAGAAATGAAAAATAATAGCAACAATCAACACATTGGATACTAGCCAGAACAGTAAAGAAGACAAAAATGAGCATTGATAGAAAGAACCTAAAACACTTAATTCCATTGATCAATCAACTACTAATTTTCATTCCTAAACAAGCAACTGCCCAAGTTTCGCACACCTAAATGACAGCCACTTTACAAGAACATTAAGCACCAAAGAAATCATGTACGATTTCACTGATATAAACTAGAAACCACCACATCAACCACAAACACCGTAAAACCCCTTTCTTAATTATCATCCACCTAAAGTGAGCTTTCTTCTTCTCTTGCATTCTTCTGTAGGCATGTTATACAGAAAGAAAGACTGGGAAAATGAGTAATTACAATGATTTTTTCTGAAAATTAGGACTACAAATATTTTCCTGAAACAAATTTTGCACACTTTTATCTCAATATATGATGATTCTATGCGTAAAGTACTAATATTTAATGGAAAAATTATTGGCAATAATAAAAGTGGCGATATCAATTAAAAACCAAGTCCTGTTCCATGAGAAGATATAATGGGAGAAAACTTTCATAATATAAGAGTACTTATGATTCTTTATATATATAAAAGCAAACTTATTCCATTATCAGATTCAATAATAGTACCAAAAACACCCAGAAGCATACCGGGTTGGTCAGAAGACCCGATTCAAGGTGTTTATGGTGGTCGGAGATGGGAACGGGCACGTTGACCTCGGTTTCAGGTGCTCGATGTTAGAATAATTAGCACATTCTAGAATATGCTCTTGAATATGCTTAGAATATGCTTTATATGCTTTAGAATATTCTAAGCATATGCTTTTGTTTTGTATGTATATATAGGATTGAGTATTATAATGAATGGTATGGTTTAAGGGTTGTCTCTTCTCTCTTTCTTTTCTTCCATTCTTTCTTCTTCCTCTTAATTTATTTGTAGAACATATATAAGGATATATATGTTATTGTGTTTTCTACATGGTATCAGAGCTATTTGATTCACATTGCCTTTGAAAAACGAAATCAGCGTGCATTTTTCTTCTTCGCGAAAACCCTAAACCGTACTGTTTTCACGAGTTTCGAGGCACTTGCAGTAGGAATTCCGGTGATATAAGACCATATTCAGAATCTGCAGGTGGAGCCGCGTCGACCGGAGTGGCGCGTGAGAGTACACGCGCCGGCGTAAGGAGGCGCGTGAGTCAGGCAGTCGGATCTTCTGGTGGCGCGTGGGGGCGCGTGCAGCAGTTCCTGGCGGCACGGTTGACGGATTTGCGATCGACTATTCATCCTCTATCTGCTTGTGGTGTTGGTTTGCAGTTATCCATTCTTTTTACACACTGCTTTGGCTTGACTTTGTTGGTTAGTATCGTTTTCTCTCTTATAATGGCATCCGATGATTCTCTTCAGGCTATTAATGTGCGTTTGAATGGTAAAAACTATGCTTACTGGAGTCATGTTATGAAACACTTTCTTAAGGGTAAAAAGTTGTGGGGTTATGTCAGTGGAATAGTTGAGAAACCGGAAAATAATGATGCAAATTATGCAACTCTGTTAGATACCTGGGATTCAAATAATTCAAAAATTCATACATGGATAAATAATTCTGTAGAACATAGTATTGGTACACAGTTGGCTAAGTATGAAACGGCAAAGGAGGTTTGGGACCATTTGCAGAAGTTGTACACTAAATCTAATTTTGCAAAACGATATCAGTTAGAGATTGACATTCGAGCATTGCAACAAAAGAATATGAGCATTCTGGATTTTTATACTGCTATGACATCAATTTGGGATGAGTTAACTCTTACTGAACCGGCAGGTCTGAAAGCAAGTGCGGATTATATTATTTATAGAGAGGAGCAACGATTGGTTCAGTTTTTGATGGCACTTCGTAGTGATTTTGAGGGACTCAGAGGTTCTATTTTGCACCGTACTCCTCTTCCATCTGTTGATTCAGTTGTTAGTGAACTTGTTGCTGAGGAGACACGGTTAAAATTCCTTACTGAAGATGTATCTCTTCCACATTCTGGGACTTCAGTTTTTGCTTTACCATCTACACACAATCGAACCAAAGGACATACACGGTTCCCAAATGATGTTTGTAGTTTTTGTAGACAAAAGGGACATTGGAAGGCTCAATGTCCTAAGTTGTTGAAGTCCCAGCAGTCTTATAGATCCAATGCCCACACAGCAGCGATTGTTCCACCTGTTGGCTCCTCTATACTTGGTCCACCGCCCTCATCTGATTCCCGATTGACTGATCTTAGTGAGCAGTTTCAGAAGTTTTTAGCCTCACAGTCACATGTCATGTCAGCCTCTACTCATGTAGGTTTGTCCTCTCAGAACTCCTCAGGTAAAACCTCCTCGTGGATTTTTGACTCGGGTGCTTCTAAGCATATGTCTCCTAACTCATCACTTTTTGATTATTTATATCCTTCTATGTCATCTTCACCTGTTATGACTGCTGATGGCACCCCGTTGTCCTTAGCAGGTGTTGGTTCTGTTCATACTTCTAATCTATCTTTATCAGATGTCTATTGTGTTCCTAACCTTACTTTAAATCTTATTTCTGTTGGTCAATTATGTGATTCTGGTAATTCTGTTCACTTTACTTCTACTACTTGTTATGTACAGGATCCGCAGTCTCGGAAGCTGATTGGGATCGGTCATAGGCAAAGAGGAGGACTTTATGTTCTAGATAATCTGAGACCAGCGCATGTTGCAGCCTCTAGTACTGATTTATCGTCTTTCCATTTGAACTCTTCTTCTTCTAATTTCTATTTATGGCATTCTCGCCTAGGACATGTGTCTGCTAGTCGTTTGAGATTTTTAGCTTCTAAAGGTTGTTTGGGAGACTTAAAACCTCATGATATTTCTGATTGTAGTGGATGCAAACTTGCTAAATTTTCAGCTTTACCTTTTTCTCGTAGTATTTCTTCTTCTATTGCATCATTTGATCTTGTACACTCAGATGTATGGGGCCCTGCTCCTGTTTCTACTAAAGGAGGATCCCGATATTATGTTTCCTTTATTGATGATTATAGTCGTTACTGTTGGGTATATCTTATGAAGCGACGTTCTGATTTTATTTCTATTTATCGTTCGTTTCGAGCACTTATTAAAACTCAACATTCTGCTGTCATTAAATGTTTTCGATGTGATTTGGGTGGGGAATATGTTTCTAATGATTTTCGTGAGTTGCTTGCTCTTGATGGTACAATTCATCAAACTTCTTGTACTGATACTCCTCAACAGAATGGTGTTACTGAACGTAAGCATAGACACATTGTTGAAACTGCTCGTTCCCTTCTCCTATCTGCCAAAGTACCTAGTGAATTTTGGGGGGAGGCAGTTCTCACTGCTGTCTATTTGATAAATAGGATACCATCTTCTCATTTATCTGGTTTGTCACCATTTCAAACCTTGTTTAGTTATTCTCCTGATTACTCTCTCTTAAAAGTCTTTGGGTGCACTTGTTTTGTTCTTCGTCCTACGGCAGAACGTAGCAAATTAACTCCACGCTCAGCTATTTGTGTCTTCTTAGGATATGGTGAGGGACAAAAAGGTTATCGATGTTTTGATCCTGTCAGTCACAAGTTATATGTCTCTCGTAATGTTGTGTTTCTTGAACACATTCCCTTCTTTTCTATTACAGATAATACCTCTCACATGACCACGTCAGATCTCATTTGTATTGATCCTTTCACTGATGATATTGATAGACCATCTACATATGTCCCTACTATTTGTTCTCCATCTTCGTCATCTGCTACAGGTACACATGCGCCATCTCAGAATGTCCTTCCTTCTCCTATGGATCCCCAAGCACCGTCTGAGGCTGAGGATTCGCAGTCTCCTCCTCCTCGATATCCTCAACGTATACGTAAGTCTGCTCACTTACCCGAGTTTGATTATTCTTGTTATTCTGAGTCCTTTTGTTGTTTTTTGTCTTCCATTCATAAGCTTTCTGAACCTTCCTCTTACAAAGAAGTAGCTTTAGATCCTCTTTGGCAACAGGCTATGACTGATGAACTTAATGCTCTACATAAGACAGACACTTGGGAATTAGTTTCTTTACCACCAGGAAAACATGCTATTGGATCTCGTTGGGTCTATAAGATCAAGACCAAATCTGATGGTTCAGTTGAGCGTTACAAGGCTCGATTGGTTGCTAAGGGATTTTCTCAACAGTATGGCTTGGATTATGAGGAGACATTTGCCCCTGTTGCAAAAAATGACTACTGTACGTACACTTATTGCGGTTGCTTCTATTCGTCAGTGGAGTCTCTCTCAAATGGATGTTAAAAATGCCTTCTTGAATGGAAATCTTCAAGAAGATGTTTATATGGTTCCTCCACCTGGTGTTCCTCATTCTCCTGGATTTGTTTGCAAACTTAAGAAAGCTCTATATGGTCTCAAACAAGCACCTCGTGCCTGGTTTGAGAAGTTTTCTATAGTTGTGCTCTCTCTTGGTTTTACATCTAGCCATCATGATTCCGCTTTGTTCTGTAGATGTACTTCCACTGGTCGTATTCTCCATCTGTTGTACGTTGATGACATGATCATTACTGGTGATGATGTTGTAGGGATAACCAATTTAAAATCAGAATTGGCTCGTCTTTTTGAAATGAAGGATTTGGGTCCCTTAACTTACTTTCTGGGGATTGAGGTTTCTTCTTCTCCTCGAGGTTATATGCTCTCTCAGTCTAAATATGCTGCAGATGTCGTTGAGCGTGCTCGTCTTACTGATACTAAAACAGCTGATACTCCTATTGAGGCTAATGTTCGTTACTCATCTTCTGATGGTGAACCACTGTCTGATCCTACTTTGTATCGTACTATTGTTGGTTCCCTTGTCTATCTTACCATTACTAGGCCAGACATTGCTTATGCTGTGCATGTTGTCAGTCAGTTTGTTTCAGCACCTACCATGGTTCACTGGGCAGCGGTTGTTAGAATCTTGCGCTATCTTCGTGGCTCTTGCTTTCAGAGTATTTTATTCCCATCGACCTCCTCCTTAGAGCTTCGAGCTTACTCTGATGCAGATTGGGCTGGGAACCCAACTGATCGTAAGTCCACTACTGGCTACTGTGTATTTTTGGGTGACTCTCTTATCTCATGGAAAAGTAAGAAGCAGACAGTAGTTTCTCGCTCATCAACTGAAGCAGAATATCGCGCTATGGCCTCCACTACTACTGAGATTGTGTGGTTACGTTGGCTACTTGCAGATATGGGTGTTTCTATTTCATCTCCCACCTCTATGTATTGTGATAACAAGAGTGCCATCCAGATCTCACATAATTCAGTGTTCCATGAGCGCACGAAGCACATTGAAATTGATTGTCACCTTGTTCGTCATCATCTTCAGCATGGGACTATTACCTTACCTTTTGTCTCTTCATCATTGCAGCTTGCAGACTTCTTCACCAAGTCCCATCCGACTTCTCGCTTCCGATTCTTACTTGACAAACTCTTGTTGCTTCATGCTATAGCATCGTGAGCTTGAGGAGGGATGTTAGAATAATTAGCACATTCTAGAATATGCTTAGAATATGCTTTATATGCTTTAGAATATTCTAAGCATATGCTTTTGTTTTGTATGTATATATAGGATTGAGTATTATAATGAATGGTATGGTTTAAGGGTTGTCTCTTCTCTCTTTCTTTTCTTCCATTCTTTCTTCTTCCTCTTAATTTATTTGTAGAACATATATAAGGATATATATGTTATTGTGTTTTCTACACTCGAGAGAAGTGGCAACTGCGATTCTTTGCCGGATTGTATCAATCTTGGAGTTTTCTTTTTCTTTGGTTTAAGCTCCTTTACACGGTGGTGGGTGAAGTTGAGTCGAGAACGGAGAGTTTTATGGTAAGGTTTCTGTTTCTGATTTTGGGCTTTACGCTTTTGGACCGTAAATAACAGGTAAACACCATAAATGGTTCTCAATGTTTGAACTTGAAAATAGTTATACCTCCAGAATTATCAAAAATTACGCAAATAATTCCGCCCGTCAAATTATGTTAGTTCACACCGATAAAAACTTGTAAATAGCACAAATGATCCATAACCTTTAAATTTATTGCAATAATAATTCTTAACATATTAATGTCATGTTTGATGTATTTAGTTTGTAATCTACAAACGTTTAGCGTATCTAATTCCTAATATGAAGCACCAGTTTGAAACCAATTATTTCAAATAATGTGGTTTGTAATTAAAAACTAAGAATTTTTTTTTTTTTTTGGATTTATGTGTAAATTATTTTATTAATAGATTATGGTTGAAAACGAGTTTTAAAAATAACAAAAATTCACCGTATTAACATTCCAACATATTGGAAAAAAATAAAAATTCACGGAACATAAACAAACAAATACATTGGACATTATTTTAAAAATTAAATAACAAATATATTTTTATCAATTCTACTTTTGATTTCAATTTTCGATTTTGAGAATCGATCAATTTGAAAAGCAAATTTGGAGAATTTGTGGTTAAAAATAAGAATTTTTTAATTTATGTGTATATTATTTTATTAATAGAATGTTTGGAAGAAAATGAGTTTTTAAAAAAAATGAAGTTTTTAAAATCGATATCGACCGGTTCTCAAAATTAATAGTAGAACTGATAAAAACATATTTGTTATTCAATTCCTGAAATGATGTCCATTGTATTTGTTTGTTTATATTCTGTGAATTTTTATTTTTTACCAAAGTTAAACTGTCAATGCAGTGAATTTTTGTTAAATATTTTACCGTACACTTTAGAAATCCAAAATAAACTTTATTTTTTTAAAATTCGTTTTCAAACACACATTCTATCAATCAAATAATTTACACATAAATAAAAAAAAAATCTTAGTTTTTTATCACAAAATCCTTCAAAAATTATAATTACAAACCACATTATTTAAAATAATTTGTTTGAGATAGAGGCTTAATATGTTAGGGACTAAATACGCCAAACATTCGTAGGTTACAAATTAAATAATCAAACATGAGCTTAATGTGTTAAGGACCATTACCGCAAATAACCCAAATGTCAGGGATCATTTGTGATATTTACACGTTTTAACAGTGAGAACTAACAGAATCTGACGGTAAAAACCATCTACGCAACGTTTGGTGATTTTAAGGGTATAAATGTCAAAATCTAAACGTTGGGGACTATTTTGCAAGAAGTTCAAAGGTTGGGAACCATTTGTGTTGTTTACCCTAAATAATACGGTCTTCGTTATTTTCTTGTTTGAGTTACGTTATAATTTTCTCTCTTTTTTTTTAAGTATTTAATCTTAATCATCTATTAAAAATCAAAACTACAATATTTAATTTTTCAACTAAATTTCAATCATTCATTCTCTTAAAAATTACTATTCATTTAAAAAAAAATTTAAACAATACCCAATACACGCTCATTGTATTAATGTAATTGTTGATTTTTTTCAAAGTAGGGGACTTAATTTCCCCTAAAAAGAAAGGGTTGAAGGGATAAAGGCTTCGGTTTAATGATTTTGACCCCTTAACTTCAGAAAACTTCCACATTAATTCTCGAACCTCTATAATCATCCCGAATTGGTCGTTCTTAAGTTTTAAAATTGTGCAAATCAGTTTCAAACATTTAAATGTTGGATTTTGCTCTTAAAACTTGTGATCTTTCTCCAATTCTTGCAAAGCTTTTTATTCCGAGCAATTATATTTGTTGTTCTGGTCGCTTTGACTTGCCTTAATGGTGGTACCAACCGTCTCCCTTACAACTTCAAGAGGTCGAGGGTTCGATTTTTGAGGATGTGTCCAACCATGCCTGAAACAATTAACAAAATCCCTCCAAGCAGAGGACTCCCTCCAATCTGAGGACAATACCGTGTGTCGCACACAAGCTCCCGTCAACAATATTAATCTTCAATTGCTAAGAGTCAACTTCAGTTGAGCTAAAAACTACTTATTTTTTATCCAAATGCCTCAAAATCCGATCCTACATATAATTTAGCACAATTTATATATAAAAATATGAATTTGATTATCGGATAAATACATATACTTCTATTGACTATCAATTCTCTTTTCTCACTCTTTCCATTTTATGATAATATTTTATTTTCTGAAGTAAATTTTATTTTTCATCAAATTCCTAACAAGTGGAAGTTTTACCGTGTTTGTGAGAGTTGATAGACAAACTCAATTTATTAATCTGCACTAATCCTTTGTTGAATAACTTAGCCTATATTTGGCAATCTGTTTATAAATAATATACAATTTTTTTTTTATATAAATAGTGACATGACAACATTTAATTTAGTTTGTCTCTTATTTTGAAAATTAAAAAATGGTTTGCATAATCTTTGATCAATTGAATTTTTGACTTTTCAAAAAATGATTCACTGAGATGTTCCCACGTGACCGTTTTATGGTTCAACTTTAGCTAAAACAACTTGAATCTTAATCTTAATCTATATTATAGTAGAATAGTCAATATCGGCACATAGTTTCTTGTCAAAATAACTTTCTAAATCTATAATTTTTTGCCAAAAAAACTATATTAAATGTTTTAACAATTATTATGATACATGTGTCATTAATGACATTAGCATCCATTTTATGTCATTAATGACATCAATATGTTAGTATCTTTTTAATGTATAAACTACTTTTTATTTTATACTAATTATTATTCTTTTGACAATTATTGTATTATTTTGAAGTCGAAAAATATGTAATATAAGTGTCAAATCGAATATCTCAATTAGAAGTTTAATACACGCTAACATGTTAAAGGAAATTGTAAACATATTGTCCGTTAAATCGTTTCAAGATCAAATGTAAAAATTTTATTTTATATTTTTACTTTCCTCAATATCACATTCATTTTAAATTATATCATTTAAGTACTATAATAATATCTATAATTTATTAACTAAATTCAATTTAGTCATGGATGATTAATTTCAGTTCAAATTGTTTTTCTTATCAAAATAAAACAATAATAAATATATGAATTTTCAGAGTAAATTCAATTAAGTTGTGTTAATTTTTACAACTTAAGATTTCGATCAATTCATTCGTCATTTTGATATTATTTTTATTTATTTACTAATTCTGTTCATTTTCTATTATTATTATTATAAATTTAAATAACAATAATATGCAGAATATATATTACATATTTTAACAATTAGTTCATATAATTTTGAAAAACAATTGATCGGTTTGAAGTTTTTATTAAAATATTAAAATAAAAATGTAACAATATGAAGAAAGAAGAACCAATTAATGTAACAATATTTATTAAAATTAACAATTAATTTTTTAGGAAAATATTTGAAATTAATAGTTAATACTTAAAAAATCAAAATATACCAAAAAATTATATCCTACTTTTTTTTTTTTTTTGGAAGAATATGATGAAGAATAATATATTAAAAGAAGAGCTCTGGTCCTAAGGAAAATACGTAAGTTGAGTCTTGCACATGTATTGTATGAGCCAAATTTTGTAGTTCAAAAGTTTTTTTTAAAACGAAATTTTTTATTTATTGACCGTTAAATTCAGAAATTGAGTTGATATGTTCGCAGTACAATCGCTAAAACACCTAATTCGTGTGGAATCAGCTCACTTTCAAAAATTTTTTATTTATTGTACTTATTCCATGTTTTTCCGTCAGTGGAATCAGCTCACTTTCAGTAAGGTTAAGGTAATCAGGAAGCTGTGCATTCCTAAAGTGATGCTTAACTACCATAATGTAGTTTCATGAACCTTTTCTATACAAGAAGGGATTTTGTATGATATTTGGTTAGAAAAACAATCTTGACTTTTTTTTATTGTCAGCCAATTTCTATCAGTGGAATTCTGTTGGGATTGGTTTTGGTCGGAAGGGTAGCCTTAATTTTTTCTCTATCTCTAACTTGACAAAGAAGTCTCCATATATGAGAAAACAGACTTTTAGAAGCAAGTACGAGCTCAGAAATTGACATTTCAAATGTAACACTCTTCATTTGTCTTGGCTATCGAAAATTGCTTCAATTTATGATTTGCATATTAGAATATGGTGGGCTGGTCTTATGCAAGGTGCTATGTCGATGACGCTTGTGATTATAAACAGGTAATATTTTATCTATGACTACTTCAAAGATTTAGGACGGTTTTCCCAACTTCATTGGTGTTGAAAGTGCATTCACAATATTTTGAACAGTTTTTAATCAATCAACACTTTGCCTCAAATATACATACATGTTGATACTCGAGCGATTTTTCAAAAGTGTAACAAGAATAGGAATGATCTAAACCAGAACAACTCAATCCTTATCTGTTTTGGTTCAATCACCCTACATCGAACTATTTGGTTCTTTTTATTGAATTCATATTGGTACTTAGGTTGTTTTGATAAAGTTCATTTCTCATTCGAATTACATAAAAATTAAAATAAAATTATAATTTATTAATCTTAGTTATTAAAATATTATGTACAAGTGCTTTCCCTTCTTTTAGATTCACAAATAATTCTATGAATTTTCCATAGATTGATTATGTTGTTCGGCCAGGGGAAGGGTAAAAGGGTTGGTAAGTTTGTATTATATAACTTAGGAATTCTAAGTGAATTTTGCATTTCACTCGTACAGTTTACAGGTTTGGGAGACACCAATGTACGTGAGAATGTTATCACGATTACCAATACCAAAACATTTGTTATTTTTCAACACTTTAGGTAAGATATCTCAAGCTTCTGAAAAATGCTTGGCCAACACAATTCATTCAGCAATAAACTAACTGGACTTTCTTTGAAATTCCATCATCCTAACTTTATAAATTTTTCACTTGGTGCAATCTCAAATGTGCTCCCAAACTAGAATGCATTTTATTGTCAAACGATGAACATTCTGGCTTTTAGGTCCATCCAGGTATTTGGCTTGAATACTAAACTCTGGTTAGATCTTACTATGTGACACCCCGAACTTTAGCTTCGAGTGTCACGTATTAAATATAATAACTTCTACTTTTATTACATGGAAAAACTCTTAAATAAAATGAAATATATACTGGAAATTGATACAAAATAACTTTGTCCTTAATCCATCATCGAGTATACCGACTGACTTCCACCAACTCAACGATCATGGATCTGAAAATTTAGTATAAAATACTATGAGTACAAAGAATACTCAGTTAGATATCATGCTTGGATTTAACATGTTAATATTACACAAAAGAAAGCATTCAAACACATACTTGCACATTCCGACTTGTCGGTGCCCTTCGGACTTGTCCTAAGGCATAAATAGATATCTAATTTTGTGGACTTGTCAACATCTTTCATATTATGGATTTTCATGCATAGCTTAAGCATAAATATTACCATGAAATCCTACCACTTGAACATAGAAAGTATCTTACCTTAAAATTTGGAGTAATTTTGGTGGAAAAGTGTACTTGAAATAGCTAGCGTTTGTTTTTCTTCTTCTTCTATTCTTACTTTATCTTTTTCTTTACCTTCCTTCACTAACTCTTGCTGTTTATTTTTTTCTTTGAAAGTAATTTTTATGGTTGTCAAGACATTTGCAAGAAACGTCCCTCAATAATCCAAAGGAAAGAAAAACCTCTGAACTAAGGCAAAGATGATAAATATTTCCTATTGGTGTATCCACATGCAAGATTTATCTCCAATAACTCTTGCATGCACTCCATGCATTTACCTCATATATTTAACTAAACACCTTATGCTTAAGTTGAACACCTCATGCTTGCCTTGCTAGGAAAATTTCTTCACTATTAAGATAGCTTGCAACTAGTTGACAGTGATACCTCATGCTTGCTTAAACATTAAACGCCTCATGCTTGTTTTTTACTTGCATTACTTCACTACAAAGATAACTCTCGGCCAAGTGGATAATAATGAAATGCTCATCCATATTAAATAGGTATAAAATTTGAAATTTATCCCAAATCCCTAATTAACTAATCTTGGCAAACTTTTAATCAACCAACAATGCAAACTTGGTAATCACTCATTATTTTGGCCATATAAAATTTTGAAAAGTTAAATTATCATCCAAAAAAATTAAATGAGTAAATTAAACGAGCACAAAATTTTCGGAGTATTACATACTGCCTTCATCTAAAGTTTAAACAATTAACCAAATTGATCTCATCGGAGTCAATTATCTCGCATTCCATCACACAGCTACTTATTGTCGATGAGCAGGATTCCTTAATCGATCAATATGGACAAAGAATAACAGACAGACAAACTTCAGAAGCTAGTGGGGTTCAAAATGTGCCCCGTCCAAGCAGTATTTGGACGTTCATCTCCTCCTGTAATGCATTATTATTGGAGAAAATTTGATAACGCCTTCATGCGTCCTGTTTTTTGATGGTCATGGTGATGTGTTCCGGACCCTCGACAATCAGAGTCATAGCAGGCTTGACTGAAAAAGTTAAATATTCAAGCCAAATAAAAGTGCAATCCAGTCAATTATGTCGGAATTAGATGCATAATATGTGTTTTTCGAGTAGAAATGAGCCACTGAGCAAAACTTATGGGCTAAAGCCCTTAAGCCGACTGATTTTATGGCCAAATTCCATCATTTGGGGCTTCAAAACAGCTAGTCAATTATGCAGACGGAAATTAGGATTTTTGCGTATTTTTAGGTTAAATTTTGTTTTTAATTATTTGTTTGCCTATTTTAGAATTTTAGTCTAATTAGAATTCTATTTTGAGTCAATTAGTGGCTAGGTTATTTTACTTATTTATATTCATTTACATTCATTATAATTCAGACTTGAGATTTCGATTTTGATATAAACAGTTTTTATTGAGGATTCAATAAAAGTTATAGGTAGATTCCTATGTTTTTCGAACTTATCAAGAATATTTCTTTTGGCGTTCAAATATCGAACTTATCAAATATTTGCTAGAATATTTGTGGCGTTCAAAACCAGAGACTTATCAAGGAGATTGGACAAATCCTTGTGGCGTTTCGAAAGTCGTGGTTCTTTATTCAGCATCGTCGAGCCATCGCGTCATGAATATCGGGTCATGATTCCACCGTCCCTAATAACCCGAGTTCGGAACTTTCCGGCGTTTCTTCCGCGCATCTTCGAAGCTCATCATCTGGTATCAGAGCTGGACTCTGAATTCAGGTTTTTCTATTCAGTTTGATTTTTATGTTTATCATCGAGTCCCATAAAAATCATCCATTTATTGTTGAGTATTTTGTTTTCAGTTTTTTTTTGCGTTCTTCTTGAGTTTGTTGAGTCTTTAATCCAGAAAATCGTTCCAACAAAATTCAAAAGTGTTTATTTTATTTAATTCTTATCCAAATCCTGTGTCGTTTGTTTTGTTGCGTTCGTATCGAATTTTTCGGATTTATAAAAAAAAATATTTTTTTATTTTTATTTATTTAATCCGAAAATTCATCCGTTATTCAAAAAAAAAAAAAAAAAAAAAAGTCGTTCCAAAATTCAAGAACCACTTTCTTGAATTTTCTTAAATTCTTGATATTCTTTTCCTTTCAAGTCAGCAATAAAATTTGTTCTTGCTATTTGATATCTAAATCCTCTTCGTTCTTAAATTTTTGAAACGCCACATAAGGAATGAATTATGATCCGGGCTGTTTATTCCAAACTAGATGTTATGTGGATCATAAGGGGTGTAGTTTGACGATTGATGGAAAGTGTTTTACTAATTTCGTTAGTAGCACCGTGGTTGAAAAATTAGGATTGCCCCTAGAATCACACTATAAATCTTATAGGACGACATGGATGAGGGAGTTTGGAGATTTCAAAGTAACCAAACAAGTTCTAGTGCCTATTACCCAGGGAAGGTATAACGAGGATGTATGGTATGATGTAGTGCCATTGAAGTCTTATCATATTTTATTGGGAAAACCTTGGAGATGTAAGAGGGAGGCTGTTTATGATAAGAGTATGCACATATACCAGTTCCTTAAGAAAGGGAAAACATGCGTACTATATGGGTTGACATTAGAGGAAGCACTAGAAGATTCACGCAGGGTAAGGAAGGAGAGTGAAAATTGGTGTAATAGGAGGCATCGTGGGGATAAGGATATTGATAAGAATGAGGGAGAGTTGAAATTAAAAACAAATAAACAAACTCCAAAATTTGATGAGGAGAAGGTGGAGTTGGGTAGCGAGGAAATGATTAAGAATGAAATTGTTGATAATGAAGGGAACGAATTGGGAGTTGAGGTGGAAGTTCAAGATTTGAGCGTTGAATTGGAAGATCCACATTTGGGTAGTGATGAGGTAGTGCATGAGCATGGTGATAAAAATCTGGAGATTGGAGATGTGGTTGAATTTGAAAGTAAGAATATTAAAGAGGTGGTTGAGAGAAAAGAAGTAGAGGGGAATAAATGAGAACTTGTAAAGGAAGAACGAGGTGAAGAGAAGGGCCTCGAGGTTCCAAAAGAGGAATTGACGGTTATAATTCATGAATACAATGATTCATACCTTGTACCTCATGAACCTAACATTTCCCTCCCCCGCTTTATTTAATTTTGTTTTGCAGGTTAAATGTGCTTGGAAATTTGGGCAACACCACCAATGCCCACAGGAGTTTCTACTTCAATTCATTCATTTAACCCAATTTACAGGATACTATTGGTCATCCCTCTGGCATGGAAGCAATAATTTTCCGTTTGATCTAGGAGGTGAAGTGAAACAACAGGAACAAAGCTATGATTCGGGACGAATCATCCTAAAGAAGGAGGGTATGATGTGTTCCAGACACTCGACAATCGGAGTCATAGCAGGCTTGACGGAAAAAGTTAAATATTCAAGCCAAATAAAAGTGCAATCCAGTCAAACATGTCGGAATTAGATGCATAATATGTGTTTTTCGAGTAGAAATGGGTCAATGAGCAAAACTCATGGGCAAAAGCCCTTGAGCCGACTGATTTTATGGCCAAATTCCGTCATTTGGGGCTTCAAAACAGTAAGTCAATTATGCAGACGGAAATTAGGGTTTTTGCGTATTTTTAGGTTAAATTTTGTTTTTAATTATTTGTTTATCTATTTTAGAATTTTAGTCTAATTAGAATTCTATTTTGAGTCAATTAGCGGCTAGGTTATTTTACTTATTTATATTCATTTCCATTCATTGTAATTCAGACTTGAAACTTCGATTTTGATATAAACAGTTTTTATTGAGGATTCAATAAAAGTTATAGGTGGATTCCTATGTTATCAAGAATATTTCCTGTGGCGTTCAAATATCGAACTTATCAAATATTTGCTAGAGTATTTGTGGCGTTGAAAACCAGAGACTTATCAAGGAGATTGAGCAAATCCTTGTGGCGTTTCGAAAGTCGTGGTTCTTTATTCCGCATCGTCGAGCCATCGCGTCGTGAATATCGGGTCATGATTCATCTGTCCAACCACAACCTGAGTTCGGAACTTTCCGACGTTTCTTCCGCGCTTCGAATCTCATCACGTGGTTTTGTTCCCTTCATACCTGGCTCACCAACCAAAAGAAGTGTGCATCATATCCCTGGATGGTTTGAAAAACATTGAATTAAATAAGTAGCCCCTTGTTACTAGATTGTGTACATAAAAAATACTTTATATGGCATTTTTTGTTGATAGATGATATTTTTTTACTTCTATATCTATATTGCTTTATTTGTTTTTTTCTAGCAATGCGTTACAGTCCAAATGGCTCTTGACATTTCTGCGAAGTGTTAGTTTTGCTCTAATTAGACAGATGCAATTGAATTTAGTCATTTGTATCTCCAATTTGTTAAGATGGCTAATCTCACTTCCCCATGCTTCTACTTATCATTCGTGTTAGAATTAGTATTGCATTAATTTTTTCTTACACCATTTATAATCTATGAATGAAAATTTCAATCCTCGAACACCATGTGTTCATCAACTTTGATTCATTTTTTAATGTTAGAAAATGCCCGTGCATTGAACGGGTGTGAACCCAATTTTATGTAAATTATAATATTTTGATGATTATTATTTCAATTCATGGTAGTAAAAAATATTTGGACAAAAAAGTTTATTTATTCTATACAATATAAGTTTGAAAAATTGCATTACTTAATTTAAATCTGAGCAATTGTTTAAAATATAGTTTGTCTCTAACAACTTTCATTTATTAAACAAGTGTGGGCAACCACAAACTATACAAACAATATACTCCCTCCCTCCCATTTATATAGGCTAGTTTGATTTTTCACACAGATTAATAAAACATATTTAATGTTATTGAGAAGGTAATTTTTGTAAAGAAAAATCTCAAATTACCTTTATTTAAGTATCAAAACTATTATTATTGGAAGTAATAAATAGGGGTACAGTAGTGAGCAAATAAAATAAATACTTCTCAATAAAGAAACGTGCCTATATAATGGGACAAGAGAAAAAAATGAAATGCAACTTATATAAATGGGATGGAGGGAGTAGTATTTAAATATGCTTTCCAAAATTTATGATGAATCTAATTCATTTCTATTTTGAGCATTCGTTGACAGTTTGTATCTTTAATCAAAGAAAATTGTGTGATAGACTTTTCGATAGAAGCGAAAATTATACGGAATCAGGTACTTGGTTTCTTATGGAATCAGGTGATGAGATGACTGTCTAGTCAGCTACCAATTATACATAATTTGTTGGCTCTTATTTTGATTTTAAAAACTCGAATTGAGCTGTCTAAACAGCTATCTCATCACCTGGTTCCATAAGGAATTAGGTAACTGGTTATATAGAATTCTCGATGGAAGACTTTTTTTGTGTAATAATATTTACAATAAAATCATTTCATATTGTTCTTTTGTACAATATACAGGTGTGATACTAGTTATACCACTATTTGGATTAAATTTATCATAATTCTAGGCTATTCATCTTACTCATTAATTTTTGTACTAATACCAAATTCAATATTGTCCGAATTGTGGAAGCTGCTTATTGGTGCATGTGGACCGTGAGTGACTGTTAAAAGTTAAAACCAACGTCGACGTTCTTTTCTAGCGGTTGTAATGGTACAAAGATTGAGTTTTCAGGTCTCCAAATATTGACTATCTCCAGGTTTGACAATTCTATCTCATGGCACTTTTATCAACCTCCACGTATCACCCCATTCCTTTCTTATTGGAGAAGTATAGGACTTCACTGTGGTTGGTGGGACCCATTCCAAAAGTTTCGGCGTTCCACTGCCCAAGATCTCTGGGGTGCGTTGTTTTGTGTGATTCAAGAATCACTTGCACTAATTCATAAAGCTTTGAATGGAAAATATGAAAGAAAATAATTGGGCCCCATTGTGAAATATTTTTATTGAACTCACACATGTATTTTGGCCTCTATTTGTCAAATTCATAATTGGTATCTTATAAATATATAAAAGAAGGATAGTAGTATAGACTTTCCTTCAAAAGATTTCCCCCCAAAATCGTGCCATTTTTCTACAATAAAAAAAAAAAATTGTAAAATATAAAATTTTTACAGCTAACCAAAAGTTCAGACCAATAATGCCTCAAAAATTGTGCATGAGACGCTGCCCATACTGATTTCAAAGTGGTACGTCAGGCTTTTCTTCCTCAGAATTTTCTTCCCTCTGGAACCAATTGCACTTCACTTCTTCGCATTTTTCAAAATTCAAAATTCAAATTGTTGCCAAAATCTGCATTTTTCTTCCCAGCCATTCTTCTTCCCTTTCCAATTGCAACCACAATCTACAGTTGTAAAAAAATCTCAAAAAATGGTTGTCCAACAATTTTCTTTTGACTCCTTTTGTCTTTTGTTTCTCTCTCTCCACCGTTTCTCCCAATCTTCTGAGTATCATCGACGACGACACCGTTTGAGCTCTCAGCGACGGTATCACTGACATCACCGGAGGCCATGTCCTTATTCTTCTTCTGCTTCCACCGCATCATGCGTCGATTGTTTTCCTATGATTTCCTGACGGCGTTGCTATGATTTTTGGGTTCCAAATCGCCGTTTTGGTACGATAGATTTCAGGGATTACTATCATTTGTTTTCAATTCTATTGGAATTTTATTTAATGGTAGGAACTCCCTCTAATTTATATTTCCCTCTTTTCGTATGCAGAGAAAGTTTGGAGGGAGAAGATCTTAGGACCAGCAAAAAGTAATTTCTAAAATTATGTATTGATTTTGGTATTTGCCTCCATAGTGATGTTCTAAATTGTCATTTTCAAGGTTTGTTTTTTACTGTTATTGGAAATGATATTTCTGTTTTTGTGACTTTAAAGAACCTATTTGGTAATGGTGGAGAAGAACCTATTTGGCATCAAATGTTAACGGGGAGGCAAGAAAGAGTATTGTGGTATCTTTGAAGCTTAGATGTGGGTGTATTAGAGATTTTGGAGTGGTATATTGGAGTTTTTGAATTATGGGTTCATTGTCACCATAGTTGAATGTTCTCTTATCCATCCTTTTGCGAATATATCATGTTTCCATTTTTATATGCTACTTTGCAGATTGATGGTTCTAAAAATGCTTGCATCGGCGTGTTATTTACTGTTTGAGGAGGCTACAAATCTGCGAAGTCTCTATTTTGTGAAAGTCTTTGAAATCACTGCATCCTCATATAGGTTTGTTTGTTTCTTTTTCAGAACTTATTTTTTTCCAAGCTTATGTTTCGTGTCCTTAATCATTTATTCAAATGGTTTATTTATTCAAATGTTTCGTGTATTGATGATCATGTAAGGATGAGCTGTTGTGGGGTGTTGCTTGGTTGTAAAAGGCCACCAAGAACATCACCTTAACTACATTCAAGCAAATGGACAGAGCTTTGGTGCTGATGAATCTGACAACACATTTGGTTGGAACAACAAGCATGTTGGCGCTAGAATCCTCCTTTGTACAAGTTTATATAATCATGTTTCAGTCTTGCAGGTTCTTCCTACTCTACAAGGTAGAGGAATTGACTGAATAATGTTCAGAAAATTGTAAGGTTGGTCTCATTGATTAAAGATATTACTTATTACAGCATAAATGTATATATGATTGATGCTTAACCGCCATTATTGTCCCTCGGATGTTTTTCTCACATTGGAGAGCTTGAGGTTAAGTTCTCACTTCTTCTCCAAAAATTCAAATATTGTTCCATAATTCTCACAAAAAGGCCATAAGATTTAGAACAAAAAGGAAAAAATGTCGCTGCCATTAAACTAAGAAGATTTACTATTTTGAATGTTATGGCATTCTGATATTGAGGTCATTTTTTATTTTTAGTTTTTTGCCCCATTTTTCACTATTTAATTTGAATTTTTTATATTTTTGAAATGAATGAGTTGAGTTTGTACGTTTTTAGGGATTATCGATGCTTTTCTTCTTTGAGTTATTATAGAAGCATTACAAGGTGTGCTTTTCCTATCTCAAGCTAATAAGAGGGCACACCATTTTCTTTTCCACAGTGCTCTAATTTGGTAAGTCATTATGACTGTTTTAAGGTATATGAACCTTCATGTATTACTTAGTTTGCTACTTATCTTTAATTTCATATGCATTGGTTGAGAAGCAGACCACCTGACTTGGAAAAGGATCGCATGGTAAAAGCTTAGACATTGTCTTGAAAAAGCGACATTTGATGAATTGTTTATCCACTTTTTGGTTGATGTTATTGATTTGATAGAAATTTGAATGATGAATATCTTCGACCATTTTCATAATTAAATTTATAGCTTCTTCGACTGAAATAGAGAAGAAGGATTTGTATATTGCCTATGTCATATAGGTTAAAAATCTAACAATTTTTTTTTTTTTTTTTTACTGTTTGCTGCTAGAACAAGTAATATTTTTTCCCACTTTATTTATGAAATTGTTGTTGTTAAAAGAAATATACATTATAAAGCTTACTTTAATCATAAATTATTAAATAGGAGAATGTATTGATGATAGACAAGTCATTCCCAAGTGAAACTACAGTGCTATATACAAAGTCATTCCCAAGTGAAACTACAGTGCTATGTACAACTATTTCTTCAATAATGAGGGAGCATTTTTTGTTTTATGTATGCGTGCCATAGTTAAATAAATAATAGTGACTCTGTCAATTAATCAGCTCGAAGTAGATAGATCTCCTAAAGCTAATTTTGTTGAGCCTCCATCATCATCATTTCATTTTAAAAATGGAATAGTAAACTGGAAGATCTTTCATTTGCTTCTCTATAGTTAATAAAAAGAATTTTGACAGAGCGTCTTTGTGGCTAATGCTTGAAACTTTGTGTTAGTACTTTGTGGCTAATGCTTGAAACTTATGTTACTGTGTGATTGTTAAAACTTTTACTTAATTGATTTTGCAGGTTGTCTTTAGATTTTGGGACTTTTAAATAAATAAAGAAACCGATGAACGGCAACTATCCTCTTCTGCTTTACAAGATGAGGCAGAATTGTGCATCAAACTAATTTCTCCTATTCTGATTTTTTGATATAATCATGTTGATTTATCTATTAGATAGTATTGTCATTTTTTGAGATGAATCATACATGTTTTTCTCACCGATGATTGATTAATGTATGTTTGATTGTGGAGTCGTATCCAAGTCCTGATTTCCGTAAATTTGTGTCATAATGTTGTTAAATATTTTCAATTTTTGAGTGCACAAAATATGATATTTTTATACATTAGGTTTTAATCTTTTCATACGTAATACATATGTATTTTTGAATCTAAAATCCAATTTATACTACTTCTAAATTTTTAGGTTTTACATACTTCAGTGTGCTTTGGTTCGACTGTTTCGTGTTTTATTAAGGGAATGGATTCTTAGTTCTTTTCAGTCGATGCATTATTTTTACTGCAACAATATTATGAAAGTATATGTACTTATGATGCTGTTTAGACTTTAGAGTTCAATGATCGAGTTCAAGATCTTCAGCAGACGCAACTCTTTGTTTAGTTTTTTCGAGACGTTTTCTGACCATGCCTTATGGTTGCAGCATGGGTTTTGATGAAAGGTACTGTATGAAACAATTTAGAAGTAGGAGTGATTGAGCCAGCACTGAGCAAATTGAAGATGATAGAAGTACAAGTTTGTAATATGAAAATTGATCTTTTTAGCACATTGTAAATGTCTGATTAATTGTTTTGACTTTTTTCTATGTGAATTTGCAACTAAAGAAGCATTAATTATTCTCCTTTGATTGATTACCTCTTTAAATAGTTTTGAATTCCACTTTCTATGCTTTGAAGTATCCCTTGAAGACGAATAATAATGTTAATTGCCTGCCCATTACTATTAGCCCAATAGTAAACTAACCAAGAGGGGGGTGAATTGGTTTATAAAACTTTTTCGATAAATAATATCAAACTTAAAAATCAATGGATATAAGTATGAGCACTTAGTGTTGCAATTAACTAAACTATCAATGTAGTGTGATATATATATGTGTAAACTTAATTGATAAAGTAAGTATAGCACTTAGATATAGTGTTGCACGATATAAATTGATAAAAAAGAGTAAGTGTAATGTAAGTAAGTAAAAGAGATTAGAGAATGCAAACGCGATTTAAGGAAGTTCAATCAACCAACGTGATCTACGTCCCTCGTTACCGAGCTCTCCGTCACGAGCAAGGCCAAATCCACTATATTGGTAACTTACAATAAGGAGTACCAAATCCTTAGGCGACTTACAACAAGGAGCACCTACCCTTAACCAACAATCGAGTTTTCACAAGGCTCTCGAAACCACAAGATGTAATGAATTGAATTTACAATTGAAATAACTCTCTTGACAAATGATATACTCAAATTAAGTACCGAGAGAGTTAGGCTAACACTTCAATAGATAGCAATGAATTAAGCTCGAGTGTTAGAGAAAAACTTTGATGCAAATGATAATGAAAAGTTCAATGCAATCAAACAAAGTTTTTCAAATAATCTCTTGTTAAAATATTGAATCAAATTAAGTACCAAGAGATGCCACACTTGAATAATTAACAATAAGTTAAGCTCAAAGTGTTTAGGCAATGGAACTTTTGATGAATCAAATGATAATAAAAAATGTAACACAAATAATCAAAGTTCCTTAATTGGAATTTCTTTCTTTTAAAAGATTAAAACAAGTTTAGAACAAAGAGAGACTTACACTTCAATTCCAATATAGTGTGAAGATGTTGAAGAAGTTTAAACAATATAAAACCAAGAATCTTTACACAACTTTCTTCCAAAAACTTTGATGAATTTGATAAAACAAAGTTTAGATCAATCAAAGTTTTATAATAATAATAGATGAATATAAACCAAGTAAGAACAATGAATTTTCACAAGAAAGTTTCTATAAAATCTTTTCTTTGTTGTTGAAAATGAATGTAAATGAGATGACTATTTATAGATCAAGATATTCAAATTCAGCAACTTTCGGTTGACCATTTCTGGAGTTTCGATCCACCGAAACATGCATATAGCCGTTACATATTTTCAACAGTTGAACTTTCGGTTGACCAAAAATGGACTTTTGAAAAACATGAAAATGTACGATTTTTAGGTTTCTAACTTGTTTTTCAAAGTGGTTTAATATAGTATAATCATGATTTAAGATCAAATAACATATGAAAAGCAATATTGACTTAGATAAAAATATTTTATGCAAGTGATGAATTTTCAAGTAAGTTTCTTGATGCATAAAAATCATTTTCGAGCTCGTTGAATTTCATCGCTAAAGATTGAGAGTGTTATACCTTTACATAGGTTAAATCAACTCTAATCTTGTATGTTTGAATTCTTGATCTTCATGTCATACTTTTCAACTTCAATTTTGATCTTTGAATATCTTCAATTCTTTCATGATCTTCTTTGCGTCTCATGTGCTTGATCACATAGTTTTGATTTATATCTTTGAGAGACGATTTGAACATAGAGTGCTTTGAATATTTATCATTACATGAAACACTTGAAGCACACTTGTTAATAACACAATATATTCTTGTTTGTTATGATCAAAACAATAAGGTTAAGTTAACCATAGGTCAACAATTACATATTAGATGGTTTAATGAATTTAGTTCCCTGACTTGTCAAATTGTCATTATCAATTAATATTTTTGCAAGTTTGCAACTTCATGAGATCATCTTGAACACGTTGAAGAAAGACCTAGCCGGCACTAGAGATTATAATTATATACTTGTGCCTGCATCATACACACACACTGATGATATTGATAATTCTTTTTGGAAGGGAGGCTTATTAATGACTTATGAACAAGCGGTCATAATCTGCAAAGCTATTCTTCTATGATCCACAAGTGCTAAAGTTCAGGTTATGGCCGATGCTAGGTAATAGATACATTTATTCTTTTCTTTTTCCAAGTAGCAAGTTTTGGTGTCAATAGATCTCTTCACTAAAATTTTTGACTCTATATTGTCTTAATTTCACGGCATACTGTGACGTTGACCATTACTCACTTTTTTACGAAGGATTATTTTATGGTTGCTCGGATTCTTGGTTGATGATCCAGTGGACTGAAGATTAATTTCATAGATTGTTGGAAAATTCATGGATTCATTTCTAATGATGTTTTTTTTTTTTTTTTTTTTTTTTCAATCCTTAGTTTGTTCTTCTTCAAGGCTTTCAAGTTTTGATTTTTGTTTCGGTGTTGGGAATTTTGTAGTCAACGTTGTCGCTCCAATATCGTTTTTGATACTACCTGTTGGAGCTTGCTTTCGCAAGGTTATATTATTTCCATTTTTGTTTCTCAATTTTTGAAATTTGAGGTCATTCTGTTTTAAAAGGGTGAAGTGCATTTTGTTGATTTGTTCCTCACATTCTTTCACGATTTGACAGTATACCCTTTAAATGTTAAAGCCATCAACTGTGAAATTGGGGATCTCTGAGACACACAACAAACTGAAAGCAAAGTAGAGCAAAGCCATCAAAATTGGAATTTTGGGTATGCAAAGTCTCACTCAAATCTCCATACATCTGAGTTTTCTTCTTGATTTGCTCTTGAATTTCGAAAACCCTCTACTGCTGCCTCCGTTTATCTCACTTATATGGACACATATACATGTAATAATAGATACATTCACTCTCTATACATCTGACTTTTCTTCTTGATTTTCCCTTGGATCAGTTTTGAATACCTTCTACTGTAATTCTTTCGATATTGGATTCTACTGTGTAATTCGTATTTTGCGTTGAGATTCTGGCTTCTAGACCTCTGGTCATTGAAAAAAAAAATCCGTCAGAGTTGCTGATACTTTTGGAGGCTTTTTTAATCAACACAACTCTAAGCTCATTTGGAAATAACTTATCTATAGGCTATCATTGTTCTAAACAATAATAGAAGTCAAATTTACCTTTGCTTACTCATTCTCAAGATGCTCTTAACTTGTGGCTTTTTTATTGCAGAATTTCCCTCATCATTTGGTATAAGCAAGGGAGCACTAGCTGGTATCGTACTAGGAGCAATGGCTTGATCAGATATCTTATCAGCCTCAGTGGCACTTCTCATCTTGAAAATGCATTTGAAGAAACATCATGCAGCTTCAAAACGACGTCCATGTATCTTACAATTCCTGAATTCGGGGGTATATGTAAGTACATATATATCTTAACCATTGTGCTGTGGCTTCTAGAGTCTACGAAGAAAATTTTGTTATCAACTCTTTGTAAAGTGTATTCATGCCATTCATTCTTCAAAAAAGATGCATTGAACAATTATAGTAGGACTTCTTAGCATTATTGTGGAATTGGCTAATGTAGAATCCACTTCTTAGTTCAAGGTATTGAATTTGAATGTCCATCCATAATTGATAAGAATTTATTCTTGAATTAAGAATTGGGCTAATGAGGTGGCAAAAAAAATCTGTCTATTGGAAGTTTTACAGGAGCATTCAAGAAGTCCAAGTGGTTGTCGTGTAATAATGTTGGGCTGCTTCCTGGCTTCGACTTCGGCTTCGTGGGAGTTGCTGAGATTAGATTACCAGCCGAAGCCTTACAAGGGTCCCTTAGCCGATGAGGTCCTCCAGAAGCGTAGGAAATATTTGGGTCATCCTCTTTTCTATTATTATCAAAAACCCTAAAGTCTATTTTCTTTATTAGTATATTGGGATGGATTGAATATTTTGTTGGAAAATGCACATTTTTTTACTTTTGGATTGGGTATCAAATTATAATTTTTCACCCATTTTTTCTCAGTTTGTAACTCTGTGATTGGAAATAAGACTTGGTTTAGTTTGCTATTGTGATGTTTATTTGTCTCAGATTGTTTAAAAATATGTTTAAATATGATAAAGTTTAGTAATTTGATTCGTTAATGCTTGTGGGAATCTGACTAGACAAAGTTGTTCACTTTTCAAATAAATAGTTAATGAGATATTGCGACATGGTTGTTATGTAAATAAGACTTATAAACAAAACTTAACCAGACGTAGGCTTAGTATCTGTTTTTAATTTATTTTTTTTTTGTTTAAAAAAAATGTAATGTTTTAAAGATAAAATATTTGATTGAATATGAGAGAATCTTTTTGAGTTTAATTGTAGATTATTTTATTTATTGATAGAATGTGTGATTAAAATGAAGTTTTATAATGTAATTTTTTTTGTTATTTTGTAATATAATATGTTATTGTTATTTGTATATTTTTATTATAATTATCAGTTTAATTTTTTATTATTAATCGTAATATTGAATGAACTCAGTCAATATTTATAGTTATCAAGACTAAAATTATAATTTAATGAGGTATTTTATATATTTGTTGTTTTTAATATTGTAAATTATATGTGTAACTATCAGTATTAAAATTATGTTTTGATTATTATCATTTGTTATCTTTAATATTAAAAATCATTTTTTCTGAATGATATATCATATATATATTATTATTGTGATTGATTTTTTGAATGAAAATTGAAAAGTGAAGACAAAAAATTACTATTTCAAATCACATTATTTGAAATAATGAGTGTCAAATGAGGGATAAATTTTTGAAAAATGTGTGATTGAATAGTAGAGAATCTTTTCTACATTGTGCAGTTTTTTATTGGTTATGACTTATTAACATTTGAATGTAATTTATTAGGGTGTTGAAATGGGGTGATGGGTACTATAAAAATGACATTAAAACAAGAAAATAGTTTAGGTTGAAGAACTGAATGCAGATCTTCAATTGCTTAAGTTATGACCTATTTTTATTGAAACGGGCTTATTTTTAATGTACATGTAATGATACCTTTGGAAAGCATTGCGTCTGGAAATCCATTGATTACAAGAGAAAACCCATCGAGAAATACATTCAGATAGTGACAGTTGATGGACATTAGTTTTGATTTATGGATTTTATGAATTTGAAATAATTTATCATTTTTAATTTGTACTTCATAAATGCATACAGATTTATGAGGAATATTTCTTATTTTAGAATTTAGCTTTTTCTTTACAAGTTTAATTTTTTACATTTTACTTTAAATATTTTGTATATATCTAATACTGTGCATCACACGGGTGATAGGACTAGTAACCGTAAAAATAGTTGTACTACGTTAACGTAAGTGCGAGTGAAATTATGAGCAAAGTAGAAAAATTATAAGTTAATAAAAACACACATATATGCCTCCTTATGATAACTTATTTACAAATGAATTTATATTTTATCTCGAAAATTTTATAATCTTTGTTTATATATATATATATATATATATATATATATATATATATATATAATAAGGTGGCGCGCAATTCTGAAACAGCCAAATTTTGAGGTATATTCCAATAGGATTCATAAAGCCAAGAGAAAAGTTGACTTTATTCCATTTTTGTTTGTGTTCTTCATGGAGTGATAACTTAAGAGGTAAGGTCTTCCACTCTTCGTGCAGTCGATGCCACTATTTTATGTTCCTTTTATTATTCCCGCGGGGGGGGGGGGGGGGGGGGGGGTTAAAATTAAACAACTCTGCCCCTTTTATATTCGCTAGTGTTTTATCTGTGTGCGATGTACGATATCATGTCGAAACATATAATTACGATTTTAATATTTTCTAATTTTTTTAAATTATATTTTAAACATGTGTATAATGAAATAGATAGAAAAATAATTAAATGATACTGTAATTACTAGGGTTGCAATGTTTTCCCTATAAATTTTGAAAAACTTCTATATAAACTACATTCGTAGTTGAGTTTGTTCTATTTCCATCTTTGTCGCAAATGATCATCTTCAAACAATGTGATTCGTCACTCTAAAGACTGCAAAGTACAACTGTTCATGGCTGAAAATAGATTTCTTTAAATAAAGACCAACCTTGAAAAGTGATTTCTCTTTACTCTTATTGATATTCATAACATACGAAGCTACCAACTGAAATTGTCGCCTCTTGAACTTGAAAGACAATTTTTCATGTGTTTGATTAAAAAGATGGAAAATTGATGGTAAGAAAATATCTTTTAAGAATTGATTTGTCTGGAAATTATTTTTCTGAAAAATGTCAATTGGAAATGTCGGGTGAAAAAGTAGAAAATTTTCCTAATTTTGTTGTTTGATTGATATTATTTTTTATTACAAATAAAACAAAATTTAGCTATTTTAATTAAAAAAAATATTTTTTTTATTTTTTACTCATTTGTACTTGATAAAGTAATTAAACGTGCCGAAAAATATGTTTTTCACCTAGGAAAATGTTTTCTCACCAAATAGGTGAGAAAAAATTTTCAAGGCAAATGAGTTAAGTGTGCTTTAATTGGTTGTACCTTGAAAAATATTTTTCAATTCTGTAATAATTAATCTCATACCATTACACATCTCTACAAAGTGGTCAACATTTTACAACAATATAAAAATATAATCATTACATAATAAATTTGAAAATATTGTTTGTTTGTACTCACAAAAAAGAAGACTTTTGCAACAAAAATTACATGATCTACTTACTTAAAAAATTAATAATAAGAAATTAATAAACATAAAAAACTTAGGCCATGTTTGATTACACAATATTTTCCATGGAAAATGGAATATGTTTTCCAATTCCCACTTTTGGTTTGTTTGTTTGACAAAATTTTCCATGTAAAACTTTTTCCGCGGACCCCACTTTTTCTTCCATTTTCCTTAATTTGGTGGAAAAGATTTTCTTTGGGTTTTGGTGGAAAAATGTTTTCCATGATAGATGGAAAATGATTTTGGACACGTTTAATCAATTTTGTTGTTGTTAATTGACTTATTTTCTTTCCAAAAAATAACATTATCATCATCAAGTACAAATATATTTAAAAAGTAAAAAAAAAAAAAAATTTTGATTAAAATAGCAAAAAATTACTTTATTTTCCATGGAAAATAATGTCAATCAAACAACAAAAGTTGGAAAATTCCCTATTTTTTCCACCTAGAAAATTAAATCAATCAAACACATTAAACTTCTAATTCCCAGTAATTCAATTACCTAGAATTCAATTCCCTGAAATTCATTTTTTTTTCACCCAAATTCCACCCTCGCTATCAAACGGACCCTTAATAAACTTAGGCAAATATAGTAGGGGATCGAATGTACAATATAAACAACATGTGATATACAAATGCAATAGTCGTAAATTAATTTATAATTCGTTCAAAATTTCTAATTACAAAAGGATACAAAGTACAAACAATGGTAAAAAAAAATAATATGAAAAAGTTAAGTGAAAAAGTTGTAAATTAAAATAACATAAAGATTTAATCATTAAATAATAAGTTTGAAAATAATTTTTATTTTTACTTACAAAAAAAAAAGGAAAATATTTTTAAAAATATACATTCAATTATTGCTACAAAATAACTTTAACTATTTACTTTTTTAAAAAAAAAATTATAAAAAAAATTTAAAAAGTAAAAAATTTAGTAAGTCTAGGTAAATATAGTAGTGATTCGAATATAATCCAAAAGCAAACTTAAATAGTCTACACATGAATTAACCAAATAATTAATCGTATTGTAATCAAGCATTTATTAACCAAATAAATATTAATCAAATAGTTAACAATATTATATTAACACACCGTGTTCATACTGAACCACTAAATATTAACCAAATAGTTAATTATATTGTAATTAAACATTTATTAACCAAATATAGTTAACATAAAAATTTAATTATTACATAATAAGCCCTGTTTGGTATTCATTAAAAAGAAAAAAAAATTATTTAATTTTAATCACACATTCAATATTAAAGTATTCTACACATAAATTCATTTATTTATTTTTTCATTTCAATCACACAAAATCACATCAATCACTATTCAATTCAAAACATTTTTAAATAATATTCATCAAGTTTGGAAATAATTTTGTTTTTACTTAACAAAAATAAAATGGAGAATAATTTTAAAAATATACATCAAGAAAAGTGTTGCTATAAAAATTATTTAACCATTTAATTTTAAATTTTAAATATAAATATGTGTTTAATCTTAACTTAGCAAATATATTGCAATTGAACAACATTGAAGATCAAGAAATTATTATATCATATAATCTTTGCACAATTATTAAAAAAATATTGACCATTATTAGGTATTTACCATATATAAATGCATTCACACTAATCTACTTTGCATTCACATTAATTCATTATTCTCCCTTTATATATAGTATAGATTTTGTAAACAAATTGATGCATTTAACTATAGTGTCATGACACTGAGCCAAAAAAAAACTGTAGTGTCATTACATGATTTTGAGAGTTTTATTTTTATTTGGTAAAAGTTCACATCCGTTAAATTAAATATAATAAACACACGTACATTTGAGTTACACATATCGAATAGATTAGTTTTTTATGATACTACTTCAGGACTCGGCATAGCAATAAAAAAGTTCAAACTATTAATTCGATCCATCTATAGTTAAATATAATTAGATTTCAAATTTAGCCTCTGTTTGATAAATTGTTTGTAAACGGACATTTATAAATATTGTTATAGATGACGTGACAACATTGATTGATCTTTTTTTTAAATAAAAAATAGTTAGTGAGAATGTTTGACAAATCGAAATTATTGACTTTTCAAAAAAAAAAAAAAAAAAAAATAATTGTTTAATGAAATGTTATTAAGTGACCGTTTATAAATAAATCTTACCAAATTAACAAGGGCTTAGCATTATGAAACAAGACACTGTATTACATGATTATGAGTGGATAGTTTTAACTGTCTAAATATAATTTATATTAAACATAATATCCCAACTTTTTATTAGAAAAATAATATATAGTATATGTTATCAAGATGAGAAGATAGAATATTCTATGATCGGGAAAAGTGTGATCGATCGGATATAAAGGGAATTATAACCACTTGCAGGCTGGCACAAGTCAGCAAAGACCACAACACCTTGAGAATTTGGGGATTACTTCATTGCTACCTAATATTCAAGGTATATATATCTCATGTTTGGCACTTATTTGATGCCCCCACACGGCCACACCAATCTATTAATCGAACTTTTTGAAGTTTAATTTTTTCGCATGTTGAGTATATATATAATACTATAAAAAAATTGTTGTAACATAATATCCTAATGCCTTTGTTTAATATGGTCTTCTATTTAATTTTTATTTCATCAAACACGACATAGAAAAATAATTGTTAATGTTATTTTTAAATAATTAAAATATTCACAAGATGAAACAATGTAAAATCTTATAACATATATATCATGGAATGAATTCAACAAAAAAGAATTGATAGTCTTGTTCAATCAACTTCAAATTTATTGAAAATTAATAATTATTTTCGTGTAAACAAATTACGAAGCACTTTATCTAATAATTAAAATTCTCCGGCACTTGAAAAAATACCATTTTATTTTTTTTTTACTTTCGCACAATTGATAGATCGAGGTCACGGATAATCACTAGTGCTCCGTTCCCGATAACTCAAATTCAGTGCATAAAGTTAGAAGAAAAATAAGAACTTATAGAGACTTTAGATTACCGTGACTCATGATTAGTGAAATTATTGATGCATGTTTGCTGCTGCCATGATCAACGAGATCAAGTTGGTAAGGATTAATCTTTTACTTAAAAATGAAACCTTGCAGATACCTACATATTCCTTATAGCAGACTTATAAAAGAGATTCTGAGAAGAAGAAAAGGGAAGAATAATTGCAAAAAGATATATTGCTTTATTTAAAGAAAATCTTTTCACTTCTTGGAATTGAAGAATATTGTTCGGATGAGTACACAAATGATTATTTATTAGGAACATTATATAGTGACCTATGATTCCCTCTATTCATGTCAATCAAACGTTCAATATAGCTGTGACATTTCTATAAGGAAAATGCAAAAATGCCATTAATATTTATCCTTAACTAACAATTCAGACAAGTATTCATGACGATGAAACACAACTGTTAAATTAACCATGGAGAATCAATTGAATCTAATCCGATTAACCATTTTCAAATGAACAATTACGGAAATTTATCATGTTCATATCCTAAGATTCTTGGACAATATCTGTCTAAATGAGTGGCGAAGAATCCCATAAATTCTTTCTCACGTAAGTTAATTAATTAAGTAAATCAAACGAATAATAAATTAACTCAATTTGTAAGAGCATGGATAATATATCAAATATGCCGTTCAAGTATGTAAAATTATGAGCTATGCTTTCATAGAAATAAAATTACTTGGGGAGTTATCTTTCGTGAAATTAATTATTTAGTCTCAATTTGGTAAACTTTGTTTATAAACTATATGTGACAACATTTCACTGCATAATTTTTTTGAAAAGTCAACAATTTCGACTAGTAAAAAATTTCAACTTACCATTTTTTACTTTTGAAAAAAATGGACCAACGAAATATTGTCATATCGCTATTTATAAACAACCGTTTAGAAACAGTACCAAACAGAAGCTATGCTTTTCTTTTGTGTGATAAACAACCTAATTTCAAAAGATCGAGGGTTGTACAAAAAAATTGATTTTACACAAGAAAATAAATTAACAGGTTGGTGAAACTGTAACAACCCGGTCTATACTAGTTATAAAGTCAAGAAATTATTTAGTCAAAATCAAATATTCAAATGATCAAGTCAAATAAGGACTTAGATTGATCAAATAAGTTTATTAAGACTTAAATTGAAGTAAAGATTTTCATGAGGATTTAAATTAAGTAAATGATTTTTTTATGGGTTCTATTTTATAATTACAAGTATTTACAGGATATAAATGATACAAATTAGAATTTCAAGGATTTAGTTCTCATTTGATTGAATTAAAGAATTAAATGTCATATTATTTTAAGATTTGGGGGCTTGACTTGCAAATAAATAATATTAATATGTTTAAAATAAAAGAAAATGGAAGGTACTAGAGAGAAAATGGTAAGAAATCGGCAGAAAGGAAAGAAAACAAGAAAAGGAGAATTTGAAAGATAAGAAAAGTTAGGGTTGCCTTGGTGGTGGGTCCAACATCTAGCGGCACACGTCATGTTTCAGGTCCAGTAGGGTGATCTGGGACGGGTCGTAACAATTGGTATCAGAGAAGGTTAAGTTGTGAAAGGTAAAATCTGATGGGAAAGAGCTTCGAAATAATTTGATGTACAATTTTAATTGTTGTTGAGATGTTTGTAAGGGAGACGTGAAAAATTTTGAGAATATAATTACCTTGTGACTTTATTAGAATTAGTGAGATTAAGTATTTGAGGTTATGTTGTACGCTAACAATTATGTAACAAGATGAAAAGGTTATAAAAATACATTCCATTGTGTAATGGTATATTTGGGTTTCAAAATGAATTATTTGTTCTATGAACATTTTTGGGATTCATACATGTACTTGGAGGAAATATCTTGTATATATCTTGGTTTATTTTGTATATAATTTCAAGGTAAGTATTGACTAATGTTTGGATATATGCCTAGATGGTGACAATTACAAGAGAGGACCATGATTGAAAAAAAAGGGAGGAAAGAAAAAAAAATGATTGCTATATAGTATATGGTGGATGATATGTGTTATAGATATGGTGAATAGCTAGTTAATGAATGTTATGATTGTTCTATAGAAGAATAGCTTGATGACGTATTTGAGTTATTAAACTAATTAATCTTATCTTGATCAATTGTTGAGTTGTTGCAAAATATGATTTATGATTGGGAAGCTCTATTTCTAGTCATAAGATAAGAGGGATTTATTTGAAATTTTAAGGTGATGCAGTTTTGATTACTTATTATCGGTTATACTTTAGATATGAGTAAAGTATTTTATTTTCATTACGATTTATTTTGCATGAGACGTGCATAAAGTGAAATTTTGGAGAACATTGAAAGTTGTATCTTGAACTTTGAATTGGGAAGTTATTGAGTTTTTCTTGGTATCAAATTTAAAAATCGACTTAAAATAGTTGATTAGAGCTTGATTTAAGAATCGAGGCAAGATAGGAAAGATTGAAATCTATGTTCAGTTAAAGATTCTTGGAGAAATCATTTATTGAAAAGGTAATATGGACAAGTGGGTCATATATGTGTTTAATATATTCATATGGTCATAACTTAATCAAGTGAATTTCGAGGACGAAATTCTTTGAAAGAGGTAATATTGTAACAACCCGGTCTATACTAATTAAAAAGTTAAGAAATTATTTAGTCAAAGTCAAATATTCAAATGGTCAAGTCAAATAAGGACTTAGATTGATCAAATAAATTTATTAGGACTTAAATTGAAGTAAAGATTTTCATGAGGGTTTAAATTAAGTAAATGATTACTTTATGGGTTCTATTTTATAATTACAAGTATTTAAAGGATATAAATGATACAAATTAGAATTTCAATGATTTAGTTGAATTAAAGGATTAAAGGTCATATTATTTTAAGATTTGGAAGCTTGACTTGCAAATAAATAAATAATATTAATATGTTTAAAATAAAAGAAAATGGAAGGTACTAAAGAGAAAATGGTAAGAAATCGGCAGAAAGGAAAGAAAATAAGAAAAGGAGAATCTGAAAGATAAGAAAAGTACTCAGGATTGTTTTGGTGGTGAGTCCAACATCTAGAGGCACACGTCACGTTTCAAGTCCAATAGGGTGATCTGAAACGGGTCGTGACAGAAACACTTCCATCAATAGGTCAAGATTTCCATGTAGCCTGGCCTCTTACATGATAACGGCTCAGCATATAAATCTTCATCTTCAAATATCATATATTCATACATGCACATGAGAAGTAATCAATCTTCTCGATGTAAAAAGACATTGGATAATCTTAATTAATACAAATTTCTATAAAATAACATTATATTGTCCCACTAATTAAACCCCCAACCTCACCTTCCTTTGAACCTTCCAACTGTAATTCAAGAATTCATTTAGTAACTGAATATCCTTGCAAATGTTGAAGATCTACGGACGCTGACAGTGTTTAGATAGTAGGATCAAATTTGCTAGACAATTTATCTATCCAAATTCTAATATATACGAATTGATCTTTTACAGATTCCAGATTCCAAATTCTACAGCCTTCTGTTCATCTATATAAGCCAGCATTTGGGCTTCATTTTTCTTCATCGGAGCCTCACAGTTCCTTGAATTCCTCTTTCCATTCTTCTAACTGTACGTTCTTTGGGTTTCTTCGTGTTTCATTTTTAATGGCTCCCAGTTTGAGCAAAGGTGGTTCAGAAGCTACTGTTCTTAATGATGGATTTAATAACTCATCAATCACATTAGATGAAGATAAATTCATTGTCAATGATCATGTTTTCCTCTCTGAAGTTCCGGCGAATATCACCGCCACAGCATCACCTTACACCACCAGTGAAAAGCCCGTAGCAACCTCCCCGGGTTGCTTTGTCGGGTTCGACGTGAATAAGCCTGAAAGCCACCATGTTATTCCAATTGGGAAGCTCAAAGATATCAAATTCATGTCCATTTTTCGGTTCAAGGTCTGGTGGACTACTCACTGGATCGGAACCAATGGAAGGGACCTTGAAAGGGAAACACAAATTGTCATTCTTGACAAATCTTCCACTGGCAGGCCCTATGTTTTGCTTCTTCCACTCTTGGAAGGGCCTTTTCGGGCTTCACTCCAGCCTGGAAAAGACGACTATTTCGACATCTGCGTCGAAAGCGGGTCGAGCAAAGTCAACGGAGCTTCATTCCAGAGTATTCTCTACATGCATGTCGGCGACGATCCGTTCAGTTTGGTGAAAGAAGCCATGAATGTAGCTCGGGCCCACCTTGGAACTTTCAGGCTCCTTGAGGAAAAGACTCCACCAGGTATTATAGACAAATTTGGGTGGTGCACTTGGGATGCTTTTTACTTGACTGTTCAGCCCCAGGGCGTCTGGGAGGGCGTCAAGGGGCTGGTCGACGGCGGCTGTCCGCCGGGACTGGTGTTGATCGACGACGGGTGGCAGTCCATTTGCCACGACGAGGATCCAATCACCTCCGAGGGCATTAACAGAACATCGGCCGGCGAGCAAATGCCATGCAGGCTGATAAAATTCGAAGAAAATTATAAATTCAGAGACTATGAGAGTCCGAATAAGGGTAAGGGCATGGGGGCCTTTATAAGGGACCTCAAGGACACCTTTGATAGTGTGGACTATGTATACGTATGGCATGCTCTGTGTGGGTACTGGGGCGGGCTTCGACCCGGTTGTCCGGGTCTGCCGGAGGCGAAGGTGATTAAACCCAAGTTAACACCGGGATTAGAGACGACCATGGAAGATTTAGCCGTCGATAAGATTGTCAACAACGGTGTTGGATTGGTCCCACCCGAAATTGCTGATCGTATGTATGAAGGTCTACACGCCCATCTCGAATCCGTCGGAATCGATGGAGTCAAAGTGGATGTTATTCACGTAAGTTCTACGCTATTAATTTTGACAGGGCAATGCTACACTCTCCTCGACGTTCACCTCGGAGATGACCTCCTACTCACATGTGAGTGGAGGGTCATCATGTCAGTGGAGGGGTCATCCCTAGGGTGAGCGGGAAGGGGAATCTAGAATAATTCATTTTTACAAGTTTCTTTACAACAATTTATCTTTTTTAGTTTAATCACGAGTGTTTATATATATATAGCTACTAGAAATGCTATGCGAGGACTATGGTGGTAGAGTCGACCTGGCCAAAGCTTACTACAAAGCTTTGACATCTTCGGTTAGGAACCACTTCAAAGGGAATGGTGTAATTGCTAGCATGGAACACTGCAACGATTTTATGTTCCTTGGAACCGAGGCCATATCTCTTGGACGTGTTGGTAAGTTCTTCAAGTTTGTTCAACACTACATGTCAAATATTTATTAATTTATACATGTTTAATGTATATAAATTGAGAAGAATTAGACAGGATCGATTAAAGAAAGAAACACGTAAAAAATATATCTTTGAAGAATTTGATTGATTTATACGTATATAAACTTGTAGAAAACTTGAATATATATGATTTATAAATGGATGGTTTCTTGTTTCGGATACGTGTACGTGGCATTTGTAGTGAAAAAATTAATTTGTGCCGTACTGAAGGGGCAAAACGTAATGCAATGCAATCATATTATTCCAACTTTTAGATTGCCTAAATAGCATGCTAAATTGATTATTCACCAAACAATATTTCCTATTTTATTCTTATGATGTCTTAAAGTAACAATACGTGTACACAAGTTTATCCGTAGAGAAACGAAATAAATGTTGGTTTACAACTGTGTGCAAAATCATTTTAGTCTCCGTCTCATAAACAATTTGTAAATATAAATCACATAATTTCTCAAACCACTTTTTAACCGCACATATTTTCTCTCTTCACTTGTCAAATACACATCTTACCTAGGGATGTCAACGAGCCGAGCCGGCTCGCGAGCTAAAGATCAAGGCTCGAACTTGGCTCGAACTTTTTTTGGGGTCGAGCTTTTTTTGGCCCGAGTCGAGCCGAGCTAAAGCTCGTCCCCAAAAATAAGGCTCGACTCGAGCTTTAGCTCGAGCTTTTTCCGAGCCGAGCCGAGCCAAGTCCGAGCTTTTACTTTTTTTCTTATTTTTATAGCAAAAATTCATAAATTTTTTATTGAAAATGTGTATATATAGCAAGTTGAGCCGAACTCGTGGTCGAAATTCATTATTCAAGCTCCCATCGAGCTTTTTTGGCGGGCTTTTTTTGGCTCGAGCCCAGCCGAGCCAAAGCCCGTCTCTAAAAAAAAAGCTCGGCTTGAGCTTTGTCTCGAAATCTCGAGCCGCGAGCTGAGCTTAGCCCGAGCTTTTTCCGAGCCGAGCCCGAGCGGCCCGAACCGACGAGCCGTTTTGCCATCCCTAATCTTACCTCAAAATCATAAATAAATCAATTTATAAACTATTACAGTATTACCAAACGGAGATTTAACATATTATAAAGAGCAAATAATTGTGTTTTCTTGATGTTTTATATTGTACAAGCACGATCAATCGATCACAAGTTCGTATGTATTATTGTCTATTTGGTAAAAGAATGTAATTTATTTATATTTTTCAGGTAAAATATTTGGTACAAATTAGAGAAAGAAGATATGTACAGTTAAAAAGTGATTTAGTAAATTATTTAGACAGAAGCTTCAAGACTAATTATACTTAATTTTCTGATAAGTAATTTCCTGGAAAAAAAAATAATAATAATGATTTCGTAAGCATTTTGGTGTCGTGTGAGATGAAATTCTCATGAACAATCTTTCTTACTCTCCCACTCAAATGGTTACTTATAGAATGAGGTTAAAATTACGCCTTAGGCTTCATTTGGTGACTGAAATAAATGAAATTTGATATATAATATGTATTATATATATGATATGATAGATGTATAATCTTTTTATAAAACATTAGTTACAACTCATGATACGACGAAGTGTAGTGTATTGATTTTGAAAATGATGTGATGTGTGAATTAACAAGATTGTATCACATAAGATTGTAAGTTAAAAATTGTAAGAATATGTTGTACATGTATTATGGTTCATGTATTGTTTAGATTTTTTAGGTAAGATATGTGCTTAAAAATTGGAGAGAGAAAATGTGTTTTGTTAAAAAATGATTTTGAAACATTGTACTCATTACGGGACAACATATTATTAGATAAATTTTTTTAAAAAATCTACAATTTCAACTAGTAATTCA
This sequence comes from Ligustrum vulgare, assembly GCA_963555705.1. Classification (NCBI taxonomy): domain Eukaryota; kingdom Viridiplantae; phylum Streptophyta; class Magnoliopsida; order Lamiales; family Oleaceae; genus Ligustrum; species Ligustrum vulgare. The sequence continues at coordinate 63,421,825 of OY743173.1, forward strand.
GAATATTTTGTTTTTCAATAAAATAGATGAACAAAATATTGCGGTACTTATAAACGAAAGTTTTTAATAGTTTAACTAACAAGGATTTTTCGAGTGGACAGAGAGAAAATTAACCAAAAAATGGCGCTTCTTATTCTCAAAAAACAGGTGATGACTTTTGGTGCACTGATCCATCTGGGGATATCAATGGCACTTTCTGGCTTCAAGGGTGCCACATGGTTCACTGTGCCTACAACAGCTTGTGGATGGGGAATTTCATCCACCCTGATTGGGACATGTTCCAATCTACACATCCCTGTGCGGAGTTTCACGCAGCCTCCCGTGCAATCTCCGGCGGACCAATATATGTAAGTGACTCAGTTGGTAAGCACAATTTTAAGTTACTAAAGAGCCTGGTTCTGCCTGATGGCTCCCTCTTGCGCTGCAACTACCACGCCCTTCCTACACGTGATCGTCTCTTTGAAGACCCCCTCCATGATGGGAAGACGATGCTCAAAATCTGGAACCTGAATAAGGTAAGATTTTTGTGAATACGTTTACTCCTTGTAAGTGTTCGACAAAAGTCCTAAACGAGAGTGTTCGTTTTATTTCTTGTTTGAATCAGTACACTGGAGTTGTGGGTGCGTTTAACTGTCAAGGAGGAGGATGGTGCAGGGAAACAAGGCGCAACCAGTGTTTCTCCCAGTATTCTCAGCTCGTTTCCTCCACGGCCAGCCCCAATGACATCGAGTGGAAACATGGCACACACCCAATTCCAGTTGAGGGAGTTCAAGTATTTGCAGCCTACCTGTTCAGAGAAAAGAGGCTGATACTAGCAAAATCATCAAGCGCCATAGAAATCTCACTCGATCCCTTCAATTTCGAGCTCATAACTGTCTCTCCAGTCACAGTTTTGGCTAACAAATCAATCCAATTTGCTCCTATTGGTCTAGTGAACATGCTCAATACTGGTGGCGCTATTCAGTCATTGGAGTTCGATAACGATGATGACTCGGTTCAAGTTGGGGTCAAAGGGACAGGCGAAATGAGGGCTTATGCATCACAAAAGCCAGTAGCTTGCAGAACCAATGGGGAAGATGTGGCATTTAGCTATGAAGAATACATGGTTATCATTCAAGTCCCATGGCCAAATTCTTCTGGGATTTCTGTTATTGATTACTTGTTTTGATTATTAGGGGGTTTGCCTAATATATAAGCGGCTTTTCCCCATCTTTAGTTTGATGATTTCCTTTTTCCCTTCGAAGCAGGAATGTATTTCAAGTTCGAATTTGGGATTTCTGTTATTGATTACTTGTTTTGATTATTAGGGGGTTTGCCTAATATATAAGCGGCTTTTCCCCATCTTTAGTTTGATGATTTCCTTTTTCCCTTCCAAGCAGGAATGTATTTCAAGTTCAAATTAAAATTCAAGTATTGAAATAAAAGTTAGTATTTTAACCAATCTCACTTGTCTCTCATTCAGGCAACATACTTCAATACAAAAGTTTGAACTATTCATTTTTACACGAAGTCGACATGGATCAAATATCAAAGACGTCAAACAAATTAGTTGAACAATTCAATTTATCGAAGCTCAGATGAATTTCTAGATTCATGTTCTATAATGAGTCACTATTTAACATCAATGGAAATTATATAGTGCCCACAATGGTTCTTTATGTTGTTCATTGGGGGCACATTTACCCCCTATTTTTTGTTGTTTGGGGGGGGGGGGGGGGGTGTCGGCAGGGTCTACCCGCCTGACACCTAATATCCACCCGCTAGATCAAATTTCAAAGAAGTTAAACAAATTATGATATTGTGGTGTGCCGGTGATGTTGAGTTGGTGGCGCAATTGTGTGTGTAGGCGGTGAAATCTTGATATTGTTGCATGTGGTCGTGTTTGGCGGTGTTGGTAGGGTGACAATGGCTGCCATGTGTGGTGCTGGCGGATCTTTGCATTCTATGGTTGTGTTTGGCTATGGTTGTATGATGTCATTGGCTGCGATCTGTCTGCGATGCTGGTAGATCTTTAGGTCGATGTTTGTTGTTGTAGTGGCGGTGGGGGTTGAGGTTGAGGTTGTGGTGTAGTGGTTCTTAGTTTTTTGTTCAATGCGGATCTATGTACGCTGGTGGCTTTAGTGGGATTTGTATATTGGTGTTTGTGGTTGCAATGGCGGTGGTATCGGTAGCAATGACGGTTGAGAAAAGGGTTTAGGTTGTATTAGGGGAGGGTTGGGATGTGACTTGATGTTTGTGACTAATTAATAATTATAGGCGATTGTGGCCAAAATAGTAATAAATTGTTATTTCTTCAACTTGTGATTAGAATTGGATGTGACCAACAATTTGTGTTAAATGTGACTGTAAGAATTGTGACCAATTTTTGGTGCATGTGAATTCAAGTCAAGTTCATGATATCTAAGTATTCAAGTATCCAAGGAGTCAATTCAAGTCACATCAAGTCTCATACATTCAAGAACAAATGTCAATGCATGTATTTTCGAGAAACATGACTTTTAATGGGGTCCATATTACAAATAAACTAGTATCCCGAGTGCGCACAAGTAGAGAATGTAACCCCGAATTTAAGCGTGAAGTTTATTCCACGAGTTTTTTTACAAGCGTGATTTCTATACCACGAGTTTTAAGTAGAGAGTCGAGATCCCTAAAATTCATTAACAAGCGTAACCCCATCGTGATTCAATTACTGGACTCCGTGGTACGTGATAAGTACGTTTTTCGTATGTATCTTAGCTTTAAATTTGGACAATTGTAAATATTTTAGGATGTAATATTGCTAATTATGTATTTATTTTATTTGTTTTAGGAAAAACCAATGTTGTCAAACTCGGTCCGGCCCGAAAACCCGCGATCTGACCCAAAAATCGGGTCGGGTCACATTTAAAACTCAGTTGGGTCAAACCTGATCAACGACCCGGGTTGACCCGGGAAACCCGACTGAACCTGAACCCGAGTTTGACCTAGGTTTTAATATATTTTTTTCAATTTTTTAAATTTTTTAATATTAATTAATCCTCAGGTCAACCCAACGAGTCAACCCTGAGTTGACTTCAGGTTGACCCTTAACCCAGTCTCTAGGCCGGGTCAATGCCTAAGTCGGGTCTGAAAACATTGAGAAAAATTCAATTTTGGATGCATTTGGAGATAAAACGAAGAAAAATGACTAAAACGATACAAAAAATGACAAAGTGAGACTCAAGTGCAAAATCAAGAATTGAAGGACGTGATTTAGCATGAATAAAGACATGAGCTACACAATTAACGATTCAAGGATCAACTTGAATTATTTGAAAAGATTGAAACCTTAAATTAAAACATACATTAATTGGGCCTTAAGGATTTGAAGTGGACTCTTGGGGGGACACGGCTAGGTGTTTGGAATTGAGGAGAATTAGAGACTTCTTGGGGGAATTAAGAGCTACGACTTCTAGGGTTGATTATATACATTGAAGAGGAGTGTTGGACGGCTATAAAAAGAGAAGTTCTCGGCTGTTAGACGGGGGAATTAATTCAATAGTGCTGGTTAGCTAGTTTCGAGTGGTTAAATAATCAGAATTTGATTCTTTTTGGTGGAATATGTGAGAAAAATTGAGAAGGAATTGGCTAGGATATATTGAAGAAGTTGTTGGCAACTGGGATTAATTATAGGCAGAGTATTGAAGAGACTTCGGTTGGGAAAACAGAGGAGAATTCCAGTTTATTTTGTGCAATTGATTTTGATGATGTCTATTAATTCTTTTATTGATTATTCATCAATTAATATGCTAGGCTAATCTTCTTTATGTATTGGACGAAGATGAAATTTGCTATTAATTTATTTCAATTTGATAATTAGTAGTTTAATAATTTCATGTGTTGTCTTGATTGACCTTGCACGCTTTATTGTTATTATTTGATTAATTAGCCACCAATTAAATATATCATTGCTTGTGGTAGTCTTGAAAAAGTCACAATAAATTGGAACATTGCATGATCAACACATGAATACTAGATGTTAGGAATAATAATATAACATGTGCAATCTAATGGATAATTGTGAGATTCAATGCGTTATAAACATTCGTATTCGGACTAGGAATAGATTCGTTTCATGTTTAAGATAAATTTAATTTGTCTTAGAAAATAAAAATAATTGCAAGTGAATTATCGATTGTCAAGAAATGCATGAATGATTTAAACTACAAAATTTGAAATTGAGATAGATGGTAACAAGTGGATTCAGATTCCAATACATGTTTCTCATTCATATTTACTCCCCAACATTTTTATTTTATTTATTATTTATTCATTGCAATTTTTTTTGAATAAACAAACAAAATCATCTTTGTATTTATAATTTCTCTTAATTGAATCGACGATGAACTGATAATTAAGATTAGACTTTATTCCTCGTGGGAATGATGCTATCAACTCATCACAATTATTACTTGTCAACGATCCCGTGCGCTTGCGAGATTCACACGAACAGTACATATATCAAGACAAGCGGGATAGAGTGATTGTAATACAAAGAAATTCATTTCTTTGCAATGCATATTAAAGACATGAAAATCCTTTTAATGCAATGTATAATGAACACATATCACGAAATAGCATTTAAGAGCACATCAAGTCAATCCAAATCAAGACAAGTCCATATATTCATGGATTGTACATAAACAAGTAAATTCTTATATAATCAAAATTGAAGTAATATTAAAGTTACTTTAATTTCATCTTCTCAAGTCAAGTCAAACGGATATAATCATGTATTGTGTCAAGCAAATGACATATCAAATTATTATCTTTATCACATTGTCGAGTCTAAGATCACGTAAACAAGAGCTCGAATTTCTTTAAATATCCAAATAATTCTGATTTAGTATCTCATGTATCGATTCCTTAGAGACCAGTAACTTAAAATCCTTATGTATCGATACATGATGTTAATATTTTACAAATAGGATATTGGTATCAAGATAGTGATTATAATGTAGTTAATCATCTTCTTCATTTTAATCATATGAATGTCAATATAATATTAATAATATAACAAGTATATGAAAATTAAATATGGAAGCTTATCATGATATCATATAAATAACATGATGATATAATATCATATGAGCTTTATAACGAGATCACAATATCAAGACAAAAATACTATTGAACTTATAACAAGATCACGAATATTTAACTTTTATCAAGTAAACAAATAAATATATTCCACTCACCTCGATACAAGAGTGTTGGAAAGAAGTCCTTTACTTTGCAGATGTATTGATACATGTTGTCCATGTATTTATACATGCTGTCACGTGTATTGATACATGTATCGATACATGTTTCTCGAGTATCGATACTTGCAGAAATTTAAGCGTTTTCAAACTTATTTTCTGGGTTTTCTTCAAGGATTTTTCACAGGTTTTGGATTTACAGAGCTTTAGTTAAGGTACCAAGATCAAGTTATTATATTAACATATCTTGATCCTAACATTATTCCAACATAATCACAACTTATAAATTCTAGAATTTTGGAAGAGAACAACATTATACCACTCACGGCTTTCTTGACTAATTTTCAATGTGTTTTTTTCATCCCAAGGTCATGGCTATTTATAAGGGAAAGTGATTGCACCAAGAGAGAAAGGTTTTGGCCATTGATGAGCTCAACCTTATTTTATAATTTAAGTCACAAGTTCGGTTTATGCAAAAGCAGGAGGTGGTGAACTATTGTTTGTCTAAGATATGCAAGGAGGAGCTGGCAGATTAAGGTTGGATGACTCGTGAAAATTCTAGGTGCAACTATGTCCTTCAAAGTGCCACCTCATGCTTTCGTATATCAAAAAATCCAGTTTCATGGATGATGTTCTGAGCTCAGATTTGAGGTATCAAACGAAGTCAAAATCTTGATTTCTTGATACCATTTCAAAGTACTCACGGAGTACTTTCTCGTACTTTTTACAACACAAGAAATGGATAAAACGAAAAGAAAGTTATGATCTTTCAAAGTAGGCTACTTAAAATAGTTTTCAGGATAACCGTTTCTATCGTCCTAACTTTAAAAATTAATCGAGAGCTATCAATTGATCGGAATGACAAACCGTTTTCATATTCTCGAAGTTCACTTCGAGATGCTCGTACATATATCACATGTAATAAAATAAGGTCGGGAGCGCAAGAAGGGACACTTTAAATATATTTTTGACATAACTTTTATTATTTAATATTTTCATTTTTCTTCCTTTAAATCCTGTTTCTCTTTCTTTTCATTCCAAAATAATTACATAAATTATAAAATACTTTTATTACATCATAATGGATAATAAAGGACATTGATAAGTGCGTTATTAGCACTTATTTGGTTCATTTGTTGCCCTAATTTGCTATTGGTTTGATCTTATTTAAGTATTGTTTAATGCATTTTATATTTTATATTGTGTAGGATCACAAAGGACGAGAAAAGAGGAAGAAATGACCAAAAAGTAATCAAAAATGAAGTTTGGGGACCAAGACAGCAATTTAGCTCACAGCCGTAACAGTTGAACTCACGACCGTAAATTATTTCGAGGAGTAAGTGAAAAGATTCAGAAATTCATTTACGGCCGTAACTGGAAACCTCAAAATTGTCTAGAAGAGCAGTTACGATCGTAATTTTCAAACTTACGGTCGTAACTTATACGCAAATTTCTTTCATTTATGAACTCATGACCTATCTTTGGTATCTCTTTTGGAAAACCCTATGGCACGATTTTGGAGCTATAAAAAGAGGAAAATCACCACATAAAAGAGGCTGGAGAATTTCAGTTTACAATAGAGAATTCTTGGGAGATTTTCAAGAACAAAGGCATCAACAACCAGGTGAATCCATGAATCAAATTAAAGAATCCACCACAATCATGCTGGGCTCAATTCCATATCTTGTTCAAATGGGAAGTTGTGTCAATTTAATTATGTTATTTTCTTTTCCTAGAAACTAGTAGCGTGAATCTATCCCTTTATTTCAATTGTTGAATTATTATGTTTTGAATGTTCAATTTAGTTTATTTGATTAATAGTTTAATTTGGCCAATTGGATTATTGATCTTTGGATTCATGCATATGCTATGTTTAGATTATTGATCCATGATTGTCATTGAATCTTTAGTTTAGTAACAAATAAATCTCATGCAGGTTTAATAATAATTCAACTTGGATTGATTAATCCGCGCTTGTGAAATTAACGATTCAATTCAATCTAATTTTTCTCGTTTTTCATACTTGTTTTGCATTAAATCCTAAGACCTTGTTTAAGATTATCCATTGGCTAGAATTGAATCAAAGAGTTTATTTTGATTTAATTTCCTTAAGGAAGAATTATGGTAATTAGAGCTTGTTGGTTACTTGTGATTGATAATTGAATTAGGGATAGAAACACGTTACAAGGAAAAATATAACAATAATTAGAGGTACAATCGACCGAGAACAAGATTTCTTCTCATATTAATTCTCTAGTCATATTTAATTATTTATTTTATGCATAGTTTTCATTCAAGCAATTCCAAACAACAAAACCCCCTATTTCATTCTAATTTCTCGAGCAACTAAATAAGTTCACCGTTCTTCGTGGGATCGACCCTTACTCTCGCTACTGTATTATTAATTAATATTGGCGAGTAAGGAATTATTTATTATTTTGGTGCATTGCAACACACATCAAATATTTTACGCCGTTACCGGAGAATGGTCAACCAATTTAGTTGTTTAATTAATTAGAATTTTATTTTCCTATAATTATTTTATTTTATTTCTCTGTTTTTCATTAAATATTGCTCGCCTGCTTCTTTGCTTGCATGCGAAAAACTCGATCAACTAATATTGAATATTTTGATTTTGATTCAGAGATCGAGAGAACTTTTCGACGGTAAAGAAGGGCGGACCAACAATAAATGGCAGTAGCTAATAATAATCTGACTCTCAAGCAACTAGCTATCCCGGATGTAGCTCAACAACCATTATGTATCACTTTTTCAGCAGTGGAAGAAAACAAGACTTTTGAGCTAAAATCCGGTCTAATTCATCTTCTGCCAACTTTTAGAGGACATCCTGGTGAGGACCCATACAGAAATCTCAAGGAGTTCCATGTGATTTGTGATAGCATGAGACCAAGGGGCATTACCGATGAGCAAATAAAAATGAGAGCTTTCCCATTCTCGCTTAAAGATGCTGCCACTGATTGGTTATATTATCTACCATCCGGATCAGTCACTACCTAGAACGACATGAAGAGACTATTCCTAGAGAAGTACTTTCCTGTATCTAGAGCTGGGACAATCCGGAAAGAAATCTGTGGGGTGCGCCAAAACAATGGAGAAACATTATACGAGTATTGAGAGTGCTTCAAGAAGCTCATCTCAAGCTGCTCTCATCACCAGATTAGTGAGCATCTCTTAGTGTGAAGGGCTACTACCGATGGACAAAAGCATAATAGATGCAGCAAGTGGAGGTGCACTGATGGACAAAACATCAGAACAAGCACGGGCCCTGATCTCCAATATGACTGAGAACACTCAGCAATTCAATTCAAAAAGGGATATGCAAGTCCGCCGTGTGAATGAGGTAAGTGGTTCCAATATTGAAAGTCAATTGTCTGAACTAACCAATCTTGTAAAACAACTTGCAGTAGGAAAGTTACAACAAGTCAAAGCATGTGGGATATGCTAGAATTTTGGACATCCAACAGATAATTGTCCAGTGTCGGAAGAGGAAAACAATGCTCAGGTGAATGCTGCCGAGGGTTTCCCATTCCAGAGACAGCAATACAACCCGTACTCCAATACCTTCAACCCTGGATGGAGGGATCACCCCAATTTAAGTTATGGAAATAACAAGCCCCGAGATTTGTCCCCAACAAACCTCAAGGAAATTTCAGCAACAAGGGAATTTCCAACCTCAGGGACAGTATCAACAAAGACCCCAAAACTTAGGTGTTTCTCCTGAAGACATGGTTAAAACCTTGGCCTCTATCACACTTCAATTTCAACAGGACACCAAGTCTAACATTCAAAATCTGGAGAACCAGATAGGTCAAATGGCTACAGCCATCAACAGATTTGAATATGGTGGCAATGGGTTGGGTTCGGGACAGGCAGGGTCGCCCTGCCCCGAACTCGAAATCTCTTTACCCCTTTCCGCGACTGTTCACAGGGCGGTTCAGGGCGACCTACCCGCCTTGCACATGACCCAAAAATTATAATTTTTTTTTTCAAAATTGGTAATGAAATTTTAGGTGAAAACTTAGGTGTCGAACTAGTTAGAGTTTTTAAATATGAATTTTAAAGATAATATGTATATATTTGAAGGAAAAAAAATCAATAAACAACATAATGGTATAGTGGTTGTGTATTCTCATACCCCTAAATTCCACCAAGGTTCAATTCTTCTGGATCTCATTAAATTTATTTTTAGTTTCTCATTTCAATTTAAAAAAAAAAAAAAAAAATCGGGTCGCTGGGCGAGGCGCCCCAAACCTGCTCCACGGACCCGTTAAAGCGGGTTGTTTCAGGTCCTTCAAGGTTTTTTTTTTTTTTTTTTTGCCATCCCTCATTGGAGGCCCAATTTAGAGGCAAATTGCCATATCAACCTGAGGCGAATCCTAAAAATGTGAGTGACGTTACTATTCGAGGTGGAAAAGAGGTTGAGGGGCCACAAATGAAACCTGCTGTAAAGGCGAACAAGGAAGGAAAGGAAAAAGAAATTCTGGAGATGTTCAGGAAGGTGGAAGTCAACATTCCACTGCTGGATGCAATCAAGCAAGTTTCCCGATATACAATGTTTTTGAAGGATCTGTAAACTAACAAGGGGAAATTGGTGGGGAACGAGAAGGTAAGAATGAGAGAGAATGTGTTGGCACTCTTTCAAAGAAAACTTCCTCCCAAGTGTAAAGATCCGGGTATGTTCACTATACCATTGTCAAATAGGTAACACTAAGGTAGATTGTGCATTGATAGACTTAGGAGTATCTATAAATGCAATGCCTAGATCTACTTACACTGCATTAAAACTTGCCAAGATGAATGAAACTGGTGTTATCATTCAACTAGTCGATCGTTCCAATGCTTATCCGGATGGGGGTAGTTGAGGATGTTCTAGTGCAAGTTGGGGGGTTAGTATTTCCCGCGGATTTTTATGTGTTAAACATGAATGATGATCACTCCCCCAACTTTACTCTTATTTTGTTAGGAAGGCCATTCTTAAAGACATCTAAGACTAAAATAGATGTTAGTAGTGGCACGCTTACCATGGAATTTGATAATAAAACTGTTCAATTCAATATTTACGATTCCATGAAAGACCTTGATGATGCTAACCATGTTCATTCTATTGATGTGATTGATTCTCCAGTACAAAAATTTCGAACTTGGTGGAAAGGACTGTTTAAAACTTTCCAATTTGAGTACTAATCTGCAAAACATTGTTGATACGGTCACTTATTCCCCAAAGCTACCACAATTAGGTAAAATCTCTAGTATCTCACCATCAATTGTTGATGAGAAGCTTCCCCCTGTTTTGTAGACCCTGATGAAGAACATGAAAAGGAAATTGAGCTTTGGGAAACCAGTTGATCCCCATTGAAGAAGGAAGCAACCCGTCGAGCCAACGACAGTAAACAAAGGCGCTACTCTTGAGGCAACCCGAGAGGGAAGTCTCTTTACTCTCCCATTTTTTTTTATTAGTTCATTTTATTTCTTTTCCCGTTTAAGTTTTTAAAAAAAGTTATTTCGGACAGAAGTTAAGTTACGGCCGCAATCACGTCACTCACGGCCGTAACTCAGTTATCACGATTTCCATCAGAAGTTTAGTTACGACCGTAAACAATTATCTCACGGTCATAACTAACTCAAGCATATTTTGATCCAGTGAGACACTTACGGCCATAAGTGAGTTCCTTCACACCGTAAGTTTCGCGCACTTTTAAAATTTCATCTCCTCTTCTGATTCTATTCACGTTCTCCCCTTTTGTTTTGTATTGTCATGCTCCACATTGAAAACAATGTGGAATTCAAGTGTTGGGGGGGAATGATTATCTATTATCTTTTGTTATCCCTATTTTATTCATTCGGTTTTTTGCTAATTAGCTTTTGTTGTGTCAGACCCACAATTCGGTTTAATAGGAAACAGCCTCATTTATTATAATTTTTGAACCATCAACTTCTTAAATTGCATAATTGGACAAAGAATGAGCACATAGAGAAGAGTTTTCCAATAGTTTCTGAATGAGTTTGAAAATGGGATCAAATTGAAAAATTCGTGCAACCTAATAGAGTAAAACCAAAATTGATATGATAAAATACCACCCCTAGTAACCTAATTCTATCCTTGGGCACTAGATTTTGAGTTTGAAACAAAGACCAAGTAATGACCTATACTTCATAAATGGATGGGAGCAACACATATAAACCGTAATTTGTGAGCTTTGAGCCTATGAGTTGCTTTTAATCTTTATATTAAGCTCTTATTTCTTTGATGTGTGTCCTGCATAATTGGTTTATTCTTAGATGTGCTCTCTTGTGCATACCGTTGTAGCTTTTTGACTCAAGTGTAAAATATAGTAAAAGCATTAGGTTAAACCAAATTTGACCTTCTAAGTTCTAAAAGGGCCTACCATGATACATGTACAAATAGAAGTCCCTTTAAGCCTTATCCTTTCTTTGAATTTTGGTGACACGCTACAAGCCACAGATACCCGTTCTTTCAAGCTATCTCTATCTTGAACCCACAAGAGAGGAATTTCAGAAGCTTGCATTGGTTGAGAAGTATGTGACGAACTAAGCTTTAAAAAGGTTGGCGACTTCATTTTGTGCTAATTAAGGATTCGGTGGATATGTGGTCAAAAGGAAACAAGTTGCAGTGAACTTATTTGAAAAAAAAAAAATCAGTTAAGTGTTCAACGTACCGAATCAAGAAAATTCCCCGATAAAGAAAATAAATCCTCAAGTTACACAACAACAATCTAGTGTTGAATTGATTAGATAGTAGGAAATCTTGGAAAATCGCATTGAAAGGTGGAGGAATAAATGATCGTGTTGAACCAATTTGGCTTGTGAACTCTCCTCTCAACTTTGCCTAAATATTTTCCTTTTATCTCACCTGACCCGAAACCCCATTACAAACAAGTAAAGACTTTTACTTTGCACTTGTGACATTGTTGGCTCCGGTTATGATATTTGGGCAGTCTGTGGTAATGAATTCTCCATGCAGTGAGTTGAGTGAAAATTCTCACCCTTATACACTTTTGTGCACAGAGAGAATATCTAGTAAGGGTGTTAACTCTCATTACCTGTACTTATGAGTGGTTTAAATTGCTTGGTTTATACTTTGTACTTTAGAGTTGGTTGACACTAACACCCATGTAGTAAATCGTTGATAGATGTTAAGAGAGAGAACTCACGAGAGGTGGAAGGATACAAGCTACGTTAGGTAATGAATTGGGTCGGGGGTATTGTTTTCATTTCTGTTCAGAGGATATTGGATGATACATCTCTTACACACAGTAACACAATCCGGTTATGCAGAAGATTTTCATGCTAAAGAGAAGTGGGCTGTAACCTTGACTTTCCAAATTATGGGTCGGTCTTTTTGTTTGAGTCATGTTTCTTTTCTTTTACATAATTGTTCGAGGACGAACAATGGTTCAAGTGGGGGGGGGGGGGTTTGATAAGTGCGTTATTAGCACTTATTTGGTTCACTTGTTGCCCTAATTTGTTATTGACTTGATCCTATTTAAGTATTGTTTAATGCATTTTATGTTTTATGTTGTGTAGGATCATAAAGGACGAGAAAAGAGGAAGAAATGACCAAAAAGTAATCAAAAATGAAGTTTGGGGACCAAGACAGCAATTTAGCTTACGGCCATAACTGTTGAACTCACAGCCATAAATCATTTCGAGGCAAAAATGAAAAGATTCAGAAATTCATTTATGGCGATAATCTATTCATTTACGGCTATAACTTGAAAACCCAAAATTGTCCAGAAGAGCACTTATGGCCGTAACTTATACGAAGATTTCTTTCCTTTCTGAATTTATGACCTATCTTTGGTATCTCTTTTGGAAAACCCTATGGCACGATTTTGAAGCTATAAAAAGAGGAAAACCACCACATAAAGGAGGCTGGAGAATTTTGGTTTACAATAGAGAATTCTTGGGAGATTTTCAAGTACAAATGCATCAACAACAAGGTGAATCCATGAATCAAATTGAAGAATCTACCACAATCATGCTGGGCTGAATTCCATATCTTGTTCAAAGGGGAAGTAGGGTCAATTTAATTATGTTATTTTCTTTTCCTAGAAACTAATAGCATGAATCTATCTCTTTATTTCAATTGTTGGATTATTATGTTTTGAATGTTCAATTGAGTTTATTTGATTAATAGTTTAATTTGGTCGATTGTATTATTGATCTTTGAATTCATGAATATGTTATGTTTAGATTCTTTATCTGTGATTGTCATTGAATCTTTACTTTAGTATAAAATAAATCTCGTGCGGGTTTAGTAATAATTCAACTTGGATTGATTAATTCGAACTTTTGAAATTAACGATCTAATTCTTCTCGTTTTTCATACTTGCCTTGCATTAAATTCTAAGAGCTTGTTTAAGATTATCTATTGGCTAGAATTGAATCAAAGAGCTTATTTTGATTTAATTTCCATAAGGAAGAATTGTGGTAATCAGAGCTTGTTGGTTACTTGTGATTGATAATTGAATTAAGGATAGAAACACGTCACAAGGAAAAATATAACAATAATTGGAGGCACAACCGAACCCGATAACAAGATTTCGTCTCATATTAATTCTCTAGTCCTATTTAATTATTTATTTTATGCATAGTTTTCATTCAAGCAATTTCAAATAACAAAACCCCGCATTCATTCAAATTTCTCGTGCAACTAAATAAGTTCATCGTTCCTCGTGGGATCGATCATTACTCTCACTACTGCATTATTAATTAATATTTGGCGAGTAATGAATTATTTATTATTTTGGTGCATTAAGACATCCATTAGACGTAAAAAATTTCGAATCATTACATTACATCAGCTAAAATAAAAGTCTTATTTAATGTCGAATGAGTCACTTTAAATAAGTTATATAAATTAAAATTCCTATTTGTCTTTCAAGTAAATCCCATTAAATGTGATTAATTTAATATGATAATAGGATGAATATTCGGGGTGTTACAGGGTGGGTGGTAGTGGTGGGATGGATATATTGAGATTAGGCGATGTTTGGAGTTTCTGATTTAATATTATATTAGTTATAATTTAATATATAAGTGATAATTAATTTTATATTATATGTAGTGTTATGTTTATTAATTACTATTTAACAATTGAATTTAAAAAAAAAAAAAATTTAAGTTTGTTAGTTTAAAGAGTTAACCTCAGGGTAACTGGAGTAATACTCATCCTTGGAAATCACAATTAGAAAAATCTCACATAGAATTATTGATACTTAAAATTGACATTCCCATATAAATATATTGTATGAATATCATCCTATGTGCAATTAAAATAAATAAATAAATAAAAGAAACAGGTACCTTCCTTGATTTTAGGAAATATTATAGAAAAATTAAAAATTAATTATATCGTTGGTTACAATTTTTTGTAACCGAATCAACGAAAGAAGATTTACATTTTTGCCATAATCACCACATCAGTTAACAGTTAACGAAAAACAGGAATAGGGATGGCAATGGGGCGGGTCAGGGCCGCCCCGCCCCGGACCCGAAAACACCCAGCCCCGCGACCCGCGAAGTCGCGGGTCGGGGCGGGGCGACCTCCCGCCCAGCTAAGGACCCGAAATATTTTTTTTTTTTTTTTTTAAATAAATAAATTGGTAATGAAGTTTTACGTGAAAAATTTAGGCGTTGAACTAGTTAGAGTTTTTAAGTTTGAACTTTAAAAATAATATGTATATACTTGAAGAAAAAAATCAATAAACAATATAATGGTATAATTATTGTATATTCTCATATCCCTAAATTCCACCAATGTTCAATTCTTCTGGACTTCATCAAATTTATTTTAGTTTCACATTTTATTATTAAAAATAAATAAATAATATATTTTTTTTTTTACCAGGTCACGGGGCGGGGCGGGGCGGGGCGGGTCCGCCCCGAAACCCGTCGCAGGGCGGAAAACCCGCCCCGCGGACCCGACGGGGCGGGTAATTTTCGGGACGGGTCATTTCGGGTCCTCCGAATTTCGAGTCCTTCGGATTTTTTTGTCATCCCTAAACAGGAAGACTGGATTTTTTTGGGCATTGAGCTACTAGTTGAGGCTTCATCTCCTTGTCTTACAAATTTTTTGAATCCATACCATCCAAACGCGAATTGCCATCCTCAGCACCCTCGTCTCGTTAAGTGAAACTGGGAGCCAGCATTTTTCTTTTCGACGATGAGCTGCTGGTTGAAGGTTTCAATTTCACATTCGCACATTCTTTCATGTAACTCGTTAAATTCTTAGAACAAATGCTTCTCCATATAGATGTATTCATACTGATCCAAAATACAGATTCCTCAAAGATTTCAAGGGCTGAATGATTTTCCAGGTTTTCGTGTTCATGATATACATGTTTATTTCTTGCAAGTTTTTAATTGGTGTGATGCACCCGAACTTGTGTGTTTATGCACAGCCTTGTTTCACCCTTATCAACTTTTCATCCTACATTACTTTATGTGATTGTGAATATGATTATTTGATTTTTTAACATGTAGATTTTCCAGAAATTAAGAAAGGAGATATTTTCAAGAACGAGGATTTGCTTATATATCGCCAGTGTGTCTCTTTTTCCTTTTCCTTTTCCTTTCCCATACTGTTTGTGTATCTGTTAATGGTGTTCATAGTTTTGAGAGTCTAACACAACAAACCATGTTCATAGTTTCACGTTACTTGCGGATTGCTTTCCGCGCTTATCAAATTTAAAAATTTTGCGGTCGACCGGATCTTCAATGCAACCTTCCATCTCAAGTAATCAAAATCTATTGATAGCTTGGGAGGATTCTGACTCTTTCACGTGGATGTACAACAGATGGTCTGCGTAAAATTTCAATTTCACACAAAGAAGTTCATCAGCAGTATTCGCGGATTGCAAGGGCTCGTCCTCTACGGGAAATGTATTGAACGTAAAATATTTCGAGTTAACCCTCAAGGCTTTTGGATGCTTGAGTTATTGCAATAACCCGGTTGTGTATTATCAGTATTTTCACATTCATTGTAACTGTAAATTTTTGGAATGCTATACCTTATATTTGTACTACTCTGTTGGAGATGGATTCCATCTTTATTCTAATGCTCTGTTAGACTGTTAGACTGACAATAAGATGAAAAAAAAGGCTATTTCTGTTTAAATGAAATGTATTTATTTATATAATAGTAGCATCACTGTCAAAAAAAATTTATTGCACAAAATAACATCATTGAAATAACGGTCCTGTGGAAGTTGCTATTGCCAGTGCTCACATGGTGGCCTGTGCGGTGCCTCCGGATGTTGATCACGTTTCCAAGCCTAAACAATATCTTAAAGACGTGGTCTTGTACCCTCGGCTAATATACTTATCATTCAATGTGCAGGAAGCAACCATCGTGAAAACCTAAGATTTAAAGAAACTTTGTGAGAGTACACTTTCATCGATGTTTGATGGAAGACAAAAACGGAGCCAGAATTTCGAGTGAGTGGGGGCCAAAATTTTCAAATGGTGGGAGGCGGAGGCGGAGGCCTCCTCCCGGGGGTTCGGGGGCGGAGCGTCCGAATTTTTTTTGAACCAAAATGATTGAAACAACGAAGTAATAAATCAAAAATTAAACTAAATTAAATAATAAGTAACAACTAACCAGTGTAAAGTAGTAATTCACAAAAGAAAATATCTATAACTGAAAAGTAAATGTAAACTTTTAAGGTGTGTAATACTAGTAATGATCATTGTATCTACTTCTTGCATAAACATAATAATTATAGAGAGATAATTAAGATCAAAGGAAATAAATTTAAGTTGTCAATTCTTCTTCTTCTTCTTCTTTTCTTTCTATTTTATTTTTATTTTTATTTTTATTTTATTTTTTTTGGACTCAAAATTTATTTATTTTTTTTCAGTGGGGGCCAAGGCTAGCTCCGTGGCTGATGGATGACCTATCAATATCATTTGAGACACTTGTGCATTATTAAGTAGTAGCTTTAATGTGTCAAAGTCCTGCGATATTGATCCTTTGTTGACATTCTAATATGAGTAGTGACTAGTTTCTAATGCATTTGATGATACTAATTTCTCGTGCGAGCATTGAAAGCTAGCTAGTGTATTTGTTTATCTTGTGTAGTGTGTAATTCCCACTTCTTAAAAACGTAATAGAGCTAAATAGCATCAAGATTAGTAGTTTCTACTACTTGTGTGGGAAACTCTGCTTATGAATATGCCAAACTTTTGGTCGTTGACCTTTTGCAATGTACTGTTATAATAGTCGAAGCCAACTGCTGATTTGATCAAGAAAATGGGTAAACATTAATTCCATGTCTCTTTGCTGTTTTGAGGTCGTTTTCTGTTTTTATTTTCAATAACAATAAAAATGTGTTCTCTTTACCATTTTCGAAAACGCATTTTTGAAAACAAATTTTTTTTTTTACACAAAACGTCCAACATCACAATGCGTAAAGAGTAGCGACGCGACACATAAAGCAGAAGTTTTATTGACCGACAATGTCTTCTCTTTTATTGACAGACCTACACCATTATGCAATCGTGAATCTAAAAAATAACATTCATATTGTGATGTTAAAAACTCAAACTGGAGCAGAAGTTCTATTGACAGACATACTCGAAATAGTTGAATGTGTAGTCCTTTCATTAAAAAACCAGCATTATCTCTAAAAAATACATTGCCAACATCTGCCAACCTTAACAATATTCTTACAAAACTTCAATCGTTAGAAATCAATTATTCTCATTGACAATTGCACATACAATGATTCCTTACACTCCAGACTCAACTTGAGTCCAAGAACAAAAACTAATGCTAAAACAATAAAAATGAGAAAATTCCAGATTAGTCGATCCTTTTCATAGTATTGTTCAGAATCATCTAATACTACATACCAAAAAGAAAGAAAATCAAGTGCTATCAGAGAAGATAAATAGTCAACCTCGAGCCTTCACGCGATCAATTTTCCATGATTTTCTTGAATTGCTCCTTTGGCGCTACAATTGAACGACGAATAGCAAATGAAAGGATGCCTTTTCCGCATAAGCAAAAGGAGCTTGTTTAATTTTCCTTACCTGGCAAACCGGTAAACCTTTCGTATTGTTCATATGCTTGTCCAATGAACATGTCTACTCCTGTGACAATTTTGGCTCTTGATTCTCTTGCTTCCCGCAGAAGTCTAGTGATTTTGGGGAGTTAATCAACAACGAAACCAAATTTCGCTGAAGTTAATCTTATCACGATAGAGGCTGATTGGTATGAAGACCAATTTTTAGCATTGCATCATACATTACTCATTCTCTACCATTTACTAAAATCTGAACTCGTCCAACCACCCACTGCACCTAATTTGATTACTCGAGTTATGCTTTGATATCTGGTTTTCCGTCTGGTAGTAAAAATGGGATCGCTTATACAATTGAATAGTACTTGTGCTTCGAATTTAGTGTTGAGATCATCTTGCCTGATTTTTGGGAAATTATCCATAAGAAAAGGATTTGTATCATGTTGTTGATTTCTCAGCTAGCACAAAATCATCACCCGAAACTTATGATGATTGCTTGCCAAGATATAATTGATCAAAATTAAAATCAGGAGTAGAATTAGGAACCGTTATTCGCAAGATAATCTGGGTTCTGTTAAGAATTCAAATTATATATATTAGTGAGTTGAAGGTGTGTTTATGGCTAATTCAACCTATATTAGGAGTTATGTACTCTTTCCTTTCCAAATTGGGTTAAGTACGTGGCCTATTACGTTGATAGGCCCAAAAAAACTCACAAGGCATTGACACTAACTCCCATGCGATTCATACAATTCACTCTAGTTTGTACTCGACTAGGGGGTGAACAGTGAACACTGTTTGATTCAAGCAATTTATAGCAAAATTTCAAATCAAATGATTTGAAATTTTTCCAAACCAAATCGAACCACTTTTTGTGGTTTGGTGCGGTTTGAAATTAAATAATTTAGTAGATCCCAGACTAAGTCACATTCTTGTACGATAATGCAAGAATGAATGTATGATTAATGTACCAATAGCAAAGATCACAGATTTCGTAATCGATACATGGATTGAGTGAAGGATCAACACCAATTTTGTGGTCGATAATTAAGAAATACCTACTGATCATTACGTAGATTACGTCAAAATGTGTTCTTGAATTTTTTTTAAGAGATGCAACTCACATTGGAAAGGGGATTACCCCGGCAGGTTGCAACTACAAATGAGATTACTTGTTCAGAATCATTCACATAAATAAAGATAACACATTGTGTTACTGCAAGAGCATTCTTTTGTTCAGTATGCTATAAATATGTGTCATAATAAATCTATTCTAATTTGTTTAAAAAGATCTTCAATGAAAATTGCATGCCTCATTTTAATTTTTCTATAGCATTCAATAATTTTAGTTAGGAATGGGGTAAGACTGCTTATAGGAGGGATCAAACAGGCATAGATTAGCGCATAACCTTATTCTCGAAAAAATTCACATTTTTTGCAATTCAGAGGTTAGAAATCTTTCAAGAACACGTCCAAATTTTGATAAAAATTATTCTAAAACTCAATTCTACTGGAAAAAAAATCAAAACAACACTTAAAATAACTTAAAGGTTTCGACAACAATCTGATTTGGTAAGCTATTTCTGCACTCATTTTTTTATAATTTGTTTAAAACTTGACAGGTTGCAATTTCAAATCGCGGTTTCGACAATTGAAACATAAGCGGTTTGTAAAAATTCCAAACCAAACCAAATCATTTCGCGTTTGAAATAGAACCAAACCATACTATTTTTGCGATTTGATTTGGTTTAGCGAGTTGGCGGTTTATTTGTTCACCCCGATCATCGATTTTTCTAGAAATATGCGAGAAGTAACGAAGACTTGAACGCGTAATTGTTTCCTCCTCCAATTTTTCTACTTGTACAGAATTGTGTACAAACTAGTGTACAAAAACAAGGTAAAAAACCCAAAATACCCTTAATGTTTGGAACCCGTTTAACCCGAACCACTCAACTCTTTCGGTACCAATAGTTTTCTAGGGTTTAGGCTGAGTACCGAACAGAGGTGAGAGAGAACATCTTCTGCGATTCTGGGAGTAAGAAGATTAGGGATTCTGGGAGCAAGAAGATCAGGGAACAAATTGAAGAAATCGCACGTCGTCAGGTACATCTTAAAACTCGTAGCTGTCGAGATTACATGGTTTGTTTTAGGTTTGAATTTTTTGAGTTTTGGGAAGGCGATATTTTGATTTTGTGGGTTTTGCGAATTCTTTTTTCCCAGTAAATATGTAGTAAAACTCAGACAAGGTGAGATTTCTTGCAAAACTATAGATCATTTCTCTCGTTTCCCCATACCATTAGAATGAAGTTTCTGTATTATTTTTGTTCCTATGTAAATATTGTTTTCCAAACTCATATTATGTTTCTTAACTATGCCCCGAGGAAATTAATAAAACTTGTAAGCTTGAGTGTATACTTGATTCTTAAAAGTGTCTGATGAGGCAACCTAATCTATGTGGTTCAACACAATTAGAGGAGAGTCAAACACTGGTCCATGACCATCTGAATACTGAGTTACTGGGGAGAGAAAGCCCAAAAAACAAGACTACCCAAGTTTAGTGCCATTTAAGGCGGACAACACATTCTTTACCTTGTTAATGTTTCTTAATTTCAGGGCATCACAAATCACAGTAATGAAATCACAAATTGCTTCAGAAACTATTTAGAGTATCTAAGTATTGAAACAGCAACATCAACAGTTATAAACTAAGTTTTATTCCCAATAAATTTGGGATCAACTAAATGAATCTTTCTTCGGTTCTTCGCCACTACACTCTGTCCATTGATTAATCTAATTGGAGATCTTTTTTCCTTATAAACTACATAAGGCCTGAGTATTCCTTGAAATATACTGTTATGAAAGTAAAAAATATTCCATCAAAAATAAAATGGTGTGTGGAGAGGGTGTATCTGGTAGTCCTTCTCGAGCACATGTATACAACACATATCTTACCAATCCATCTTCACCTTTACTCGAACTTCTTTTCCTTACAAGAAAGCCCACGCGATGAGCATGACTTTTGTAGAACTCAAAGACTTCTTTCTCATCACTAAATTTCATCTCGACTTTTGGGAGAAGCTCTTCCACATCGGCCAATGACACATTTTCTTGCACCTCATTGCAAGATTCCACTACTTGATTCATATTTCCAAGAGCATCATCATCACCTTCTAATGAATTTACATTCAAAGTCTCATCATTTGAATAGATTTTTGACATACCTACGAAGAATTTATGATTTATGCATCGGTGATTTATTCACATTCGTAGAACATGTTTGATATATAAATTGTCATCGCACATATAATTTGATTTATCGAAAATGTATGCATTCATGGCTTAATTTCATTATCAAAGTGTCTGCTTATAGTGAATAAATATATAGACCTCCATATTATAGTATGAACTTACCGTGTGAAATTACTATGTCAGCTAACAGAGTTTAATCTTTCTACATAGTTAACATTTTTCCAAGGTCATGAACCATAAGAAAATCTGAGAGTTATATAAACTAACAGTAACTGTTGAGACCAAACCCAAAATGGAGTACAGTGAACCACCAGCGTGTTGACCTATGGTCAACTTGACCTTATTGTTTTGATCATAACAAACAAGAATATATTGTGTTGCTAACAAGTGTGCTTCAAGTGTTTCATATAATGATAAATATTCAAAGCATTCAATGTTCAAATCGTCTATCAAAGATATAAATCAAAACTATGTGATCAAGCACATGAGACGCAAAGAAGATCAAGAAAGAATCGAAGATATTCAAGATCAAATTTCAAGTCGGAAAGCATGAAGACCAAGCAATGAAGTCTACAAAGAATTGAGCATTTACAAATTGCTTTTCAATCTTATGTAAGGTTAATGCATCAATAGTTGGCAATGCACTTCATAAAGCTCAAGTAACATTTTTAAAACCATCAAAATATCTTTTTCAAAATCAACTTTGATCAGAAAACCTTGAAAAATCAAAATCTTGAAATCCTGATTTTTCAGGTCGACCGCATGACACTTACAGGTCGACCGCAGATTTTTTCAGGTCGACCGCACTATCTATTTTTGAACTCCAACGGCTATTTTCTCGCAACGGCTATATTGAGGTCGACCGCATGGCACGATAGGTCGACCGCAAAAGACAGTATGTGCGAAATTTGCTCTATAAATAGTCTTCTCTCTTGCATTCATTTTTAACAACCAAGAGGAGATTTTAGAAATGCTTTCTTTAGAAAAATTCATTGTTCTTGATTTATATTTATCTTTATTAGAAAATTTTGATTGATCCAAACTTTGTTTTATCAAAATTCATCAAAGTTTTTGAAAGAAAGTTTTTGTAAAGATTCTTTGTTTTATATTATTTAAACTTCTTCAACATCTTCACACCATATTGGAATTGAAGTGTAAGTCTCTCTTTGTTCTAAACTTGCTTTAATCTTTTAAAAGAGAGAAATTCCAATTAAGGAACTTTGATTATTTTTGCTACAATTTTCATTATCGTTTGATTCATTAAAGTTCCATTGCCTAAACACTTTGAGCTTAACTTATTGTTAATTATTCAAGTGTGGCATCTCTTGGTACTTAATTTGATTCAATATTTTAACAAGAGATTATTTGAAAAACTTTGTTTGATTGCATTGAACTTTTCATTATCTTTTGCACAAAGTTTTTCTCTAACACTCGAGCTTAATTCATTGCTATCTATTGAAGTGTTAGCCTAACTCTCTCGGTACTTAATTTGAGTATATCATTTGTCAAGAGAGTTATTTCAATTGTAAATTCAATTCATTATATCTTGTGGTTTCGAGAGCCTTGTGAAAACTCGATTGTTGGTTAAGGGTAGGTGCCCCTTGTTGTAAGTCGCCTAAGGATTTGGTACTCCTTGTTGCAAGTTACCAATATAGTGGATTTGGCCTTACTCGTGACGGAGAGCTCGATAACGGGGGACGTAGATCACGTTGGTTGATTGAACCTCCTTAAATCGCATTTGCATTCTCTTATCCCTTTTACTTACTTACATTGCACTTACTCTATTCTATCAATTTATATTGTGCAACACTATATCTAAGTGCTATACTTAACTATCAATGTAGTGTGCTATAAATGTGTAAACTTGATGTGATCCGGGATAGGAGATGTGATCCGGGATAGGAGCTCAAAGGAGAAGTTAAGTCACGGACGACGCAACAACATTCGACATAGGAAAATGAACAATTTCCATGTTGGAAGCTAGTCGAGACGACGAGTGGATCAACCTCATTCAAGCCGACGAAGAAAATTGTGAAATTTCAAGAATTACGACCGTAACATATGGGAGCTCACGGCCGTAACCAACCCACTGTTGAAAACTATGATTTTGAAGAAAATTGGACTTACGGCCATAACGCAGATTTGTCACGGCCGTAACGCAGCCTCGGATCAAAAACAAGAATTTCAGAATTGAGACTTACGGCCGTAATGGTGAAACAGAAAGAATCTTACGGCCGTAAATAACAATACGCGTGAATTTAGGGTTTTTAATTATTTCCTTATTTTTGGTTATTTCTTTCCTAGTTTAATTAGAACTTTTAACCTAGATTTTGACCCTATTTATAGGGATGTAATTTTCATTATTCGTTAGACTTTAATACACAACTTTGATATTTTAATTGAGAGGCTATTCTGCTTTCACAATCTTATTCTTCATTGAATAAATCCCGAACTTGCGAGTTATTCTTGTTTGTTCAAATCTCGGTGAGAATTATCATTGCTTGTGATCAAGAGGTCAATATATCTCAGTGATTGTATTGGTTGCTTGATTCAATTAATTTTAATTGGATCCATAAATCGTGGTTCTTGGCGTTCTTGGGTCGATTTCAATATTTTGTGGGTTGCGTAGCTACAATTGCTACGTGGTTTGCATCATTTGGTATCAGAGCTTAGGCTCCAAAAATCAAGGTTATATCTTTATTTTGTTTTTCTTGAGTTTTTTTATCCAGTTTGATTTTTATGTTTATCATCGAGTCCCATAAAAATCATCCATATATTGTTGAGTGTTTTGTTTTTCAGTTTCTTTTTGCGTTCTTCTTGTTCTTGAGTTTGTTGAGTCTTGAATCCAGAAAATCGTTCCAAAAAATTTCAAAAGTGTTTGTTTTGCTTAATTCTTATCCGAATTAAGTTCCGTTTGTTTTATCGTGTTCGTTGTCGAATTTTCGGATTTATAAAAAAAAAATTTATTTTATTTATTTATTTATTTATTCCGAAAATTCACCCAAAATTCAAAAAAAAATATATATATATATATTTCCATTCAAGAACCACTTTTTTGAATTTCCTTAAATTCATGATAAATCCTTACCTTTCAAGTCAAATTAAAATTCTTGATATTCTTTCCTTTCGAGTCAAATTCAAGAACCACTTTCTTGAGATTTCTTTAATTCTTAACATTCTCTAAATTTCTTTCTTCCGTTTATTTTTCGAGGAAGAAAATAAATTCCTTCTTGTTAGTTGGTGTCTAGATAATCTATTCTTGAGTTTTCTTGAATTGCCACATAAGGGATGGATTATGATCCGGATTCGTTGTTCCAAACTAGATGTTATGTGGGACAAAATGTGTGCAGTTTGGCAATTGATAGAGAGTGCTTCACTAATTTTGCTAATATCACCATGGTTGAAAATTTGGGATTATCTCTAATACCGCACAGTAGACCTTATTGTGTGACGTGGATGAGGAAATTTGGAAAGTTCCATGTAACCAAGCAAGTCCTAGTGACTATCACCCGTGGAAAATATATTGATGACGTATTTTGTATTGGGAAAATCATGGAGTCGTATGAGGGAAGCAATTTATTATAAGAGTATGCACATATACAGGATTCTTACGAGAGGGAAAACATTCACACTGTATGGGTTGACACTCGAGGAAGCACTAGACGATTCGAGGAAGGTTAAAAAAGAGAGTGAGAGGAAAGTTGTAGTGAGATTGCAAGAGGATCCTCGAGATAGGGATGTTGAGAAGGAGGGAAAGCTAAAACTAGAAACGGTTGATCAAATTCCAAAATTTGAAGTAGAAGATGAAGAATTGGGTAGTAAGGAGGTGAATGAACAAGGAAATAAAATTGTGGAAGAGGTGATTGAGGATGAAGGTGTGGTTGAAAATAAAAATGTGGAAAAGGTAGTTGAGACTAAAAATGTAGAAGAAGTTGAAACTAAAAATTTAGAAGAGATAGTTGAGCTTGAAAATGTGGAGTTAGAAGAGGTGGATGAGTATGAGAGAAAAGAAATAGAAGAGATTGAGCAAGAAGTTACAACAAAAAAAGGAAGTGAAGAGAAGGACCTCGTTGTTAGGGAAGAGGATTTGGAGATGATATACCATGAGTACAAGGATCCATATCTTGTACTTTGTGAAACTAACATTTTCCACCCTATTTTGCTTAAATCTTTCTTGCAGGTTGAATATACTTGGAGGTTTGAGTCACACCACATTTGGCCAAGGAAGTTCTTATTTCGACTCGTCCTTCCAATCCAAGTATTCGACTATTGGTTGATCCTATGTAATGGAGGCAAAAAATTTCCTTTTGATCCAGGCGGTGCGCTGAAACACCATGAACCAAGCTATGATTCGGGACGAATCATCTTGAAGAAGGGGAAAATAATGTGATCCGGGATAGGAGATGTGATCCGGGATAGGAGCTCAAAGGAGAAGCTAAGTCACGGACGATGCAACAACATTCGACATAGGAAAATGAACAATTTCCATGTTGGAAGCTAGTCGAGACGACGAGTGGATCAACCTCATTCAAGCCGACGAAGAAAATTGTGAAATTTCAAGAATTACGGCCGTAACATATGGGAGCTCACGGCCGTAACCAACCCACTTTTGAAAACTATGATTTTGAAGAAAATTGGACTTACGGCCGTAACGCAGATTTGTCACGGCCGTAACGCAGCCTCGGATAAAAAACAAGAATTTCAGAATTGAGACTTACGGCCGTAAATAAAGTCTCATGGCCGTAAGTCCAAATTTCTTCAAAATCATAGTTTTCAACAGTGGGTTGGTTACGGCCGTGAGCTCCCATATGTTACGGCCGTAATTCTTGAAATTTCACAATTTTCTTTGTCGGATTGAATGAGGTTGATCCACTCGTCGTCTCGACTAGCTTCCAACATGGAAATTGTTCATTTTCCTATGTCGAATGTTGTTACGTCGTCCGTGACTTAACTTCTCCTTTGAGCTCCTATCCCGGATCACATCAAAACTTAATTGATAAAGCAAGTATAGCACTTAGATATAGTGTTGCACAATATAAATTGATAGAATAGAGTAAGTGCAATGTAAGTAAGTAAAAGGGATAAGAGAATGCAAACGCGATTTAAGGAGGTTCAATCAACCAACGTGATCTACGTCCCCCGTTACCGAGCTCTCCGTCACGAGCAAGGCCAAATCCACTATATTGGTAACTTGCAACAAGGAGTACCAAATCCTTAGGCGACTTACAACAAGGGGCACCTACCCTTAACCAACAATCGAGTTTTCACAAGGCTCTCGAAACCACAAGATATAATGAATTGAATTTACAATTGAAATAACTCTCTTGACAAATGATATACTCAAATTAAGTACCGAGAGAGTTAGGCTAACACTTCAATAGATAGCAATGAATTAAGCTCGAGTATTAGAGAAAAACTTTGATGCAAAAGATAATGAAAAGTTCAATGCAATCAAACAAAGTTTTTCAAATAATCTCTTGTTAAAATATTGAATCAAATTAAGTACCAAGAGATGTCACACTTGAATAATTAACAATAAGTTAAGCTCAAAGTGTTTAGGCAATGGAACTTTGATGAATCAAATGATAATGAAAATTGTAGCAAAAATAATCAAAGTTCCTTAATTGGAATTTCTCTCTTTTAAAAGATTAAAGCAAGTTTAGAACAAAGAGAGACTTACACTTCAATTCCAATATGGTGTGAAGATGTTGAAGAAGTTTAAACAATATAAAACAAAGAATCTTTACAAAAACTTTCTTTCAAAAACTTTGATGAATTTTGATAAAACAAAGTTTGGATCAATCAAAATTTTCTAATAAAGATAAATATAAATCAAGAACAATGAATTTTTCACAAGAAAGCATTTCTAAAATCTCCTCTTGGTTGTTAAAAATGAATGCAAGAGAGAAGACTATTTATAGAGCAAATTTCGCACATACTGTCTTTTGCGGTCGACCTATCGTGTTATGCGGTCGACCTCAATATAGCCGTTGCGAGAAAATAGCCGTTGGAGTTCAAAAATAGATAGTGCGGTGGACCTGAAAAAATTTGCGGTCGACCTGAAAGTGTCATGCGGTCGACCTGAAAAATCAGGATTTCAAGATTTTGATTTTTCAAGGTTTTCTGATCAAAGTTGATTTTGAAAAAAATATTTTGATGGTTTTAAAAATGTTACTTGAGCTTTATGAAGTGCATTGCCAACTATTGATGCATTAACCTTACATAAGATTGAAAAGCAATTTGTAAATGCTCAATTCTTTGTAGGCTTCATTGCTTGGTCTTCATGCTTTCCGACTTGAAATTTGATCTTGAATATCTTCGATTCTTTCTTGATCTTCTTTGCGTCTCATGTGCTTGATCACATAGTTTTGATTTATATCTTTGATAGACGATTTGAACATTGAATGCTTTGAATATTTATCATTATATGAAATACTTGAAGCACACTTGTTAGCAACACAATATATTCTTGTTTGTTATGATAAAAAAAATAAGGTCAAGTTGACCATAGGTCAACAATTTCCCCCTTTTTGATTATGACAAACAAGATGATTTGTAATGATAATATAATCAATTGAAGCGTATAATCGAAGCATAGGGAAATGAGAATAATTGATAAGTTCAATTTTAGCATATATTCCCCCTATCTTATACAAATCAATGAAGCATAATCTAGCATAAAATATAATCCTTTTCATGCATATAGATTATCCAAATCCAAGCTAAAAACAAATCATCACCATATTTTCCCCCTTTTGGCATAAGCAAAAATGTGACATTTATCCCTTAATCATGAGCATAGGTGTGATAAGCATAATAATGGGGCACAAGTAGAATATCTTGGTTGTAATCATATTCCCCCTTAGTAAAGCATTCGTAGCACGAAATGAGTTAAATGGTATAACAATGCATATCGGTGTTAAGCTATATCTTTGAGTGGTTAGATATGAATAGCATCATTTATCTCATATATAGACATGAAATTTATTTCTCTATGGTATAATCATGTATAACAAGAGTATGAGCATATAGGAAATGGGGAAAAATTTTGCTTTTTTTTTTTCATACAATACATGGATGATGCAATAAAATCATATATATTTGCGTATAAACATATCAACATATTTAGCCATATTTTTAACTTTCATTGATAATACTCAAACCTCTTTCAATATGAGAAATTCTTATAAAGTGCCAGAGGTTTTTATCAAATATGTTGATTAATAGATTTCTAAATCATTGATCATTCAAAGTCCAAGAGGTATCAAAGAAACTTACCTCATCCTC
The DNA here is from genome assembly GCA_963555705.1 of Ligustrum vulgare. Classification (NCBI taxonomy): domain Eukaryota; kingdom Viridiplantae; phylum Streptophyta; class Magnoliopsida; order Lamiales; family Oleaceae; genus Ligustrum; species Ligustrum vulgare. The sequence goes on from OY743173.1 coordinate 63,450,647, forward strand.
AATAGTCATGAAGCACATGTTGGCCACTTCATCTTGACTCTCATCTTCATATTTCTCATCATCACTTTCATCCCAAGTGGCTTGTAGAGCTTTCTTTTTGAAGAATCTTTTCTTGCTTCTACACTCGGTACTTTTGTGACCGGGTTTGTCACAATTATAGCAAACAATCTTCTCATCTTTTCCGTCTCTCTTTTGGATTCGATGATTGTTGCGAACGCCTCTCCACTTCTTGATAAGGATAGCAAGATCATCAAGTTCCTCATCACTTATGTTTGAGTTTGATGCGCATTTACCATGTGATGATTTAAGAGCAATTTCGCGGTTGGCCTCTTCTTTTCCTTTTCTTGTCCTCTCCTTTGTTTCGACATTGTTGAGCTCAAAAGTCATCAATGTTCCATAAAGCTCTTCCAATGGATGTGTGTTGACGTCTATTGTGTTTTCGATCAACGTCCTCAATGGATTCCAATCTTGGGAGAGAGACCTAAGAATTTTACTCACAAGTTCACCGTTAGTAAGTTTATGATCAAAGCCTTTAAGACCATTGACAATATCGGTAAAACGAGTAATCATGCAAGTAATGGGCTCATCTTGCTTCATAAAGAATTTTTCAAAATCTTTAAATAAAAGGTTTGTCTTAGTTTCTTTCACTTTGCTTGTACCCATGTGTGTGATTTCTAATGTATGCCAAATATCAAATGCGGAATCACATGTGCAAATATGATTAAATTCATTCTTATCCAAAGCACAATAAAGTATATTTTTTGCTCTAGCATTTAAAGTCAATCCCCTACCAAACGTATCAATGATTACTGTCAAAAAGTAAGATCCGTTTCCCCAAAAGCTAGGGTAGATACACGTGTAAAGTCCGTCACGTGTCGCAATCCTAAATAGCAACTCCCTCTATAAATAAGACACTGCTTTCATCCAAAGGGGGGTTAGCATTTTCACTCTCTTAACTGAATATTTTTACTCTCACTCCCTTTTCTCTCTTTTACACACTTATATTTTCCGCACTCAATTTATATTTGCTTAAAATGAGCACTGAATTTGGCATCGGAGTGCAAACGGGAGCCACCTCGGCCCCCTTTGCAAATTGATTGTTTGTCACAGTGCGCAGGAGATCCACGTGTTCAAGAGGGAGGAGCTGAGACGTGTTGGCCCAAGGTCCAGCCGGATTTTGTGGTCAACATTTTGGCGCCGTCTGTGGGAAACCATACTGCTAACCACGAGAACGCATGGTAAAAAGTCGCACAAAAAAAAAAGAAACCTTGAAAAAAGGTTGATAACCTCTTGAAAAAGAGATGAGAAATAATACACAAAACCTTAAAAAGGTGAAGAACCTCTTGAGAAAGAGAGGAGAAATATTACACAAAACCTTGAAAAATGGCTGATAACCTCTTGGAAAAGAGTGAAAAACCACAAAAACCTTGAGAAAAGGTGAAGAATCTCTTGAAAAAAGAGGAGAAATACTACAAAAAAAAACCTTGAAAAAGGAAGGAAACCTTTTGAGAAAGATTGGTAACAAATGTCTTGAAGAAAGGCCTCCTCGAAAGAGGGACTTTCCTTATTGCCCTAAGTGATATGGCCCCTCACATTGCCTAAGTGGCATGGCTTGTCTTATTGCCCTAAGTGGGACGGCTCAAGAAGCCCTCACATTGCCTAAGTAGCATGACTCCTCACATTTCCTAAGTGGCATGGATCCTCTTATTGCCTAAGTGGCATGGCTCCTCACATCGTCTAAGTGGCATGGATCCTCTTATTGCCTAAGTGGCGTGACTCCTCTTATTGCCCTGAGTGGTATGGCTCAAGAAGCCCTCACATTTCCTGAGTGGCATGGCTCCTCTTATTGCCTAAGTGGCATGGCCCTAAGTGGCATGGATCCTCTTATTGCCTAAGTGGCATGTCTCCTCTTATTGCCCTAAGTGACATGGCTCAAGAAGCCCTCACATTTCCTAAGTGGCATGGCTCATCTTATTGCTTAAGTGGCATGGCTCAAGAAGCCCTCACATTTCCTAAGTGGCATAGGCCCCCATATTGCCTAAGTGGCATGGCTCAAGAAGCCCTCCTTATTTCCTAAGCGACATGGCTCATACCTCTTCTGAAGGACGTCTTCCATGGACCCCTTCTGAAGGACGTCTTCCATGAACCCCTTCCAAATGACTCCTACAAGGGACTTCTTCCAAGAGAAGAACTACGTCAATTGACACCCTGAAAAGGGAGACCCCTGAACAAGGGATTTCTGAAGAACACCCTGAAATGGAAAATCTTGAACAAGGGACCCATGAAGAAGGGAACCTTAAAAAAAAGGGGGAGAGCGTAAGGTCTCCTTTATAGGGAGACTGAGCGTAGAAGGCAGCTAAGGGGTAGCTCTATCTTTCGGTAAAATTAAATAGAAAAAAGAGATCCTGAAAATGAACACCTATGGAAAATCCCCCCCCCCCTAAAAGAGGAGCGAACGTCTCATAAATTTCGCAGCAGCACAGTGTCAAAAAACCTCTGTAGTCATGTCTGATTTAAATGTCGCGGTAACGCAGACTCATGAAACAATAAAAGCTCTGCTTATTGCCGAAGCGGAACGGTTCGAAGTAACCCACATTTATTGTGCCAACATGGCAGGACTCAAACAACAATATATTATTAAGTTCGGCTTAAGTGTCTCCACGACACACGGTCTCAGAGATCCTAAATTATTAAGCTCGGCTTAAGTGTCTCCACGACACACGATCTCAAAGACCCTATATTATTAGGCTCGGCTTAAGTGTCTCCACAACACACGGTCTCAAAGACCCTATATTATTAAGTTCGGCTTAAGTGTCTCCACGACAAACGATCTCAAAGACCCTATATTATTAAGTTCAGCTTAAGTGTCTCCACGACACACGGTCTCAGAGACCCTATATTATTAAGCTCGGCTTAAGTGTCTCCGAAATGACACTGCTATAGGAGCCCTACCCACTCATCTCCAGAATGGCATGACCTCAGAATTTTTTTCTGAAATCACACCGGATAAAACATGGACGAAGTAATATGCCAACGTGATTTAGTCCGAACCTGATGTTCCGAGGTAACACCGTTACAAGTTAACAAAAGAATAAGATCATTGATCTAAGCCCTCGCTAGGGGTTGTTAACAAGCATAATTCCAAGCAAATATGAATAGCTTAGCAAACCTCCACAAATAAGGGATTTCGCCACTCAATGAAATCCATCTCGGACTAACAAACTGAGTACTTACAAACGAGGCTATAAGGCATGAATACATGGGACTCCTAGGTGGATGTCCTCCTTTAACTCCGGAGTGAATATTCTATTAGATGAGGGCGAAGCATACTTGGTTGATAAATCTATGAAGCAACCTGAAGAAGAAATTGGAATCAATTAAAGAAACAAGGGTAAATGAACTTCCATGAGCCCTATGGAGAATTAGAATTACCTTGCACACCGCTACAGGAGGAACTCCGTCCTCACTGGCTCATGGGTCGAGGCAGTATGTCCAGTACAAATTGGAGTGTTTTCACCCAGGCCATTTCACTTCGATAAACAATAAATGAAGAAAACTAGTAATCAATATCGAGAAAAGATGGTCTAAATAATTTTAGCATAAAAAAAGATTGGTCCCAAGTTACGGTTATTAAGGGTTGGTTAAACTCGCACCGGAATGAAAGTGGTCGGAGTTGTCCATGATTATCGCAATGCTTAGATCCGATGAACCCATTGATAGAATGAAGAAACATAGCTTGAAGCACAAAAGGTTCGTTCATGCAAGAGACTCCGCCACTTGATGGTTAGTACCCCGACGAAGTGGTACCTATGAAATACGTTGATCAATCTGGAGAGTAAAACTTACGACTTGTTCAAAAGAAACCTTTACCATTTAAAGGCATATCGCCCATGTTAGATTTTTAACCAAAAATGGCCCCGACATAATCACCCCGGACGTAAATAGGTGACTCACGGGGAAGTACGGGTTGTGACCCATTCAGTCAAATCTAAGCGATGGACATAAATGTCTTAAGCGCCTAGATTTGAGGGACTATCACATCCACCAGTGACTCCAAGGACCAGCACAAGCTTCGGACTATCCTATATTAACCTATGTTCATCTTATGATGGACCATCTCATATTGAATGATGATCATCTTACAATACGAACTACTTATGTAGCAGAGCAATATGTAAAATTCACATATAAAGATCAAAGGTGAAGTAGATAAAGATTCACAAAAGACAATGACAAAAACAGGCATCCTAAGCAAGAGCGCAGGAAAGGTCGGTGTCTTCAGAAGAAGGGCCACCAGTGACGTCTTAAAGGGGACTTTCCTTACTAACATCTTGAGACTTTAGGTCCTAACTAGGAAGGCCCTTACAGAGTCGCCTCCTAGGTGGTACCCGGTACGTACATGATCGAAGACCTATCTGGGGTACCTTTGTGTAATCCTTGGAACATAGATCACATTCGTCGTTATTTTCAATAAAATCAAATTCTTCTTCAGTGGTCACAACGTCTCCATATAATTTAATGAAAATCTTAAGTGAGTTACGTTAAGGATTGCACCAAGTGCTATCGGTAAACATAATGAATAGTAAAAATGCCTAAATTATTTTGTTTATAGGACAATACATCTCCACTATGCTTGAACTTTGTTAAAACAAGGGATTCTTATAAGCCTGCACTGTGATCACTGCGTATGGGTTGAACGTATTAACACCATCAATAGGAGTTCATCCAAACTAATAAATGCAGGTGTTATGGAGTATAAATCAAAAATGTTCAAATGTTTGTCAAAATCAGATCTAACCAGCAAACATGAATACCTTAAGCTACTTAGGTCTGAGGGACTATTCACTTATCTTCATACAATGCGTTTAGGGGCCGTTCGTGTTTCGAAGCATTCACACCCAAACAAATGACGCTTTCAAAAAAGCTTGTGTACACAACTATCGAATCTCGCAAAGTGACCAAAACAGCAAGCTAATTAAATCATTACGTTTATAAATGTAAAACATCATTGCACTTAAATTTTGAAAAAATATTCAAGAAATATACAATATGCAGAATGGAAAAAAATAAATACAAAGAGGATTATGGGAGAGGGACATCTTCTGAAGAGTTCTTTCCAGGTACATCCGAAGGATCAGCAGGATCATCAAGGGAATCACCCTTATCTGTATCTTGAGGTTCAGGGTACAGGGCTTCGATGGGGGACAGGTCCAAAGTTGAGAAAGCTTCCTTTACATCCCCCAAAGCCATCATGGTCCCTATATTCCCAAAGACCCTCTGCATGGCCTCATACTCTAGCGTCTCTTCAAAAGTGTCTTTAAAATTCTGGATCGCCTCGGACACCCTAGCAGTCAAAGCTCCTTCCACTCGAGCTGTAATGGTCCGCTCCAGAACCTCCGTAATCCTGGACTGCATATGCCGTTCTAGAGAGGCAAGGTCCTCCTCCCCCTTTTTCTGAGCCTCCACCTCTCTCCCCAATTTCTCAGTGACTGCCGCCACCTCAGTCTCCAGCTTAACTTTGGCTGCATTGGCTGCTGTTAAGGCCTCGGAAGCTATGGACTGAGCCCGGTTGGAGTCATCCAATTTTTTACAGAGAGACACCACATCTGCCTCGGAAGGGTGAAGATCGTGCTTTAGCTTTTCATTGTCTTCCTGAAGGCGTTTGGCCGTTACCCTATCTTCCAAGGAGGCATTGCGCGCGATGGATAGATGCTCCTTAAGATCTTTAATTTCCTTCAGCATGTTGTCCGCATGGCGAAGTGCCGTTTCGGCCTCCTTCTTGTCCCATTGGGCCTCAAGAACGGAAGACTCCACTTCATTGATTAAAGCCAAAGCCCTAACATTCATGGCTTTAGCAGCAAGCAGCTTCCGGGTTGTTGGGACACTTGAGGAAAAAGCAGACTAGCCCTCCGTCCAGAATTGACTTGTAGCTAGAGCAGCTTTGGCAGGCGAAGAGTCAGGGGAGTCAAGGAGACTAAATCGAAATCCACATCTCTGGGAAGGACAGTGGCTTTAATCCCTGCGAGCTCGTCAGCCACAGCCTGAGTCACTTCATATTGAAGGCCCGGAACAGATACCTCGGCTCATTAATTGGATCCGATAACTCCGACAGAGGAGGAGGAAGTTTGGAAGAAGCCTATGTCCCCCTCTTTAACCTTTTCAGAGGGAGGATTTCCTCCTCTGAACCGGACTCAGTAATGTCCTCGGAAGAAATGTCTTTTGAAGCGCCCTCCCTAGTCACCTTCTCCCTTCTGTGACCTCCTCTTTCTGACCTCTTTCATTTTCCTTTAGGGAGGCCCCTTTGGGGATCACCTCCTTCGATAACGCTTGGAGGATGGGGGCCAATAGGTAGCGAGGCAGGTGGCGTCAGGGCAGGGAGGGAACCCTTTGGCTCTACAATAGGCACCTCGGAAACTTGTTTAGCCACCTCCTCATGAAGTGTGGCCAACATTGATTTCTGTTTCTTTTCCACCTCGCTACCGTGACGAAGGAGGGGAGGGACCTTCTTAACCATAAGCCCTTTTAAGGAGATTTTTGGGAAGTCCTTGGAACCTTCTAGGGATAGGACTGATCAGTCTTAACAAGTCAAAATCTGGAATGTATAAAAAATAAAATAAAATAGATATATATATATATATACATACACACACACACACACACAAATGTGTATGTATGCTTAACGTAACGTACCCATCACTCACATAAGACCGTGCTTAACAAACAGCTTATTTTGCTGGATGACTTGCTGGAAGGTGCCTTTGTAGGCAAAGAGACGCCTCACCAATGGTAAGTAAGCGTCAGAGAGCAAGGAGGCGAAGTTAGGCCCTGAAGTAATAAACAAAACAAAGAAATGCGCCATATTATGAACAGAAGAGGAGAAACATGAATAAATAGCACACCCATATAAAAACAACAATAGCAAATAATCATGACACAAGATGATAGCAGCGTTGATGGTAAACTGAACAAAACAAAGTAAGACTCACGCGGAGAGGAAAGAGTTCGAGGAACAGTGATTTCAGGAGTATGGTCAATAGGCGAGTTTTGCCACTCTCCTGTGACTCAGAACCACTAGCTCCTCTAGTTTTTTATGGAGGTGGGATGCCCAATAATGATGGGAGGGTAGGAACCTCGGGGAGATAAGTAGTACCAATCCTTTATGTCAGCCCTCACATCCTTATCTCTCTTGGCGAACTTGTTTAAAGTGTACAGTGTGTGGATGATGCTTATGGAGATGGGAGAATCTGGGTTGACTTCTTGCCACACCAGCCAGGCACCAACTGCTTGCGTCCAGAAGTTTGGGGCCACTTGATATGGGCACAGGTTATAGCTCATAAGTAATGCCCTGAAGAAAGGGTGGAGTGGAAGCCTCATCCCGCATGACAGGACATCATAACAAATTGCCACATAACCTGGCGGAGGACTGCAGCGTCGGCAGGAAGGCGTTGGACGTACCAATTTGATCTCCTCAAGTAACCTAAACCTTGAAGGAGTGCCCGCCAAATCAATGCTCCGGATTTCAGACACAACCTCGCTACTCTCCCAAGAATCCGAGTTTGGTTCAGGGTCCACGTGGTACCCCGACACCTTGTTCACATAATCCACCCACACCTCAACTTGTGTGATTTCCTCCTCAGATAGCCCCATTTCCTCTCTATGCACCCTAAAAGGGGCCCTTGCGCCTAAGTCAAGATCATGTGGGTCAGAAGAAGAGCCAGCTGTTCCTTCTCTCCCCATATTCTATCACGTTTGCTTCGGAGTTCTCTCAGCGCAGATTCCTCTTCAGCGGATAGGTGGGCCACGTAAGTTTGGTTCTCCTCTTCTTCGCTGTCAGAATCACCCAAATAAATTATACCACTGCATTTCCTATTCCTCCTCTTAATATGCTCCCTAAAGAAGTGGGAACTAAAAATCGACAAAGACAATGGGCAGAAACCTCTGATAGGAATCGCCATTGCCAACAGTTCCTGTGAACCCGTTCCCCCAACTCTTTTCATTTATTCTTAAAAATGGGCCAGACTCACCAAAAGGAAAACAAAATGCAAAACAAAATTTTCAAACTCACACTAGAAGATTATAAATGAAAAAGTTTTCTTTGCACCTACAAAGGAAAAAAAAAATTACCTTCAAAAATGGACGTTCAAGATTGTATACATGGAGCGAAGAACGTGCCAATGGAGAGTGTAGAACGATAGAGACGGGTTGCTGGGTAAAAAGCCCTTGAAGAGATACTGAAAGACTTGCAATAATGAAAGAGGCGCTGCAACTTCTTGCGGAGGTGTCACTACGAAAATTCTAAGAACACGGTAAAGGAGAAACAATGAGAAGAAGAAGGCTTTATAGGGGACCCAATAAACCAAGATCATTGGCCTTTGAGTCGCATGATTCATATGGGTAAACCCGCGTCTCTTGGGAAATAGGCTAATCAAAGCGCCAACTGTCGGAAGAAGGAAGAAGACCATTCAGTAACCGCAATGTGTGCCACGCACGGCAGGGTGTCACCTCCCATCCCTTTCATATTCCTTGGAAACTGATACTAGTAGCCTCCTTATATTAAATGCGCCGCCTAAAGAGGCATACTAGTATACTACCGACTTTCTCCTGAGAGGGAAACCAGGAGTAGGAGGTCGACTTTACTTTGAATCCGAGCATCCCCTAAGAAATGTCATTCTGAGCCTTAAGCTTGCAGAGCCACATGATGGCTCCTAGCTAAAGGGCGGCAGAATAATTATAAAATATTGGATGTAACGGAGGACGAATTTTGGGCAAAATCGCAATCATATAGCTGTCTAATTACAGAACGCTATTAGGACAAAACTAGTGCTTCGAACCCATGACAAATCCTATCCGCCCATGAATGACCGCATCAGATTTGAGGGACTAGTGTTGAGACCAAGCCCAAAATGGAGTACAGTGAACCACCAGCGAGGTCCCAATAGAGGCCCAATAAACCTTGGTCCATGGCTGAAGCTTAGGATATTTCCTTGGGTCAACTGCCGAGGTGGTACAACGCATGAACTTCTTTAGCCGGACTGGTTTATGACTAGCCGAGATGTTTTATGTTTAGCCGAGGCGCTACCATGGATGAATGATGGGACAATGGATGAAGTCAAAGATGTGACACTGCTTTTATCAAAAAGTGGCATGCGCCCATCCCCTATCAAACGTAGCAATTATTACTGTCAAAAAGTAATATTTGTTTCCCCAAAAGCTAGGGTAGATACACGTGTAAAGTCCGTCACGTGTCGCAATCCTAAACAGCAACTCCCTTTATAAATAAGACACTACTTTCATCCAAAGGGGGGTTAGCATTTTCTCTCTCTTAACTGAATATTTTTACTCTCACTCCATTTTCTCTCTTTTACACACTTATATTTCCCACACTTAATTTATATTTGCTTGAAATGAGCACTGACTTTGGCATTGGAGTGCAAACCGGAGCCACCTCGGCCCCCTTTGCAAACTGATTGTTTATCACAGTGCGCAGGAGATCTACGTATTCAAGAGGGAGGAGTCGAGACGTGTTGGTTCAAGGTCCAACTGAATTTTGTGGTCAACAGTAACCATATTAATCAATCACCATTTACATAGCAAAAGGAAGAGGAATGCTCGGGAAAAATGCACTATACCTTCCACTATTTCAGCTTTCGTCATTGGGCAAGTGGTGCAAACCAGATCTGTGTCCTTTTATCAATGTTGAAGCTTTTGCAACAATGTTGAAACCTGCGATAGTGGTGGCCCCAAGCTCTCAGGTTCCGACTGTATGATTGTCGCAGTAGCCAAATGAGGTTTTCGCCGGGAGAGTGGAGTGTTGAAGCTTCTATAACAATTTTAAGCCCCTACAACCATGGTAGCCAGGAGCTCTCAGGTATTAACTTTCTGAATTTTGCCGTCGCCGAAAATGGTTGTCGTCGGGGAGTGGAGACGTAGGTTCAATGGAAGAACGAAGAGGGAAAGAAAGAATATGGCTGGTTCCGATCCATTTACCCCTTTTGATTTGCAATTAACAGATTTGATTTTTAACAATATATCGTGAATAATTGGACAAGACAATATATCGTGAAATTTGCTTCATCTCGCAGGAACTCCTCTTTTTGTTGTACACTAGTTTGTACAAATCTATGTACAAGGAACATATTTGTTCCTCCTCTTCTTCTTCTCGACGCGTCATTTCCTCTGGTATATATAATAATTTCCCATAAATTAAGCAAAAACTCTCTTATTAGGACTATATACAAAACCAAGAATTTAAAGCCCCCAATTTTTTTAGTCTCCCATCTGCAATTATAGTTGAGAGAGTACTCAGATGAATGATACGACATCGCAGTATATGGACAAGCAGATCATGGATCTATCCAATTCTCAGACCAATAATAATGAAGATTTCATCGATTTCATAAACCGCCCATTGGAAGATCATGATCGGATAAAAAATGGTATTGTTCCGAGTTACGAATTCCTGTCGATACGACCCACAGGTGGATCGTCGCCGCCCCTGCGTTCTTTGAATTTTGATTCTGGAAATGACGATGCGCCGATCAGGACATGGAATTCTTTGGATTCTAAGACTAACTCTTCCGTCAGAGTATTGTCTCTAAACTATCCCTTCTTTATGAGTTTCACTTTTATATATAAAATACACGTGTCTATGATAATTATTTACCTATACTCGTGGGGTGGGTTGCTTAGTTTTGATTGCTGAATGAAAAGCCGTTAAGTCTTACTGTTTTTGTTCTTATTAGTGAAAACGATAACAGTGAACTAGTTGTTTGTTAAAAACTTGTAATGGGCATCTTGGACTTAGTTAGGAAAATGAATGGGAATTTTACAATTCGTAGTTTCATATAGAGTTTTATATTTCCTGTGACGATTGCCATTGGGTTTAGAATGGTCTGAACTGCAATCAATATTTGCTTGTTTGGAGTTTCTTATGATCATATATGGACTAATAGTTTCTCAAGAGTTTTTATTTCATTTTCAAACTATTATTGACATTTTATTAATGCATTTTGGAAGTATTTCTGAGAGGGAATTCTTCTGTTACTAATGCTTATTAGATCCTTAGCTGGCATGATGTTTAGGGAATTAATTACTTCATAGTTTCAGTGCATTCTATCTGCTGAGAATTTTATTTTATCTTGTGTCTGATGGAGCTTTAGTGAAGTGAATCTAATCTTATGATGAGATTGGAAAGTTAAATTGTCAATTGCTAGCTGAGTTGTTTTAGGTACTATAATCTGATGATTCTCTTATTGCAATTTTCCTGTTCATTCAGAATTATAGCTCTCTTGACGGCATTGAACCTGCCAAAGACATTTTAGAGAAGGATCGCAATGTCATCGATGCGTCCTTGGTTTCTGAGATCGATAGAGCAATGAAGAAGTATGCTGATAATCTGATGCATGCGTTGGATGGTGTCAGTGCACGACTATCCCAGTTGGAGACGAAGACCCGCTACCTTGAAAATTCTATGGATGATCTGAAGGTGTCTGTTGGAAACAATCACGGGAGTGCGGATGGAAAATTAAGACAGCTGGAGAATATACTCAGAGAGGTACCTTGGTTACAAGTTTGGTACATTTTCTTGTTCAGGTTAAAATCTCATGTTCCATGTGAATGCCAGAGGGAAAAAAACCTCTTTGACCACATTTTACTGTCATGAATTTTCATTAAAGCACAATGGAATATGTCATGCAAAACTCATAGAGAATATACCTGTAGTTAATTTTTAATGGCCTTCGCATTTAAAAATATGCAGAGGGGCATATTTGAAAAGGCCTTTGCTACTTAAAGGCCCTTTCCCCTAGTTTATAATCGTCACTGGTGCCATCACTTTTAGGTAGTGTTTGCTAAAGGTTAAATTCTATGCTTATAACATGTTTAAACTGCTATTTAAATCATTCCTTCTTCTGGTTATCAAAAAATTACCTGCAGGTGCAAAATGGTGTGCATTTTATAAAGGATAAACAAGAAATGGTAGAAGCTCAACTGCAGATTGCTAAGCTGCAAGCTTCAAAGGTTGAACAGCAAGTTGAAAACCCCAAAACTGCACACACTGATTCTACCCAGCCTGAAGTATCTGCTCATCATCATCATCAATCTCACCAGCAGCTTTCTGCTGTTCCTCCTATGCAGCCACCTCCAACTCTCTCTTTACCTAATGCTCCTCCTCAACTGCCTCCCCAGCAGAATCTACCACCTCAAGTTCAGCTTCCCAACCAGTATTCTCAAAACAAAGTTCCACCACCTCACACAGAGTCTTACTTACCACCACCTGGCCAAACTCCAGAAATCCCAAGCCAGCAATACCAAATACCTCCATTGCAGCCACTGCAGATCACCCCTCCATCAATGCCACTACAGCAACAATATCAGCCACCACCTCAGCAACACTACTCTCAGCAACCTCCACCTCCTCAACAACAGTATTCTCAGCAATTTACACCTCCTAAATCACACACTGCGATTCCCCCTGTCAATCCCTCTCAACCTCAGCTGCCACGTCATAATGAAGAGACACCTTATGTACATCCACCTACTTACCCACCAACCATTCGCCCACTTGGGCCAGCTCCTCCTCATTCCTCCAGTGGAGCTCCTCCCTCTCAACAGCTTTACGGACCTCCACTCAACATGTATGACCCTCCATCTAGCAGACCAAATTCAGTATATTCTGGTTCTTTTGATCCATCATCTGGTCCGGTTGAACCTTATTATAGTGGCTCGCCTGCACATTATGGCAGTGGCTCCCCTGTGAAACCACAGCACCATTCTTCTTCTATGCTGGGCCAGAGTGGTGGAGGTGGTTATCCACAATTGCCTACTGCTCAAATATTACCTCAGGCACTTCCTACAGCCTCTGGAGTTGGTAGTGGGTCCGGTTCTACTGGTAGTGGAAACAGGGTTCCTGTTGACGATGTGGTTGACAAAGTGACAAGTATGGGATTTTCAAGAGACCAAGCGAGGGCAACTGTCCAGAAGTTGACAGAGAGTGGACAATCAGTAGACTTGAATATAGTGTTGGACAAGTTGATGAACGATGGAGGTGGCCAGGGTCCACGAGGTTGGTTTGGTCGTTAACAGGTTTCTTCTGAACTAATTGTTTGTGAATCAACTTTGCTGGAAGGAGACAATTGCTCATTATTTGAGATATATTCTTGTAACTTTCTGTTTTCGTTTCCCCCTTTTTTTGTTGCTTCAGTTGTCTATATCCATTGTTGGTTCCTTCTGATTTTATAGATCCTTAATATGCTTCAAGAGTGTATATATATCATTGCCCCTTCCCTGTTGTCAAACCTTACAATGGTTAGATTTGTATGCCTGTAGAGGCTCTTCTAATAATTTCTTATTATACACGTCCAGCTCTTCTAATAATTTCTTATTCCAGCATATTCTAGTTTATAAATGGAATTATACAGGTTTTCAAATGTTGATCACTGGTTCCAAGAAATTGATGTATGGGATTTATATGGGTAGTTGTTCATTGGTGGTTCGATTTTTTCGATTTGGAAGAGAACCAAGGCAATTACCATGGAACCGTAGCTATGGGATCAAATCCAATGATTTGGCTTGGTTCGGTTTGATTTGATTTCAAAACCAAAATTTTCAAATAATTATGACCAATTATAGTACAAAGTTTAATCATGGAATATATGCTCACGTTCATATCAAAACGTTAAGCATCATTCAATGAGTCAATGAGGAGTTTTCATCTTCAGATGGTATATTCGAAAAATTTATGCCCCAGATTAACAAATAGAAATACTAAATATTGATTGGGTTAACAATTTTCATCTTTGGGCAATATCCATTAAATTTATTCACCAAAGTAAAATAATAAAAAATGCTTAATGCAAATGTCAATAGGGTTGAAAGTATAAAACCTATTCTTAGTTTCTAGTTCCTAGAATCAAAATCAAACAAAAAAACCATGTAAAATTCTTTGAGAGACGATTTTACTTAAAATGTAATTGGATCCCTTAACAGGCCCAACGAGCTGCGTGTTTGGTTCATCTATGTCCAGAGACGAATTTGGATTGGTATGGCCAGGTTGCTTGATGAAATAAGCCAAGAGAGGGATGGAAGTCCTGTCAGGCCGAAAGATAAAGAGTGAAGTGGCAATGGGGAGGCTGATAATCAGGATGCCGACTAGTGTAAGTTCGGTGAGGCTAAGTAGGGTTATATATATATATATATATATATATATATATATATATATATCATCACTTACAAATTGATGTGTGTATATATATGATGTGGTGAGATATGATTGAATCATAATTTCTTTAAAAAAAAAAAAAGCATCACAACTCCCTCCTTGACATTTCATCAATTTGTGATTTTGTAACTCTTTATATACAAGTAGCATTATACAGAAAGTAATGGAGTGGTGGGTGATGATAGATAGCACCTGGCTTGTTGATTGGCCCCTTTTTGGGAAGCTTACAAATCTTCACACTACCTTGGTAGAGGCATTGTGGCTGATCCAAATGTAGCTTTTGATAGTCACTTATCATTTAATGTACTTACATTTTCAAATAGACTGGTGTTATATAATACACAACTTGTAGTTTTGATTATAAAGATTGTGTTGAATAGTTGATTATCATAGCATGGGATTGAATGACTTCACATGCGTATTTTAGACGAGCTAAAATTATTTGTTTTAAAGAAAACAGAGAAACTTTAATTTAGAATCACATCTTAGGAAAAAGTAAAAACAAAGTGCTTGTTTGACTCTACTTAAATAAAATCTCATTTCTCTCATAATTATTTTTAACCACACATTCACACGATAAAACATTTTGCACATAAACGCAAAATTTTCAAAATCCTCCAACGTGTGTGCCAACTTCACGACTAAAGCTCTTTCCCTTTTCACTAATCCAAATCTTACTTTTAGGCATAACAATAGCCTATTTCCACGCGAGTTAAATAGACTGATCATATTTCCTACTTTTTAACTACACATTCTCTAAAAAGCAATTTCTCTTTATAATGTCCATCAAACTGGGGCTAATTTTCATATGGAGATATTCATAGCATCGGATTTGGGTTCATCATCCGTAATGAGGTTGCAACCTTTATCCGTGGTAAAACCATGCTGATCAAAGGAAGATATGGTCCCAACATAGCAGAAGCAATGGGTATTCATGAAGCATTAAATTAGATCAAAGCTTGGGCATTAAGAGATACCATTGTCGAGATGAATGCTCAGTTAGTTTATAACGCTCTTCAACGTCCTCTACCCAATCTTTCACATTTTGGTCTGATAATTCACGAATGTCGAAAGCTATGCAACGATATAAACAATATATCCTTTTCTTGTATCCATCGATATGTGAACTTTGCTGCCCATCGATTGGTTCGAATAGCTAGTTCTATATTAGACCCTTTTAAGTGGGAAGAGACTCACCCTCCACTGATTTCTGATGTAATAATTTGTTTAAATGCAAGTAGTAAATGAATTTTCCTTCATTACAAAAAAATTAAATAAATAAATAAAGTCTTGAACGTGTCAAATCGGTCCATTCGGCATCATTTATGAGATTGGATTCACCTGGGCATATAATTAGTGGGCCAATTGAATTTGACTTATGGACGGCCCAATTTGCACTTTTTGGACGGTTGGGAATTACGAATATTTAAGATATAATTATACTCTCTATTACTTTTATATCCCTTATTAATAGAATTTTATTTACATTAATATTTTATTTGAATATTACTTTTACTTTTTCTTTTTTCTTTAAACTCTACAATATTTTCATTAATACTGTTTCACCAACGCTATGTCACCTCCTTTTTTCACTATGAGGATCTACTGACCTACTCTAGATAAATGTGTTGTTGGAAGATGTCAGGATTGAATTTTCATCAATTCAACGTGTTTTATGAAATGCCTTACTGAATATAATAAAAAGTATCATAAAAAGTTGAAAATATCAAAGTGTGATACTAAAATTCCACCTAATAAGTAACATAAAAATTTGAAATATATCAAGTTGTAATATCAATCAAAAATTTTAAAAATATTTTAATTATCATATTGTGATACTTTAAAAGTATCATAAGTACCATATTTTAAATATGATATTTGTTTTGAACGTAAATTTCTGTATAAAAAAAAAAAAAAAAATCTTTTTTAAGTATTAATCATTGATATTTTAGAAGTACGTGAGTTTCAATTATGATATAAAAAATTGAGTATTTGTACAAATGCACCAATATTTAATTTAGCATCTAGCTCTGTTTGTTAAAAGTTTTGTGTTTAAAATATATTTTTTAGATAAAATGTGTGATTGAAAAATGGAGTGAGAAAATGTGTGCTCTTCATAAGTTATTTGAGAAATTATGTTATAAAAAACATGTTTGTCAAACAGATGCTAAGAAATTTAAAAGTACACTTCCAAACACTTAAGTATTGAGTTGACGATATAGTTACACTCATGTCCAGATCAATGTATTATATTTGTACCGTCGAACTTTTTATTACACCGTTCTTTTACGCAATGATTATAATTTATAAATCAATTTATAAATAAAACAATTTCTCAAACTACTTTTAACTATACATATTTTTTTCTTCAATTTTCAATCACACATCTACTTAGAAAATACCAAAAAAAAAAAAAAAAAAAAATTCCTACAACTGCCGCCAAACACTTCGTGAAAAAATGTGTCTAATCTATATTAGTTAGACTGACCATCTTAAAGACTAACCATTCTCAATCAAACGATCAAACTAGAAGGCATAGAAACAAGAAAATAAAAAAGCATTTGGTCATTGAGATGTTAACATCACCTAATGCTCTGTTTAGTAATACTGTAGCAGTTTATAAACGATTTTTTTACTATTTAAAAAGTAAGATGTGTGGTTGAAAAGTGAAGAGAGAAAATTTAGATAATTAAAAAGTGATTTGAAAAATTGTGTTGTTAATAAATTGATTTATAAATTGTAATAATTACGTTAAAGAACACACTATAAGTTTTCGTTGTCCATGATCACGTTATATTTAATCTATAATAGTTTGGCAGTTTATACTCGAATAAGAATAGTTTGTTCAATTCGTTCACTATAATTTAGGGTTGTTTTGGGCCGTAATCCTAAATGATGAAAATATCGATTACATCTCCTGAAGTTTTTTCTCATTGTAAAAATATTGATATCACTATTATATATAAGATTTACTTTCAAATTCACTATTCCTAAGGCCGAAATACGACTTTCCCTTTCCAACCAAAAACGCTTTCTCTTCAAATCACAGCAAAGCGAACGGTGTTGCTTCTGAGGGATAAAAAAGGTTAGAAACTTCCAGACTCTCTTCTCGGTTCTCTCCGCCTCTTCCGCTGATTTCTATTGTTATGGTATAATCCTTCCATTTCCTACCTCTGATTTGCTTGTTTTGTTCGAGCTTTAGAGTGCTACTGTTGCTAGGTTAGGTTAAGCTCTTTACCTTATAATTTTCGGTGTGTCGGCGTTGGAAATCTTCGATTCATTTTTTTTTTTTCATGTTCGTTTTTCTTTGTTGGGGAAAAACTCTAGATCAAACATGTGCAATGTTTTTTACTTCATGTCCTTATTTTTCTTGGTGTATTGATGTTCGATTCATATATATATATATATTTTGAAATTTTCGTTTTGATTTTGTGAGCCTAAATCTCCATATCTATTCATATGCTTTGTAAGCTAAAAAATCCAAATCTCCTTCTGCTTATTTTTTATTTTATTTTGGATAGCAGTAACTTTTGGAATTTCATTGTTCTTATACTATTTTGATATTTTTTGAGTTTTTAGTTCCATTGTTTTCGAAGTTCTACTTTTCCTTCCTTTCAAACCTTCAATTGTATTTTCCTTCATTTGTTTATAAATATGCTCTGTCATGTGCATGTTTGCCTACTATTAAAAATAATAATTATAAACAAGTGTGCTTATTTGTAAATATTAAAATAGTATTTTTTGTGTTCATCAAAATTGAAAATGAGAATTTTGTTACTCCCGAATCAATAATAAGGTTCAGATATTAAATATTCATTTTTTTTAATTAAAAATGTTATTTATCAATTGAGTTTAGACAGACAGATAGATCCTCAATCAATGGGTACTTTTGGTGAATGGTAAATATAGTCAACCTATGCATTCTTATGATTTGTGAAGAAATTTGTATTATACTGGACAAAACTATTAATCCATCTGCTATTTTGGTTCTATAACATTTTGCTATTTATTTATTTATATAATCCATCTTGAGTTAGCAGTAATAGTCTGATGAGTTTGTTTCTTCATAGTTTAAGTTAAGAATGCCCATATCCTTTCAGAATGCACTACTTGAGTTCCCAAGTTTTGTAAAGGCACAAAGAACAAGAGTCTCTGGTACTTTGTATAATCTTACACTTGAGGTTATTGAATCCGAAAAGAAGAAACTTTTATGAAGCAAAGGTTTGGGTTAAGCCATGGATGAACTTTAAGGAGAATTCAAGCATGTCGGAGGTGTTCCTTTCTCCTCTGATTTGGGTGTCAACAAGTAGTTAGCCAACCTCAATGTTTCTTAATTTTAAAAACTCATTGTTAAATATGGGTACCTATGATTTTTCCCCAATATGTATATGATTTTCCCCCAATATGTATATGATTTTCATTGTAGATTTTTATTATTTTAGGATGTTTCCTAGCTGAAGAGACTAAGCAGGTTTTGTCAGATCTTGAAGGAATGTTTTATTGAGATTTTTATTCCTTTATCTTTTCCTATAATTTTAAGCTTCACTCAAATTTCGATTTCTTTGGGAATCATAATATGTTACTGACACTAATTATTTTATGTTTTCAAAGGATATTATGCTGACTATATTAACCAAAACAGGTTTCGATCCTTAAAGTTTTTAGGCATGATACTTTCTTCTGCTCAAGGGGCTTATGCTTTTTTGGAGCTTTTGGTTGGTCCAGCATATGTACAGGAGCAAAGGTCCAGAATAAATATGCAAATGAAGTCAGTAGTATTCTAAACCAAATAATTGATATATATATATACTTGATGCATGGATAAGTAATCAATTGCATCAGCTGCTGAGGACTTGTACATCATCACAATATTTAGGAAATATCTAGAAAACTATTCTCCAACCTTTTGATTACAACGCTTTGTTCATTTGTACTTTTCTGTTGATTTCTTGTGCATCATATTCAACGCTTTTTTGTTGTGGTGATGAATTGTGCAAGTAAAAATATTTCTCTTCTATTTTACGCTGAAGCAACCATTCAGGTAGTAAAGAAGCCAAATCGAGCTTTTGGGGCGTTGTTGGGGAATTCAACTAAGAGGAAGTATGATCCTAATAAAAGAGTGTCTTGTGACGTTATTAAATTTAAAATTCTCCTTTATTAAATTTAAAATTAACCTACTTCATCACTGGCTTCTTAAGGTAAATAATAGTATGTGTGCTTGCATGTGGAAGTTGTATGATATATACACTTATTTGGCTTGAGAATTTGACAGGCAGTAGAATTTTGAAACATCGTGAATGGTCCTTGGATTTTTGTGATATTTCCATGGACGGAGGTCGGGTCTTAGTTGGTTTCTTCTTCAGGATCATGAAAGTTCTTTTTACCTTGTCTATTTTTAGGAACATGAAGAAACCAAACTAGAACAGATGAAATCTTCAGTGAATCTTCCGTTCTATACATTCTCAGGAAAGGATGAACGGTTGCAATCAGATGTTATAGAATCTGCTAAGCCATTGGAAGTTCCACAACAGGTAGAAGCTGTTCCTACTCCTGCGACTGGCTCAAAGATGGGAAACGTTATTTTTTTGAGTGATAATTTGGATATGGAGGAATCTGGAAATGGTGAGACAGAAGCTCTTGCTAATGATCCGCTGAAACAGCATGATAACACAACAGGTTCTGTTGAGGGAATTGATGAGGAAGATGTACCCATGTCTCTCTCTGATCTGTCCTCCAGCTTCCAGAAGTGCTTTCTAGCATCAAATCAAACACGAAAATCCAAAGCAGCTGGTAAATCTCAACAGTTCGATTTCCTGTAGGTGAAACCCTTCGAGTTTGAAGCTGCATGAAAGCAGGTAAAATTCGGGGAAGATAACAGGAGAGAAAAAACCAAAGAGCAGGAGCTTCTTATCTTTAATTATTATTATTATTATTATTATTATTATTATTATTATTATTATTATTATTATTATTATTATTATTATAAAATAGAGTAAAAAATGCGAGATCAACTTCATTTTTTACCAATTTATTGTTGTGTACTTGAATTTTTAACATTCTGTTATTATCTTTTGGTTAGGAATTTGAAAAAGAAATGTGTTTTTTAGATTACAGTTTGTCTTCCTATATGAAGCTGAAATTAGCAAAAGGCTTTATTAAATCCTTTTATTCATAAAAGCCTTTCGGGTTGTTCTTGGCGAGGAAGGGGTGTCTCTGATACGGGCACTTGGGTTACATGGAGGTTTGTTGTCTAGATTTTCTGATGAAAATTGTGATAGAACAATTTAAAAAGTGAAACAGAAATCAGATTTCTATATTTCAGTTCATGATTGTGATAAAGTTTACACCTATAAATTTTCAATTTGAATTCATTCATAGCCTGCATAACTCAGATATTGATTCATGTGAACATTTACTTAGTCAATTACCTCTTATTAATTGTGGGATTACACTATGATTAGCAGAAGTAAGCAATGGCCACCAGCATAACTTCGGGAATTGGACTTCTGCATGACGAGCCTATTTTCTGTCTGGTATTGGCATCCCAAAATGCATTCAGAAAGATCATTCTTGGTATGGTACAAAGGCCTCTGTGTTATAATTTACTTTATGGAGCTAAAGAGGAACAATATAGATTGGTATTCTAATAACTTTACCTCTGGTTTATTGGTTTAGACAGATGAAAAAACATATGCTAAACATTATTTGAAGGAAAATTTACTAATCTAGAAGATTTTTTTCTAATACTAATTAGTGGTAAGCTTATTTATTGTATTTAGCATAATCCATTTCCTATTTTGTTTATTTTCCGAAAAGAAATCTTATCATATCATTTTCAGCTTCTCTGGTTGCTAAGATTGATCATAGCTCGTGAAAACTTGTTTTTTTGTTTATATTTTGCTGAAAGAATCTAGAATTACTTATCAGGCTACAATTCATGTGATGATTGTGGTCCATTTTTTTTTTAAATAACTAGAACTTATGCCAGATTCATGTTTCATTTCTAGGTCTCACGGGGTTCCCAATGTCTTGTGGATTCATTCAAGTAGCCATTTCCAATCTCTAGCTAATGAGAGTCAGCATAGGCACCACAAGAGCAATCATATCATGCTTGAGAGATGGTTCTATAAAGTGTTTTGATTTCTCTGTTATTGGTAGTGGAATAGCTGGCCTTCAGTATGCTCTTGAGGTTGCAAAACATGGAACTGTTACAGTGATAACTAAGGCCTATCCCCATGAGAGCAACACAGATTATGCACAGGGTGGCGCCAGTCTTATTGTTCCATCAGATTCAGTAGCACATGTTGGATGCAATAGTGGCTGGAGCTTACCCATGTGATGAGGAGACTGTTCGTGTAAGTTGTCGAATCAAGTCCTTTTCATTCTTCTCTATTTTATTTTATTTTTTTGTGTCAGAACACACAATGACTTTTCCGACCGATTGTGTTGTTTTACCTGAATTGCTTACTCCTCCACGCCCTCTTAAAAACATTCAAATGATATGAAACATTGCCTTTGAACTTTGATGAGTTTAGCCCCAGTCTCAACTATAAGAGCAGTAGTAATCAAAACAAAACTAAAAACATGTAAAGCACCCATATAGATTTCTAGCAAGGTGACCTTTTACATATATGGATTATCCAATTTTAGGTAGGTTGGTAAGTAGTTGAGGGGGGGGGGGGGGGGGGTAGGTTAATAAGTGGCTAAGGGGACAAGTGAGAGTACCATTAGGCTTCACACAGTCGAACGGGAATGAGGTTATTTCCAACATCAATGTTTAATTGATTTTCTATGTAATAATTTATGTTCAAGACCTGTGAAGCTTAGACACGGCAAAAGTGGCGGAGTACTCGTGTTGACACGACATGATTACGAGTATGGGATCCGGACTGGATCCTACAATTTCAAATTAGACACGGCTGGAAAAAATATCCACTGTTGCGTGAAGAAGAAGAAGAGAGAACCTAGCTGCCGCATGAAGAAGAAGAGAATACTTTGCGGGTTGCGGAGAAGACGAACAGGACAGAAACTTACATGCGTGCAATGAAGAAGAAGACTGAAGACTTGGGCTTTTAAAATGGGTTATTAAAATTGTGAACTGGTGCAATGAAGAAGAAGACAGAAGACCTGCGCTTTTAAAATGGGTTATTAAATTGTGAATTGGGCTTGTAAATTGGACTCTTAAATTGGGTTTGTAAATTGAACTTTTAAATTTAGATTTGGGGCTTTTTTGGGCTATTCACATTTTAATTGTAAATTTATTATTCAATTTCATACTTTTTTTTTCTTTTTTCTATTTTTGTCATGTTATTTTATACATTGTACAATTTATTTTTTATTTTAATTTTAATATATGAAGTTTGAGAAAAGAAAAAGTTAATGTATGAAAAATCGTACCCACGTAGTCGTGTCCAAAATTTGGACTCTTTTTGATAATGTCCCCGTATCCTAAATTTTAGAAAAAGAAGGATCCGACATTTGGATCCGTACCCGTACCCGACTCTCATGTTTGTGTTCGAGCATCATAGTTCAAGACCAGCAGTTGGAAATTTCACACCTTAGACATTGAAGTATTTTTTCATCTACTCATTCCACTCATTTCATTTTTTCCACCTTTCATAAGTTTGGCTATATTTTCTAGGTGGACTGCTCCGAAGGACCTATGAAGCAAGAAATTCTGACATACCTTAGTGTAGATAAAATAGCGAGAGGAATGTAATTTCACTTGTACTTTTTAGTTTATCTATTAAAAGTTAATGAAATAGTCTACTATGTTATTGTGAAGGTAAAAGTTTTATAAAACCAAAAATACTTTTAATATCAATTTAATTTGTACATACAAATAACTATTTCTTCATTTTCAATTCCACGGGAATAAACACAAATATGAAACGTTTCGTGCAATGCACGTATTGTTTACTAGTGTTATTATAAATTCAAATTTATTTTATTAAAAAAAAAAAAAGAACACAAGCTGGGTTTTCTTTCTTTCTCCTATCAGTATCACATCAAATCAATCACTATTAGTTTTCACACTTTGGACTTGGGCGGTCGGGTATCTAGTATTGGGCCACCTGCACCTGACTAAAGGGATTGGAAAAAGTATATAACTATACAACTAAAACTTTCAATTTTTAAACATCACAAATTTAAATTTTTTTAAAAAAAATCAGGTACTAATTAGTTAATTAATTAATATAATATTATAATAATTATAATGAGTTGTTAAACAAAGACTAATATTAAATAATAAAATCAAAACAATACATAATCCACAACAACTTTATCCCAACCCCGAACTCACCCCACCCACCCTGACACCCCACCCACCCCGACCTCGCCCCACCCCATTAAAAAAAGAAATTTCCTTCTACTTTTTCACACTCACCCCCACCCCCACCCCCAACACCACCTTACCCACCCCACCCCCACTCCTCCCCAACCCAACCCCGCCCACCCACCCACCCAACCACCCCGCCACCACTCACCCACCACAAGAATGATTTTAATTCTATTTTTTTCTCTTCTCATCTCACCCACCCCACCCCACCCCACCCCACCCCACCCCACCCCACCCCACCCCACTCCACTCCAAAAATAAGTTTTTTTTTTTTAAATATTTTTTCACCCTTCCCCACCCCACCCCACCCCACCCCACCTCACCTCACCTCACCAACAATGATTTTTTTCTACTACCTTTCTACAACTCGCCCAGACCCTACCCTATCTTACCCCGTCACCTACCCCAACCCCACCCCACCCAAAATAAATTTTTTTCTTCTAATTTTCAACTCCCCCACCAGCCTCGCCCCAGACCCTACCCCAACCCACCTCATCCAAAATGATTTTTTTTATTACTTTTTCACGACTCGCCCAGATCTTACCACGCCACGCCACCCATCCCCAACCCCACCCACTCCATCTAAAATTAATTTTTTTCTCCTAATTTTCCACACCCCTACCCACCCTCCCCGACCCTACCTCGCCACCCACCCTAACAACCCCACTACACCCCCACCCTAGCAACCCCACCACAACCCAACCCACCCCACCCCACCCCACCCCACCCCACCCCACCCAAAAATGATTTTTCTTCTATTTTTTCACACTTCACCTCAATCGCCCCATCCTATCACACCACACCCTACCCTCATCCAAAAATGATTTTTCTTCTATTTTTTCACACTTCCCCCAACCTCCCCACCCCATCCCACCGCACCGCCCCGCACCCCGCCACCCACCATACCCCATCAAAAAATTATTTTTCTTCTATTTTTTCACACTTCACACCAACCACCTCATCTCAACCCACCCCACCCCACCCCACCCACCCAAAAAATAATTTTTTTTCTTCTACTTTTTCCAACCCCTAATTCGACCTCGACCCCACCCTACCCACCACCCACCCACCCCACTCCAAAATTTTTTTTTTCTTCTACTTTTCCCCACCCCGACCCTACATCACCACAAAAAATGATTTCTTCTACTTTTTCTAGCCCCACCCAACCTCTACCCCACTATCCCCACCCGCAAAATCACAATCAGTCACGTAAGTTGACACAAGATCGCAGTTAAGGCACACAAGGTCACAATTACAAATTTAGTTGTAAAACCTCACCCCTCTAAAGTCACAGTTGGTCACACAAAGTCAAAGTTCGGTCACACCAAGTCGCAGTTTGGTCAAACGAGGTCACAGTTAGGTCACAGGAGGTCACTATTAGGTCAAACGAGGACATGGTTAGATCACACGAGGTCACAGGTCGATCACATAAAGTCACGCTTCATTCTTACAAAGTCACAGTTCGGTCACACATAGTTATATTTGACACAATTGTAGATCACATCACATCCTCGTCCAATGGTCACACCAAGTCACAATTCGTCACAATCTATATAATTGGTCACAGTGGTCCATAATTGATTACATATTATTTATTTATTGGTCATAGTTACCTAATAATTGGTCATAATCATCAATAATTGATCACAATTTATTTATTGATTGATCAAAACTTACTTGTTTTCTTGATCACATTCGGACTTATCATAAGTCGCACAAACTCACAATTAGTCAATATTTTGATAACATTTACCTATAATTGATCAAAATTATCATATAATTAGTACGTATTATTTATTTATTGGTCATAATTTACACGTTTCCTCAATCAAAATTAGTTAACATTTTTGTTACAATTACCTAATATTTGGTCACATTCCGTAATCTTAGTTTTCTTGGTCACATCCCCCATTTCTCACAAGTCACAATTAGCAAATATTTTGGTCACATTTACCTAATAATTGGTCACATCCCGTACTTGATCACACAAAGTCACGATTTGAACATACAAGGTCACAGTTCGATCAAAAAAAAGTCTCAATTCGGTCATACAAGGTCATAGTTCAATCACACGATGTCATAGTTCGGTCACATGTGTTACCAACTATGACCTTATGTGATCGAACCGTGCCTTCGTGTGACCAACTGTGACTTTATGTGATCGGATTGTGACTTTGTGTGATCGAATTTTGCAACTAAACCAATTATGATCTAACTGTGACCTCGTGTGACCAAACTATGACCTTGTGTGATCAACTGTGATTTTAGAAATGTGTGGGTAGGTGGGTGAGGTTTTTCAACTAAATTTGTAATCTGACATTGTGTGACCAATTGTGTGACATGTTGTGACTTTGCATGTGGGGTGGGGTAGGGTGGGGTGGGTGGGGTGATCGAATTATTAGGTAAGTGTAACCAAAATGTCAACTAAATGTGACTTTGTGTGACTTATGAAGAGCAGAGAATGTGACCAATTATTAGGTAATTATGACAAAAAAAATTAACTAATCATGAAAAAAAAGCGAGTAAGTTGTGACCAATAAATAAATAATATGTTACCAACTATAAATGATTGTGACCAATTATATTAAAAGTTGTGACCATCTATAACTTTTTGTGATTATTGGACGAGAAAAAGTATAAGAAAAAAATAATTTTTGGGTGGGGTCGGTTTGTTGGGTGGGTGGCGGTGTAGGGACGAGGTGTGGAAAATTAGAAGAAGAAAAATCATTTTTGGGTAGGGGTGGGGTTGGTGGGTGTCGGGTATAGGGTTGAGACGGGGTGTGGAAAAGAAAAAAATCATTTTTGGGTGAGGTGGGTAGTGGTGGGGTTGTTGGGTGACAGGCGTAGGGTCGGGATGGAGTGTGAAAATGTAGGGAAAAAATCATTTTTGGGTGGGGTCAGTTGGTTGGGTGGGTGGCGGGGTAGGGTAGGGTCTGGACCGAGGTGGGTGGGGGTGTGAAAAATTGGAGAAAAAATCATTTTTGGGGGGGTGGGCAGGAATGGGATGGGTGGGTATGGTGGGGTGGGTGCAAGGTAGGGTCTTGGTGGGGTGTGAAAAAGTGGAAGAAAAAAATCATTTTTAGGTAGGGTGAGGTCAATTGCTTAGGTGGGTAGCTGGTAGGGGCGGGGTGGGTGTGAAAAATTAGAAGAAAAAATTCATTTTTGGGTGGGGTGAGTGGCAGGGTATGGTGGAAAAACATGGAGAGATAAAAAAAAAAAAAAACTCATTTTGTGGGGTGGGGTGGGGTGGGGTGGGCAGGGTGGGGTTGGTGGGGGCATGAAAAAGTAGAAGGAAAAAAAATCATTTTTGGGGTGGGGTGGGATCGGTAGGGTGGTGTCGGGCTGGGTGGTGGTAGGTGGAAAAGTAGCTGGAAAAAAATCGTTTTTGCTGTGAGGTGGGATAGGGTGTGGGCGAGGCGGGCAGGGTGTGTCTTGGTTTGTGGCTGGAATAAGATCAATTTGTCACTTTTCGATGAGGTGGGGTAGAGTCGAGTGGAGTGGGGTTGGGCTGGGGTGGAGTAGGAATGGCAAAACGGCTCGTCGGCTCGGGAAAAGCTCGGGCTAAGTTCGGCTCAAGCCAAAAAAAGGTCCGCTAAAAAAGCTCGATAGGAGTTTGAACAATGAATTTCGACCACGAGTTCGGTTCAACTTGCTATATATACACATTTGCAATAAAAAAAATTTATGAATTTTTGCTATAAAAATAAGAAAAAAAGTAAAAGCTCGGGACTTGGCTCGGCTCGGCTCGAAAAAAGCTCGAGTCGAGCCTTATTTTTTGGGGACGAGCTTTAGCTCGGCTCGGCTCTGGCCAAAAAAAGCTCAACCCCAAAAAGCTCGAGCCAAGTTCGAAACTTGATCTTCAGCTCGCGAGCCGGCTCGGCTCGTTGACATCCCTAGGTGGAGTGGGGTTGGAAAACATCGGGAGAATATAAAAATAAACTTATTTTTGGGGTGGGGTAGGATATGGGTGGTGAGGTTGGGTTGGTGGGTGGGGTCGAGGGATGTGGCTAGGATGAGATTAATTTGTCACTTTGCGATGAGGTGGGGTAGGATAGGGTCAAGTGAAGTTAGGTTGGGTTGGGGTGGGATGGGATGGGGTGGGGTAGGATATGGGTGGTGAGGCGGGGTGGGTGGTGGGTCGGAGGATGTGGTTAGGGTGAGATCAATTTGTCACTTTAAGATGAGGTGGGGTAGGGTGGGGTGGGTGGGATGGGGAATGATAGGAAAATATCGAAAGGAAAAAAATAAAAATTATTTTTGGTGTGGGATTGGGTGGGGTGGGGTGGTGGTCTGTGACTGGGATAAGATCATTTGTCACTTTACGATGAGGTAGGGTAGGGTAGGGTCGAGTGGAGTGGGGTTGGGTTGGGTTGGGTTGGGGTGGGATGGGGAAGTGTAGGAAAATATCGAGAAAAAATAAAAATAAACTTATTTTTAGGGTGGAGTAGGATATGGGTGGTGAGATGGTATGGGTGGGCAGGGTGGTGGGTGGGTGGGGTCTGGGGATGTGGCGAGGGTGAGATCAATTTGTCACTTTGCGGTGGGGTGGGGTGGGGTCGAGTAGGGTTGGGTTGGGGTGGAGTGGGATGAGGAAGTGTAAGAAAATATCGAGAGAAAATAAAAATAAACTTATTTTTTGGGTGGGCAGGGTGGGTGGGGTTGGGGATGTGGTTAGGGTGATATCAATTTGTCACTTTGTAATGAGTCGGAGTAAGGTCAAGTGGGGTTGGGGTTGGGATGGGGGTGAGATGGGGAATGATAGGAAAATATCGAAAAGGAAAAAATAAAAATTATTTTTGTTGTGGGGTGGGGTGGGTGGGTGGGGGTATGGTGGGGTGGGGTGGTGGTAGGTTGTGACGTCAAAATTTGAAATTTTGATTTAATATTATATTAGTTTTAATATAATGTATAGTAGATAATTATGTTTATCTTATATATATCATTATATTTATTTTTAATTATTAAACACCTAACTAAATGAATTAACACCTGAATTTTAAAAAAAAAAAAGATTTCCTTCACATGATTTTTGAATTGCATCTTTGAAACACAAGATTTTATGTAATTTTCCCAAAGGGATTGCTGGACAACTATGAGGGCCCATATTAAGAAACACGGACGGGACTGATTCTAAATTGAAGCCCATCAGGGCCCAAGACTAACCGTTTGCGCACCGTTATCAATAGGGATGGCAAAAATATTTAAAGAACCCAAAACTCGTGATACACGATCCCATTAGGGACGACCTGCCTCTCCTAATAAGGTCTATGGGGGGCGAGTTTTCCGTCCCGCCTGTCTCGAGAGTCGAGACCCATCAATTTTGAAAAAATAAAAATAAAAGTAAATTCATAAATAAGACAATATCGGGACGAAGGGTTGTCCCACTCTGACCCTGGACTCATTTGCAGGTCGAGACAGTGCAAGGTTGGGGCGTCGTGGGTGCCCCACCCTATACTAGTTACCATCAACTAGTCGCAAGATGCTATTACAGGTCACATGGGCGAATTCAGAGATTTGAGTGAACAAGAGTGATTGCCTAAAGATAAGGAAAAAAATTTATCGCCTAATTATAAGCCATTTTTTATGTATTCATCACCAGGGCCTGCCTAAGCTCTCATTGAACTGCATTTGCCCCGACGTGTCACATGAAATTTCTACTTTCTATATGTTTCGTGAATTATGGTCACAATGTTTTTTATCAAATAATCAAAAGGGCAAAATTGTATTGGAGGCTTCCACCCCATGTGTCTGCGTCTGACACGTTATTGTATCAGACATCTAAAATTAGAACATGCAGAACTGATCTAGTGCACGTCAGACGTGCACTGTATCATGCACGTACAATACAATTTTTTAAAAACCCACATATGAGTTCTGAAAAGTGCATGATACAATGCACATCTAACTGCACCTGATCATTTTCATTAGAACATGTATGATCAAAAGGGTTAAAATTACATTACACTATGCAAAATCTTTTTTGCACCTTTTGGTCACAATTTGCAGCAGATGTAGAATTTTTCTCCTTTAATCACTCTGAAAAAGATAGAACCCTTTGATAGATTTGTAAAATCGTAAAATAATAACAAAAAATTTCAATTAACTACCTTCGGGAATTTCCTATATACCTTGTGAAGTTATTTATGGATGTCCTCATTTGTCAAAGGGAATTATTAGTGACAGTGTTAAACCTAATTTTTTCCATTTACAAATCCGGTTACTTTGCCCAAAGTTGGTTTTTCCACCCATCCATCACCTCAATCAATATATATTAACATTATGATTTATGAGGGGTAAATCGTAGAAAATGTCCTCAACCTTTCATTTCTTTTGCAATTTCATCCCCAACTTTTTCCCCACAATTAAGTTCCTAAATCTTTAATAAATTTGTGGTATAATAAAAAAAATTTATTGTACAAGTTTCTTTTCTTTTCTTTTTCTTTTTATTCTTATTTTTCTTTTTAAGTTTTCATTTTTTAATAGTTTAACCAAGAACGTCAGTAATTTTACCCTTTTGAACTTTTTAATATTATCAAAATTGACTAATAGATTAATGGATGAAAACAATCAATTTAGATAAATCCCGTCAATTTATCAAAGGTCTGGGTACCACAGACTTTGATTGGCGTAAAATCTGTTACAGCTTCTAACAATGAATAAAATTAAAAGTGCAGCATTTGCTATTTGATTGTTGTGAACAAAACGCTAAGTGAATACCTTGAGAAGATGGAAACCAGATTTTTGCTTGAATTCGATGCTCATTAATATTGAGAATTAGACTGGAATTCGAAATGCCTTACTCTCTGTTAGTCTGTTACATTGCCAACAATAAAATAAAATTGAATTTGAGTATTTTATTATTGTGAAGCATATGCAAAGTTGAATTTTAGTTGAATTCGAAGCTCAAAGCTGATAATAAGACATGAGTTCGAATTGCAATATTAAACTCTATTAATACATTGTCAAACACAAATGGAATTCAAATTTCAACATTTGGTTTCTGATTACTAAAAATCAAATGCTTAATGGATACCTTAATAATACGAAACCAAAATGTTGCTTGAATTCGTCGTGCCTTTGGGTACGATGTAGTGGTTGACCAGTTTTGAGATATAGCAAAATACGTACGATCATGAAGACATGATTGAATCTTAATTTTTTTCCATATTTGAATAAATTATAGCAAGTGTAACCAGGAACCGTTACAATTCTTCTCTGGATTTTCAGTTGGAGAAAACAATCTCATGTATTTAAATTTAAAAACAGTAATTCTAGAGATAAATAATTTATAGACATTTTTATGGACCATTGTGATGTGGCGCACACTCATTGGTTGATGAAAAAAATAAGTAGTGGGCTTTCTCATCAACCAATGAGTGTGTGTCACGTCATAATATCTCATAAAAAAATTTATAAATAATGTCTCCCTAGAATTATTAATTTAAAAAAGATGGTACATATCAAATTTGTTTTTATCATATATAGTATATTTTGGGGGGTTATAATTCGGTATCATGATTGTTGAGGGGGTGGAGAGTAATATCAGTTTTTCTTATTCTAACTTGGGCCACCTGAGCCTAATGAAAGGGATTGCTGGACGGTTTGAGAGAGACATCTGATTCTGAAATTGTAGCCCAAAAGTGACCAAGTCCAAGCGTGCATCACTTTTTCCCTATAAAACCTTATCAATTTTACTCCTTTCTTTTCCTTTTTGAAACAATTTTCATAACCACTATATATATATATATGTACATGTGCACTTTATAAAAATTGACTTGGCCACCACGACCACGAGTAGTGAACCATGCAGTTCTAAAAAACTTTTTATCAGACGAGGTATGATACCATGTTAAAGTCCTTCTTTGGTACACATTATTTCCTCAAACTTATTTCCAACCACATCTTTTAATAAAATAATTTTACATGTGCACACATAATTTTTCTTACTTTTTAACTAGACTTTCTTAAAAAAAATTTACTTTTCACAAAATCTACTGTCAAACTAAATATCACGAGCCTATTTGGTAATTGAAGAAAAAAAGTTTATGGCCCGAATGTGTTTTTGAAAAATATTAAAAGTAATAAGTCTCATAAAAATGTGTAGTTGAAAATGAATTGAAGGAAAAAAAATTGAAAAATCTTCCATTAGCAAACAAACCCATATATTTGCTTGTTGGTTCACATAGGACTATGGTAGAGAAATCTTCTTCAAATCTTGATAATGGAGATGTCCAAATTAAGAGCTCGTTTGGTAATGTGAAAAGTTTTAGGGGCAGTTCTCTTTGTGTTTCGATTTTGGATTTTGTTTTGAATTTTGGTTGTTTGTTTTGGGATTGCTGAAAATATGTTCTCTTTGTAATTTTGGAAAATTGTTTTCAAAAATAGAAAACTGAAAAATGGGTTTACTTTGTAATTTTTTGATATATTTATTTTGTGATATTTTATATGTAAAAAATGGTTGATTTGTTGAATTACATTAATTTTAATGTTAATAAATCAGTTAGTTCTCTATGTCAATAAATTCATCATTAATATTGTTTCAGCTAAACAAAAGTTTAACCTCATACCAATAAAATCTTAACATGGATCTATATATAATGGCAAAATAATATAAGAACTTCAAGTGAAGGAAGTGTCTCACATTTAATAATAATAATAATAATAAATTACAAAAAAAAAAATTTAACATGAATCTATATAATAGCAAAATAATATAAGAATTTCAAATGAAGGAAGTGTCTTACTTTTACAAAAACTAGTGAATCACCCGTGCGATGCACGGGAAGAAACGTCTGAATAAAGATAATTCAATGTGAAATTAGATGAATATTTAGATAAAATAAATAAATTTCGCAAATAAGAGATAAGATCATCATTTATTGATTTCATATGACTACAAATTTTGGAATACTTCTTTGTACACAACATTGTTTGTTAATTTTGTTGGTCTTCCATTCCTACCACAAATCAACATCTTTAATCCGAAACGATTTGTCACCCTAGAAATCGTAACATAAATTTGTCCATGTGTAAACACCAACCGTTTAAGAAAAAGTCCAACATGCGAGAGTGATTGTCCCTGACTCTTATTGATAATCATGACATAGGACATCATCAACGGAAATTGTCTTCTTCGAAATCTAATAGGTATCCTAGAATCAGAATGGCTCAACGACGTCCTTGGAATAAAGAACTTGTGTCATGCATTGCTGCTAGAAAGAATTTGACCTTCTAGATCATGATAGCCAAATTTTGTAACTATCAACCTTGTTTTATTGCACAATCCCTCTGTATGATTAATATTTCTTAGAAAGAGTAATGGATACTGCAAAGGTAAATAAAGAGGACGTACTTCGCTTATCCGCTACAACGGTCCACCATGAGGCGCAATAATGATATCCGTGTGTCCTGGTTGTGTACCAAAATCCACCGACAATCAATCCGGCAATTTCATTGACAATAGGCAAATCATATCTCCTATCATCAGTCGCCCACCGACTAATAAGTATAAGTCTTACATTTGAAGTGTTTTCCTCAATCATCTTTTCTCTAACCGAACTACCTTACCATCTAGCATATCTTTCAAGTCAGAAAACTATACAATGATGCAACATTGAATCGCATGATTCACTCTTATCGGGGGACATTAAAAGACATAAATTAAATTTTAGACTATCACAACAAAATTATTCGTAACCAATATAAATATTTAAGCAATAAATACATAATACGTACCCCCACAACCCTTTTTCTGTTTTCAACCTCATTCGCATTGTCAACAATGTAAAGCTGAGTAAATTGCGGTTTTGAACCGTTATCAGGTAACAGACCTCAACCTTATGACTATTTTGATCGTGTAGTCTGAAGATGGGAGGTCATCTGTGACGACCCGAATTCTCGACCATTCGAGTGCCACTAAAAGTGACTCATATCATATTATCGAGACTTAAATAGTAATGTAAAATTATTCAAAAGAATAATTAGAATCCCATAATTTTATTTGTGAATAAAAATAGAACATAATTTTCTTACATAAAGTTCAACATAATTATCTCATCAATCTTAACCACTTTTGCCACTTCCATGTTGACCGCCTCGAACCTTCAATTATCTGAAAATGGTAAATATCGTGGAGTGAGATTTATAAAATCCCAGTAAGTATACCAAGCATAAATTTTCTTTTGAAAGCATATGGATCATTTTCATCATAACATAGGATAGGATCGAAATACTCATAAACATAGGGAGACACAAGAATTTTACCGAACTTAAATGGCAAGAATTCTTATGTGTAGCGCTACTAAACTCCGGTCCCCTTAGCATAATCATAAACATATCATATGGAACCCATAACAATCTTGTGAGATTGATTTCATAGCAATGATCCAAACATTTTTATAAAAACATAAGATATACTTACTTGTCATAAAAACATACTTACTTTTCATAAAAACATAAGGTGTATTTACCTTTCATAAAAACATACTTACTTTTCATAAAAACATAAGATATACTTACTTGTCATAAAAACATACTTACTTTTCATAAAAACATAAGGTGTATTTACCTTTCATAAAAACATACTTACTTTTCATAAAAACATAAGATATACTTACTTGTCATAAAAACATACTTACTTTTCATAAAAACATAAGGTGTATTTACCTTTCATAAAAACATACTTACTTTTCATAAAAACATAAGATATACTTACTTGTCATAAAAACATACTTACTTTTCATAAAAACATAAGGTGTATTTACCTTTCATAAAAACATACTTACTTTTCATAAAAACATAAAATATACTTACTTGTCATAAAAACATACTTACTTTTCATAAAAACATAAGGTATACTTACTTGTCATAAAAACATACTTACTTTTCATAAAAACATAAGATATACTTACTTGTCATAAAAACATACTTACTTTTCATAAAAACATAAGGTGTATTTACCTTTCATAAAAACATACTTACTTTTCATAAAAACAAAGATATACTTACCTTTTAAAAGATTAAAATGAAGTGTAGTAGTAAATGGACCAAAACTTTCTTGACCACCTTGAATTTCTCTTACTTGTGGATTTTGTCAAGAGGTTGGAAATAAGTGTATATGTGTAGAGTTGTGTGTAAAAGAGATGGGTTTAAATAGATGTATAAAGTTGGCATATTGTAAACATAATCATTCAATTCTATTAATTTTAACACATCATTTTCTTAAAGTAAAGCACCATTCATATACTTTTCCATATTTATACAAATAATATGTTCTTCATGATTATATATAATGGAGTCTATCAATCATTCATATACTTTTCCATATTTATACAATTATTATGCTCTTCATGATTATATATAATGGAGTATATAAATCATTCATATACTTTTCCATATTTATACAAATATTATGCTCTTCATGATTACATATAATGGAGTCTTATCAATCATTCATATATTTTTCCATATTTATACAAATATTATGCTCTTCATGATTATATATAATGGAGTATATAATTCATTCATATACTTTTCCATATTTATACAAATATTATGCTCTTCATGATTACATATAATGGAGTCTATCAACCATTCATATACTTTTCCATATTTATACAATTATTATGCTCTTCATGATTATATATAATGGAGTATATAAATCATTCATATACTTTTCCATATTTATACAAATATTATGCTCTTCATGATTACATATAATGGAGTCTTATCAATCATTCATATACTTTTCCATATTTATACAAATATTATGCTCTTCATGATTATATATAATGGAGTATATAATTCATTCATATACTTTTCCATATTTATACAAATATTATGCTCTTCATGATTACATATAATGGAACCTCTCATGCTTGCATATATTTTCTTAATTTCAATAATAAAAATAATTTTTGTATAAATAAATATTGGGATAACATTGAATTAAGTACTTGGACTTAATATACTTTAAATCAAGAGAATGGAGATATTTTTAGAAATTCGGAATTTAATTTAAAATCGAACGATCTCGATTATTTCTTGACTTGGCTATACGAATACGTCGCGGCGTTAACTTAATAAAAATGGGTGAAATAGTAGAGACACGATTTTCTATTAAAATAATTATTAATCGCGTAAAAATTCTTGGTCGCTACAAACTTACCCCCTTAAAATAATTTCGTCCTCGAAATTAAACTTACTTGATCTTATGATTTCTGAACACTTAATCAGAATCTCTTCTCTTCTTCTCTTAGGTAGTATCATTGCTACTATATTTAACCCACTGGACTTTGACTAAATGCATATCTTTGTTTTTCTTAAAAA
This sequence comes from Ligustrum vulgare, assembly GCA_963555705.1. Taxonomy (NCBI): domain Eukaryota; kingdom Viridiplantae; phylum Streptophyta; class Magnoliopsida; order Lamiales; family Oleaceae; genus Ligustrum; species Ligustrum vulgare. The sequence continues at coordinate 63,486,532 of OY743173.1, forward strand.
CATGGACTTTTCTATCAATAATAGACATATGTGTTTACTCATAAATTCTGACTCAAAAGGAAAATTCCCAATCGTATGTGATATTTCATCATGTCTTGTAGTACTCATGTAACCTGTCACTTATCATCGTATCATGTGACCTCAAATATTCGTATTAATATCTCTAAAATTTCAATAAATCTTTACTAACATATCATACCATAATAATTAGTCATTTCTTCTTATCACCAAATATCCCAAAGTAAATAAAATGGTTACCTGAATATTCCCTATGTAATATATCCAAACATATTATTCATCAATCAACATAATATCACCAGCTTATCTTTTCCCATATTTGTAACCAAAACGTTCTGCAAAATTCAAATAAATAATTAGCTCCCAAATAACTAAAATTCTTCACTTAATTGTCACAACATTTCCCGCAAGGTATTTCTTTCACTTGTACATACTTATGAATTCTGATTCGATACGGTCCTTATTTCACTTTCACGTATTCCCGTATCATCACACCATACCTTAATTACTTATTATTATACCAAAAATATCAGTACCAAATCCAAGAAAATATTCTGTATCTCAAAATCTTATCATCAAATCTTCCTTTATCGATAAAATTAAACAGCGCATTAATTCTTGTCTCTTCTTTTCATTATTCTATTCCGCGCTTTCTTGCTGGAATCAATATCAGATGGATCCACTTAGTTCCTTTATACCTTTAAATAGATCATGTTGGGAAGAGGTTAGATCCATCAAAAATGGATATCATCCTTTCAAACATTCGCAAGTATTATTCCAATCTTCCTATGAATGATCTGAGAAAAATTTATCGAATTAGGCTCGAAAGGTTGAGGTTGCTGATGGCTCATGGTATTCCAGAAGATGTTCGCTGGTTGATCGAAGCAAAAGTTCGATTATCTGGTGAATTACCTATGACATTTCCAAAGCACATGCCTGGTTTAGGCAAAAGCACCTTCGCAAAGAAACGAAGAGCAAAAAGGCTGAATGGTTGCTACAAATGTGCTCGTTGGAACTGTGATACTCGTTGCAAAACAGTAGGATATTCTTCTACTAATCGGGATGATAAAATCAAATTCATAAAGGGTGGACTGAGTAAGGAGCCTTTGGATGATATTCGACTGACTCTTGAGACGCACCCAAGTGGTTATGTGCAACGTGAACTTCTCTCCTTATACGCTCAGTTTAACGAAGACAAAAATCGTTATAGTCTCCAAAATATAACTGCAAAAGATCCTGTCTGCCAGTCTGTTTTACACAATGAGGTTGTGGCAAATCAGCATTGATATAAGGTAAATCTCTTGATACATATTTAAAATATTCTTCTGTTTCCTTTCACGCGTTTTGATAAAGGTTAGTAAAAATATATTTTCCTTTCTCGAGGTTTGATAAAGCTGGAAAATAAATCACCGAAAGATGAAAGCTTTGATAAAATAGTCAAAAGTAGGCTGATTTTGTCAAAAGTAAATCTTTACTTTTTCAGAATCAATCAAAAACAGTAAATTTTTCCGGCTTTAAATAGCCAAACATATTTCATAGTTCAGGCATCCCAAAATCACATCTTCTTCGTAAGTTTTCTCTTCTATACTATCAAAGATGGAAGCACCAAAACTTCGACAGATCAAAACTATTTGTGTATTTTGTGGATCAAAAGTGGGGAAAGGCTTCAGTTATCTAGAAGCGGCCGTAGATCTTGGAAAGAAACTGGGGGAAAAAGGTATCACTCTTGTGTATGGGGGTGGTAGCAGTGGTCTAATGGGTTGTGTTTCCCAATCTGCTCTTGCAGAGAAATCAAAAGTAATCGGTGTCATACCTATCCCTTTGGTAGATGTTGCAGGAAAAACACGAGGGCATGAAGTTCAAACCTTATCCATCCATGAACGCATAACTTGTATGCTATATGGTTCTGATGCCTTTATAGCCCTGCCCGGAGGTTTTGGTACCTTAGAAGAAATCTTTAACATTACCTCATGGGCTCAACTAGATCTCCATAATAAGCCTATTGGGCTTTTGAATGTTAACAATTTCTTTGATGGCTTGTTAACCTTTCTTGATTATGCTGTGGAATAGGGATTCATCTCTCCATTTTCCAGAAGGCTTCTTATTTCTGCTCCTACTATTGATGAACTACTGGATAAGCTGCAGTCATATATCTCAATACAAGATCCAGCAGGGGTTAAGATAGATTGGTCGCAAGGAAGGGGAATCAAGCGAAAATGGAGTCCGGTTAATGTAAACTTAACGTTATGAATCTTAGAATAGGTGGGGGGTAGAGTACGGAGTATTCTTACTCTCGAGACACCCCTCTAATTTCCTAGGATTTTCCTTAATGTTTAAATCTTGTGTGTACCTCAAAGGTTCCAGGTGGTAGATTACGGAGTATTCTTACTCTCGAAACACACCTCTTTGAAGGTTTCTTTATTTCCTCAAAAGGTCAGAGGTGGTAGGATACGGCTACTCCGAAAACACATCTCTCAATTTGAGGAATTTCCCATGTTGCTTTCTTTTGCTTTTGCGTGTTTCATGTATTTCCTTTCGAGGGTGACTCTTGTGTGTTCTCCTTATGAGAAAATAATAATATCTCTGTTATCATCTACTAAATCTCGTTTGTGATGTAAATGAACTTGTATGTCTAACCTCAATTCTCTTAGTGATTGCATACCATACTATGCTCTTAACTCCAAACGATAAAATTCTAGGCAGTTTTCCTTTGAAATTTGGACTTATCCAAATCGTAAGCATACTTCATAACTCACAATAATAACTAATTGTACATTTGATCACAATTTCATCAAACTTCAATATCATCATAAATATTCCAGAAAATAAATTCATAATTCCTCAACATAGAAATTTCAAATCATAATTTCTAATATCACCATATCAAGTCCTTATTTCTCAATAATTAAGAGCCTAAACTTTAAATCTCCAACTTCATAATTCTTCTCATAAAAATCTCAATAAAATCATATCACTTATAATCTCAACATCTCATCATAACTTCATAAAACTGACTTTCTATTTCTCGTTTAATCTAAACGATGAATAATTCGAAAATATTATCTAGTCCTTTCTGTTGACTTCTCATACTTAGTGCCATGTCTAAAATCAATTATGCAAAGTCCATTTAGGGCTCATCATTTCTAAACTTGACGACAAAGATTATTTTGAAAATCATTCGTAAATTATATTTTTTCCCATTATGCTCAACACCCGTTCTCTTTCTTTCTTTCCGAATTTTTTTTCAGAATTGAAACTTGAAGAGTGGTACCAATAATCATCCACAGTTTTTCCTTGCTTTTAAGCAAAGGTAGTGATAAAGGGATAAATTATTGAACCGAAAATTGAAACTTGAAGAGGAAGTACTAATAACCATCCACAGTTTTTCCCTTGTTTTTACACAAAGGTAGTGATAAAGGGATAAATTATTGTACAAATTCATTATTAATTTTGTTTGTTTAATATATTATTCCATATATTTTTTTGGTAAAAGTTACGAACCAACTTATTTTTCTAATTTAGTCAGTCTTACTAAGCTTAATATGAACCAAAATTCATATCAATATCCTCTATGTCTCATGATTCTACATAAAAAGGAATAAATTAAAATTCAGGCTTCTATCAATTCATATCATACTCAACATGTATATTTCACTTAAAGATTCATAACATATGAAAATTTCATACTTAACATGTCTTAATAAAATCGTAAATGACTTGCAAAGCATATAACATACCTGGTTCGAGGAGTCAATACGTGGAGAGTGACATAGTAGAGTGATGAGTTAAAATATTTCATATAATCTTATTTTCCTTTAATCAACAATAATTTAATGTGGTTGTATCCAAATCAACATTTTCTTGAATCATAATTCCTAATTAATCACAGTCTTCAAAACAAATCCAATATCGATATAGTAATTATCTCCCCATCAATAATTAATAACTTAACCCAAATAAAATTTATCGTCAAATCTTATTTTTCCTTTAGTCCCCGAACTTCTAGAAATTTATCAAAGACATCAATATAAACATCATATCACTAACTAATTATATTCCATAAAATTTTCAGGACATTACAAACTCCCTTGCTTAAAATGAATTTTGTCCTTGAAATTCGCACATCAAATTTCATCATGCTTTTCAAAATCATAACCATACTTGACATGTGAAAATTCAACTTTTTTTTTTATAATGAATAGTGATTTCGTTCACTGTTCATCATGAATAGCACGTCGTTTTACTGTTCACGTGAATAGTGATTTTTTTTTTTTTTTTTAAAGAAATAAAATTTCAAAATCTACAGAATCGTTTTTAAAACTCTTTGCTCTGATACCAACTGTGACGACCCGAATTCTCGACCATTCGAGTGCCACTAAAAGTGACTCATATCATATTATCGAGACTTAAATAGTAATGTAAAATTATTCAAAAGAATAATTAGAATCCCATAATTTTATTTGTGAATAAAAATAGAACATAATTTTCTTACATAAAGTTCAACATAATTATCTCATCAATCTTAACCACTTTTGCCACTTCCATGTTGACCGCCTCGAACCTTCAATTATCTGAAAATGGTAAATATCGTGGAGTGAGATTTATAAAATCCCAGTAAGTATACCAAGCATAAATTTTCTTTTGAAAGCATATGGATCATTTTCATCATAACATAGGATAGGATCGAAATACTCATAAACATAGGGAGACACAAGAATTTTACCGAACTTAAATGGCAAGAATTCTTATGTGTAGCGCTACTAAACTCCGGTCCCCTTAGCATAATCATAAACATATCATATGGAACCCATAACAATCTTGTGAGATTGATTTCATAGCAATGATCCAAACATTTTTATAAAAACATAAGATATACTTACTTGTCATAAAAACATACTTACTTTTCATAAAAACATAAGGTGTATTTACCTTTCATAAAAACATACTTACTTTTCATAAAAACATAAGATATACTTACTTGTCATAAAAACATACTTACTTTTCATAAAAACATAAGGTGTATTTACCTTTCATAAAAACATACTTACTTTTCATAAAAACATAAGATATACTTACTTGTCATAAAAACATACTTACTTTTCATAAAAACATAAGGTGTATTTACCTTTCATAAAAACATACTTACTTTTCATAAAAACATAAGATATACTTACTTGTCATAAAAACATACTTACTTTTCATAAAAACATAAGGTGTATTTACCTTTCATAAAAACATACTTACTTTTCATAAAAACATAAGATATACTTACTTGTCATAAAAACATACTTACTTTTCATAAAAACATAAGGTATACTTACTTGTCATAAAAACATACTTACTTTTCATAAAAACATAAGATATACTTACTTGTCATAAAAACATACTTACTTTTCATAAAAACATAAGGTGTATTTACCTTTCATAAAAACATACTTACTTTTCATAAAAACAAAGATATACTTACCTTTTAAAAGATTAAAATGAAGTGTAGTAGTAAATGGACCAAAACTTTCTTGACCACCTTGAATTTCTCTTACTTGTGGATTTTGTCAAGAGGTTGGAAATAAGTGTATATGTGTAGAGTTGTGTGTAAAAGAGATGGGTTTAAATAGATGTATAAAGTTGGCATATTGTAAACATAATCATTCAATTCTATTAATTTTAACACATCATTTTCTTAAAGTAAAGCACCATTCATATACTTTTCCATATTTATACAAATAATATGTTCTTCATGATTATATATAATGGAGTCTATCAATCATTCATATACTTTTCCATATTTATACAATTATTATGCTCTTCATGATTATATATAATGGAGTATATAAATCATTCATATACTTTTCCATATTTATACAAATATTATGCTCTTCATGATTACATATAATGGAGTCTTATCAATCATTCATATACTTTTCCATATTTATACAAATATTATGCTCTTCATGATTATATATAATGGAGTATATAATTCATTCATATACTTTTCCATATTTATACAAATATTATGCTCTTCATGATTACATATAATGGAGTCTATCAACCATTCATATACTTTTCCATATTTATACAATTATTATGCTCTTCATGATTATATATAATGGAGTATATAAATCATTCATATACTTTTCCATATTTATACAAATATTATGCTCTTCATGATTACATATAATGGAGTCTTATCAATCATTCATATACTTTTCCATATTTATACAAATATTATGCTCTTCATGATTATATATAATGGAGTATATAATTCATTCATATACTTTTCCATATTTATACAAATATTATGCTCTTCATGATTACATATAATGGAACCTCTCATGCTTGCATATATTTTCTTAATTTCAATAATAAAAATAATTTTTGTATAAATAAATATTGGGATAACATTGAATTAAGTACTTGGACTTAATATACTTTAAATCAAGAGAATGGAGATATTTTTAGAAATTCGGAATTTAATTTAAAATCGAACGATCTCGATTATTTCTTGACTTGGCCATACGAATACGTCGCGGCGTTAACTTAATAAAAATGGGTGAAATAGTAGCGACACGATTTTCTATTAAAATAATTATTAATCGCGTAAAAATTCTTGGTCGCTACATCATCTACCATCATTGAGCCCATTATATATTTCCCCCATAGAAGTGAATGAAAATATCAAATTATATGTCCAAATGTTCTCAGCGAAATTCTTAAGAACCATGCTATGTTATTAGATTAATTTACCGACCGACTTACCTACAATACACTTGGTAGACATCCATCACTTTACCCATCACATCATCTTTAAAATCAACCACCATAATTGTGCCAACACAGAAATTGGTAAATCATTAAGTAAATCAATCTGGTTAAGTAGATTAATCAAATTCCTAATCATGTCGTCTCTGTCATATAACAAATCTTTCAAAATAAGAGGATGATCTTCCATAAGAGGAATTTTCACTTTCCCTTTCCCTTGCATACAACAAAGTAGAGGTGAACAAATAAGTCGCGAAATCGAACTAAACCTTAACAAATGGTATGGTTTGGTTCAACTTAGAAAAATTCCAAATTTTTTAAAACTGTTTAGTTTAGGTTTCAATTGTCAAAACTGAGGTTTCAAACAGCCACCCGCCAAACGTTCAATTTAAAAAATAAATAAAAATAAAGGCAAACGTTCAATTTTAAAAAAAAAATGCAACGCACTTTTTATTGTCAACAAACCAAAATTAAGGAGTCAAAGATTAATTTGTTCAAATCCACATCCATTTGGAATAATTCTTGCTTCTGTATTTCATAATCATCATCCAAGACATTTTCTTAAAATAAAATTTTTAATGTAAGAACCAACTACAGTTTATTTAAGAAAATTTAAATGTTTGCTTCTATATAATTAGTTTGTTTATCAACATGAATTGATTCACAATAAAACATTTAATTAAAAACTGAATACTATTATTGAGCTAGTTTCAACTCAAGATTTTAGATGAATATGTGTATTTGAAATCGCTTTGGAATATACTAATTCATTCGTCGGCAATCCGCGGTGTCAAACTGCACCAAACCATAAAAAAATGGTTTGCTTTCGTTTTGTTTATAAAATGAAATAGTTTGGTTTGGAAAAATTTTAAACTGTTTAAAATTGTTTGGTTTGAAAGATTACTACAAACTGCCTCAAACAAACTGTGTTCACCCCTACAACAAAGTGAGAGCTTCGGATTACGATATATTTTATAACGCTTATCTACTCTCTCCTCAAACCAAAAATTTGTCTTGGAAAATGAACACTTATATTTCGGATATTCAATGTCCATGTACTCTGAAAAATCAAATAATAGATGAAAACGTTAATAATGTAGATTCTGAGTATAAAAGATAAGATTCACTGTTTTGACTATTGACAATAGAAAACAATACGTATAAAAAAAAAATTGTTTTAATATTTATGCAACGTAATTGTTTTTTTATGAAAATTATAATATAATATTGATCATCTCAATTTTCAATTGAGTAAATTGGGAGACAATTTACTTATTGTTGTAGAAATTCAAGAATAATAAATATTGAATTAAAATATAACAATTAATAGCATGGCATAGTTAATTATTTTTAAAATTTAGACTTAACAGTTAGGATAAAAAACAATTAATAACTATATCATTTCAAAATAATATAAATAAATTTGTTAACCATTAATGTTAAAAAATGTGATATGAGACTTTCTGGAATAAAAAATTAAATAATAAATAAATGTAATTATAAATAAAATTATTTTGATAAATAATCTAATATAGAAACGAACGTTATTATGTATATGTTACAAAAAATTTAAAAGTATGATTATTTATAACAAAATTTATTACAACTTGATTTGACATTGGATTTGTATGACTGCACAAAATTATTTATCTATAAAATTAAGACCAATAAAATATCACAATCATTTTAAAAAATTATTTACGTATTAAATGTGACTTTCTATATATAAAAAAAAATACTCATTAATTTAATAAAATGCAATACAAAGAAACTCGGATTTTAGATGTACTAAATAACAAAAAATTAGATTATTTATAAAAAGATTTATACGATAAGATTTATTTAGTATTAGATGTGTAATACAACTTCGATATAATTTTGAAGTAAAAAATTTACATTGAATTTGTATGACTAAACACAAATACTTATTTGTAAGATTCAAAACATTAAAAGTTCAGAATAATTTTATGAAAATATAGAGGTTTAAACACAAATAACAAAACATAAATAAGTAAAACAATTCTCCATAAAAAATCTTTATAATTAAGCATCATTCCATCATTGGTCAAAAGTAGCAACAGTGTGAACACAATAAAAGCTGAGTTTTCCCGCCAAAACTCAGCTACTTTTATATATTATATAGATAAAAAAATAAAAAAAATAAAAATTTACAAGAAAAAAAACTTAACATTGATCTATATATATAATGACAAAATAACATAAAAATTTCAAGTGTAGGAAGTGTCTCACTTTTACAAAAATTTACAAAAAAAAAAAAAAAAAAAATTAACATGAATCTATATATAATGACAAAATAACATAAGAACTTCAAGTAAAGGAAGTGTCTCACATTTAAAAAATAATAATAATAATAATAAATAAATAAATTACAAAAAAAAAAATCTTAACATGGATCTATATATAATGACAAAATAATATAAGAATTTCAAGTGAAAGAAGTATCTCACACAAAAAAAAAAAAAAAAAAATCCAAAACGCTTGTTTTGGTAGTTTTGGATTTTTTAACACAAAATATCCAAAACGTAATAAAATCGTTTTGAGTTTTCTTTGTATTTTTTTAATGTTTTGGAAAACTCATTTTTGAAAATGGGCAAAGTGAACGCGTTTTCGATATTTTCAAAAATCGAAAACTCAAAACGGGCTCAAAACAGCAAAGATAATCGGACCTTAGTTTTTGTGAGTTTTTTTAATTTTTTGATAAATGTGTAATTTAAAAAAGTTTAAACAGTCAAAAATAGTAGACTTAACAAAAAATTAATGATTGAGATTGAGATTGATTTTAAAAAGTTAGTGTAAAACTTTTGCCATTAGCAAAGAACCTCTGAGACTCATAACTCATAAGTCATAAACAAAAGAGTAATTAATGGGAAAATGAAAAGGATAAAGTTTTTCAGATATATTTCTTCTTTTTTGACTAGAGAGATAATCAGAGCAAATGCTGCAATGTGCTTGAAATTGATCCCAGCCTAGTACCTATATGTTGACTTTTTGTGCAAGAGACACATAAGATTGTTTCTGAACACGTAATATTTATTAATAATTTGAAATTGAATGTGTGGCTCCAAAACTTGGTAGGCTTACAAAGATTCTCTTCGTCAGTTAATCAAGAGAATGGACCCGCGACCAAAGAGAAAGTAAAAGAAAGAAAGAATAGAAGTAAAATGGACTGAATATATGGCCATTGGTGACTCCACGATGAATGTAGAAGGGGACCCATCTTCACCTGCTAGCCGTTCAAAAAATAAGGCAGAGTGAGCAAGTTATTGTAACGATCCGAGCCTCCTACCTTTCTTTCTATTACGTGGAATTCAATTTCATAAGGCCGAGATATCGGGTATGAATTATGGGGACGTGATAAAAATTTGTTAAGGATCATATAAACAATACATAAGTTAACAATTTGAGCATAGAGTTTGGATCGTTATAATTTGTAGCATATGAATTTAACATGAGCAATTAGCCTTATTATTCTCAACTTAGATATATAGTGATCACATAATTAGGGATGCTTTAGTTAGTGTGGAGACATATAGTTTTAAGTTTGTCATTTAGGTACCTAATCATATCTCCAATTAGGGTTTTTGAAATCATTAAAAAAAAAAAAAAAAAAAAACTCTTCAAATCATTTTGATTCTTCTTAAGCACTCACGATCGATAGATATTACATTTGACATGTATCTATCTTATCATATTAAATTATGGTAACTTGAAAAAATACTACTAGCACGACGTACATATGTCCTAGTTAAGGACCAATAATTTTACATTCCCAACATAATAAATCATAACAAGTCATACATAGTTTTTCCTTAAAACAAAATTAATAAAACAAGAGAAGCATATGAAATAATTGCACCTTCTTCCTAATAATGGTGCATGCACAATCTCACTATCAAATTATGCTTCTTCACCAACCCAAGATTTAATACTAGATCTCTAATTATTATTATAAACATGATATATCTAAAATTACATGCTCTTTGAATCATTTGAAGAGCTATTGTTCCATGGAGAAGCATATGGAAGAATCAGCCCGGGATTCGACTCTCCTCCATTACACTGAGCATTCGTCCTAAGAAACGTTGAATTGGACATAACTCGATATGAATGTGTCGCGTCATTGTTCGCATATAGCATCAAATCAGCATTTGTAGCATCTAATTCCTTTTGAAGATGAAGGACTTGCCTTTGAAGAACAGATATTGCTCCAACACAGCCATACACAGGATCTTTCAATCGCGCCTCGGCTTCATATGCCAGAGAGTTCACTGCATCTTCTCTTTGATGCGGGGGGATTTCATTCAGCAATTTGCTAACATTGCTTGCCCCAAATATTTTGTGCACATTCGCGAATTTTGTCGGCTCCTCGGGAGGAAAATATGGAGAAAAAGTGCAACTTGGCAAGCATTTTCTCCTTAAGAATTTGCAGGCAGCACAAGGAGGATTAGAATAGCTGGAAGAAGCCATTTTACTGCAAATTGAATTATATAAATCACATTAAATGGTACAATTCATCTACAAATTAATCATGTTGAGAAAAATATATAGCTTCCGCTTAGCCAAAATCTGGTGCTTCGTGGAAGTAGTTATCTTTCAAGATATATATCTAAATAGAGTTTAATTTAGTCATATATCTGTAGGTATCAATAAATTGGAACATGTAATTTTTTCGAAATCATTCATCAAAATAATTAGGAAAATTGTTATTCGAAGTATCGATGGAATTAAGAGACGAAGTTTCAATTCTAAATCAAAGTGTTAGCCCAATGAATGAAAGGTTTTCCTTGTGATGGGACGGTAGACAAGTTTCGGTAATCAGTTCCAGGCGCTTTCTTTTCAAGTAAGATACTCAATCAAGCAATTCAATTAGTATCTAAGGTGTGTGATTGGGTAAAGACACCTATTACAGTTATATACGTAGTGATCCTATAACCTAAGAATACACAAGGATTGACAAAAGAACTAGTATATCAAACAAATATGCAAGTCATTGGGAAATAAAAAACTCTAATTGAAATATTTCAAATATACAAGCTAGCCTAATTAATAGATGAAATTCCCAATTGATTAATTTTTTTTTTGGTCTGTATTTCCACCTCTTGCCTTTTGATAAATTCATAGGCCGGAGTTCTGCAAAATAAAGAATCATATAAGAAAATAAAATAAAAATATTTAGATTTAATCTAAATATCACTCAAATATTCCTTAATTTATTCTTTTTCTATTTGGTTCAATAATTAAATAGAAACTTGATAATATATATACCTCAATATATTTGAAGCCAGTGCTTCTACAATTGTTCACTTTGTATGCAGATCATAGGAATTAGCCCCACCCCATATTAATTTCAAACATGAACCGCGTATTTTTTGGTTAATTCCTCAGTTGCACCTAAGTGTCTTAGTCACGAAGGGTAAAATCTCAGACTCGATCGAGTACAAAAAATATAGTATAAGAAGTTGGACTACATAATTAAGAGGTTGACGACTCGATATGACTGGTTCATTCCAGTGTGTATCTATTAATTATATCCAACATTAACCAAAACCAAAAGTCAAGTATATCATACTGCAACATATCAATCTCATGTCCTGCAAAAAAGATTCAAGTCAAAATTGGAAAAAATATGGATCTTAAGGAAATTATCTAAACAAACCCAACAATTTATATACCTCCTTCTATGGATCTATATATCTTTTGCCAGCAAATTTTGTTTTTTCTTGAGGGGGAACAAGGGTTTTCTTTTTTCAAAAGAATTAGACAACTTTGTGTATTTAGTTTCCAGCTTCTTCACAAATCACATTGATTCTTTTAAGGATGCTGCTATCAGAAAGTTTATAGGAAACAAAGGATTTTAGGATTTAATGTAGATATATAAATGTTAGAGAAGAAAGGGGAAAACCCTAGCAGCAGCAGCAGCAAAGAAGAAAGAGGAGACAGTAACCTGCAGAAAAAGATTGCACTGTAATATAAAGGTACTGAGGAATTATGATGAGTTTGGTGAATGGAGAAGGAATGTCAGGTTAAAGCCTTTTCCATAATTAAATAGACCTGAAATGAAATATAATTAATTAAACAAATGCTGACTGTGACCCCTCTTCTTTTCAAGAAAGTAGAAATTTTTTTTTTTTCATTTTCGTAATTTATTGAAGTCATAATCAGGTGCTTAAAATATTCAAGAGGTGGAGTTAATGGTAGAATAATTACTTCCAAAATCATGCTTATATTCTGTCACAAGTAAATTGATACTGTTCTTGTTGCCATATTAATAACCTAGCTATATATATTCTATTTTATTTTTTTTAATTAATTTGGATAATTCTGGAATATATAACTATTAATTTCAAATAATTATCAGCTAAACTAAATAATATTTAGCTAATTCTGAATTAATTATTTTCCTAAAGTTCTGCAATATTTGCCATATAAGACATAATTTTCATTTTTCCCTGTTTGCCTTTGAAGTGCCATTTCGCACTATAGAATCACCACACTTAATACATTTTATAAATTGTATTTGTTTTAGTAAAGTTTACTAAAAATTGTTCAATTCAAAACCTACACAAAGTCGAGCTGAGCGTGAATGTTTACACCCTATAGAAATTCGTATTGTTAAAACGCCTTCAAATTTTTTAAGAATATGACACGAAAAACTTCAATTGGATTTAAAAGGAAATTGTACCCAAACAGGAAAAATAAAATAAAATAATAATATTAATAAGTAATGAAGTTACAAGGATATTGACATAATGTCTGCCATTCTTTAATTTTTAATTTAATTAATTAATATCCAAAACAAAATTCCTCAACCCTATATTAATTATTGCTTCTATTATTGAATTATTATCCAGCAACATTATCTACTAAAATCATTTAATTTGATATATATTCTCCTCAATTTGATGTCTATATATATGTTCATGAAAGGACATATAATCAGAAAATCCAGTGGAAGTATCTATCATTTTAACTTATCTTTATGATGTCTTCCTCAGATCCTCTTGCTTCCTTGCCAACATGTCCACAAATTGCACGTCTTTAATTAGCATATTATATTTGTGGAGAAATATGCAATTTGAGGATTAAAATATTGCGCGATTTCAATTAAGAAAAAAATTTTGATACCGCCCCCTAAGTTTGAAATTCATCAATTGTTACTTTTTTAAAGATATCAATCGATTACGATAAATTAAATCGAATTTTATCCTTATATTTATTTGAGTGAAAGATGAGTTCAGAAGTCAATTTTCTTTTCATAACAGTTGCAATAACATTTTTTTTTTAACCTCCGTATAAATTTTAGGATGAATCTCGGAAAATATGGAAGATCTTCATCCAAGTTGCATATGTTATTTAACACAATCATTATATTATAATTTATGAACCAATTTACAAATAACACCATTTTTATATCACTTTTTACCACACACATTTTATATATCTCTTCACTTTTGAACCCACACATTTTGCCTAAAAATGTTGAGAATTAAACACAAGTTTCCTCTCCAATTAACCTCACAGAAATTTTTGATGTTCAAAAAATAATTGATCTAACAAGAAAATAAAACAATGCAAAATTTACGAACCGTCAAAATTTTTCACTATATAATAAATTGTTACAATTATATAGAATTTGCATTCACCAAACCCCCCCCCCCCCCCAAGTATTGTAAGAAAAATAACCAAACTTTACTACATCTACCAATTTCTACTTCTTTGTACAACCACAAAGAAACCAAGAAAAATTAAGATGTTAGACTATATTTTTCCTCACAATACTCTCCAATCAATGTGTTCTACAACAAAGGAGAATAATACGTGTATTTATATGGAACAAATCACGTCATTGCTGTATTTCACTTCGACGTGAATTGTGGAATTGGTTTTCTTGATTAATTGCTCTTCTCAAGATTTAATCCACCTAGAACACGTAATCAATAGTAACAAATTTCATAATTTACTTTCCATTAGGATTCGTATCCTAATTCATTCGAACTACAAAACTTATTCTCCAATTACAATTAAAGCACTCTAATTTTGATAATTTGAGGCAATTACCCAACAAAAAATATTAATAAACCAATTTATAATTACTACAATGCTGTCGAACAGAGCCAATTGAACAAGGCTTTCTGCGTGAGATGGAGCATCTATGTTATTTTGTTAACCCAACTTGGCCCATATTTGATACAAATTAAATTAAAATTTAGATTTTAATGTAAGTTAAAGTCAAAAATCAATTTCAATTATATTTTTCATGTGCCCAGCAACTTTTTAACCACATATCTTATCAACTTTTATTAGAATATACTAAGAATCTGATTTTAATCTATGTCAAATAGGGGCTTAAAGTGAATGTATAGTAGACAAGAAACTAGTTTTAATTCCTTCAAACCCCCTACCCCTACCATTGTTGGTCTGAATAGATCGAAAGAGGATGCACTAACGTATCTTGTTTTCTACTTATTGTTATTTTTCATTAAAGTTACCTACGAACGCTTTACACGTACGATGTTAAATTTCTTACATGTACATTAATTGTGGTGCATATATGATAATTAGTCTTAATTAATGAGGTCTATGGCAACATTTGTGTTCATTCGAGACTAAAAAATTAATGCCACATAACTTTGTACTATATGGCGTGATTTTCTTTAATGTATTAAAGGAAAAGTTAGGTATACATGAATATGGAAATTAAGAGTCAGTTCTCAATTCTCATGATTATAGCCTTAAAAAGATTTTCTATACATTTGTCTTTGGGTACATGAATCTATATTGTTATCTTATCATATGTAATCATGGGTGGGTGACATATAATAATTGCATATACCATTCAATCATATGACCATTTATTTGTTAAACCATCTCGACCATTTATTTGTTAAACCATTTACTATTTTATGTTTTATTTTATGTTCAACTATTTATTTTAAAATTTAATTAGTTAGATACGACTAGATTTTTATCATTTAAATATTATCTTCAATACAACTCCTCGCATGCAAATGAAATTAATTTACTCCTACATAGTTACGCGTGTTTAAATGGATAGTGGTAAGACTTGATTTAAAGATATTTACCTACTCTGATGCCATATTAAACAATTTTAGATATAAGTGTATATTTATAATAGTAGCTGGTGATAATCAAATTTTCAAGATCGTTTTCTTAGATATTATACGTTGGTGGCATAGTATCTCAATAGGATTAGAAATGTATAATAGAACACAAAAAATCGCATGTCACGGTGAAAGGTCTCACATTGGATTTGTGAACCTCCTATCTCAACCGATTTGTAGAAAAAGATGGGATTCCTTAATATTAAGATGTTAAGACAATCGCAAAAGCCCTAAGTGGAAAGCAATTAGCTTTGTGTATAAATGATTAGGATTATAAACAATCATAGAAATATACCATAGCAGTTTTTAACCACAATTAGAAGTCAAAAATGATGCAACAATTGTTGCTTCCGTATCTCTATCAAAGATTATTGTGTTAAAAAGTCAAGGTTTGTTTCTATAATTTACTTGAAACCCCACACTTTGATTGAAAAGTAAGTGGTTCTTGGCATGCCTACAAGGATACTTTATGCATTCTTATTCAATTTCAATCCAAAAGTTGGGAATAATTTGGAGGAATAACACAAATCAATTGAAGTATGGTTCTAATGATTAGACAGACAATTATTGGTCCTTAATGGGTATATTATACACATAATTACATAAAATAACATGCACATATTTTTGAAATTTTCTATTTTTATTGTACAATAGATTTTCAAAAGACAGGACATCAGAGTTTGTGACCCCAACAAATGATTTTAGATTCTTCAATTTCATCGAATTTTATCTCACAAACACCAGCCTAAATGGAAAACAGACTAGCATAGGCACCACAATGAAATATACACTTGTGTCAGGCGCTGAGTGTAAGTTTGGTACACATTAGACAAAACTCGACATGCGTATAACTAGACAAAATTTCAACTCGTTTTCTCATCCAATACTATCTAATCCCCCATACATATACTATACAGTAACTATGAATAAATAGACCAATGAGGAAGTTTATAATCAGGAAACCAGAAAGTAGTCTCGGATTGTCTTTCTCTTCAATGAGGAAGGAGGATTCAGCACGGATGAAGGGCTTTTTATTTCACCTTCTGGAGTTTTATCTAAATTTTCTTTTGATTCAGAAATAAATGAAGTTCTTTTCTCCTGGGATTCAGGGGTACCGACTTCGTTCATTCTACTTGAACCGGACATGTTAACATTGGATACAACGTTTGAAGGCCGGTTTTTAGAGTCACTCTTTGTAGATGATGCCTCGTTGACAAACAGCTTTCTACGTTCCATTCTTGGCATTGCCATGACTCTCTTCCGAATTGAGGATGGAAATCTTGTGTCTGAATAACTGCTTTGGATGTTCCAAAAACGGACCTAACAAAGATTTAAAGAAAATAAGATATGGAAATCATCACATTGTAAATATGCATTCTCGCCGATGTGACTGACTTTTATTTGGGTTTAGTCACTCCATGTCTCCATTAGCGATATTAATGGAAATGACGTCGCTCATGGAAACAATGCTGTGGCATTAGAAACTGGTTTGGTCAAGAAGTAATGTTATATAGCACCACTGGTGCTAAAACACCACGTTATATGACAACATATGGTAGGTCCAATTAAATGAGTCTTATAACGACACATTCTCCAAAATCCACTATTACAAAATGCTTTATTTGCTTTAAAACAAGGGCTAAGTTCAACTAGAACAGTGATTTTAACCCCATTTGTGGGTAAGGCAGCATCAGTTGGAGTTGCTTAATTTGTTAAATAAGTGACTTACAGTGAAATCATCTGAACAGGTTGCCACTTTCCCTATCTCTGATGGGCACCTGGAGGAAGTAAATCATGAGAAGTTCGATTAGAGTTGTAGTGGGGAAGACTAAGCCTTTGTTTGGTAAAAGTTTGTTTATAAACGATGACGTGGCAACATTTTATTGGTCTATTTTTTTAAAAAGTAAAAAATGGTGGCCGGAAATCTTTGACAAGCCAAAATTGTTGAATACTTGAATTTTCAAAAAAAAAAAGACCAGTGTGATATTGCTACGTGGCCGTTTATAAACATAATTTATCAACAACCCTTTACCAAACAGAGGCTAATGCACTGAATTCAAGTTCACTTGAGAGGACAAGATAGCACTGAACAGTATTAAGGAAGAAAAATCTTCTTCATTCTGTCCAGTCTGCTCACCTAGCACTTTCCAAGTATGCATCGAAAGACTTACCAATCAACTGCTGTGACTTCTCCATCGTGGCTTTTCAAAGTGATAGGATCCATGTGAGGGTTGCCCACCTGCTTTGACATTGTCGATGGAGTAAAATTTAGATAGACAAATAATGGAAGAAAGTACTAGGTAAGAAATGAACCTGCCATATGTAGGCAATTCCATCACCAGAACCACTGAGTATATGAGATGCATCAGGACTAATTACTGACTGTAAATTCACCAATTATGAAATATGTCAGCAATGGAGCAGTACATAACTGAAGTATTAAAAATTACTATAAAATAAATCATATAAATCATATACCTTAACAAAAAATGATTCAATTCGGCCTCCGGAGAAAGTTCTTATGGCCCCCTTTTCAAGCTGAAGTACATTATACATGTATATTCTGGAAATGAAATATCATAATCAAGCATAAACACTAACATTTACATATTTACTTCATTGTTTGCTGTGACCTCCGATGATCCTGACTGTGCAAAAACATTCACTATGTGCCTTTGTGAAGAAGCGCATACGTAAGTTTCAAATATATTGGCAAAGTAAGCTCACCTGTGATCCATGCACGAGGCTGCGATAAATACTCCGTTCAAATCTTGAGACAAGCTAGATATGCCATGTAATCTCTTTTCCTGAACAAGAACAAATTAAAATTTCCCCCGATAATTTAAAAGAGAAACTAAACTTTAAATTTTACAACACGACAAATAAAAGTAAATATATGTGAGTTTTCAGTTTAAAGTACTTCTTGTATCAAAACTCTAGATGACATTATGTTATTGGCCCTATAGATGCCACAAGCAGTGTTCTAAAATGCGCCATTAAGCACTATGCATTTTCAAAATGCCTCGCACTGGTGGTATGAGCATAAAAATGCGGTCAACTTTTTTGCTGACTACCTAGATGGGAATATGCATTCATACATAGGTGTTGTAATGGGCGACTAAGCGCGAATTGTCACGCATAAACCGGCATTGACGCGAACAATCTAGAGTTTTTAGTTCCAGATTTGGCCAACAAATCATTTCTAAATCTTGAAAAAACTAAGCTTGGTCACCAAACCTCATCCGCAGCCCAATGTACCTAGCCCATTAATATGTAATGCAATATCTAGGAACTTATTAAATGTGTGTTTGGCCTCCATTTTTTAGAAAAAATTGTGGTTGTGAATAGTATTTTTGGGAGAATGTATTATTAAATAATGTTTGAAAAGTAAAAAATGGTAGACTTGACTATGATGGATGGATGGTTGAGATTTGGTGTTGAATAAATTTTGTTTTAAAAAAATGGAGTCCAAACAAGGGCTAAGTTATTTGAAAACAGTAGGCTAAGTTATTAAAATTGTAATGTTAAGCGTTTAATTTTGTGATCTAATGGTAGACTATTATTAAAATTAACAATAAATGGGATAATAGTAAATGTGTGTGTTTATTTTTATGTAAAAAACGATTTTATTACATACAAATTTGTTTAATGTCTTAAAAATTCATATAATATTAAAAATACGAAAAAAGCATTACATGTATCCTTCGCATTGGAATGCCTAAACTTGTAATTATTGATGCTTGACCTCGACACTTCGCAATGCATTACACATTTTAGAACCTTGACCACAAGGCATAAGGAATGCATTGCAGAACACACGGAATTCACTATTTTGTTATAGGAATTCTATGACGATGAAAGTGTTCCAAGTTAATGGCAAACAAAAACCAGCCAAACAGAGCGAAAACCATGGTTTTGAAACCGTTGATCTGGAAATTATTTAGCTTAGGTTTCAACATTTCAAAACCAAACCAAATAGTTTACCAATTTAAATTAAAAATTAAATGTTGTACCTAAAATACTATTTATTAGTCCAAGTTATACTTTAACTAATTTAATTGTTAGTCCGCTTCTATCGAGTTCCTCAGAGAAATAATGATTTATGACAATATTCTTATCTATTTCAAAAATAACGAATTTGTAAGTTTAATTTTATGGTCGAACCTTGTATTAATTCGTTGGTTTAAACTTGTATTGAGACAAATATATTAGTATTGTAATGTGTATATTTAAAATGTTACAATTTAGGTGTTATATTGAGATTTCTAACCAATTTATTTATTTTTTCACTTGTTTGAAATATATAAATTTATGTCATTAAAATTATGTTTTGAAACCAAGCCGAACGGCAAAAAATGGCTTGGTTTGATTTGGTTTGATTTAAAAAATGAAATAGTTTGGTATGATTTAGATTTTTTTCCAATCCAATAAAAATGGTTTGGTTCGAAAATAGTTACAAAAAGTCCAAATTGAACCGTATCCATCAACATTTAAAATGACAACAAAAGTTAAAGGCTCTTACTATGCAAAGTAAGACTAACCTTTACACTTGATTCAGACTGAGGGCATGCTTGAGTAACTGGACCTTTAAGATGCCTTGTGTCCCAGAATTTAATAATACTGAAATCAAAGGGGAAATAAATCATCAATGTGAAGAAAGGATATAACCAGATGATCTTCTCATCTTTATTATCAAGCATTACAAAGTTTCTTAAGAACCTGTCAACTGCTCCAGCCGTAGCAATAGAAAATTCATCTTTAAGATAAAGAACAGATGTGATGCTCATGGATTTTGCCTGAAAGAACTGAAGGTAAGTAAGGGAAAGAACGTTGAACAATAGAATAAACAATATTATCCAAAATTAGACCTTTCTACGCCTGAGCCTTCGACCACAAGAAAGATGAGCCTCGTGGACAGTACTAATTGGCCTGATAAGAGAAAGACATGTTTATCGTCATATTTAAAGTGTTCTAGATATATTCATCAGTTTGATAATGGTGCAAAATCTTTGTTACAATTTTGTACAATAAGGATTCTTGACATCAAATTGTTTTAAAAGCTATCAACATTTTGGCTCTTTCAAGAAACTGATAGAAAAAATACTTAACACAATTCTAAAAAATGCTATATTGTATTCAACTGCTAAAGTGAATGCAGAAACTTACGATACGCAAAGTTTCTGGTATGTATTGGAGCACCTTGTGTCCCATAGAGCAAACGACCCGTCTCTTGAACCAGACACAATAAGATCTGTTAAAATGTTTCATCAATCGATTATACCATATAAAAAAATGACATATATTAAGTTTAATTCATCTTCTTACCTATAACAGGGGCAAGGAAGGGAGAATTCTTCGAAAAAGATCAACCACACACAAAAATGATGATGATGATGATTTAAGAAGAGAATCATGAATCATAACCTTACCATGATTGGTGGGATGGGAACTAATGGACTTCACGCTTCCAGTGTGTCCCATTAATGCTCTGATGCATTTCTTTTCTTGTGTGTCCCATACCTTAATCTGTTCAACCGTTGACGACTAAATTAAGCAATTCATTTTATGCTTAGTACTTCATTTCTTTCTTTAAATGGAAATCTGGCGGAGGAATATTGCATTTTTTAGGATTTAAAATTTTCTTGAAGCAAGGTCACTCACACTTTGATCTCCTGAGGCTGTTAATAAATTTGTGTCCTCCTGAAGAAAATGGAATCAGTTAATTTTTGTGTTGTAAGCAATCTATACCGAATAAAATATTTCAAAACACCAACAATTTACAATTAAGTTCATCGGTTCAAAATTTATTAGAATGTCCTGTAATGTATGTGGATTGAAACTGTAATTGTTTCAGATACATGAAAGTGACGGGCATTCTAGTTTCATGTTAACTATATTTAATTTCATCAAAATTTTGATTATTAGTAGAAAAGTTAGAAGTGGGGAAAGATATTTGAAACCTACAAATGTTAAAAGGCATTCCTTAAAAGCAAACTATAAGCCAACAAGTGGAAGTTACATTAATTGAGAATTATAAAGGAAAGGATGTCTTAGATACTAAAGGAATATTTGTGTAGACCTCAAGTGTTTTGAATTCACAAGAGTGAAGTAATTCTGATGGAATTGGTTTTCAGAATCATCAGTAAACCAAATTTTTGCTGTGAAGTTGATACGAGAATATAATTTTCTTTGAGAGGTAGGTCTAAATTTAATGCAAGCAATGGAAAAAGATTCAGATAACATATAATGTATTAGGAATAAGGTCAGACTTGTTAAAATTGCCATCTCATGATGGGACACCACTCAGCGCCTAAGGTGGGGTTCAATGCCTAACAAAAACGGCCAAAAGAAAAAAGAGATGTATGGCTGAGGGGAGGAGAGAAAGATGTTTATAGACACTTACATCACTATGTAGTGTTTGATTGACAAGGATTTGCCTAGGAGGTAGGAAAACTTTTGCCATTTTCCATCTTTTTGGTTGTTTGATTGTATATTTTTGTCTAGAAATTCATTTGCCTCATTTGGTTGGGAATTGTGAAATTCTTGATTTTTAAGGCAAACCAATTCTCTACACTTCGGTGAGAATTGGTTTGCCACCTTGGGTGACAAATTATTTTCGTCACGTTTGATCATTTTTGTTATTGTAAATTGACATTTCTTTTTTTCAAAAAATTAACATTATTGTTATCATTTATCAAGTACCAATGTATGAAAAAAAAATTTAAAAAAAAATTGATTAAAACAACTAAGTTTTATTTTATTTGTCATGGAAAACAACGTCAATAAAACTTTAAAAATCTCTGACTTTTTCCACCTAAAAAATTAAATCAATTAAATACATTACACTTCCAATTCCTAAGTAAATGAATTCCCAGGAATTCATTTACTCTCCACTCTAATTCCAAACTCGCTATCAAAAGGACCTTAATTGGAATAAATCAATGTGGTTAAACATTTCTAGCTTTAATTCAAACCACATAATTTCATACAAATGGGGGATGATTAATTTGATCTCATTACCCTTTTCACTATCCATCGTAGGGAGCATGATAGATAAATCTCTGCAACACTTTTTAGTAACTTTATTTATACAGGAAAATATTCAGCAGGCTAAGAATCCTATTATTCATACATCACGCTTGGTAATACTTCAATTTTTGGAAAACGTTGAGATGACAATCAGCATGTTCATGAGTGGCAATTCGTCTTGAAATCAATTTTAAATTGAAACAATTGAAAAAATACACAGATGAGACATATAGGCACCTTGATCCAACAAATATCGAATATGGCATTATCGTGAGCAATCCACTCAGACACCTTGGATTTTTCTGCAAATATGTTTTCAACCGTGATTAGCACCTTGAACAGCGTATTAATGATCATTGTATGTAGAAAAGTTAACAAACCTGCATTCTCTACGTAATGTGAGGAATCTGGAAACGTCAGCCTTGTATTGTACAGTCCAATATAACCCCCCTCATCTGTGAGAGCAAGAATGTGGGCGTTTTTATTTGTCTGCAAGGCACAAGAAAAATGATTATGGAACAATTTTTTTTTAGCTAATTCTTAAATTGATTCAGTCAAACACTTCCCAATTTCACCATCGGAACTGGACTGGAAAATACCACTTTTCCATTGAAAAGAAGAGCGTTTCAGCAAAACTTGTGA
Organism: Ligustrum vulgare; assembly: GCA_963555705.1. Taxonomy (NCBI): domain Eukaryota; kingdom Viridiplantae; phylum Streptophyta; class Magnoliopsida; order Lamiales; family Oleaceae; genus Ligustrum; species Ligustrum vulgare. Next base: position 63,510,123 of record OY743173.1, read on the forward strand.
AAATGGGTACTACCCATCCAATTCCAACGCGGTTCAAAGTATCCAACTAGTCAAAGCTCAGCATGTATTCGTAAATAGTGAAATTGACCTTGCAGAAAGATAGGGCCATCGGAGGTGACAGATCGCCGTCGTGCTCCACTGCAACAGCCCCAATTGGGGAAAAATCTTGCCCATCGTTCCCCGTATAATACGGTCGTTTTCTTACTGAATATAAACGCGGATACTATTACACAAATAAGTAGTAAAACAACAGATTCGTGTTCTTCTGGATACTGATAAAAGTAAAAGATACGTTACCTCGAAATCCATTAAGTTCTCTCGATTGGATATCTTCGAAGAAGGATTGCCGATTGAAAGACTTCATTTTCTGTTGTTGTTACTTGGTAGAAAGAGACGGATTGAGGGTTTTGACTTGGTGATTTCTGTACAAGGGTTTAATTTGGCGGGGACGGTGGACTAATAGAAGCGGGAAATTTTTAAAATTTTGGTTTCGGATTCCGCACCGCACCCCCAACCCCCCCCCCCCCCCCCCCGGTTTCTCTTTTTGTCCCTCCTCTCCCTTGGCAGCATTATGTCCGATGGGATGAGACTATCTCCGACACAATAGCCAAAGTCAATTTTATACTGAAACGTAATTTCTCATTCTTATAGCTCATTTTTAATTCAAAACTTTAAATTTCGCTTCAAATTAACATTATGTTTTTATTTTTACTTTTTAACTTACTTTTGATAACTATTTTATTTGAAATAATTATTTTATCATTAAAAAAATAAATCAATCAAAAAATTATATATAAAAATAACTTCAAATGCCTTCACATCGACATCGTCTTCATTGCAAATAGGGAATTCCTCTCTCTATCTCTATATTTTCTTCACATCAAACAAGGACCGGGACAACATTGGGGGAGGGAATGGGATGTCGTATGCAACAGTGCAGCATCACACTGTTCACGAACTATAAAAACTACAGTTCAGCGTCCCAAATAGCGCCCAAATTGAGGAAGATGACGGCAAAATCAAGGTTTTTACCGATTAGAGTTGCTCTTAAGCTTAATAAAAATTAAGTCTCCGTTTGATCTCCATTAAAATTCTCTCTCTCTCTCTCTTTACAATACTTAAATTTTAACCACATATTTTAATAATGAAATATTTTACACATAAACCTAAAACTTTTCTTTCATTTTCAACACAAGACAATATCGTATCAATCACTATTCAAAATAATTTTTTTATAAATAATGTACATCAAACGGAGGCTAAAAATATAAATTAAATATGAGCCTCTATTTGATTCACATTAAAAATAACTCATTTTTCTACAATATTTAATTTTAATCACACATATTCTACACATAAATTCAAAACTTTTATTTCATTTTCAAACACACAATATTACATAAATCACTATTGAAAACAAAATTTTTTACCAAATAATTTACATCAAATACGCAATAAGTCAAAGTTATCAATCAATCTCAACTACATATTTCATGGAACTTTCAATTTTTTAACGACATATTTTAAAAGGGAAGTGCAAATGACATGATGGATATGAGGAGGACGATGTAGATGGAGATGGTTGGGGTTTGACGATTGGACAAACAAACAACGTCAAATGTTGGGAGTCTGAAACTAAATACTAAAATGTCATTATTTGATTTACAACTATTTTCTTTACGTCTAAAGTTATTTTCTAAATAATAGTTACTTTATCGGACTAGTTAATTAGTACGAAATGTCATTGTTTGATTTTTTTGTGCAAGTCATTTCTGTCGATTCAAATTTGGTATTTGCATTCTTATTTAAACGTTGTATTGCAGAGTTGGTCATTTCCTTGTGCAAAACACCTTATCGTTTTATTTGATTGCACAAATTGTCCATAATGTTTCAATTTATTTTTGGCGCTTAGACTCTCATATCAATACTTTCTGTGCAAAATATCATTGCAATCTATTTTCTCCATTGTAAATGACTATTTTATCATTATTATTAAAAAAAAAGAATAAGAAAGAAATAATTGTTCAAAAATAATTTAACAAATTTCACGTAAAATAATTTTAAAAATACTAAAAAGTAAAATAATTCATATTTTCAAAAGAAAATCATTTTTTAACAATTATTTCTTTCTTATTTGTCCATTTGAAAATGAGAGTAAATTAGTCATTTTAAGGACCATTTGTACAAAAAAAAAAAAAAAAGATACGAGTGTCAAAATGCCAAACGATAAAGACAATTTGTGCAATGAAAGTAGACAATGGAGATATTTTGTGCAAGAAAATGATCGAATGCGATCGAAAATGTTAAAATAAGGGTACAAATGTCAATTTTGAAATAAGAATGATTTGCACCTAGAATGCAAACAATGAGGAGCTTATGTGCTAATTTGCGTTTTGGAAAACGATTAATTTCCACAAAATATTTTTACAAAATCAATAAATCATGGAGAAATATACGATAGATCCGCCGTCAACTGTCAAGGGCCCTTGCTCTACTCGGTGGCTGGTGCCACTGACAGCAACGTAGGATGTGGTGTCGACCCTGAATTTAATATACGCTGTAACCTATAAGATAAAAAAAATATTTACAGTTTCAAGACCAAAGCAGAAATGGCAATCCAAAGATGATGGTCGAGATTTACAGCTTAATGTTCATGTCCATGATAAGATTAATCAATCAATTGATATCTCCATCCATGTCTAAATACGTTGATTGTTTGCCCGTGTAAATATTTATAGCTTACAGTTTTTGTCATTTCTATTTCTAAAATATTTATTGATAATTCACAATTAATTACATTTCCTGTGGTATTGTTCTTCTAGTTTTGTATCTGTTGATGACAAACATGATCTGTTGATCCACAAGAATATAAACATCTGTTTATAACTCACTCAATATAAGGATTACTTATTGGAAGTGCAAATCTAGTACCGTATACAAGAAAAATTAAAAAAAATTACAAGCCCTTTTCCACAATCAAGCACAAACTTTAGAAATTCAGAATACGTCAGAACTGTAATTGAACTGAGACGGGATATTTAATGTTTCTCACTTTCTTTTGGCGATGGTGGCTTTGGATGAGAGGACTTTCCTATGATGGCCTTCTTCACCTTGGCAATTGAATGCTTCACTTTTGATCCTACGCCTGACAGAATGTTGTGTGATTTCTTATGAGAAACTTTGGTGTCTACATCCCCTGCATCCACTAAGACTGCTTCAGAGCTCAATTCAGACCCTTTAGGTTGGCTTGATTCCTCAAGATTGTCTTTTTCTTCTTCATTTTTTTCTTCTTCGTGTTCGGCCTCTTCCGTTTTTTCTTCCTTCACCTCTTCTTTCTGTACTGTTGGCTCTCTTCCTTCACTGTGATGATCAGTCATTTCCGAGGATTCTTTGAGAGAGCCCTGAAGAAGGTCTGATGATGAAGCCTTATCTATCTCTGTTGACACAGACTTCTTAGTTGATTCAATTGTTTCGTCAGCTATTCTTTCCTCTTGCATGCATTTTGCTTCCTCTTGCTCAAGTTCAGAAGGTTTCAGTGTTTTACCTTCAGCCTGAATAATTTCAGCAGTGTGCTGTTGCAGCTGTGGCATGTATTTGTTGTCAACTGTTGGATTGAGGAATTCCGTATTCTTGGTATGATATGCATCTATAACTGTTTGCTTATCTGATGCAGGTACAGAGGCTGCATCTTGGTTTTGCATTACATTTGTGACATCAATACCATCAGCTCTTTCAACCCACAGTTCAACATCCATCCGTGTTCTTTCCATGTCTGAATATTTGATATCTGATAATATGGGAAGTTCATGGCATTGAGTTAGAGTATTTTTATCTTTAGTGCCTCGTGCTGCTTCATTTGCAGAACCCTGAAGCATGTTGGATGGTGAGACCTTATCTGATGTCATATAGCTGTTAATTTCTGTAAATTCATTGCAATTAGTGATGGTTACCTTTTCTTCTTCACAAATTGTATCTTTAGGTTCTGTCACAGCCTCTGAAGAATTTCCTGGTTGCTGGTTTTCTATTTCCTGCTGGAGAGTTGCTGGCACTGGGTCATGTTGAATTAATTCAAGTGCTTTTCCTTGATTTGAAACCATGCGTTCTTTGCTCTCATTTGGATCTGTCTCTACTAGCCGTTGAATTAATTCAAGTCGTTTTCCTCGATTTGAAACCTCGTGTTCTTTGCTTTCATTTGGATTTGTCTCTGCTAGATTCTCCTTATTTGATAGTGCAATGGATCTTTCATCCAATTCTTGAATATCCTCGGTTATATTACTGGCTGTTTGAAGATTCACAAGACCATCTTCCTCTGTTTTTCCTTCAGAAACGTGGATGTGATGTAAATGAGGTAATTGCGGAAGTTTGACGAGTTTATCTTCAGTTTCTTGATCTTCAACCGCTACCATGATTTCTACTGCAGATCCATGCTTGATTTTTGATGTTGAATTGGTGCACTCCATGGATGTGGAAGTCTCTGTCATTTCTTTGTAATCATCCTTTTTCTTTGCCTTTTCTTCTTCTGTACTCTGTACTCCTGTTGCTTCTTGTACATCACTGGAAGCAGTTCGGGCTTTTGATTCATGCATTTCAGCATTGACTGATATTGCTTCAGCGTCCTGTTTCATTGATTGTATGTCTTTGCTGACTGTAGACATTATGGCTTCTCCACTTTCATTTGGACGCGTCAATTCAGAAATCTCACTTTTGGTTGTGCCAGTAAAGATTTTCTCTAGCATTCGTGTATCTATGGAGTTTTCATTGTCTTTTGCAATACCCAAGACCCCATCACTATGTGATATTTCTGATGTATCCTTGCTGTGAGATGAGAAATCAGGCTTCTCATTTCCATCTTTAGTTTGTCTGCTCCAGCTATCAGCTTCACCCACTACAACCTCTCCTGCTGAAACCCCTACTTGTTCCTGCACAACAGACCTCTGCTTTAGTAGTTGTTCGTGCTGATGATTCAGTTTAATAGTAGCAAAATTTATGTATTTTACCTCATCCTTTTCATGTGCTCTGTTGGATATGTAATCCTCATCGTTCAGTTGCTTATCTGCTTCAAATTCATACTGGTTTTTGTTCTGCCTTTCCTTACTTCCCGCATCTCCTAAAGATTCAGAGATGGACGGCTTCTCATCTTTTCTTTCACTATCCTCTTTCTCTTGCATAACAAGTTCTTTGTTATCTTCACAACTCTCTATGGTTTCATGGATCAACTCTGTAGGCGCAGCTTCAGATATTATATTTTCATTATCCAGTGGTTCTCCTGCAGCTGCATCTCCTACAGGAGAAAAATTGATGTTTTTATTTTGTTGCCCTGTATCCTCATTAGCTCCTGTTTGGTCATTGCCATGCTCTAGAAATGCTACCCTGGAGATTTTAACCTATATGGCAAGCAAATCACATACAAAAATTAAGATGTAATGAGGATTTAAAGCCTAGAATTAGGAGAATTTTGTTTTAGTGAATTGTTTCAGTGAGAGATTCTAAAAAGCAACATGATATTAACCGTCCAAATAAGACAAAAAAATAGAGAGTGAAAAATAGGATTATTTATCTTTCTGGATTTCTTGTCTATTGAAAATTGTGCAATCAGAGGATATAAGAGGGATAGAAGTGTAATGTATATGACTTACCTCTTCACTTAATATCTCCCTTTCAGTCTCTACATATACATCGTCTAACTCGCGAGCCTTTTCTTTATTGTTCACTATAGTCGTTATTCCCTCAACAATCTTTCCTTCCTCTTCTACTTGGAAGATTCCATCAATTGATTCCTTTGACTCTTCAACAGCCTTGTTGTCAAACACAGTATGTTCACTAACATTCTCATTGACGAAAGCCTCTTCAAAATTTCCAGACACCTGCATAATATATGAAACAAAAGCAATTTAAAAGGAAATATTGTTGAATGAAATATAATTACTTTTACTTTTTCTCTGACCTTTTCATTTGCTCTCTTTGTGGTTTCTTCTGTCTTTACTTTAAGATATTCTTCTGGCCTTTCCTCACCCTCTTGGTACCTTTCTGGGATTGTTTCTTCCTCTGGAGATCCAAGCTGACAATTCTTCATAGCTTCAGCTTCATCCTTGGTCTGCATTTTTACACTATCCGTAGTTAGTACATTTTAAATGTAATAATCTATCAGGCAAAAAGAATGGACAGATATATTCCTAAACCTTTTCACTTGACGTGTCGATTTTCTTGCTTTCTTTTGCTTCACAAATTTCCTTAGCCACAATTTCCTCATTTCTCATTTCTTGTTTTGCCGCCTGAAGATTCTCTTCCTCTGTTTTTGTCTGTCCTTTTGTGATTACTCCAAAACTTTGAACCTGGATCTCAGATTCAAAAACCTTTTCAAGCTTATCTGGTTGAAGAATTTCTAAATTAGAATCAACCACGTTATCAACTTCCTCTTTTTTTGTACTATTACTCAAACTGTCCTCATCTTTCAACGTCTCTTCTCCATGTTCCATGCCTTCCTCATTCGCTCCATGATTATTGTTCTCTGTGCTCTGAAGTTTGTTGTCAAACAACTGTACCTTGGAAAGCAATTCTAGCGATTTCTCCGGAAGTTCTTGTCTTATCTGATCACAGGTTTTATTATCTTCAATCACAGCTTCAACTCTCTCACATTTGGTCTCAAAGCCTTTTTCATAATCTTCATCTGTTTCCTTCTCACTGTTTTCAGCATTATTCTTTGTCAAAGTTGGGAATTCCCAAGATTTGAGCTCTTCTACGTTCTGATCACTAGACTTGTATGCTGCTCCAGTCTTGATATCTTCATCTACAAATTCAACTTCCCTTGATTCTGACTGTTCCACAACTGCAATTCCAATGTCTGCATGTTGGGCTTCAACTGTTTCAAATTGAGGTACTGAGGTAGCGGTTCCTGCAACACTTGCACTCTCAACTTCTTGACCTTCTAGGTCATTAAAAGTTGCATTGGTGATTTTTGGAGTTTCATCATCTGAATTAGTAGACTTTCCATCGTCACAAATTTCCTCCACACTCTTTTCTTTCCTCATCACAGTACTTGGAGTAGTATCAGCCTTGTCAGCGAACTTATTTGCTTCTCCTTCAATTCCAAGATCCTCATCTGGGGCTTCAAAAACTGAACCAATGACATCCTTGTCTCTTTCCTCCACCAATGTCAGAGCTTGAGAAACAAAGTCTGACCTTTTCGATTTTCCTGCTTCCTCTTCCTGTGCTTTTGCTCCTTTGTCTTCTATAGGTTCTGTTTTCTGCAACTTTTCTTTGTTGATTGGTAGCTCTCTTTCTTTAGTTGAATGATCTTCCACTTGTGAGGGTTCCTCATAGTTTTCTACTTCTTCTACCACGTTCTCATCCGAGGCCAGTAGGGCGGCTGCCATTAATTTCATCATTACTCCAGTGTCTTCAGAACCATCTTCTCTCGCAACATACAAAGGAGCATCCTTTTCCTTTTGTGTTATTTCCATGGTTGTGCCTTTGGTGTGTGCTAAAGTGTGAAGATCGTCCTGTTGTTTTTCAGTTCCTTTATCTTCACCCATCTGCTGTGTCTCTTTTCTAGATTCCCAAGGAGGGTTGTATGTTGAGATTTCATCTAATTCCACAAAACTGGAACTATCTGTTATCTCTTCACAATTGTCAGTAGTTCTCTTTGCTCCTTCATAAATAACTTCTTTTGCTTCTGAAATGGTCTCAGAAGCATTTCTTGATTGTTGTCCTTTTATTTCCTCCAAAACAGTTATTGGGTCCTGTCGCATTGCTTCCACTTTTTCTCCACATGGAACCTGGAGTTCTGTGCTTTCTCTTGGATCTACTTGGACTAGATTTTCCGTTGAAAATGTGATGGAGTCATCTAGCACTTGCACGTCCTCAGTATCAGTCCTGTCTTGGAAACTACTTGGCTCGTTAACAATTTTGCAATCACTAGTCTCCTCTGTTGAGACATCCTCAGAAGTACTTTGTGTTTGTTCTTCATTTTCCTCCAGAATAGTTATTCGGTCCTGTTGCATTGATTCCACCTTTTCTCCAGGTGGAACCTGGAGTTCTGTGCTTTCTTCTGGATCCATTTGTACCATATTCTCCTTTGATGAAATTGTGTTGGCATCATCTAGCACTTGCACATCCTCATCATCAGGCTTGTCATGGAAACTACTCGTCTCAGGAACAATTTTGTGATCACTATTCTCCTCCGTTGCTACCGATGTCAAGCTGTTAATGTTTGCGAGTTTCTCATCTTCTGACACTTTCATAACAGATATTTCTTCTTGCCTCTGATTGAGATTTTCATCAATGTCTAGGGCCATTTTTTCTTTAGAGACAGCCCCAGAAATATTTCGTGGTCGTTCTTCTTCAATTTCCTCCAGAACAGTTATTGGGTCCTGTTGCATGGATTCCACCTCTTCTCCATGTGGAACCTGGAGTTCTGTGCTTTCTTCTGGATCTACTTGTACTATATTCTCCTTTGATGCAATTGTGATGGCGTCATCTTGGATAGGCTCAACTGATTCTAGATTCTGCATCGCCCGGATTAAAAGATGCATTGTTATAGATTATGATTGTATTACGTGCATTTTTAGTACAAGTTTAAATTTTAATAAAGATCACTTATAAGTAAATTTATTTAAATGGAAACAAGTTATGAATAAATACCTTTTATTGGTCAAAGTTTATATGAGTTGTTATTTTGAGAGTAAGATAAAAGTTAACTACAAAATAAGTAATTTTTTCACTTAATAGAAAGAAAAAAATGTAAGATCCAAATATATTTGGAAATAGTTACTTTTTTCCTAAAAAACTTTGCCAAATATGATAAATAACTCTACAGTGATGTCATACCTCATATTTAGTATCTGTTTCTTTGGTACTTGGACACAGTGCATTATAAGTATGCTGCTATGACATATCTATTATTCCAAATCAATTTATTGCATAACCTAAATTTAGATGCAATCCAAATGATTATGCTCTTTTTACCTTTTCTGTCACGCAGTTCAAACTGTTGATATCCAAGTCTTCCTTTCTGTTTTCATGTTCTGCATTTGATTCCAATGCTGGTTTGTGAGCGTCAAGATTTTCCTTTGAGAAGTCATCAGCATTTCTGGCAAAGTCCATATTTTCATTTGTCTTTACAGCTGACGAAGAATCAGGTATGATACTCAAACCCTCAATATTTTCAGAATTGTCATCCTTTGTCTCGTTGCCTGAGACTGGCAAAAGGTTTTGTTCTTCAGATGAAGGATTGTAGGATCCCTCAAGGTTCAGGTCAAATGTATTTTGTGAAACTTTACCAGTAGCAGAAACCTGATCATTACAGTTTGAGAATGCAGCCTGATTTTCATTCTCAACTTCATATTTTGTTATTTCTCCAGTGACAGTTTCATTAGCTTCATTTCCCCTTGTCATGGAAACATTCATGTCTCTGTTTTCGCCCAAGTTGGAGATGCTTTCACATTCAGACTCGATATCTACGCTTTCTGCCTCTTTCTTATCCGGTTTACTGGTTGCCACTCCCAGTTTTTCAGAAGCCGGATCATTTTTGTCAAGCTTTACTTTGTCTAGTAATTCAACTTCTTTTAAGTTGGGATCTTCTGTTCCTACTGTAACTGCCAATTCCGTTGTATCTATGATGTCTTCTCTACTGCCCTCAGATATCCCAGAAACAGAGGACAAGTTTTTGGCAGAATCTAGGCAATCTTTTGATGATGTCTCTTCTTCCTGCGATTGAATTGAACTCTGAATCTAGGCATTCTTTTTTACTTGAAGGAAAAACGTGTGTGCCATACATAATCTGTATTTTGATTTTGTTATTCCTCTTTAAGCAAACTCTTCTACATTTATGCATATGTTGACTTGATTCACTAGTGATTAGCAGAACTTTTGACTGAGGAGAATTTTGAAGTTTTAATATTGACGGGTCTTTTCTAAGAACAAATAACCCATTTTCTATTTAATTTTTCTTATATCATTGCGTTCCTAGCCATTCTGTTTTCATAACGGTGCATATATCTTTCCAGGTAACTAAGACACAATGCCATTCTCGTTTATGGGCTGTGTGTGTGTGGGCAGGTGGGAGGGCCTGCGGGGCAGGCTGGGATTTGAAGACTCATTCATATTTACTACGAGAAAAGGTATCTATATTTGTAGTTAATTCAGAAACAAAATGTCTGTCTACAAATGATGATGCAACATTTGTTCTATTGAACTCAAACTCACCTCTGTATCAGGTTCCTCCATTTTCTTTTCCTTTTCACATGAAACCACTGTTTCCATTTCTTCAGATAAAACTGTTAAGTTCTCCTTTGCTCCAAAATCTTTGATGATTTGTCTTGAATTATCTATGCATCCATCATGCCCTTGATAGCTGACCTCAACCTATATAAGGAATGTATCTCTTGTTTGAGAAAATTTGCTCTAAAGTAATGTTTTTCTTTAAAATTCTGGAACTCTAAATTACCATAAAAGTTGAAAAGATAGTCTTTTGATTAACCTGTTGACTGGGGATATCATTTATTATCTTGTCTCCTCCAAAGCTTTCTGCTATTTTTTCTTCCAAAATGGATGCTGCAGAAACATGCTGATTCCTATGCTCATCTAATAGGACAATCTTTTTGATGTTCTCACTGGAATGAGTAATCTCAATTTGCATTGTCTGTTTAAAGGAAACAATATTAATGAAGTGTAGAGAAGGAACAAAAGTTATATTCATATTCATGCATATTATCTCCCTAAGAGAAGCTAAATTGGTATTTTCTAGCATCAGTAGCTCTATTACTACCTCATGGAAAATCTTTGCTTCATCAGCTATAGCTTCTGATTGAATGGTGGTATCTTGCTCCTTGTCCATCATCTGTGTTTCAATACCACCAGGCTTAGTGGTCATCTTTTGATCACCGTTCACCTCATTGCAAATCTTAATTGTTTCATCACTCGTAGCTTCTGATCCAATGTCGGTATATTGCTCCCTGTCCATCCTCTGTGTTACAATATCATCAGGCTCACTTGTCATCTCATGATCATCAATCACCTACATTAACATGCCATTACAAATTGACTAGTAAGAAGTTGAAACTTGGATAAGATTCAGAAGCATTTATATAACTACTTACTTTTCTAACCAAAGTATCAGATAAACTTGTGTGTAGAGATTACTACAAAACCTGTTATAGTTATTCTCCGACCATACCTGACTTTCTGTTTCTTTGCCCTGGTATTCTGTTACTTCATGTGACGCCTCAGAATCATCTTGATCTTCTAGACTGTTAATCTGGCCCTGTCCTCCTTTACTGCATATACTATTGCTGTTGTTGATAGGAGCATCAGTTGAGGGACCGTCATTTTCTTTTCCTTCTCCTAGTGGATGAGTAGCATTCAAATCATTGGCACTGTAGTATGAAATGGAACCACCAGTCGCCTCATTTGGCTCAATTGTTGCAACATCCTGCTGAAAGCAAACATCATTCACTATTACATGCGACGTTTAAAGAAGATAGATGGATATTCGTTTTGTTTCTTTTAGATTATAGCTATTCATTTTTCAAGTCTTAAGTTAGCTATCAGTCACAAACTTCATTTATTAATAAATTTTGACAAATAGCAACCATCCATGGAAATAAAGTCAATGATAAGACATCTTAGTTCTGCATTTGTTTTAATCAAGTTTGTAAAGTGGAATGAAGTAATGATCTATTGGTGTATTCTTTAACCTTTTCCAACTTAATAATCTTTCACACATTTGTTTCAGATACTCCTGATGAGCCTGGGCATAGTGAGTGGCACGCTTGGTCCTTGTATGAATACAAGGTTCGTGCTGTACACAATCTGTATCTTGATTTTGTCGTGTCAATTTAAGCATGTACTTCTACATCTATGCTTATATTGACTTTAATGATGAGTAATATAACTTAAGGCCTAGGAGAACTATGAAAATTGAATATCAACCATATGTTCTCTAAGAACAACTAGCTCTTTTCTGTTTAAAACTACATAGATTCCCAGTAATTCCTTGGTGTTACTCTTTTTTACCTATGTATCCATGTTTTCATAGTAACAAAGGCATAATACCGTTTTTCTTCTTGGGCGCTCTGTCTGTGTGTGTGGGGTGGGGTGGGGAAGGTTTAGACGACTTATTCATACGAATAGGCATATATGAATGTAAATGGTAATAAACCAGAATGAGTTAAAATATATATATTTGCATTTAATTCAGAAGGAATATATGCCTACTGTGACGGACCTGCCGTCCGGCACCCGAGATGCTCGCAGGCATACAGGTCAGCCTTCCCCAACACACGGGCCAGCAAGCTAATAAGTATGCATAACAGAACTTTGGAAAGGGCCTATTGGTATTACCTGCAATTGCATAGGCCATGGTAGTACACATCCTGAATAATCCGACAATGTATGATCCTTGTCGTGCCACATGAGTAGGGGAAAAACCAGGCCGTGACATGCTCCCCCACCCAATCCGCTAGCGACCTCACAGCTGTGCGCTTGCCTCGCGTCCACACATGGCCTTCCTCTTCAATCAATCTTCCACCTCAAAGGAATTGCCAAATTCTCCACATTTACGGTACCACCCTCTAGTGAACGAGAGTCCACAGTGCCCCCTGCACCTCGTCTCGCAGTGCCCCCTGCACTTACCGTCTTCGACACCAACCTTCACCCTGTGCCCTCTGCACTAGTCCCTCGGTTGGACGGCACTCCTCACGGCCGCAGCTCCTCCGGCATGTCGAAGCATACTCAATACATTGCCCTCTTTTGGTGGATTCCCCTCAATACACTGCCATGCTCAACGAAACAAACGTGCAACACGACTGCACTAACCATGCCTTTTCCTGCGCCATCCCAAAGTTTTCTGGTTTTTATTGGGTTTTTGATACCCAATAAATTCGGGCGATGATGTAAAACAGTTGTGGGAATAAAACGACACCTCGATAGATAGTTCGGCTCGATAATGACACGGGGCCACTCGAAGTGACTTAATTGATAGTTGCTCGTGGCCCACTTAGACGAACCATTTGTGGCGATTTTGGGTCATAGCACTTGGGCTTGGGATTTATTGGTTTGGCCCATTTATTGGTGCCCTTAGCCCAAACCTAATATATATCCTGTTGGCTCATTAGTCTGGTAATCTTCTTGGAGGCTGGAACCTGAGAATTTGAATTTGGAGGAGGGAGAGAGAACGTGACTTGGAGCCTTGCTTGGTAGCCTCCACTGTGATTCACTTTCTTCTTCTTCTTCTTACATTGGTGTAACCAAGTGTGTTGTTGAGTTGAGCTTGGAATCGAGGTGTCGTATTGGAATGCTTACTGAGCCCAAGCTGTATCAAAGATTCAACCACATTTTCAACATGGTATCAGAGCCAATGGTGGCGGAGCATAGAAGGAACGGGCTACAAAAGGTGTGCTGAAGAAGGAGCTTAAAAACCGAAGACAGTGATAGAGGACCGTAGTGCTACCGGAAGAAGCCGAACCAAAGGAGAGCCACTGTCCATTTTCCAAAACCCGACCTCCGGCCAACCAACCGGAGCAATACCAACACCAAAAGAACCGCCTCATCGTGGAGAACACTCGACCAGAAGGCGGCGCAGTTTCGGGGGCTGAGACGGCGGAAGAAGGTTGTGAAAACCGAACATAAAAGGCTGAATTCCGGCCAAACGAAAAAGCTGGTGGAGAAACCACCACCACCGGTGAACTCAGGGAGCTGGGGCGCACCTCCCTGTGTGGCGCGTCTTCCCGACGGCGGCGCGTGGGTCCGGAGGCCGGCGCGTGGAGCGGCTCCGGCGAGGTATTTTTTAAGGCAGTTTGATATTTTCAATATTTCTGACATTTTGGCGTTGTTAGATTTTCGTTTCAGGTTTTGGAATTTTATTTGGACGAATTTGCCCTTGGTGGTTCGAAAGTCGATTCTTGGTTGCAGTGGTGCTGAATTTGGGACAAAGTTGGCGGTCTTAAATTTGATAAAATTTCGCATCTCTCGATCTTACGGACATTGAAAAGTCCGCTCTGGTAAATTGGCTGAAACTGTTTAAATTCCTGCAATAGCAGACCATCGTGTGGGTTGGTCATTAGGATTGGGGGTTGTCATTGCTTGACAACCATTGCCTGTTGCTAGAATTTAGGTTTTAATTGTCTTACCCGCTTACGTGCTCGAGGTGTTAAGCTACTCTAAATTGTTTGTTCGATCTTTTGATTGTGTATTGACGAATTTCCTATTTGTTGTGTTCTTTTGTTAATCCTGTTAGATTTCTTTTGACTTTAGGACCACTTGTTGTGGTTAATTGTCAATTTGTGATTTCTTATTCATTTCGTGTCTTAAAATGACTGCACGTTTTGATTTGGGGGTTTTCGATGGGAAAGGGGATTTTTCCATTTGGCAACAAAAAATGAAGGGAATTTTGGTTCAACAAAAGGTTTCAAAAGCTATCACTGGCATTTATCCCGCTGATTTATCAAAGGAACAAACAGAAGAATTAGATGAGCTTGCTTACACTTCAATTATTTTACACCTATCTGATGCTGTTTTGAGAAAAGTTGGTAAACTTAAAACCACGGAAGAACTTTGGAAAAAGTTACAGGACTTGTATTTGCTTAAAACTACTTCTAACAAAATTTACTTACTCGAAAAAAATTTCAGCTTTAAAATGGATCCTACAAAGGATTTAGATGACAATCTGGATGTGTTTAACAAACTTGTGCAAGATATTGTTAACTGTGATGAAGAGGTGTCTGAAATGTACAAGGCCATTATTTTACTTAATTCTATGCCTGAATCATTTAGAGAGGTTAAGAATGCAATTAAGTATGGTAGGGACAACCTAACACCTGAGATTGTCATAGATTCCCTTAGGAGTAAGGAGATGGAAATTAAGGCTGAGAAAGAGGTTAAGAGGAGTGGTGAATTGCATATGTCGAGGGGTCATTTTAAGCAAAAGTGTCATATTCAAAACAGTGGTGACTCGAGAGATGACTTGAGTGAGGATGGTGGTAAGCATAAAGGTAAAGGTTGGGACAAGTCAAGGTCCAGTATGGGTGGCAAACGATGTTTCGGCTGTGGTAAGAGTGGACACTTTATAAGAGACTGTCCTAAGAAGAAGAAAAAGGGGAGAAGTGAGGCGAATGTGATTGAGTCTAGTTATGACCCAAGTGTGATTGGGGGTGACCCTTATTGATAGGGTTCCTAGTTACTGCATGTGCATCTGTGTGGTTCTTTCTGCATGTGTGTAATTACTTAATTCGATGCATTGTTTTGTGTAGCATTTCACGTTGTTTTATATGTGTTATTTTGCATGAATTTGTGTGTAATCAGTCTTTATTTAGTGTAATGTGTTGGCATGCATAGTGGGTTTGTGATGCATTAGTAATGAGTGTGTGTGAGTGTATGTCTTTTGGTAATGTATGAAGTAGATTCCTGATAGTGCATTGATGAGATGTACGGGGGGTGAGTGTGACATTTGAATGTCCTGTAAATCTTCTATCCAATAAATCCTGGCCGGGTGGAGTGTTAGAGACACTTTATCACTTCTATTAGGTGGAGACCCATTATCCCCTTAGGTTGAGAGAAGTGATGTATTGATAGAGGAGCATCCCATAGATTTAGGATCTATTCTTGTTTACCAGTTAGGCATGTGTGGTGACCAATCTAGTGAGCATATGTGGCGGTGTGTGTGATATGTGTTCTCGAGGAGAGAGATACACGGAATGGGATAGGATAATTGTGTGAGGTCTTTTCATGGGGTCATTTATGCATTGTGGTGTATATGTGTTGGCCATAGTGTTTGATTAACTTGGAGTTAGTCTTATGTTCTTGTGTGAGCATGTTTGAAAAGATTTCTGTATTATCTTATGGTTATATCTGTCATCACATGTTGTATGTTCTTGATTGATTACTGTGACTATCTGTCTTCTGCTTGGATATTTCTTGACCTTAGTCCTAGCGAGTAAATGGAGCAGGTATGGTGTGTGTTTCGAGTGCGAGACACGAGGTAAGGTCTGTGAGTCCAATTTTATTGGATTACCTTGATTGGACAAGTATAAACATTGTGTTGTTTTTCCTTGCAGATTGATTGGGTATCAAGGTGGAGATTTGTTGGGTTTTTGATACCCAATAAATCCGGGCGATGATGTAAAACAGTTGTGGGAATAAAACGACACCTCGATAGATAGTTCAGCTCGATAATGACACGGGGCCACTCGAAGTGACTTAATTGATAGTTGCTCGTGGCCCACTTGGACGACCCATTTGTGGCGATTTTGGGTCATAGCACTTGGGCTTGGGATTTATTGGTTTGGCCCATTTATTGGTGCCCTTAGCCCAAACCTAATATATATCCTGTTGGCTCATTAGTCTGGTAATCTTCTTGGAGGCTGGAACCTGAGAATTTGAATTTGGAGGAGGGAGAGAGAACATGACTTGGAGCCTTGCTTAGTAGCCTCCACTGTGATTCACTTTCTTCTCCTTCTTCTTACATTGGTGTAACCAAGTGTGTTGTTGAGTTGAGCTTGGAATCGAGGTGTCGTATTGGAATGCTTACTGAGCCCGAGGTGTATCAAAGATTCAACCACATTTTCAACACCTACTAATGTAAATAACACACTTGTTCTAATTATGTCAAACTCACCTCTGTTTCAGGTTCCTTCATTTCATTTTTCTGTTCAAATAAAAACCCAGATTCCGTTTTTTCAGCTGTTGAAACTGTGAAGTTTTCCTTTGATCCAGAATCAGTGTTGATGATCTGTCTTGAATTATCTATGCTTCCATCATCCACTTGATAGCTGTTCTCCACCTGCATGAGGAATGGTTCTTGTTTGAGAAACCTTGCCAATAGACTTTTTCCTTTAAGAGCTTGAAATCCAAACTTAATTATCATAATAAGTCGAGAAGATAGTCTAATGGTTAACCTCTCGAATGGGGATATCAGCTATAATCTTCTCTCCTTCAAAGCTTTCAGCAACTTTTTCTTCCAAAATGGATGCTACAGAAACATGCTGATACCTGTTCTCGTCCAATAGGATAATCTTTACGATGTTCTCACTGGAAAGAGAATCCTCAAGTTCTGTTGTCTGTTTAAAGAGAACTGTGTTAATAAAGTATAGAAGAAGGATCAAAGTAATGTGACTTTCCAACATCAGTAGCCCTGATTCTACCTCTGGGAAAATCCTAATCGGTTCATCAGCTGTAGATTGGATGGTGGTATCGTGCTCCCTGTCCATCATCTGTGTTTCTGTTTCATCAGGCATACTGGTCATCTTTTGATCATCATTGGCCTACACAAATAGTACCACAACAAATTGACTAGTAAGAAGTTGGAAAAGATTCGGAAGCATTTAAATAACTACTCAAGGTGTCTAAACAGATTCTGATATACATGTAGAGATTCCCATAAAACCCATTATAGTTATTGTCTGACCAACAATGTTTACCTGAGTTTCTAATACTTTGATCTGGTCTTCTGTTACTTCACGTGATGCCCTAGAATCATCTGGATCTTCTAGACTGTTAATCTGATCGCTTCCTCCTTTACTGGATATATTGTTACTGTTGTTGACAGGAGCATCTATTGAGGGACCATCATTATTTTTTGCTTCTTCCAGTGGATGAGTAACATTCAAATCCTTTTTCCATTCGATGTTCTCACCAGAATGTGTACCCTTTGTCTGTTTAAATATAAATTGTTAACAAATTTTAGAAGAAGGATCAAAAGTTGCATTCATATACACAAGTGTATTTTCTCCTCCAGAGGAGCTATATTAACTTGATTTTCCAGCATTAGTAGATCTATTTCTACCTCTTGGCAAATCTTAGTTGTTTCAGCTGTAGCTTCTGATTGAACGGTATCGTGCTCCTTGTCCATCATCTGTGTTTCAATATCATCAGGCCTACTGGTCATCTTTTGATCGTCATTCACCTCTTGGAAAATCTTAATAGTTTCATCAGATGTAGCTTCTGATAGAATGGTGGTATCACGCTCCTTGTCTATCATCTGCGTTTCAATATCATCAGTCTTACTGGTCATCTTTTGATCATCATTCACATACATGAACAGTGCATTACAAATTGACTAGTAAGAAGTTGAAATCGAAAAAGATTCAGAAGCATTTAGATGACTATTTACTATCTAACCAAAGATTCGAATAAATGTATGTTTAGAAATTCCCTCAAAACCTGTTATTATCTGACCAACAATGTCATTTACCTGAATTTTTGTTTCTTTTCTGTGGTCTTCCGCCATTTCACATGATGATGCCTCAGAATCATTTGGATCTTCTAGACTGTGGTCGCCTCCTTCTTTACTGCATATATTGCTGTTGTTAACAGGATTATGGTGTGCATCTATTGAGGGACCATCATTTTCTTCTCCTTCTTCCGGTTGATGAACAACATTCAAATAGTTGGTAGTACAATATGGAGTGGAACCATCAGCCTCCTCATTCGGATTATTTATTGCAACATCCTGCAGAAAGAAAACATCATTCACTATCTAATACGAATTTTAAAGAAGAAAGAATCATTTACATCTTTTCCTTTAGAGTTTTACCTTCTTGTCTGTTGCATCAATTCTTTTATCCTCTGTTTCATTACTGAGGATTTCTTGAGGATTTTCATATAGTCTCTGTTCTAGTGAAGGGCTTATTGTTTCTGCATTTTGACATAAAGAGGATGTTTTAATCTGATGTAGAGCTACATGCAAGGATTCTCTGTCTTCAGAGACTTCTGGTGCTGTCCTAGTCTTGTTGCCTTCCTGGATAACTATGTGTTCTGAGTCTTTAAGGAAAGAAGATTCTGAGTTGTTTGGGTCCCCAAGTTCACATTCATTTTCGGTTGCCTTTACTGTGTCTTCCCTAAATGTAATTGCTTCTTTACCTACTTTCTGCAGCATAACATCAAAATTCTCTTCCATTTTTCCATTCCTGCCTGATCCAAACTTTTCTGCACCGGTTTCTCCAATACTAGTGTCTATTCTCGCGTCCTCGGAATCATGTGCCTGATTTGAGTCTTCTACTTTCAGACTCGAGGTAGCATCTGCTGAATCCTCTACAGGTACGACGCCTCTATCCGCAACTTTATCCAGGTTACTTGATAATTCTTCAGCAAGCTGTTGGATTTCTTCTGAGGAAGTCTCTTTAGTTGCTATACTTTCTTCCAGTCGATTATCTAATTTTTCATCTTCGAGGGATTGAACCTTGCACGCATCTTTATTTGTTCGATCTGGCTTTTCGTTTACTTCATATGCATCTGGTGAACTGTTATTTCCTTCAACAGAAACCTTGGCCATTGAGGACAAATTCAAAAAATTCTCACCCTCACCTGTTATGGCACTGCCACTGGATTCTCTTTTGTTCTTCACATTTTCTACATCAAAATTACTTCTTAAGATATCATGAGGTTCATTAGGGATATCCTTAACATCCATCATCTCCTCTTTCGCTATGTTGGTAGTTTCGTCTACCAGCTTTCTGTTTTCTGCTTCTATCTGTGTTACGCAAATACTGTTTCAGACACGAAGATGAAATAACGGAATCTTACGATTCAATGAATACACCTTCATAAAATGTTACTATATATAAACTATTCATCGTCTTATCGTTTTCCTATGCGGGACAAGCTTTCCCTTCAACACCAAAACCACCTCCGATTAGTACAATTTCAACTTTAATTTCTCATTTACCCAAGCATCGTTTTGGTCAAGTAAATATATGATTTCAATGTTCTCATGGAGGAGAACATGAACATGAATGTACTTTGATCTTGTTTGGGCCAAAACAGCACCACTTTCCAACTGGAAGCTGGTAGCTTCGTGTTGTGATCTGAGAAAGTCGTGTGTTTATGATATTATCATTTCACAGTACGTAGATGTTATCCTGTAATTTTTTCTTCACCTAAACAGTTTGTAAATAAAATCCTATTCTGAGAATCCCAGAAACTATAAGATTGTCAAACAGGGAAAAAAATAAAAAAAATCAATATCCATTAGAGGCTGATTAAAGTCCAGAACAAGAATCCAGTGATCTGTGGTTGTTTAATTGTCTTTCTATTGCTTTCTAACATAGTTACTGAAAATCTTTCAAGTTCAAATATGATCGAACTCGATTTTTTCGGTGCATGTTCAGTATACAGTACACAGTGCATAGTAATATCTATACAGATCATGAAGCTAAGATTGGAGAGATGATATCGCTTACTTTTTCATTCACAGCTTGTGAAATATCAGCAGCTTCCGATGCCATTTCTGATGGAGCGGTCGAACTGAATGCAGAATGGTCTTCTCGAACTATTGACACATCCGAATTTTCGAGGTGAGTATTATTACATAAATGCTAAGTAAGCTGAATAAAATTTCGAAGGTATAAATAATTAGAGGGGTGTTAGATATGTGTACTAATCTCTTGATTGTTAAGTTGCAAAAGTTGGCAAAAACAGACAAAATGCCACTTCACTTTTGAGTTGGCTAGAGATTTACAAATGGCCTGGCCCTAGTGTATTATCATATCACATGCTCAAGTTGCTCTTAATGAAGTTACATTTCTGACATGGATCAATTATTCCATTAACAGTTTAATGCTGCTATAAACAAGAACAAATTGCCCAATTTTTTGGTGTTTTTGATCATTATTTTTGAGAAAGGTGCTCAATAGTCGGTCGAAGTTGCTATAGGCTCTGTGTTCGAGGCACAAAATAGTTTATCCTCGGAGATTTATGGACATGCATGATGTATTATACTAGTTAAGATACTACGACATCACTCGAGTCACTAGTCTGCCTTCGACATCCACCTCCTTGCAGTTAAGGTAACGACTTCGAGCATGGTCAATTCCCATAGTGTAACGGGTGGTGTTGACAAGGTCCGAGAAGGAAGGAATTCATTGTCATATGGTTGGCCGGTGAATAGTAGCGATTCAGGCTTCATGCAGGCGAGTTTAATTGGACGATATAATGGATAATCTTGTAAAATTTAAGCAATTTTTGGAAAAATATGGTTTCCTTGAGCATAAACAAGAAATGCAATTAGTGAAGTAATTAAGGGTTGAGAAATGATCACTAAACACCGTTAGTTAGCAGTGACATGGAAAAAAAAGTTTAGGATGGGACCCATGAATTAAATAGATTTGCTAAATCGATGTATCATGATTTATAAGTAGATAAATTCTCGTATAGGTTAATACCAAAAGGGTCCTAAATCAATTATTTCATTAGGAGAATTAGGGAATTTTGGCTGAGCTTTGATTGGTTAGTTTCATAAAAAGCCAAATGTTATATTCTTCCAGAACAATGATCATGATACCTGAACACTTTTTTATGTGCTATAACCTGTAACAAACTTAGTGCAACAGGATCTTGCTTAACATGAAATGAATTCAAGTCCAATGTGGGGTTAGTAGGCTATTCTATAATATTTATTTTGGGCTAGTTTCTAATAACCATTATTCATAATATTAATAACGTGATACATTTGTCTACCAAAAAAAAAGCTTAATCGAATTGGTCAAATTTCATATTCAATCATATATCTCATTATAACGGAAACTTTTCAACCATATATTTCAGGAAATTTATCATGAAACGGACAATAAAAACTATGTAGTACCAAGGTAGCTAACATCAGTTTAGGTGACGGTGGATCTCACGTCTTACCACCTAGATTGATGATATGTAATATTAATTTTGGAGACCCGATTCTATTCTTAATAATTGTTCAATATGATTTTGAATTTAACTTATTCTTCAATCTTATTCATTTGTAACGATTAGTCGAATTTGATAGATAATGCTTTTGTGTGCAAGCATATATGCATTTTACTCGTCTTTGTTGGTTAAATTAAATGCGTTATTTATAAGCTATTATTCGTACAAGTGTAAAGTGTAAACACGTGCTAAAAGATTTTCGTTCAATAATAAATTAAAAGGGCATAAAAAGATTTATTTCCCTCGTATTTTAAGATTAGCAAAAAAAATAATAATAATAATAACAAATATAGAAGTACGACTTAGAACATCTTCAATGATGATGGAAAATAGGGTGCAAATTGGTATTTTTAAAATCACTTTTGCATTCTCCATTATATTCGGAATGATCTAAATCCAAATTATATTCCAAAGAAAATATTGCAATTCACTTTTGCTGATATGAATGTTAAAAATAAATTTACATATTTCTTTTTACATTTCCTACAAAAAAAAATGGTATTTGCATATTTCTTTTTACATTTTCTACAAAAATAAATAAATGGTATTTGCATTTCACTTGCATATCTCCATTAGAGAGATTTTTAATCATTTTGAAGATTTATTACAATTTATAAGTGTGACAATAAATAAATATTGAGACCTTTAACATAATTAAAATGTAGCGCACTTATTAAAGATTATGATGTGAATATAATTTGATCTCGAAGAATTATTAGTCTAACCAAATGGACAACTTCCCCCCACTCAGATCTGACTAGAAAACAACTTTTTGAAAATCTTTAAAGAAGGGGAGGCTGGGGGGAAAAAATCTAAATAGGCCTTTGATGGATTAGCTCAACCCATTCGACACCCTGAGAGCTCGTTTGATAACGGTGATTTTGGAGGAATTTTGAGTTATTGAGATATAATATGTGATTGAAAAGTGATGTATATAATAAAAATGTGTGGTTAAAAATAATTTTAAGATAAAAAAAAATACCATTATCGAACAAGCTCTGACATTTGCAAAAAACAGTCTATTACGATCTTTAAAGTTCATATACATATTTTAGTCAATGATCAAGCCTCGTTTTTCAAGAATAAATTTCGTAAAAAGTGATTTTTCTCTAAGAGTATATAATTAAAAGTATAAACAAGTATCAGCAAATTATAAATATTTTGTTCGAAAAAACGTCCCAAAAATCAAATGTAAAAATTTATATCATTTAATTTATATAATATTCAGTATTCAAAAAATTTGAAATCGATTCGATTCGAAAAAAGCAACAGGTCAAGAGTTAGAAGGTCGAATAAATTTTAATTAAAAATTAATAATTATTTCAAAGATTACAAGATTTTCTAATATATATATATATAAAGTAACATTTACACATTTGGAGATAAAATTAAATATAAAAGAAATATAATAATATTATTTAATTTCAAAATTACCAATTCAAAACGAGTATAGATTTATGGTTGTTAATTTTATTTATTATGCCCTTGTTTGAACCTCATTATTTGTGAAATAATGTGGTTTTGAATAGTATTTTTGGAAGAATGTTGTTGAAATTTGTTTAAAAATTCAATATTATGGGTTTGACTAAAATGAATTGTTGAGATTGGTTGTTTAAAAAACTTGATTTTCAAATAATGGTGTTCAAACATGGGCTATATTATATTTTATTACAAAATATTTTAACATATAAAAAATAAGATAAAAATAACTTATTTAAAAGAAGAAAGTTCAAAAAACAAATAAATAATAAATATTTTTTTTAAAAGAGAAAAATAATTTAAAAAGAAAAAAGAAAAATCATATAAAGATCAAGATTTCCTAATTTTGCATAGTTTTATACAGGTTACATTCCTATTTTGATTAATTTTTAAAGTTTTTAATTCAATAATATTTTATATTAAAATATTATTGTATTATGTTTTTATTTAATATGATTGTATAATTAATATATTTTGATCAAAATCACTATCATACACATATTCTCATGTATTGCACGATGAAAATACTAATTTATAAAATAGGACAAATATATGAGGACAAGTGGACAACGTAATTAAACTCTTGGGTTCGCACTCAATTACAATTACAAATACATCAATCTATAAATCAGGACCGACCAAAATAAAAATCCTTGACTTGTATTCCTCCGCCGCCCCTGACGTGGATAAGTTCTATTGACCCAATTTTTATTTTTATTTTTGTTTTTTCAAATATTCTTTTGAAAATTATGCATTAGGTGATTTATGTCAATAATAAATTTACATTTAACATTCGACTTCCTAATTATTATCAACATGTATTTTAAAATCGCACGCATTATTGATAGTTACGTAAAGAAAGCGAGTCGTGTTCAATTAGTGTTATCTGAATTGTCTATTTATGGCCTAAATCAGCAGCCATTTGAGTGCACCCGCACCCCTGGCGGGGGCTATCTCCAATTTGCATGGGGGGCTTTCGGTTTGGACCAACTATTATTTTCACCCGTACAATGCCCATGAATATTTTTGTAATAGTGATTTCAATTAATTTTTTTGAAAATATGTTAATTATACAATCATATCAAATAAAAATATAGTACAATAACATTTTAATATAAAATATTATCGAATTCAAAACTTTAAAAAAGACAAAATTAAGAAATCCTTATTTTTGTAAGATTTTTCTTTTTTCTTTTTAAAATTATTTTTATTTATTATTTGTTTGTTTGTTGGACTTTATTCTTCTAAATAAATTATCTTATTTTTTATATGTTAAATTATTTTATTTTGAAATATAATATAATATAATAAATAACATTTACAACCATAAATCTATATTTGTTATGAATTTGTAATTTTGAAATTAAAGAATATTGTTATTATATTTTTTTTTTTTTTTTGTATTTAATTTTATCTCCAGATGAATAAATGTTACTTTATTTCTAAAATAACTTTTTTTTTTTAGAAAATTTTGTGATGTTTGAAATAATTATTAATTTTTTAATTAAAATCGGTTCGACCTGATTCAACATTTGATCCTTAACATGTTGCCTTTTTCGGAATGGACCAACTTTAGGTTTTCTAAATACTGAGTATTATATAACTTAAATAATATAATTTAAAATGAATGAGATATTAAGGAAAAGTAAAAAATATATATTAAACTTTTACATTTAATCTTTGTGATGTTTTTACGGACAAAATATTTATAATTTGCTCTCACTTGTTATCTTATATTAAACTTCTCGTTAATTGTCATTGCATATGACACAATCAAAGTAGATTTTTAATAACAATGCAAAAAACAAATTTTTAGTTAATTTGATTTCTAACGTAATATATTTTAACTTTTGATGAAGTTTATTTTAATGTTTTGCTTATATATAATTTTTTTGTGTAATTCAAATTTGCAATCATTAAACTTTGGAGTTTGGATTATTAACTATTACATTTTGAAATGGTTCAATTTCTCATTGCACTTTAATGAGTCTCTTTTTTCTTTTCTTTTTTTAATTCTCTTGTGTTTCTTTTGGGCAAAAACTTTCCAAATTTAGCAATAATTTTCGGCGGGAAAGTGTGTGTATTTTTGGTGACGGTTATTTTGTTTTTATATATAGAAGATAGACTAGTGAATCACCCGTGCGATGCACGGGAAGAAACGTCTGAATAAAAATAATTCAATGTGAAATTAGACGAATCCTTTAGACAAAATAAATAAATTTAGCAAATAAGAGATAAGATAATCATTTATTGGTTTCACATGAATACTTCTTTGTACACAACATTGTTTGTTGATTTTGTTGGTCTTCCATTGTAATCACAAATCAACATCTTTAATCCGGAACTATTTGTCGCCCTAGAAATTGCAACATAAAGTTGTTCATTTAAGAAGAAATCCCACATGCGAGAGTGATTGTCTCTGACTCTTATTGATAGTCATGACATAGGACACCATCAATGGAAAATGACTTCTTTGAAATCAAATAAGTATCCTAGATCAGAAGGGCTCAACGATATCCTTAGAATAAAGAACTTGTGTCCTACATTGCTGTCAAAAAGAATTTGACCTTCTAGAACATGGTTGCCAAGTTTTGTAACTATCAACATTGTTCATTGCACAATCGGTCAATCCCTGTGTATGATCAATATTTATCAGAAAGAGCAATGGGTACTGCAAAGGGAAATAAAGAGGATGCACTTCGCTTATCCGCTACAATGGTCCTCCACGTGCCGCAATAATGATATCCCTGTGTCCAGGTTGTGTATCAAAATCCACAGACAATCAATACAACAATTTCATCAACAACGGGAAAATCATATCGCCTATCATTAGTCGCCCACTTACCAATAAATATAAGTCTTTAAATTTGAAGTGTTTTTCTCAATCATCTTTTCTTTAACCGACCTAAACTGCCTTAACAATTTGTTGTATTTGTCTAGAATATCCTTCAAATCAGAACTATACAATCATGCAACATTGAATCGCATGATTCACTCCTACAGAGGGATATTAAAAGACATAAATTAAGTTTTAGACTATCACAATAAAATTATTCGTAAACAATATAAATATATAAGCAATAAATACATAATACATGCCCCCACTGCCCTTTTTCTGCTTTCAACCTCATTCGCATTGTCAACAATGTAAAGCGAGCAAATTGCGGAGCTGAACCATCATCAAGCAACAGACTCCCAATCTTATGGCAATTTTCACCGTTTAATATGAAGACAAGAGACCATCTACCATCATTCAACCCACTATTTATTCCTTCCCCATAGAAGTGAACGAAAACATCATATTATATGTCTGAATGATCTCAAAGAAATTCTTAATCCTGTCATCCCTGTCATATAACAAGTCTTTCAAAATAAGAGGGTGATCTTCCATAAGAGGAATTTTCACTTTCCCTTACATACAACAAAGTAGGGGTGAACAAATAAATTGCGAAACCGAACTAAACCTCAACCAACAAATGGTTTGGTTTGGTTGGGTTTCAAATGTGAAATTGCTTGGTTCGGTTTGGAAAAATCTCAAACTGCCCTAAATGGTTTGGTTTAGGTTTCAATTGTCAAAATCGCAGTTTCAAAGAGTCAACCCGCCAAATTTTAAAAATAAATAAATAAATAAAATAAAGGCAAACGTTCAATTTTAAATAAAAAAATGCAACACATTTTTATTGTTAACAAATCAAAATTAAGGAGTCAAATATTAATTTGTTCATATCCACAACCATTTGGAAATAATTTTTGCTCTTACATTTCATAATCATCATCCAAGATATTTTTTTAAAATAAAATTTTTAATGTAAGAACTAACTGCAGTTTATTTAAGAAAAGTTGTAGTAAATGTTTGCTTCTATGTAATTAGTTTGTTTATCAACATGAATTGATTCACAATAAAGCACTCAATTAGAAACTGGATACAATTATTGAGCTAGTTTCAACTCAAAATTTTAGACGAATATGTGTCATTGAGTTCGCTTTGGAATACAGTAATTCATTCGCTGGCAATCTGCGGTTTCAAACAGCACCAAACTCAAGAAATTGTTTTGTTTGATTTTGTTTAGAAAATGAAATTAATTGATTTGGTTTGGAAAAATCCCAAACCATTAAATGATTTAGTTTGAAATATTACTACAAATCGTCCAAACCAAACCGTGTTCAACTTCATAACAACGAGAGATCTTCGAAATACGACATGTTTTATAACGCTTATCCACTATCTCCTCGAACCAACAATTTGTCTTATAAAATGAGCACCTAAATGTAGGATCTTCAATATCCATGTATTCTGAATAATAAAACAATAGAGGAAAAAGTTAATAATATAGACTATGCGTATAAAAGATAATATTCACTGTGTTGACCATTGACATTGGAAAACGACGCGTATAAGAAACGAATTTGATAATCATGAAAAAAACTAAAAAACTAAAATTGTAAGATTAATAAAAATGCATCAAATTCATGGTATTATAGGTTTTCAATATTTATACAATGTAATTATTTTTTGATAGAAATTAAAATATATCACTAATCATCTCAATTTTCAGTTAAGCAAATTGGGAGACAATTTACTTATTGTTGTAGAAATTCAAGAATCATAAATATTGACTTAAAATATAAATTGGGAAACAATTTTTCAGCCACTACTTTTTACCTCAAAATCATAAATAAATAAGTTTATAAACCAAACATTATTACCAAACAGAGGATAAATCCTTTCATCATTTTGACAAAAATTGGCATGTTTAAAAAATAAGAAAAAATAAAATATATGTAAGCAATACATTAAAAAATATAGTTAATAAAAAAATTATAAAATATTTAAAGGGGAATAGGTGATGAGGTGGACAAATTTTCAAAGAAAAACGTAAATAAAAGTCAAAAAAAAAAAATTAAATGAGTGCCAAATTTTGAGTGACGCGGTATATTTAGTATACATGTAATATTTTTTATTTTTAATAGTTTTGTCTTTTTTAAAGTTTCAAATTTAATAACATTTTGTACCGAAATTTTATTTAAATTATGTTTTTATTTGATATGATTGAATCAATATATTTTCAAAATTATGATTTAAAATTATATATTCCGTACATCACACGGGTAGACAACTAGTATATTATCTATATAATATATAAAAGTATTTGAGTCAACTTGGGTCAACTATACATTTTCCCGCCAAAACTCAAGTACTCTACATATATTGATTTTTTTTCTTTTTTATGTTGATGGGCTTTTCCAAAGCTTTTTTATTGGTCTGCTGTAGTTAATGCGTTCACACTAATATTCTAATCCTACCCAATAATTTGCCTCAAGATCCAAAGGTCCAAGGTTCGAAACCCCTGGGGACGCGTCCACCTCGCGTGGAACAAATCCACACCATGCGGTGGACAATCCGTGTGTTGGCCGAGCCGTAAGTACCTCAAAGGCTGGTGGCGTCAACAGTAATTATTGATTTTCGTTTTTCTAATGGTTTTGACATTTTCGAAATTTAACTCTAAACCCTATTTAAAGTTCACTCATTTATACAAACATATAGTACTAACTGTTTCAAAACAATAGTGTTCAAACCATTGTTTTAATTTACACGAGTTTAGTATTTTAATTAAAAATTATTTTATGTATGAAGATAGGATATGGAAACTTCATTTATACCTTCCTATGCTATTATTATATAGATTTTATGTATAATAATATAATTAATTATGATAAATGTTCTATAAGTTTCACTATTTGTGTTTTGGAACTTCATTATATATGTTCTTATAATTATGGTTATAGTTTATATAACCGTAATCCTATTTCTAAGTGGAATTATGCAATTCATATTTTTTAAAAAAAAAAAAATCCAAAGAAATACTACTTTCAATTACATCATGCGATATTAAACTTAGTTATTTGGGCACAAAATATTTTAATAGGCAGTTTTATATACAAAAAATTGAGTTTTGAGAGGTGGATTAGCTCTCTCGATTTGATGTGATTACCTCTCTATTCTGCGTTGACGTTCCACTGATCATTGCACGATTTTGGATAATACATTTACAAGAATGATAGGCTGCTAAGTTTTAAGCAGTTTTAAAAAAAATCCAAATAAATACTACTTTCAATTATTCGTGCAAATTTTTATCAAATATTATACTTAATTATGTGGTCAACAAAACATTTTAATTGAACTAGCGGGTTTATGTACGAAACATATCTGAATTTTGAGGAATAGATTACCTTTTCGGTGTAATATGTTTGTAGCTCTGTTCTGCGTTGACGTTCCGTTTGGTCATCGTACGGTTTTGGTAAATACAGTTACAAGAAGCTCTTTTTCTAATCTTTGGAAGTTGACTGATTTTTACTTTCACACTAAGTTAAATTAAAAAAAAAAAATACAATTTAAAGCCATATTAATATTATAAACCAAAAGAATAGGAGAATCCTAAATTATTTTAATAAAAAATAAAAAGGGACTGCTATTTTCTTCAAGACAAGACCAGCTAAGACTTGAGTCGAAGAATATAGATCTTGGTTTTTGACCAAAAAATAAAAAATAAAAAAATAGAACAATAAAAATGTAGAAAAAACTTCTAAAACAATATAGAAATGCAAAAATAATTTAGGACTAAGAATACTAGATCTTATCTTTTTGACAAGTTCAACGATGCATCTTTGATCTACAAAGATTTCTAGCAATTATTTAGTTTAATCACATTTAATCATTCAAGATTTCGGTGCAGTAGTAAAACTTATTAATATTATAGACCAATAAGAGTTAAGGACAATCACTCTCGCATGTGTGAATTCTTCTTAGAAGGCCAGTGTTTACATATGGACAACTTTATATTGCCATTTATAAGGTGACAAATCGTTCCGGATTAAAGATGTTGATTTATGATAAGAATGAAAGACCAACAAATTTAACAAATAATGTAGTGTATAAAGAAGTATTTCAAAATTTGTAGTAATATGAAACCAATAAATGATGTTCTTATCTGTTATTTGCGAATGTTATTTATTTTGTCTAAGGATTCATATAATTTTATATAAAATATGTTTATCCGACGTTTCTTCTCGTGCATCGCACGGGGTAAATACTAGTATATTATATAGAAGTAGAAGTGAGGAGAGAGGGTCATTAAATGTAAATTTCCCTTTAAAATGACTCTCTCTCCTCACTTCTACTTTTATAAAGATAAAGATAAAGATAAAGATTCCCTATTGGCATAAGGGTTCAATTTGGTCACGATAGTTTTTTTTCACCACTTTTCATGTTTTTCAATCATTTTTCTTCTAGAACCTCAAAATTTCTCTTCATACATCCAACAACATCTAGCATCCAATAAACGTCACGTTTTTTCAAATTACTTTTCTATAACATATTTTATCTAAAAAACATTACATCCCTTGACTTGTTTATAAACAATAAAATTTTATCAAACAGTAATAGGGGATTAAGTCTCTCATTTCAATCGGTAAACGTCTCTCATGTAGCTTTCAAATTACAAACATCTAAATCAATAATTCAGCATCCTTTTGGTAGTAAACTTGTTTAGATATATAAACGACACATTTTCTCAAAATATTTTTTATATCATACACATTTTTAAAAAATATTTTTCAACCACATATATATGTTACCTCGAAAACATCATATATATATATATATATATATATATATATATATATATATATATATATATATATATATATAAAAAAAAACTTTTGACAAACATAGGTATGGTCCATTTGAGAAAACTTTTAGAAAGTTAAAAATTGTATTTGAAATTAAACAACTATTCAAATCCGTTTATATCATGCTATTGCTAAATGTTGGCTTGGTTCAAATTTCTAGTCGGTCCTATTTAATTGGTCCGGTCTATTCAGTTAGGCTTTTTCGATCTATTTAGTCCGGTTTTCACTCTTTTTGGATCGGTTCTCACTCTTTTGATCCGATTTTTGCACTTTTTCATATTATACATTGATTTACTCATTTCATATATATTTGAACAACATTTTATAACAAGATAGAGAAAGCGTATTGAGTATACATTTTTACATTGCTACACATGCATCACGAACCGTCGAACCCTATAACCAATCTATCACGATTATCGAACGACTGGTATCTTCTGTGCAATAATTTTGTGCAAGAGGCTTTTTTTAAAAAGAAAAAGATGGTGTGAAAATACGTCTGGTGCTTGTGCATTTTTTCAAATGAAATAATTGTTTGTATGAAATGCACTACAATCTGAAATGTGGAAAGCCCCAGCTGAAAGAGAGAGGTGCCTTCCTCATATTATTTTATGAATTTTAGTCCAATAATTAGAGCCTACATCTTACAAGGTGCATTGTCATGTCCATCTTGGTTTGGTTTCTAATTGGGTGATGTGAGCGTGGCAGCCGCCCATTGGACCCACCAGTTGGTTGATGGCTGGTCTAGGTGCTTGTTTGTGACACATTATAGATTATTTGAGATAATATATTTGAATTAGTGATCAAATATTCTATTCTATTATTTTTTATTTTTTAAAAAAATGAATCGATCTAGAAAATGTTGACACGTCGACATTTATAAAATATAAACAATCGTTTATAAACAAGTAACGGGTTGCAAACAGATTGTAAATATTTTTATTCGTATGAATAAACATAGCATCAATAATTAGTAATTACACTTAATAATATTTGTAAAAAACAGGACATAATAATCAAGTCTTGTAAATGAAAGTCAGTTGATGAAATTAGTTGTTACTTTCGAAAGGAGCCATTGTGCGATGAATGCAACGGTTTGATAACAAACTTGTGGTTTCCATCCAGTGGAGATCCGCTTGCATCAAAATTGAAAAGGTTTAAGAACTAGACTGTGTTTGATATCGAGGGTGAAATTTGGGTGAAAAGAAAATGAATTCCAAAGAATTAAGCCATGTTCTCTTTGTTGTTTTGAGGTCGTTTTCTGTTTTTATTTTCGAAAACGTTAAAAACACGTTCTCTTTACCATTTTCGAAAACGCATTTTGGAAAACAAAAAAAGATTTGTACACAAAACGCTCAAAACCTCGTTTTATGTGTATTTCGACAAAAAATGTCTAAAACGCGGAAAACGCGTTTTAGACATTTTTTTTTAAAGAATTATCTTAACTTGGAACTAAGATTAATATAAAGTTTTTATTTTTTTATTATTTTTTTTAGAATTATCCTAACTTGGAATTAAGTCTAAATAATTTTATTTATTTTATTTATTTTTTTTGAGAATTATCCTAACTTGGAACTAAGTTTAAATAAAGTTTTATATTGAATTCAATATCAAAATTATAAAAAAAAATTAAGTGAGAATTCTTGTTGTTATATTTCAAAAAATGTACTGATAAATGGACTCTGGTGGTTTTGAAAGAACTTGCATTTTCTGAATTTTAATAGAATTAGAGCTTTCTCAAATCCCGAACCTGACCAAGCCGTGTTAATATAGACTCTTAATGCTCATATTAGTGTGTTGCATGTAACCACGTTTTCAGTGTAATGTGAAAGCCTGACCAAGCTGTGTTAATATAGACTCTTAATGCTCATATTAGTGTGTTGCATGTAACCATGTTTTCAGTGTATTGTGAAAGGAAATTTGAGTTTGAGTCAGTAGTATTCTGCAAGCAAATTAATTAAAAATAGTTTAAGTAGTATTCTGCAAAATTTCAAACAGAACTTGTTTTCCAACTTTTCATTTTCAAAAACAGTTTTCAGAAATGACAAACAAAACGCGTTTTTAGTAAATTTGAAAACAAAAATGAAAACAGGAAACACAAAACATTTTCGAAAATGAAAATACAAAATAAAATACAAACAGAACGCCACCTTAAATTGTTGGGAATTTGAAGTTAATGTGTTTGATTGATTTAATTTTTTAGGTGAAAAAAGTGAGAAATTTTCCAACTTTTGTTGTTTTATTGTCATTATTTTTCATGAAAAATGAAACAAAATTTAGCTATTTTAATAAAAAAATGCTTTTTTTTTCATACATTTGTACTTGATAATAATAATGTTAATTTTTTAAAAAAAAATTAATTAACAACAACAAAAAGAATCAAACATGACGAAAATGGTAAAAGATTTTCCATGAAAAATAAAACCTCCCCCAGGAAAACGAATTCCTACAAATCAAGGAAAATACCGAATTTCAAGACAAGTTGAAAAAGAATTCCATGAAAAATTTAGACAACCAAATAGCGCAAAAGTTGAAAAATCCCCTGAAAAATGTATTTTCTATTGAAAACTTAGCAAATCAGACGAAGCCTCACAAAGAAATACAATGAAACTCAATTGCTTAATTTTCCAATATCTGAGGATATGTATTTTAATTTTCCTTGTAGGCTATCGTATATACTGCATTTATGAAAATTTTATAATTTTGGTGTTAGAACCACTAAAATTTCTATTCTCTTTATCCCATAAAAATATGTTTGTTTCTATTTTTATTCATTTTTAATTATAGGTTATTTTTCTTATTGAGAATATAATTAATTTTTTTAATAAAATATATTAGAAAAACATAAAGTTAAAATTTTGTTGTTCAAACTAAATATTAATTAAATTTTCTTAACATGTGTGAAAATGAAAGTCGAATCATTGTGAGACGGGGTCACAAGACCACAACTACTAGGTTGGGTCTAAAATTTGTTTAAAATAATTAACTATACGATTTCTTGTGAGAAACAAAAATGAAAATCAAGCATATTTTCATAAAATGGAAGGAATATTAAATACAATGATCTCTTAATAATGTGTTTTATTATTCAAATTTGGCAAAAAGTTACTAATCAATTCTAATCAATTAAATAAGCTCAATATTTAGAAAATGCATTCAATTAGCCACTGATGCGAAGAATTTATGAACGGTTTAATTTAAAAAAAGATTTATGAAAATTTATAAACAGATATAAATGAGTCTTGAATAAATAAATAATACTTGCAAGTCCATTTAAATGTTATTGAAATTTGAATTTTGATCAATCGTGAATTTTTCCAAACGAAAATAACTAGACAACGACCTATAAGTATTTTGATGTACATTTTAGTAAATCGTTTATAAGTGGTTGTTTATAAATAGCGACGCGGTACCTTTTTTTTTTGAAAAGTCAAAAACGATGGGGCGAATATTTGAACAATTGAAATTGTTACTTTCAAAAAAGATGTCCAATAATATGTTGCCACGTTATCATTTATAAAAAAAAAATTTACAAAACGAGAGCTTAGTTAAATTAGGGATGTAAATTTAAACCGTCAAACCGAATTGAAACCGCAATTTTTAAATCGTTGGTTTGGGCCTACGCGAACCCGTCAACATTTTGGTTTTGACCCAAACCGAACCGCTTTCAAATAGTTTGGTTTAGGTTTCACTTTTCATAACCTGTTTCAAACTGCCAACCCTCAAAATTCATTTTTGTCATTTTTATTCTTGTATGATTTGTCATTTTGTTGAGAATTTTTTTTAGTACTGTCGTCATGCTATATTGTTGTGGACAATAAACATAACATTTTGATTATGCCTTCATTTTGAATGAAGGCGTATGAATGTGATTAAGTTGAAAACATTCTAATCTTTTAACTATTTTCTAGATCTAGTAAAAAGAGTAAATTCAATATCAAATTTGACACACATTTCTACTAATCCAAACCAAGTTTCTTTTCGACAGTAATCTTCTTGATGTTTGGTTTCTAATTAATGTGTAACTTATCTATGAACTTCATCACAGTATGTTACTATGTTATGCTAGTGAAAAGTTTCTTAACAAGATTTTATATGATTTCCATGAGTAGCTATGGTTTAAAATTTTTTTTATTAATTTCATTTGTAAACAGTGATTTGAACTCGCACCAAACCGCAAAAAAATGGTTTGCTTTGATTTAGGAAATTAAATGGTTTGGTTTGAGTTGGAAAAATGTCAAACTGTTTTAAATTGTTTGGTTTGAAAATTTATCAAAAATCGCCAAAACCGAACCGTTTACACCCCTAAGTTAAAAGGTAGTTTTATTCAGTAGTATTTTTAATAACACGCAACATTTTAATTACATTGAAGTATTCATTATCACGCATCTTTATTTTATTTTATTTTATTTTTTTGCATCTTATTTTTATCCCCAACAAATCTCATATCATGAAGTCCATGATTCAAATATCTGGGATGTGTCCAGTGAAGGTTGGGGCTAAAACCTCTCTTAAGGAGACAATCCTTGTGTTACGGCCTACAGGATACGTCATAGACGACCAAAAATATCGTAACATATAAAACATACGTTTATGATGTTACAGGTCTGCTGCAAAAAACTTATAACATCAGCGATTTTCAAATAAAACTTTTGCTAACATACTTTGAAACGAGATATTTAATTGCAATTTTATATATTTTATTTCCTTACTGAAAAATACAAAGGGCAATAAGTTTCTGTTTTTCTACTTCCACTTGACAAGAACATTTATATAAGGGTCCGTTTGATAGTGATGATCGAATTTGGGTGGAAAGAATTCCTTAAAACTTGTTTTCTTGGAAAATTAGAAGTTTAATATGTTTGAATTTTGATTTGTTTAATTTTCTAGGTGGAAAAAGTTTGAAATTTTAAAGTTTTATTGTTTTATTGCAATTATTTTCCATACAAAATTTAAGTGAAATTGAGTTCTTTTAGTGAACTTTTCCTCTTCTAAAAACCATATCTCAATTAACAAAGACAAAAACAAAATAAAATAAGTACGAAAACTATTTTCCACACAAGGTGAAAAACAAATTCCCATCTAATAGGTGAGAATTGATTTTCCATGAAAAGGTGGAAAATGGCATCATGAACCAACTAGGTGGAAAACATTTTTCATACTAAATTTGACTAATTAAACAGCACAAAAGATGAAAAATGGTATGAAGAATGGAAAATACAAAAGATGAAAAATGGTATGAGAAGAATGAATTTTCCATAGAAAAGATTGGCGTATCATTATCAAACAGGCCTAAGTGTAGAAGCAATTAAAATGTGGTAGCACGTGCTACGTTGGTCAAATACTCAAACGCGAAACATGGCGCCAAAATCTAAAAAATTTCACTCGGTCTCAGCTGCCCAAATTTGACGGGCAGTTTCATCCTTCTTCCTTCAAATCAGTATTTGAATGTATTTTTCTATATATTTTATTTTATTATTATTAGACAACTGACGTCCGCCATTAGGTCGGTCTCCCTCTCACCCAGTCCGGTACAATCTCTCTCACAGACAAAATTTTCTCTCATTTTGCTTCTTTCCTTTCCCTTTTTGTTTATGGTTCTAACTTATTTCTATTCACTCATTTTGCTCCCCAGAAAAATCACTTTTCCCCTTCTTTCTCAGCCTATAACAATTTGTTGTTCTTCTTCTCTTACTGTCTTAAACATGGTTTACGGAGGCAAAGAATCCGAAGGTAAGAAATGGGTTATATCTGGGATCGTAATCCAGGCTCCATTAAAATCAATATCTACAAAGCCTAAACAGGAATCTGAAGATGATAGTGAATGCTCTACCACTCCAACTGCACGAGAATCAAAGATACCGGAGAAATTGCCTTGCCCAACGGCTCCGAGGAAGCGCCGGCCAACTTCTAAATGTCATTTTAATGGTGCTAGGGAATTCTTTAATCCGCCGGAGTTGGAGTCCATTTTTATCCGCCATACTGAGAGAGCATGAAGATGTTTGGAGGATATAGTTATTTATTTTTTGTTATTTCTTACACGTTTTAGAGTCTGAGTGCTTAGCAGTTTAGGCTAGTGATAAGGTAGTAAGTGGTCGAAGAAGAGCAATTCCTCATTCTTAAAATCAACTTTCTTACAATTGAAGAGTCGAGCGACCCGTTTGGTTGGAATCTCGTAGAAAAACAAGAATCTTTAGTTAGAATGAGATTTCAATTTAGCATCAAATGAGATGTTTGTCGTGGTCGAGATAGATGATAGTAGTATCTATGAATCAACTAGTGATTGTGTACTAACTAAGTTTAATTGAAAGTTCATTTTTACAATTCTTATTCTTTCCTATGTTGTGCCTTTTTAGCTCTCCATTTGTCTAATTTTTTTTTTGGCATGTCATGCTAATATTAAAACAGCCATTTTCCATCTTACTTAAGGGTTGTTTGACAAAGCTTTTGATGAAATAAATTTTAATAAAAGCTAATGAAAAGTTTGAATAAAAAAAGTTTAAAAATTACGTGTTTTATGAATTATTGGTTGTATTATTAATTTTAATTAGCAACTTTTTAAGCTATTCCAAATAAGCGCTAAGTTGGAAAGAAGTTGCTTTCAAGTTGAGACAAATGTGAATAGTGAATTCACCTTAGAAAAGTTCAAGACAAGATTGAATAGGTCAAAGTGTTATCTAGTCTAGGTTAAACGATGTTATATTGTTATGATAACGGTTACTTTAATTTAGTGTTCGACTTTTATGGATTATAATCAACATATTTTTTAACACAATTTTTTAATTACATATTTTTTCTCTCTTTAATTTTTAATCACATATCTTACCTAAAAAATACAAATAACACTAATTATTACATGTTATAATAATTGTCGAATGGTC
The DNA here is from genome assembly GCA_963555705.1 of Ligustrum vulgare. Lineage (NCBI taxonomy): Eukaryota > Viridiplantae > Streptophyta > Magnoliopsida > Lamiales > Oleaceae > Ligustrum > Ligustrum vulgare. The sequence goes on from OY743173.1 coordinate 63,547,844, forward strand.
CATTAGTGAAGATTAAGCCTCTTTCGGGCAACCATTTTTTTTTTAAACAACAAATTTCATGTTCTTGAAGTAAAATATAATGTTAAAATTAGTTTGGTGAAACATGTTATTTATAAACAAGTTTACCAAACATTGGCTTAGTATTTCAATTTGTTAGAACTAAAATACACTAGTTAAGGTAAAGTAATGAAGATTTTGTGCATAATCAAAGTGATTTGTTTAAAAAGTAATAAAGGGGAAGTTCACCAAATGCTATGGCTTCTTTTTCTAGGGATCAGCGTTCATTAACAAAGCCATTTTTATTGCAAGTTGAATTTAGCAAGTGTTTGGTAAATAAAATAAATTGATTTATAAATTATATATTAAATTTTTAAACTACTTCTTAATTACACACATTTTATTTCTTCAATTTTTTAAAACTATTTTTTACCATATCATAAATAAACCAATTTAGTCTCTGTTTGACAAACATGTTTTTTTCAACACAATTTTTCAAATCACTTTTTAATCACATATATTTTCTCTTTCAAATTTTAATCACATATTTTACCTAAAAAATATAAAAAAAAAACATGTTTTTAAATAAAAAAAATTTAACGAACAGAGGCTTATAAATCACGCAGTGTTACCAAACAGAACACAAGTTTTGTGAGATTCGTGTCATTTTGGTTTTAATAAACAAATTTATAGATATATACAGTCTATTATTTTCATCTAAGTCTCCCTTCAGTTTTTAAGGATGAGTTTGAACATTTTCACCATTGTTTCCTTGTAGGAAGCACCCCACTTCCACTCCAAAAAAATAAATAAATGAAACCTCTTTATTTTGGATCAACATCCTGTCAATCTATTCTTAAAAACGCATCTAGATGCAAACTAACATTTTTTCTAATTACGTTTTGCGCTTTTTAAAATATTAATAATGATAAAGAGGTCAATCCCCTAATTTGAATTTAATTAGAAATTGTGTATGATAGACGTGATGAGTATTACTTCCATGCGGGATGTCGAAATCAAAATTAGAATTAGGTATCATTCCAACAAACATAAAAAATTAATAGGGATGACACTAGGGTACAACAAAAGGGTCAACATACACATTTGAACAAGAGTCAACTTCCTTAAAAGACCATATTTAGGTTAGTGGTAATTACTATTTCTAAAAAAAAAAAAAGGTGTAGCCCACACCCTGAGGGCCCGAACCGACCACGCCCAAGGCCATTGGTTCGGGAAGGTAAATCCAGGTTGAATCAAAGAAAGTTATACCTTTGATAATATTTATCTTAACCGAGTTTCAAGTCGCTAATTGGTTAGCGTGTGGGGACAATAAGAAAGATCAAGCATTCATTTCGTAAATCAAATAAATTGATTTGTAAATCAATTTATAAACTATACAATTTTTTAAATGTTATAAACTAGAGAAAAAAGAGAGAAAAGTAGATACACCAATAAACTTGTGTATTTTATTATGAACCAGAACCACATATATATAGGAGAAGAAATGGATATACAAAGTAATTATAACTAGGGTTACAGGAGTACAATTGTCATTCACTGATACAGGATAATATTTACAACACTCGTCTTTGAATGACATATTACAAAATATCTCCCTCATTAAAACTTTGTTTGATAAAAACTCAAAGGGAAAAAATATCAAATGAAGGAAAAAAAAGTACAGTTATTCTTGGAGTATCAAGATGAATGCTGCCTCGTTAAAATCTTGCCGAGAAAACCCAATGGGACAAAACATTGACTAAGGAAAAAGAGTACAACTACTCTCCCTAGTTTTGATCGCTGTAAATCATCGAGTCGATGTATAACAATCTTGTGAACTGGTTTCTTGAATGTAGATGTTGATAGTGCTTTTGTAGATAAATCAGCTTCATTGTCATTTGAGTAAATTTGTTGAAAAAATTGGAGTATTTTGATGTTGCCTCGTTAAAACCTTGTCAGAAAAATTCAGTGGGAAAAAATCTGAACGAAGAAAAAAAGTACAGTTACTCCCATTGATTCAATATGTATTGAATCATCCATATAGTTACTCCTCCTGATTCAATCTCTATTGAATCATTCATATCTTGATCTCTTCAGGAGTTTCATATAGGAGTGTATATCAATAGACATTGATAACAGTTACTTCATTAAAAACTTTGCCCGGAAAACCTCGTGTGATAAAACATCGACTAAGGAAAAAAGAGTGTAGCGCATATTAGCTCCCCCTCATGGGAACATTACAATTATATTGATACTGCATATAATTATTTCAACTGTAAATCGATGCAATATTGAATATGTTTACCAAGCATATAAATAGCACATATCTGATATCTGATATTATTTGTTCTTTGAATATATTCAATATTTCCAATCATTTGCTGCTGTGGTAGTGTTTTGCTAGCTGGGGACGGTGCTGAGTAAAGAGATTGGAATGTTCCTGCTGCTGTGGTAGTGTTTTGCTGGCTGGGGACGGTGCTGAGTAAAGAGATTGGAATGTTCCTGCTGCTGTGGTTTCTGCCGCCTGGAAGTGAAGGCTGGGAAGCAGTGGCTGCTACCGCTAGCAGTGATGGAGGCCAGGGAGAGATGAGGACTGGTTGTGTGAAGTTTAGGGCTGAAGTGAAAGAGAGGTTGCTGTGTGGGGGAAGCTGGGTGTTGGGGGCTGGAAGTGTGTTGTTCTGTGAGCGGGTTGGTGAGGGAGAAAACTGGCGGCTAACTTGTTGGTCCGCGGAAGAGAGCTGTTGTTCGGTTGTGGAAGGTGAGGAGAGAAGCTGTCGTCTGTGAATGGTGAGGAGAGAAAGCGGGTTGCTAGTCGTGAGAGAATGAAGGAGAGGTTAACTAGTTGCAGCTGGAAATGGATGGAAGGAGGTTGCGGCTGGTAAGGGTGGAGGTGAGTGACTGTAGGTGAAGAGGTTGAGTGGTGTATATGGGCAGAGGGTGAGAGACCAGCTTGTAGGTTCAAGGGAAGAGGTTCTGCGGCTGTCAGGTTAGCGTGAGAGAATGCTGAATTGGGTTGCTGAAGAAGTGTATTGTAGTGGTAGGTTTCTCCAATTTGGGCTTTTTTTTCGGGTCCATTAAGCTACAGATTTTCGGGTTGAAATTGTCCAAAATATCCCTACAATAAAATAAATGACATTTTTAGCAATTAAAATTAATTTAGAGTTAAAGAAATAAAATTGAATCTTTTATAAGTTTTACTCTAAATGACAAAATTTATATCCCAAAATTGTATTTTTTCATTTATTTACTTCTCTAAAACAAGTAAAATTGGACATTAATCATTATATAATCTGAAAATTTTTGCTCATAGTTTAAAATTTGAGCAATAATTTCGTAAACTTCAGATTGCGAACATCATGCAATCATCTAGTATATGTACCAAATCTATTAGATACAAATAATATTTAGATGATCAACGTGGAGGATGATGTTGGCCCATTTATCACCATAATTATTTTTCAGAAATCTAGAAAATTTAATCCCTATTTTAGCTAGTGACAGTCAAGAAATTTAGCATCATTATTGATCCAGTGATGGTCTAACTGGTCATGCCGAATAATAAAATCAAATTGAACTTTTGGTTCAATATAAGATATAATTCAATGATTAAACATTATATAATCATATATTATTCAAGTAGTAATTAATGTCTTTATAACATTAGTTATATATTTTCCTTCAGAGATAAGCATGAACTCAAATGAGATATTATTCGAAACATATGCTACTTCGAAAAGCACGTTTTTATTACTCATTCAAAATCAATATGTCAATGTTCTTCCGGAATATTGTAATATCATACTCTTTCAAGAGCAGTTAATATTATTTTATAATTGTTATGCTTATTCGGGAGTAACATATAAATATATTAGACTTGAATATGTAGTATGAAATAAGATTTTACTTCTTCAAGAGCAAAAACGAAATATTCTTCTGGAATATTTTATTAAATAACTCAAATGAGATATTCACAATGTGCAATATTCTGTTGGAATATCGATTTAGGTCAATATTCTTCTGGAACATTGATTTAGATTGTTTCTTTTTCTAGAATAGTGATACAATATTCTTCTGAAATATAGTACTATAATATTGAATGTAAGACATACATTCAAACAAATGTTTATTGTTAGTTGGTATAATCAAAACTATATGATAAGATCGAATAATTATACCACTTTCTATGTAAATTCAAAGTTAATAGAATACAAACTTTTACTTTGAGCAGAAAAAGAAACTATGTTATTCGTGAACAAGTAAAATAATAAATTGAATATTTATCATAAAATAAAGTTGTTATTCTTCAGGAGTAATTACAATTTTTTTTTTCAGAATATCAAATTAATAATATACCTCATAATATTGGGCTCTTCGGGAGCAAATTATATTTCATATGAGATAAAATTATGATTATTCATGAATCATCACAACAATATATTATTCTACATAATAAAAATCTTCTGGATTATTAATAAATTCGAATTTATTTGAGAAAAAGAATGCAATATTTATCACATGAGCACTAAAATAATATTCTTCTAGAATATTGAAACGTAGCAATAATACAATATTCTTCTGGAATATTGATTCAAATCTCATTCAATTATAACAATAATTAATATCTATTGTGCTATTTAAGAGCAAAATAACGAATTATTCTTCTGGAATAATTATATTTCTAAAATTGCAATTCTTCAAGAATAATAAATCAATATTCTTCAGGAATATTGACATATTATACTCTGCAGAAGCAAATAATATTCTTCAGGAATATCGACATTAATAATTCGTTCTACCTTTCGAACTAATAATATTTGTACTCTACACAAATGACGATAAAATATATTATAGAATATTTATCTAACGTGTGTTATGTCACCAACACCATATTCTTTTAAAATATAAATTATACTTTTTCAAGAACATTGAGTCAATATTCTTCAGGAATATTGAAATTGTAATAAACTACTCTTCACGAGCAAGTAATATTATATATATAGGATAATATTTGTATTACAAGACAAAGATAAAATCTAAAGAATACAAGAATATTGGATTAACATAAACCAAGAGATATACTACAAATAAACCGTGAACATGGTAATCCAATCTTTGTTGATTTTGATTTCAAGATTTTAGGCTGATCTTGTACGTCACAAATGGTAAAGACAAACATAATTGATATAGACAAAAAGAGATAATGACAAATTTTCACTATCTTTTAGAATGAAAGTTAATGTGTTGAAACAATATATGTCTTCTTCCGTTAACGAACTTATTTCAATTCTTCAAAAATAATAAATCAATATTCTTCTAGAATATTGAAAATTATATTTCATCCTCTTCAAGAGCAAATAACATCCTCTAGAAGTATTAATTATAATATTGTACTATTTCAGAAGTAACAAATTATTTATAATAGATAAATTTACGATTAATATTCTTCTGGAATATTGAAACGCAATATTCTTCTGAGATATATATTAAACTAGATATATGTCTATCATCAACCAATATATTTAAAACGATATTGCAAATTGTATAACTAGCTTATATGTATTTATAATAGATAGTTCTGCAATTAATATTCTTCTAGAATATTAATTATTTATTGTGCTACTTCAGGAGCAATAACAAATTATTCTTCTAGAATAATTATAGTTCTAAAATTTTGATTATTCAAGAATAATAAATCAATATTCTTCTGCAATATTGAAAATTATAATTTATGTTCTTCGGGAGTAAATAATATTCTTCTGGAATGTTAATTATAATGTTGTGTTACTTCAGGAGCAATAACGAATAATCATCAATTCTATGATTAATATTCTTCTGAAATATTAATGTATTGTTGTGCTACTTCGAGAGTAACAACATAATGAATTATCAACTTAAAAAAAATTCAACAACAAAATAATATATACATTAAACACACATAAAAAAAAGTTAACGTATGGAGTATGGAGCCGAACTTGACTTGCATCTAAGTCACAATTGTTATACGAGCACAAATTATTGGTTGGAGTATGGAGGCGGATGAAATTGGAACAATTATTGGAATTGAAGCAACCTCCTGGAATTGGAACAATTCAACCACGATCGGAACAAAAAAATTCATATGCTGTCAAATTAATTTCGACGCACATGATTTTACCTTCTAACTAATATTTTGGTATATAAGATTTTAAAAAAGAAAATTCAAACTCAATTTGGTAGATACGCGTGCTGATAACGTGTTATAAACTAGAGAAAAAAGAGAGAAAAGTAGAGACACCAATAAACTTGTATATTTTATTATGAACTAGAACCACATATATATGAAAGTAGGGGTGGGCATCAACCCACCCAACCCGCCAAAACCGTCCAACCCAACCCAATCCGATCGATTTGGGTACGGTTGGGTTCTAAAAAAAAAAAAAATTGTTTGGGTTGGGTTGGAACCTAACCCAACCCAATCAAAATTTTAAAAATATAAGATCATTTAAATTTCAAGAATCTTAAACCCATTTTTAATTTAGATGAAACTCAAATATAATTTGAACATATTTTAGTTTTATTAGCAAGTATTCAATTTATTATATTTGAGTTTATTGTATTGTACATAATTTTTTTGAGTTAATAGTTGATTTATGGGCATAATTTTTTAATTTTCTAAGAATTTTATTTAATTGGATCAAAGCCCAAACCACCCAACCCGACCGAAACTTGATTGGGTTGGGTTGATTTTTTATCAACCCGACTATAGTGGGTTGGGTTTGGGTTGGACAAAAAATCGACCCAATCCAACCCACACCCACCCCTATATGAAAGGGATATACAAAGTAATTATAACCAGATTTACAGGGGTACAATTGTCATTCACTATACAGGATAATATTTACAACATTAAACTACTTTTTAATTACACATTTTCTCTCTTTAATTTTCAATCACTACTTTTTAATTTTTATCTTAAAACATAAATAAATCAGTTTATAAACCAAATAGTGTTATCAAACAAAGGCCGACAACCATATATTTTATCTCGAAAATAATATATTTTTTTGTTTTGTTTATAAACAATTTTTTTTTAATCAAGTAGAGATAGAGCTGCTAATTGATTAGCATGTGTGACAATAAGAGCATCTTCAATATTAAACATCTTCCAAAAATATTACTCAATTCGTCTCAATTATATACGCTTATTTGATTTTTCTTACAGATTAAGAAAACAAATTTAATGTTTATTTGTTTTTAGTTAAAATGAGTTTTTTTTAAATGAATAATGATTTTTAGGAGAATTGATTGTTGAAATTCTGTTCAAAAATCAAATATTATGGACTTGACTTTTAATTGATGGTTGAAATTGAATAGTGTAGAAAAATAAGAAAATCTTGATGAAAACCGAACAAGCTTTTAACGTCATTAAAAAAGTAATTTTTGTAAAGAAAATAATAATATAATTTCACAAAACACTTTTTGTTAAAAAGTTTTTAACTATACAAATTTTCTTTCTCCACCATTCAATTACATATTTTACCTCGAAAATATTAAAAAAACATGTTTTAAACACAAAATTTTTAAGAAACATAGCGAATAGTATAAAGAGCTAACTGAAAGCTTTCTCCATAAAAATACTAATTAATTTAGGTCCGTTTGATTGCAATGGTGGAATTTGGGTGAAAAGAAAATAAATTACAAGGAAATGAATTTTTGGAAATTGAAAGTTTAATGTGTTTAATTGGTTTAATTTTCTAGGTGGAAAAAGTAGAAAATTTTCAAATATTAGTTGTTTAATTGACATAATTTTTCATAACAAATAAAATAAAATTTAGCTATTTTAGTTAAAAAAAATATTTTTTTAATACATTTGTACTTGATAATAATAATGTTAATTTTTGAAGAAAAAAAATAAGTCAATTAGTAACAATAAATTTGATCAAACGCGACATAAGTGATTTGCCATGAAAATCAATTATCACCTAAACCTCAAGAATTGGTTTTTCACAAATTGCTGGAATCGTACAAATTGTTGAGAAAAGAAGGAAATTGATTTCCAACGCAAATAAACCCATTAAACAGCAGCAAATGGGAAAAGGGAGAAATGATTTACCAATTCCACGGCAAATACTACCAATCAAACACTACCTTATACTAATTATATACCGAAAAGTTTAAAGGAAACGCCATTAACATAATTATATTGGGATTAATGAAAGGGTAAGTAAATGGATAGGAATCCAATGCATTGAAGAAGGTGAAGAAAGAGTACCAATTGAGATCCACAAATAAATGGCAGTAAAAGGAATCCTATGAAGAATAACAACGATAATTTTTTCTTACTTTCCCTCTCATTTTTTAATTTTTTAAAATTTTTCCAAATCCAATTTGCCCACGCGGTTACAGGCCACTGGGCCGCCACTGCCAGCCCGCAGCCATTAAGGATAGGGTACCGTTCTGCCCGGCGCTGCAGATTGGCGGGAAAAATGGCAAGGATATTTACACAAACTAGTGAATCACTCGTGCGATGAAAAGTAATGTCTGAGTAAAGAAACAATGATTCGATAATACATGATTCACTAGTTAAGATTAAATGAAATTAGCAATTCAAATATTACATCATTAAGTGTTAATTTCACGTTATTACCAATTGCGTCGCTCTCTTATTATTTCTTTCATGGCTTCCTCTCGTAAACCTTAGCACAGAAGATGAATTTATTTACCCAATAAAACTTTGTCTTCAAAGTTATGGCCGTTACTCTAAACAGTCGTGATGTGACAGATCTTTACCCTATGTGTCGCAAAATTAGAAAACCCATGAATGTATTCCAAGATAAATTCGAACTCTATCATGGATCTAAGATTTATGAAGGAATCTTATGCACATACTATAGCTACTATAATTTGTTTCTTATTTGGTTAGTTTTCTATGATGACTGAAAACTTCTTGATTTGTGATTTAAAACCTAACTTCTCTATTTTTCCATAGATTAAAATATTTTAACTTTAAAAATCTGGACCCAATTAATTTATTTTTTAAAAACAAAATTAAATAAAAAGTGTAAATCTGTATTTTTGGTTCGGATTTCACATTGATATATAACTTGAAGTTTTTTCACACAAAAATCATTTAAAATATATATTTCTTAAAACAATTATTTAATAAAAAAATTCACCACCATTTTAAATTTTATACCATTCTTAAATTAGTCTTTTCTTTTCAAAAACAATTTCAACTATTTGAAACTGCCCCATGTAAAATTAATAAAATTTATCCTTTATATAGTTTTTGGATCTACCATATTTTAAAATATAGAATAGAAAAAATATAATTACATGGAGCATTAGTTTTTTCACTTTTGCTGCTCTGTTTTTTCCCGTAAATTTCCAACCGAAAGCTGTTATACTTGCATCTTCATCCATTTTGCTTTAGTACGGTTCTTATGTTTGATTGATAAAATTTACCAACACCATTTCTTAAGCCTCTATTTGGCAAAAATGTTTTTAAACATGTTTTTAAAAACACAATTTTTCAAACCACTTTTTAATCACATATATTTCATCTCTCCATTTTTTAACCACATATTTTACCTAGAAAATAGAAAAAAATATGTTTTAATTTTTAACAAACAAAGCCTAATGTAATTCTCGTAGAGTAGATTTTTTCTATCAGGATAGGTTTTTTATACAGCACATCGCATTTAGAAAACAAAAAATATGTATTACTATTTGAAAACAAACACAATCTATAATTGGAAACAAAACAATTTGTAATTTGAAAATAAAACAATAAAAAAAATATATTGATTATTATTGTAGTGTCAAAACAATAACCTCTTAAAGAACTTGGGAACGTTGTTTAATTTGTGCTATTTTTTTAAAATCCAAATACTGAAAAATGTTTTGATATTTAATAGACTTTATGCATATTATTTGACTCGTAGATCAACCGTTACTATCTACTTAAACTGTTTTAAGTTTAAATGCAAGATTAGTATAGATGTTTGAACCATATATAAAAACTCCATGCATATTCATTTAATCGTATATCAATTATTAAAATCCTTTTAAACTATTGATTTTTAGTTTTTATGTATGATTGTTATAGATTATTTAAATGGTAAAATATATACTAATTAATCAAGTGGACACCTTGTTTGTAATTAAATATGATTTTTACAGCTATAAAAAAAATCATGATAGAACAATGTAAGAAAATAACAGCAATATACATAATATACGATAAATAGAATTCGTGCAAAAAGCTCAAAAATTGAGGGAAAAATAGTAATGATATGCAACACTGGTAAAATTAAGTAGATATATAGTCTTCTTATAGTTGAACAAATTTTGACCCTCAATATGTATGAAGTGAATACTATAATTAATTTTGAAAAAAATCTTATAGCCTTCTTATAATTGGAAAATTTTGAAAAGCAAACATATACACATTATTATATATGTGCTGAAACTTAGGTGATTGAATTTCGATAATCAAAGTGCCAATGTTGGGAATCGTGCAACATTGAAGTCAAATAAAAAATAAAAAAAATATGGTGAAAAAAAATGTATATAAACTCTCTTTTGGGCAGTCACTTTTGGTGGGAAAAAAAATGTATATAAACTCTCTTTTGGGCAGTCACATTTAAGTCACTTTTGTTACATATACATAATAACGTTCTTTTCTATATTAGATTATTTATCAAAATAATTTTATTTATAATTACATTTAATTATTATTTAATTTCTTATTCCAGAAAGTCTCATATCACATTTTTTAACATTAGCAGTTAACAAATTTATTTATATGTAATGGGACCCGCATTAGCTCAGCTACTGTAATATATAATATAGATATAGATATAGATATATATTTACTTATTGTTGTAGAAATTAAGAATAACAAACACTGAATTAAAATATAACAATTAATATCATGGCATAGTTAATTATTTTTAAAATTTAGACTTAACAGTTAGGACAAAAAATCATTAATAACTATATCATTTCAAAACAATATGAATAAATTTGTTAACTGCTAATGTTAAAAAATGTGATATGGGACTTTCTGGAATAAGAAATTAAATAATAATTAAATGTAATTATAAATAAAATTATTTTGATAAATAATCTAATATAGAAAAGAACGTTATTATGTATATGTAACAAAGAACTTAAAAGTATGATTATAACAAAATTTTATACAACTTGATTAAATATTCGATATAAACGAAAATGAAAGTTCGACATTGGATTTGTATGACTGAACAAAATTATTTATCTATAAGATTAAGACCAATAAAATATTACAATCATTATAAATACTTATTTACGTATTAAATGTAACTTTCTATAAAAATACTCATTAATTTAATAAAACACAATACAAAGGAGTTCGAATTTTAGATTTACTAAATAACTAAAAAAATAAGATTATTAATAAAAAATTTTATACGATAAGATTTATTTAATATTAGATGTGTAATACAACTTCAATATAATTTTGAACTGAAAATTTTACATTGAATTTGTATGATTGAACACAAATACTTATTTGTAAGATTCAAACATTAAAAGTTTAGAATAATATGAAAAGAGAGGTTTAAACACAAATAACCAAATATAAATAAGTAAAAAATTCTCTATAATTATGCATCATTCCGTAATTGGTCAAAAGTAGCAGTAGTGTGAACATAATAAAAGCTGAATTTTGGCGAGCAGCAGTGTGAACACAATAAAAGTTGAATTTTTCCGTCAAAACTCAGCTACTTTTATATATTATATAGATTATATAGATATAGGTACTTTTATTTTTATATCACTTGCAAAAATATTTTTAAAAAAATTTATAAAATAAAAATACTTTATAAATTTTGAATGTCACCTTTTAAATAATTTTAAGTGATACAATGTCACTTACTTTTAAACAAATGATATGTACGTTACTTTCTCAATCAAGTACAAATTAAAATCTTAAAATAAATTTATAACTTGTTAATTTTATCCAAAATATTAGAATAATTGTGTCATTTTATTTAAAAAAAAATTGACACAATGCCAATTTTTTTTTTTATAAAAACACTTTTTATTTTAAATAAAAAGTGACACCGTATAACTTTTCAATTTTTGTAATATCCTATTGATTAACAAATTATACAAGTCCATGAACACTTTTTTTTTTGCTCCCAGGGATCTCCCAATGACAGGGAGGGGGCAGGAAATTTGCTCAGCGTAATTGGGTGCATGTTCGAATCCTGAAATAATTGATTTATACCCTGTCGCAAGCGGGAGTCACCACCATTCGTCAGAGTTACCAATGACGTCCACCTAGCTCTGGGAGGCATAATTTGCGATTTACCTCTGAGTTACACCTTTATCCAATGTCAATTTTTTACTTTTTTCATTTAACTAATAAAAAGTAAAAATGTGTCACTTTTTTTACTTGAATGTCATTTTTCAATTTTTGTAATATCTAATATCGATTAACAAATTACACAAATTCACAAACACTGATAGATACATTACACATTGTCATTTATTTAAGTGACAAAATATTAATTCTTATCACTTTTTCTTTTAACTCACATTTTCTTTTAATTAAAAAGTGACACGGTGTCAATTTTTAGTTATAAAAGCGGTGTAAAAAAGTGACGTTTTGTCACTTTTTACTCGAGAGCTTGTTTGCTAAAATTAAAAATTTCACCACAATTTTTCAAACTCAACCATCAATTCTTAGTCAAGCTCACAATTTTTTATTTTTCAAACATTTCTAAACCACACATCCATAAAAAAAATAAAAAAACTACAAAAATCAAAAAATTTCACTTTACCAAACATACTCCGAATATCACTATTTTAATTTGTCACAATCCGTCCCAAATCACCCTACTGAACCCAGCACGTGAAGTGTGCCGATGGCCGGTGCCAACTAGTGGTTGGACCCACCATCAAGGCAACATTGACTTGTCTTATCTTTCAAAATCTTTCTTTTAATAATACGGATCCCGTATATATTTTTAAAAATTTTGACAGAGTCTCCTCTGCAATAATGACATAATAACCAGCCTGTAAAACAACAACAAATCCTTGAACAATCACTCATGAATATTTATAGCACTACCTAATTCTTCTAAACATAACAATTGATATAATAAGATAACTAAAAACTCTTAGTTTACTCCTTTATATATCTACATAACCCAAAAGAATATACATCTATGAAAATGTGATGAACCCATACTTAGATACTTAGACCAAATTTAATAACATAATTCAGCTCTCTCACTAAGTCTGTGGCATGACTTGACAAATCAATAAGCTCCAACTTCTACTGAACTCAAGTTACCTGCATTCTATAAGAAAATATGGAAAAAAAAATGTGAGTTTATAACTCAGTGAGTGGATAATTTGAATATAAGGATAATTTTCTCATAAATACATATTTACAAATCAATCTTATTTATTCTATTTCAACTTTAGGAAATTCTACATTTTGATAATTGCTTTCTAAGACTGAAACATGCTGGAATCATAAAATCCTTTATTCTTTATTCTAAATGAGCATGTGTAGAACATAAGGTATATATGAAATCTGATATCATGGAAAATCAGAATAAACTATTATTTCACATTAATAAAAGCTGAAATCTTTATTCTGTAAACTGAATAAACTGAAACTGGATTCTATTATCTAGAATCTGATAAACTGAAATCTGATGTCTGAACACTAATAAAATGCAATAATATTAAGAAGACGACATCATGTAATAATTATACAAAATTCATCAAAGTTCTCATATCATAATATCATCGATCGTATTGCATCATATCAATCCACATGCGGGTAATGTATCAGCTTGAGACACGGTTACCTTGTGGCCCTTTCGAAAATGTGACATATTTAAACAGCTTGAGCCATAAGCCCCCTTCCCCCGTAGGAGGCATATTTAAACAGCTCGAGCCATGGGCCCCTTCCCCCGTAGGAGGCATATTTAAATAGCTCGAGCCATAGGCCCCTTCCCCCTTTGGAGGCATATACATATTAACATCGAATACCACTTGGTGAAATTTTGCATTGAACTCATAATTAGTAATTCACATTTCACATCATTTTTCATAACTTTTACATTATCTCAAAATCATGAAATATCATTCGAAACATATAAAACTTTTCAAATATAAGCCATAGCTTTTATGCAAATCATAGAAAACATCATTTTCATTAACACCAATAATTTTATAGGAAACAACATAAATAATTTCTTTTCTAAAGAGTAAAAAAGAAAGATTTCTACTCACAGAACTATTGCCTGAAATCTAACTGAGGTGATAGGCCTTGTTCCATCTATAAACACCTCCAGAAATAACAATATAAATCCTTTGTATTAAAATCATTCATATCAATCATAGAAATCAACTAATATTATGTATGACTTAATTCCTTTCCATTTTCTCTTGACTAAAATTAAGGAAGTCTATACTTTATGCTTTTCTTTTCTAACTCATTAATTCTCAAATCGTGATTAATAAATGAAAAATCCCACCAAGCCTTCTTTTAATCCTTATTCCCCACTTTTCATCCAATTACATGCTCTTATATTTAATAAATTTCCAACATACATTAATATTGACACAAAATATCTTGTCATATGAAAAGTTATTCATAGGAACCAAACTCTAGTTGAACCAATATAATTTAAATGGAGACTCAAGGTTTTAATACTTTTTCACCCCCTTCAATTTACTATTCGTATGTACACGTGCATACATATTAATATCCCATTTCCATAACTAAAATCATGAAATTTTGCTATGTTATCATAAAATACTCGTTTTCATAACCATCAATGCCATTTTCTTCCTAGTAAAATTTTATTCCTTAATCTATACTAACATATCATAAATCAAGCACTTAGAGCCTGTTTGGTAATGTGAAAAATTTTAGTTTTTGTGATTTTTTTTAAATTTTTTGATGGATGTGAGGTTGAAAAAGATTTGAAAAATAAAAAATTGTGGGCTTGACTAAGAATGAATTGTTGAGATTGAATTTGAAAAATTGTGATGATATTCTTTTCTTTACCAAACAGCCTCTTAATATCATATAATCATCCTAAAGTTAAAGATTAAAATACTAATTTCAAAACCCATTTCACGATTAATTGCATTTACTGCCAAAAATCAACATATACACTTCCGTGGCAATTTCTTTAGCATATTACCTCAAATACATGTCAATAATTTTTAATACTTGCTAAATTTCGAGTTTAAGTCAATTATCCATAAATCCTAATAATTTTATTAATATAATTCTACTTACCTTTAAGAAGAGAAGAAGAAATTTAAGATCTTAGCTCATTTGTGTGCCCTTCTTCCGGTTTCCCCCCTTTTTTTTCCTTTTCTTTTCTTCCCTTTTTTTCTTCTCTTCTTTCCCCCTCGGTTTCTTCTTCTCCGTCCTTCTGCTCTCCACCGAAAAAGAGAGAAAAAAAATGGCTCTAATCCATAGTATTTGATGTATAAATATAATTATTTACAAATCAACTCTCTATTCTTCCTATAATATAAGATGTAGTCCCTAAATTTTCAATAAAAGAACTAAATCCTTGAAATTATAATTTGTCCCAATTATATCTTAATATATATAATAATAGTATAGCCGTCAAAAAAATCCACACATAGTTTCCCGCCATTTTTCCCAGCTATTTTTGGAAATTTTGTAATTTTATTAATTATTTTAATAATTAAATTAGGAAACGTCAATTAATGCAAAATTAATTATAGGTGACATGTAATAAATGATCTATTGATTGTAAAAAATAAAAAATCTATAAAAAGATCAAATTGTATATTATTTTTAATTCTTTTGACAATTATTGTAATATTTTGAAGTCAAAAAAATATGCAATATAGGTGTCAAATTCATGATCTTAACGAGAAGTTCAATACAAGTTAACAAATGAGAGCAAACTCTAAATATATCGTTCTTAAAATTGCCTCAAATAATAAAGGTAAAAGTTTTACTTTTTTCAATATCCAATTTTTTAATTTATCTTATCTAAGTCGTAAAATGATATTTATCATTTCTTACCTAATTTCAATTTGACATAAATGATTAATTTCAAATTTTTTTTCTTATCAAATTAAAAGAAATAATGATATCCGATCTTTCTAAGTAAATTCAATTAAATCATTTTAATTTCTACAACTTCAGGTTTCGATAAACTCTTTGATAATTCTGAAATTAATTTTATAAATTTACTCATTTTGTTCATTTATCTATTTTTTAATTTTTATAAATTTAAAATAACATCAATTTGTAAAATATATACTACAGACCTTAACAATTAATTCATTGAATTTTATAGAAAATAAAAATATAACGTTTTATCAATCTTATTCTATTTAAAAATAAAATATAATCCATACATTTATTTAACATGCACAAAAAATAGTTTTGTGTGTGTGGGGGTAACATGGCCATTTTCAATACTTGGTGAAAAATAAAATATCACATTGTATTTGAAACCATTGAATATGAGTAAGTTTGATATAAACTATAGAAATGGTTTTAAATGTATGATTGAAAGTGAAAGAAGGTAGTATAAAAAATAAAATAATTATCAAATCAATCAATTGAGTGGTTAAAAATTGATTTACTTTTTTTAGAATGTGTGGTTAAAAAGTAGTATGTGCAATTGTGAAAAATTAGTTTTTAAATAATATGTGGTTGTGAATGAACATTAAAAAAAATTATTTTTGAATAATCAATCCTATATGAATAAATAAACTAAGGAAACTAGATAATGAACAATTAACTGTTAAAAAAATGCAATTCATAACTTTTTTTTTTTGTTGATATTTTTATTGTATATTGAATGTACAATTTATGCATTAAAATAAGAAATCTTATAGGGAGAAATGAAATTACAAATTATTCACAATTTGTGTATGCAAGTTATTATTATTTTTTTCATTGTGTTATTTTTATCGGGGCATTGTATTTTTACAACTTATTCAATAAATATTATTTATTCCGTGCATCGCACGGGTGCGATTACTAGTCCTTTAAATACTTTTAATTGTAAAATAGAATCCAAAAAAAATTATTTAGTTGACTTATGCCCTCATGAAAATATTTTCTTCAACTTAAGTTTTTATTTGACTTTGAATAAATAATATTGATTTTGACTATAAGGGAGTGGGGTGTAACATAATTTTTCGAATATTCACCCTTCATTACATGGGTAGTAACTTAACAAATTGCAACATTCCACAAACACCAGTAAGATACATTCTCCATATGCTCCGGCTTCTCAAGAATTTTGGTAGAAGCGGTCACTTACCCTTTTTTCTTCTGCGCATTTCAATATGAGGAGACTTCGGCAAAAAATTTCGTTTGAGCTTGAGAAAGTTGGGGACACGAGTGGAGGATTATCGTCGGTATGTGGAAAGGTGAGTGGGATGGAATTTTATAGCATATATCTTCTCTATATAAATACAAAAAAAATGTTTCTCTCGTCTTGAATCATATGTTTTTGTCTATACTCTGAACTGCAAAAGGCACATAAATGGATCAAAAGAACTAAAAATTGATCTCAACATTGTTGAACTTCCAAAAAACACAAATTTACGACGAATAATTTTGAGAGAATTAGTTTGATGTGTGTCTCCTACTTACTGTTGTAGCTGCTTGTGGAGAAGCAGGGGTTGCAAGGGTTAAGATGGAGGCAAGAGCGGTGGCGGAGGTGGAGGCGAAGGCGAAGGCGAAGGAGGATGTATTGGTGTTGGTGACAAAACTGTGATACAACCTATACCCATACCAAAACAATGACTAAACAGGAATAGCAGCCCACATCTACCTCTATTGCAGCCCATCTATCCTCGCTTTCTACAATTTCCATCTCCACCGCTAACAAAGAGCAAAATCGGAGCCTCCACAACCCCCAAAGGCTTCTTCTCCAGTGACACCAAGTTCAAAAACCACTCCAATATCAGCTCCAACACCATAACCTTCTAACCCACCCACCTTCCTCACTGACACCTTCTCCTAATTCAGTTAAACAGACTCGATCGCCATCAAATTCCACCCCCATCACCCTAACTAGTAACCACATATTCAATCTCCATCACCTCCGCCAGTGAAATCAACTCCAACACCTCATAATTCAACATCATCGCCCTCACCAAACGTTGAGTCACTGACCACCACGTCTACAAGCAACTGCCTCACCTTATCATCATCCATATTGCGAAGGAGTTGAATATCTCCCATAACCAACCTCACATGACACATCGCCTCAATTATATTCAACGTGCCCGCTTCTCTTTTGGTTCGAATCATGGTGGCTCCCTCCCTTATACACTGAAGGGTCTTCGGATTGATCATTTTCTGCTCCTTTTGAGTTTTGATTTGGGGCTCTTGTTTAGGGTTCTGATAACACAAATTATTTACGGCGTTTTAGACGTTTAATTAGTTTAAAGTGTATAAATGTAATTGGTTGTATTTTTGGAGTATTTTGTGTAATTTTCCCATACTTTTCACGTGTATATATCTAGTCTTTCTCTCGTGCGATGTACGAAAGTTGTTATTCAACAATATCGATTTCGATAAGTATTTGTAAAATTTCAATGCTTATACATAATTTTTCACGCATACAAAATGCATAAAAAATAAATATTATATTAAATAATTATTAAAATTTTACAAAAATAAAACTACTTCAAATTATAATAGATTCTTTAAATAATAAAAGTCAATTTATATATTTAAATAATAAATTATTATTAATTTTTCCACATTTTCTCACAAAAAATGAAGTTGTTATTTGAAAAAAAAAAATATTTGATATTGTTATTGTTGAATCTGGGCCCAAAGAAAGGTACAGTGATCCACCAGCGAAGGCCCAATAGTGGCCCAACGGACCATGGCCCACAGCTAAAGGCCTAAAGTATCACCTGGGAAGAATGCCGAGGTGGTACGTCGAGCACACCTCTTTAAGTCGACCTGGTTAACGCCTAGCCGATGTGCTTTATACCTAGCCAGGGGGCTTTAGGCGCTGACCAGAAGAGAGATGGAGTTAGTGATGTGACACTGCCTTTACCAAGACGTGACAGGCGCCCATCCCCTACGAAATGTAGCAATGATTACGGTTGAAAAGCAAGGTCGTCACCTCCATGAGTTGGGGTGATGACAAGTGTAAAGTATGTCACGTGTCGTGATCCGAGACAAGAAGTTCCTCTATAAATGAAGCACAATTGTCTCCAAGTAAGGGGTTAGCAACTTCTGATTCTTAACTCTATATTTCTCTCACTTCCTTTTCTCTCTTTTACACATTTATATTTTCCGCACCCAATATATATTTGCCCAAAATGAGTACTGACTTAGGGGCATCGGAGTGCAAACGGGAGCCACCTCGGCCCCCTTTGCAAACTGATTGTTTGTCACAGTGCGCAGGAGGTCCACGTGTCCAAGAGGGAGGAGCTGAGACGTGTTGGTCCAAGGTCCATCCGGATTTTGTGGTCAACATTTTGGCGCCGTCTGTGGGAAACCATACTGCTAACCACGAAAACACATGGTAAAATGCCATACAAAGAAAGGTAGTCCTGAAAAAGGACGAAGAACCATTTACGAAGAAGCGGAAAAAAGCAAGAGCTTTGAAAGATAAGCTGGTTGACCTTGAAAAAGGCAAGAGCTTTGAAAGATAAGTTGGTTGGCCTTGAAAAAGGCAAGAACTTCGAAAGATAAGCTGGTTGGCCTTGAAAAAGGCAAGAGCTTTGAAAGATAAGCTGGTTGGCCTTGAAAAAGGCAAGAGCTTTGAAAGATAAGCTGGGCATCTTTGAAAAAAAGGTGTAATAACTTTGAAACACAAGTGTAATAACCTTGGAAAAAAGCATATAACTTTGATATATAAGTTTAATAACCTTGAAAAAGGCGGGGACTTTTGAAACGAAAGTCCACTCATCTTTGAAAAACAGAATAAAATTAAGGCATTTCCCTAAACATGAACGAAAGTGATGGTGATGTTAACCCCCGTAGGGGAAGAAGTGGCCAACACATCGAGGGCGAAGTTCCTCAAGGACTCCATGAAAACGCCAATGAGGAAGTGGCACAACCAAACCCACCTCGCCGGCACCGAAATCGCCGCATGATGCGAGACATGACACGCATGGCGGCCCAAATGCTGGAGATGCAGAGGCAGCAAATAGAATAGACTGCTGCAATGAATGCTTTTATGGCCAGAGGGTATGTTATGAACGAACCCGTGATGCCTCAGCAATACTCACAGCCACAACATTCACCATCCGAGGCGGCCACTGTCTCGTATTATTATCAAGATCCACAGACATATGCCGAGGTGGAATTCGAGCCTTTCTACGAGCGAGACCCAGAACATGAAGCACATGAAGAACAAAACCCACTCCCAGATAGACGCAGGGAGGCTTCTCCCGCAAGGTCCGGCAGTGTTTTCAGCCGAATGGGAGGGTTATTCAGGGGCCAACGACGAGGACAAACGGATCCAGGTCAGCACAATGCCGCAGAGCCTAGAAATAGGCGCGAGCGACGCGCTGAAGAAGCCTTATCGCAGGGTCAAATGTATAGGGACCAACATGGAACGGGAGCGGAAAGGTTGGCATTAACACATGAGCCTAGGAATAGGCATGAAAGAAGAGCCGAAGCAGTTCGGACTAATCCTCGCAACGAATTACAGAGCCATGAAAGGCCAAACTACGGTCGCGTTCCACCACCACAAAGGCAGGAGTATGCTCCGCCACTCTATGGCCAATATCGTGATCCGGAGTACTCCGGTCACGACGAGAACAGCGAGCCGCCGTCATACGAGTTGGATGATGAAGAGGAAGTAAGTCCCTTCACAGAGGGCCTCCGTAGATGCCCCGTACCATACGACTTTGAGATTCCAGAAATAGCAAAATACTCTGGCCGAGGTGATCCTGACGATCACCTGTTAAATTACCGCGCCAGCATGGAAATAGCCGGGGCCACCCCGGAACTGAAATGTAAAGCTTTTGCTTTAACCCTTGAGGGAAGTGCCATACGATGGTATAAAAAACTCCCTCCTGGCAGCATCCACAGTTGGAGGGATATGAAAACTGCTTTTAAGAATGACTTTGTTTCTTCCAGGCCTGACCAACTCCCACTCCAACGCCTTCAGGATCTAAGGCAAGGGAGGGACGAATCTCTGAAAAGTTACCTAGCTAGATTTACTGAAGAAATGCATATCTGCGAAAATATCACAGAAGCGAAGATGTTTTCCGCCTTAAAAGGAGGGCTAGATATGACCAGCATGTTTTGGAGAGATGTCCGGAGCAGGAAACCAAGGGATTACAATACCCTGGTAGACTTGATGAAGGAAGAGATTGTGTCGGAGGAAATGGCTAGGGCCAGAGATAATCACCCCCAAGGGAGATACAACCTTGGATATTCCAATGAAGCGGACCTCAAAAAGGGAGGAAACAAGGATAGGGTCAGCGGTAACCGAGGTGGTGCGCCTCGTCCGTTCCCGGGGACAGGATCTAGCTTTGCAGCATAGATCATGGAAGCTATCCCTCACTTGCACTCTAACACCCCTTCTCAAAATCCTCCCACGGCTCAAGGGAGAGTGGAAAGCGGCCGAAGTGGAAAACAGCCCATGATTGGGGCTTACTGTGCCTACCACAGATATTATGGTCACGCAACAGAGGATTGCAGGGAAATCCACATGTTAGCTGACCAAAAGGCGCAGGGGAGAGGGGGGGTAACTTCCCCCCCGACACAGGGAGAACTCAAAAATCTGGTGGCCAGAAATTCAACCGAGCTGATAGGAGAGCTCCGTGGAAGAATTCAACTAAAGAAAGAATTGACAATAGTCAAAGAGACAGGAATAAGGTTCAAGATACCGCCTCGGCACATGCTAAAGATACACGAGAACCACCTATGCCAGTGGCCGACCTTCCCATTCGCGAAATCGACACAATACTGGGAGGCCCCCACCCAGGGGGGAGCACAAACAACTCACAAAAGTGGTATATAAGAGAGGTCAAGCAGCCTGCCAATGTGAACTATCATATCCATTCCCATCCTGTTGGGATGCCTCGGACGAAACCTATCACATACACGCAAGACGATGCCGTTGGAGTGCACTTCCCACACAACGACGCATTGGTTATCAGAGTGGTGGTGGCTTGGAATGGGCTATCACGAATGATGGTGGATGATGGTGCCTCGATAAATGTGATTTACGGGGTAACTTTTGATAAGATGGGGATCAACACCCCACTCATTCCAGTCCCTGATCCAATACACGGTTTCACGGGGGACAGCATAACCCCCAGAGGATCCATAACACTTATGACTGAAGTAGGGCAAGCACCGACCCTCTCCAGAATCCCTATGGAATTCTTGGTGGTTGACAAAATCTCCTCCTATCATGGCTCAATTGGGAGGCCTGGTCTTATTGACTTGGGGGCTGTAACGCATACCAAATACGTTTGCATGAAGTTCCCCACGGAGCATGGCGTTGCAACTGTGAGGGGAAGCCAAACAGAATCCCGGGCTTGCTACACAAATGCAATCCGGAAGTTTCAAGATCGAAGCTTGAACATGATCAGTGATGTAGCCATGGCCGAGGCTGCTCCAGACCTTGAAAGATTAGGTGAAGGGCCTTCTGGAGATAAGGATGTCACAATGATCCTAGTAGATCTAAACCCCAGGATGGCGGGTGAAAATTGCCCCACCCCGGCCGAAAAGTTGGAATGCTTCGGCGTGGACCCACTTGATCCAATCAAAGAATTACAGATCGAACTGGACTCGCCAACCGAATACAAGAGCCAATTGAAGGACTTCCTACTTCAAAACCTCGATGTATTCGCATGGAAGCATGGTGACATGATTGGGATCGATCCTAAGGAGGCCTGTCACCGGCTCCAGCTGGATCCCCGAAGCCCTGGGCACAGGAAAAAGCGAAGGCCCATGAGTTCAGACAAGTACGAGGCCTTGAAAGACGAGGTCGCAAAGCTATTGAAAAATGGCTTCATCAGAGAGTCCCGATACCCGAAGTGGGTATCAAATCCTATTTTAGTACTAAAGCACAATGGGAAATTGAGGGTGTGAATTGATTTTTCCAACTTGAACCAGGCATGTCCCAAAGACAGCTTTCCATTGCCCCGGATCGATCAACTGGTCGACTCCACAGCAGGACACGAATTCTAAGCTTCATGGATGCATATTCCGGGTACAATCAAATCCCCATGTTCGAATCGGATGAAGAGCATACTTCATTTATCACAGATAGGGGACTCTATTGCTACAGAGCTATGCCATTTGGCTTGAAGAATGCGGGAGCTACCTATCAGAGGATGGTAAACCGCATGTTCTCGAAACAATTGGGGAATACTATGGAGGTGTATGTTGATGACATGCTGGTCAAAAGCGTGGTCGCTGCGGATCATATCCGCCATTTGTCAGAAGCGTTTGATGTTTTGAGAAGATATCAGATGAAACTCAACCCAACGAAGTGTGCTTTCGGGGTAGCATCTGGGAAATTCCTCGGATTCATGGTGAACAAGAGAGGAATCGAAGCCAATCCGGACAAAATCAATGCTTTGCTAAACATGCAGTCGCCACGAAATCCAAAGGAAGTGCAAAGCTTAACAGGAAGAATTGCAGCCTTGAACCGATTCGTCTCAAAATCCACTGACAAATGCTTGCCATTCTTTAAGGTCCTAAAGGGGAGAAAACGATTCCAATGGACACCAGAATGCGAGCAGGCGTTTGCCGACATAAAATATTCTTTGGGTCGTCCCCCATTGCTATCAAAGCCAAAGGCTGGCGAGCCTCTCTACCTATATCTGGCCGTATCCAAGGAGGCTGTTAGCTCGGTGTTAGTTAGAGAGGAGGATGGGAGCCAGTTACCAGTGTATTACGTGAGCAAAGCTATGCTGGACGCCGAGACGCGCTACCCAGACATGGAGAAGCTTGCTCTCTCGCTAATCACAGCCTCTCGCAAGCTTCGTCCCTATTTTCAATCACACTCCGTACACGTGCTGACCAACTTCCCCATGAGACAAGTGCTGCAAAAACCAGATGTTTCTGGAAGGTTATTGAAATGGGCGATAGAAATCAGCCAGTTCGACCTACATTATGCGCTTCGGACTGCTGTAAAGGGTCAGGCATTGGCGGACTTCATAGTTGAATTTACACATCC
The DNA here is from genome assembly GCA_963555705.1 of Ligustrum vulgare. Lineage (NCBI taxonomy): Eukaryota > Viridiplantae > Streptophyta > Magnoliopsida > Lamiales > Oleaceae > Ligustrum > Ligustrum vulgare. Next base: position 63,572,017 of record OY743173.1, read on the forward strand.
ACCTGAGGTCGAAATGGTAGATAACACGGATGACATCCAACATGATGGTCAAGAGTGGAAATTGTTCGTTGACGGGTCCTCGGCTGATGGACGATCCGGCGCAGGAATAGTGTTAATAAGCCCAGAAGGGTTTAAATTACACAGCGCAATCCGCTTCGAATTCAAAGCCTCGAACAATGTTGCTGAATACGAGGCATTATTAGCCGGGCTAAGGCTTGCGAAAGCCCTGAAAATTAAATCTGTGGTGGCCAATAGCGATTCGCAACTTGTTGTGAGCCAGTTCAACGGGGAATTTTCTGTCAAAGAACCCTCTATGGCCGCTTACTTGAAAAAAGTAAGAAATTTAGCTGCGCAATTCGGGAAAATGGAGTTGCAACGCATCCCCAGGACGAAAAATCCCAATGCCGATGCTCTGTCCAAACTGGCAAGTAGCGGCGATTCGGAGTTACACAATCTAATCCCAGTTGAGCACATGGTGACTTCCTCTATTGAGCCAGGACCGGAGATCTTGGCGATTGAAGAAGAGGAATCCTGGATGAATCCCCTGATCGCCTATTTAAAACATCAGACAGTTCCGAATGAGCCAGAAGCAGCTCGGAAGTTGCAGAAATACTCCGTGAATTTCGTACTCTTGGACGACATACTTTATAAGCGGAGTTACACCTCTCCTTTGCTGAGATGTGTGGGGCTACAGGAGGGGCAGTATGTGATGAGAGAAATCCATGAGGGCATATGTGGCAACCATGCCGGGGCTTTATCGCTAGCTCGGAAAGCCCTCAAACAGGGATATTTTTGGCCTACTATGCGAAAGGATTCCCATGATTTCGTGCGCAAATGCGATAAATGCCAAAGGCACGCGACCATACCACATCAGCCGCACCACGAGCTAACTGTGGTGACTAGCCCTTGGCCTTTTGCAAAGTGGGGGGTTGACATTATTGGTCCTATGCCTAGAGGAGCTGGTAAACATTGCTTTGCGATAGTAGCAATTGACTACTTCACCAAATGGGTCGAAGCAGAACCTTTGATGAAGATCACCGAGGCCAACACCACCAAGTTCATTTGGAAAAATATCATATGCCGATTCGGGATACCACATTCACTGGTTAGTGACAATGCGAAACAGTTCAAAAACAGAAGTGTCGATGAGTTGTGTGACGATTTGGGGATTAAGAAAATGTTCTCATCTCCACATCACCCACAGGCCAAGGACAGGTCGAAGCAGTGAACAAGACCATAAAAAATACCCTGAAAAGGAAGTTGGAATTCAGAAAGGGCGCATGGGTAGACGAGCTACCACAAGGGTTATGGGCGCTTCGAACCACCTCGTACACCGCTACCGGTGAAAAACCCTTCTCGCTGGCCTATGGAGTCGAGGCGGTATGCCCCATTGAAATCGGCGTCCCCTCGCTTCGTCTAGTTCATTATGACGAAGTTAGGAACGAGGAAGCGCAAAGGGCCGGTTTAGATTTCCTCGTGAAAAAGCGGAGTGATTCCCAAGTGGTAATGGCCAAATACCAGAAAAAGATGGCTCGATACTACAATAAAAGGGTGAAGAGCCGACGCTTCAATATTGGGGACTTGGTCCTCAAAAAGGTTCTTCCTTCAACACAGGAACCAGGAGTAGGGACTCTAGGTCCTAACTGGGAAGGCCCTTACAAGGTCGTTGCCGAGGTGGTACCCGGAACATACAAAATTGAGGACCTGTCTGGAGTACCTCTATGTAATCCTTGGAACACGGACCACCTTCGCCGCTATTTTCAATAAAACTAAATTCCTCCTTTACCATCCAAGATTATTTTAGTCATGACGCCAATCTCTATACTAGACAAACATAATGGATAAATGCACGTTCCAAGATTATTTCGGTCATGACGCCATACGTCCACGTTATGCATAAAAATTGTTAAGGACAAGGGACTCTCATAAGGTTAAACTACAATCACCATGTAAGAATTGGGAGTTTTTAAACGGGTTCGAATGTTTGTCACAATCAGATTTTACTAGTAAACATAAATGCTTCGAACCACTCGGATCTAAGGTACATGTACTCATTAACCGCCATTCACCGTGCAATACGTTTGGAATCATTCGAACTTAACCAAATACTGTCGTATAAACCAAAATCCTTGGCGCTTTAAGTTAGTCCATACATACGGAGCGCCCTCTTGTGCGAAATATTAAACGTTTACACAAAGTTGTCGATGCTTTCCTACATGCGCTTAGGCGAGGCGCCCGTAAGACATATGTGTACTAAATACTGTGTAATCAAGCGTAAAAATCCCTATATTATTTTAAAAACGAAACGACTTGCGAATTTACAACATGACCACGGTGTATGGGTTAAAAATATTCACGCCATTAGCAGAAGCTCATGCAAAGTTATAAGTATAAGTGCTAATGTATATAAGGTGAAAACTGCCTAAAAGTTGGTTTAAATCAGATCCAACCAGCAAACGTGAACGCATTAAGCTCGTTAGATCTGAGGGACTAGACATTTACAATGTCCCACATATCATCATACAATTACGAAGCCTTCGCACTTGGAAATATTCATGCTTAAACAGATTATTAGAAACGTTGCTACGACGAAATGTAAATAAACCATTCCATTCATAAAAATGAGGCATTTACAGATCAAATAAAGGTTGCATTTACAGTATTAAGGTACCGGAGCACTTACAAAAAAAGAAGAGAAAGAAGAAGGAGAAAACAACAAAAATGAACAACACTAACTAACAACTAGACCGAGGTGGAAGAAGATCAGTGTGGAGGAACTACTTCTAGAGAGCCCTTGCTGGATGCGTCTAAAGGATCTGCAGGAGCATCTTGAGGCTCGGGGTAGAATGCTTCAATGGAGGACAGGTCCAAGGTTGGAAAAGCCTCCTTCACGTCCCCCAAGGCCATCCTAGCCCCTAAGTTCCCAAAAACCCGCTGCATAGCCTCATACTCAGGGGTCTCTTCAAAGGTGTCCTTGAAGTCCTGGACAACTTCCGACACTCTAGTTTTTAAAGCATTCTCCACCCGTGTCGCGACAGTCTGTTCCAAGACTTCAGTGATCCTCGTTTGCATGTGTTTTTCCAGCGAGGCAAGGTCCTCCTCTGCTTTCGTCCTAGCCTCCAGCTCCCTCCCCAGTTTTTCGTTTACCGCTGCCACCTCAGCTTCTAGCTTTAACTTGGCTGCATTAGCGGCAGCCAGGGCCTCAGAGGCAATAGACTGTGCACGATTGGAATCATCCAATTTTTTGCATAAGGCCGCCACGTCTGATTCAGAGGCATGGAGATCATGCTTCAATTTGTCATTGTCCTCTTGGAGGCTCTTCGCATTACCCCTCTCTTCTGAAGAAGATTTTCGGGCTATGGATAGCTGGGGCTTAAGGTCATTGATCTCCTTGAGCATATTGTCCGCGTGGCGAAGAGCAGTCTCAGCATCCCTCTTATCCCGTTGAGCTACCTCCACGGAGGACTCTACCTCGTCAATGAGAGCCAGAGCTCTGGCGTTCATAGCCTTGGCAGCGAGCAGCTTCCGAGACGGAGTAGCACTGGAGGAAAAGGCGGCCCAACCCTCTGTCCAAAACTGTTCGGTAATTATGGCCGCCCTGGCTGGAGGCGAACTGGGGGAGTCGAACAACGAAGGGCTGAAAGTCACATCTCTGGGGAGGATGCTGGTTTTAATATGCTTAAGCTCTTCCACCCCCTCTGGTGTCACTTCATAAGCCAAGCCCGGCATGGGCACAGATAGCTCGTCCTCCAGTTCCTCGATCATTGATGGCAGAGGTGTGGAAGTGGACTCCTTGCCTTTTCCCCTTCTGAGCCTTTTTAAGGGAGTAGGCTCCTCCTCAAGTGCTTGCTCAGAAATGTCCTCGGACAAGGAAGGTGGCGTTGGGGCATCCTTAGTCTCCCTGCCCCTCTTGGATCCGCCTCTATCCGACCTCTTCCCTTTTCCTTTGGCGACGCCTTTTTCAGGATCTGCCTCTCCAGCAATGTTGGGTTGTTGGGGACCCACTGGCAGCAAAGTGGGCGGTGGAAGTAGAGTTGGGAGAGGACCCTGAAGTTGGGCAGTAGACTTCTCAGACACTTCCCTGGCCACCCCAATTCGCAGGTCGGCCAAAACTTCTTTCTGTTTTCTTTCAACCTCCCTCCCGTAGCGCAGAGCCGAAGGAACCTTCGTATCCATGAGGCCCTTTAAAGAAATCTTTGGGAATTCTTTAGAACCTAGCAAGAAAAGGAGGACAATGAGGGTTTATATATATATATATTAAAAAAACAACAACAACAAACAAACACAAGAGGTAACAGCAATAAGGGGGCGAACTTACTCATAGCTCGCATAAGACCGTGCTTAACGAATAATTTTTTCTGTTGTATGACCCCTTGGAAAGTGCCCTTGTAGGCAAATAGACGCCTTACTGCCGCTAGATCTGTGTCAGGGAGGAGATGGGCAAAAGTGTCCCCTGCCATAAGCCAATAATATGTTAAGAAGCAGTCAAGAAAAGTGAGTATGGATGAAAGAGCAAAAGACACATGACACTTAAAGACTCTAAAGCAAATATAAGACTCACTAGGTAGGGAAAGAGTTCGAGGAACTGTAATTTCTGGACTAGGGTCCACAGGGGAACTCTGCCACTCCCCAGCAACCCAGAACCACTGGTTCCTCCAGTTCTTTATTGAGGTAGGGTGACCGGTAATAACGGGAGTATAAGAACCTCTGGGGGACAAATAATACCAATCCTTAACATCCGATCTCACGTCTCTCTCTCTCTCTCCTAACTGATTTCTTCAAAGTATAGAGAGTGTGAATGATGTGCAGTGAGATGGGATGATCTGGGTTGACCTCTTGCCACGCCAACCAAGTGCCCACAGCCTGAGTCCAGAAATTGGGGGCCAGCTAGTAGGGGCACAAGTTATAGCTCCTAAGCAGTGCCCTGAAAAAGGGATGCAGGGGGAGCCTCATCCCGCAAGAAAGGGCATCGTGGCATATGGCCGCCTGGCCTGGGGGAGGGCTGCAAGGTTGGAAGGAAGGGGTAGGGAGCACCAGATGGACCCCTTCTAGCAACCTGAATTTTTCCGAAGCCGAGGCCAAATCGATCCTTCGGATTTCAGTAGCAACCTCACTGATTTCCCATGACTCTGGGTTTGGATCGGGGTCGACATGGTAGCCCGAAACTTTGTTGACCTGGTCAACCCAATCTTCTACCTAAGCGATCTTCTCAGCAGTCAAACCCAACTCTTCCCTATGCGCCCTAAACGGTGCCCTAACAATCAAGCCGAGGTCCTGGTGACCTGAAGAGGAGCCCGCCGCCATTTCTCTTCCCAAGTCCCTGTCTCGTTTGCTTCGGAGTTCTCTTAGCGCGGATTCCTCCTCGGATGACAGATGAGCCATGTAGTTCTGGTGTTTTTCTTCTTCACTGTCAGAATCACTCAAATAAATTATGCCACTGGTTTTCCTATTTCTCCTCTTAACCTGCTCCCTAAAGAAACGGGAACTAAAAACCGATAAAGAGATGGGGCAGAAACCTCTGACGGGAACCGCCATCGCTAACATTTCCTGTGAACCCGTTCCCCCAACTCTTTCCATTTTTTCTTTTTGTTTTAAAGGAGAGTCAGACTCAACAAAAGAAAAACAAAGTGCAAAAACAAAATTCTCAAACCCACAATGAGAAACTAAAAATAAGAAAGTCTTGCATATACAGGGATCAAGGAATTTACCTTCAAAAGACGAATGTGTGACACTGTGCACTTGGAATGAAGAACTCGCCAAGAAAAAATGTGAAACGTTAAGGGTGGATTCCGGGTAGAAAACCCTTGAAGAAAAGACACGAAACTCGCAAGGAAGAGGGAAACGGCGCAAGCTTTTGCGAAAGTATTGCTGCAAAGATCCTAAGAAAATGGTAAAATATCCTAACGGTCTAGATTCCTTGAGTTTCGTGAGCCACATGATTAATGTGGGTAACCCATGCTTCTTGGAAAATGGGCTAATCAAAGCGCCATCCGTCAAAAGGAGGGACAAAACCATTCAGCTACCACAGTGAATGCCACGCGCTGCGAAATACTGCCCCCCTCCCATTTTATGTATATATATTTCTTGGAAATAAATACCGATAGCCCCTCCGAATTGAATGCGCCGCCTAGGAAATGCGCTGGTATGATCCTGGCCACTAGGGAGAGAAAATCCGAGGCAGAAGGTCGGCTATGATATGGATCCGAGCCTTACCTAAGGAAAGTCGTTATTGACTCCCTAAAAAGTTAATGCTGTGAAATCATGGCAAATCCTACCAGACCATGAATGATCCCTTCGGATTTGAGGGACTAGTGTTGAATCCGGCCCAAAGAAAGGTACAGTGATCCACCAGCGAAGGCCCAATAGTGGCCCAACGGACCATGGCCCACAGCTAAAGGCCTAAAGTATCACCTGGGAAGAATGCCGAGGTGGTACGTCTAGCACACCTCTTTAAGCCGACCTGGTTAATGCCTAGTCGATGTGCTTTATACCCAGCCGGGAGGCTTTACGGCGCTGACCAGAAGAGAGATGGAGTCAGTGAAGGGACACTGCCTTTACCAAGACGTGACAGGCTCCCATCCACTACGAAATGTAGCAATGATTACGGTTGAAAAGCAAGGTTGTCACCTCCATGAGCTGGGGTGATGACAAGTGTAAAGTATGTCACGTGTCGTGATCCGAGACAAGAAGTTACTCTATAAATGAAGCACAATTGTCTCCAAGTAAGGGGTTAGCAACTTCTGATTCTTAACTCTATATTTCTCTCACTCCCTTTTTTTTTTTCTTTTAAACATTTATATTTCCCGCACCCAATATATATTTGCCCAAAATGAGTACTGACTTAGGCATCGGAGTGCAAATGGGAGCCACCTCGGCCCCATTTGCAAACTGATTGTTTGTCACAGTGCGCAGGAGGTCCACGTGTCCAAGAGGGAGGAGCTGAGACGTGTTGGTCCAAGGTCCATCCGAATTTTGTGGTCAACAGTTATCATAAAAAATAACAAATATTTGTACACGATTTTAAGCTGCATCGTTTTTTCAAAAAAAAAAAAAAAACTCATATTAAAAACTTATTAATTAACAACAATAAATGTAAGCACGTTTTAAATAAAAGTTTTGAAGGAAAAACATATCCTCCATAATATCATTGAAAATTACCTAATTATTATTACTTTCAATTATTTTTTTATTATTTTTTGAACATAATACAAAAATTTCAAATCCCAACTCACATATAAACTCGAATTCAAGTGTTCTATCTATTAATGGGGTGCCTCGGGCTAACCTACTTTGATCTTACTTTCAATTATTAATCATCACATTTTTTTTCTTCATAGAATTCAAAATTTAGTTAAACGAACAATTGTTAAATATTAAAATTAACCATCCTTAATAATTTCAATTTCATTTCCCTATTCACCAATCTTGTCATCAAATATAGTTAACACGTCCTCCCATTTCGTCCCCCTCCGTAACCCTTGTTAATATTAGCCGGTGGGGCACCAACCCAGCATGAATAATAAAAAAAAAGTTTCTTTCTTCTAGGCTAAATTTTGTTGAGTCACATTGTACAGTAAATTGGCCGGTGAAACTTCCTGAATCATCGATTCTTAACTCACAATTTGAAGTCGAAATATCAGGACGTGTTTGATTAGGGAGGTGTGGAAAAAAAAAAAGTCATGTAACGTGAAAAATCAATTATCAACTCCTCACAAGAAAACATTTTCCATTAAAATAATCAAAACATGCATAAAAAGTTGTACTTTGAATTTTTTCATGAACATAAAAATTATCAAACACCCAAAGTGAAAAATAGACACCATTGATGGTGAAAGTGTACACAACAATTCTTGCTCGAGTTAGTAATTCTTTTACAATAAGGTTGTGTTTGATTGAAAAGATGGAAAATAGATGGTAAGAAAATATTTTCTAGGAATTGATTTGCCTGTAAATTATTTTCTTGGAAAATGTCGATTGGAAATGTTTGATTGAATTAATTTTTCGGGTGAAAAAATGGAAGGTTTTCCTAATTTTGTTGTTTGATTGACATTATTTTTCGTGATAAATAAATCAAAATTTAACTATTTTAAAAAAAAAAATTAAATTTTTTTTTACTCATTTGTACTTGATAATAATAATGTTAATTTCTAAAAAAAAATCATTTAACAACAACGAAAATGATCAAACGTGACGCAAAAGACTTTTTCACCTAAGGTGGAAAATGTTTTCTTATCAAATAGGTAATAAAATATTTTCAAAGTAAATGAGATAGCTGTGCTTTAAATGATTATATCTAAAAAAAATATTTTCTAAGGCAAAATTTTTCAATCAAATACAAAAATATACAACATGTGAATTTTTTTCCATGATTTGACATTTTCTAACCAAATGAAGGTGTATCAAACACAACCTAATAATATTATTAATCAAGAATTTTGATCATTACTGGGTCTATATGACAATGGAATTGCTATGAATGATACCTAATCGTTTGAAGAATAAAAATCCATTCAATTTTACTCGACAACATGACAATAATTCTACTACTATATGAATCAATGGAGAAATACTCAGGTGAGACAGTCGCACGAACTATTTCTTGAATCAATGGCATAAACCTCAATTGTAGGTACTATTGATAGGATGTTTGTTGCAATCAACAATTATCCCAAATTCGGGGGTTGGGTGGGGGAAGAAATAAAGGAGTTATCTCGTTCACATATCAACAATTATACCAAGACCCTGACCAGCTTTGAGCATATCTCGCGATTTACATCCCCACCAATTTTCAGGGTAGGGGCAGTGTGTTAGTAAATTTATCACAGACAATTATTTATCTATGATCCAAAAATCATCATGCTGAATTATCAAGAATTAAATAACTGAAGCGGAAGCGTACCTTAATCAAATATGATTCACGATGAACGATTCGGTTGGTTGGATCTTCTAAATCAATACGTAGTCCTTATTTTCTTTCTGACGATGGGATGTCAAAAAAAAATCAACAGTACGTGCGATTCAGGGACCATAACCGACTTTATATACTGAATTGTCAGTTAACCTAATCCGGCCTATCATGAATTAGGTAATGACCTGGTATCTACACATAAAAGCACATACATTAATTAGATGCATTAAAAGCCAGATATATATAAAATCCTTATTAGATCACTTTAAATGGGCTTAACCAAATTTGATAGCATTTTATTCAATACACAATAATTCACATATAAGCCCACACGATTGATTAAAATCCTTACAATCTCCCACTTGGGCTATATGTGTAACCTTACAATTGTGTATCAATCATAACCTTATGAGTACTCAGAATTTTGCTATCATTACTGAATGCATCCCCAAACAATTCGGTCCATCAATTATATCAATATAGGATCAAAGCGGCTTTCGCTACATTAATCGTAACTAAACCTATCAATGGTTACGTATATCGACATAACTGAATGACATGGATCAAGTATGGATGTATAGCATGGAAATTACATGTAATGTGATCTTCAACATGCCTATTTCCAACTGGTCCAACTTTAGTGAGATCATCCTCAAACGAGTTCAGAGATAATAAACCTGAAACCATACAACTGTAAATAACTTTAACTTTAAACTGTATCCAAAAGGACAGTAAATGTGTCTAATGCACCCAAAATACAAACTCCCACTGAAACCAAATATCCTTAAGAAATACAACACCCATATGAGTATTGTGCTCATGAAAGACCTTGGGTTGTAATACTTTAGTAAGCGGATTCGCAATTATGGAGTTTGTCCTAATGTGCTCTTATTGACACTTGTCCACTCTGAACTGTATCATTCACAACCAGGAACTTATGTCAATATATTTTGATTTAGTTGAGCTCCTGTTGTTACTGGAATATAAATCTGCTGAGTTATTGTCACAATATAACTTTAGTGGTCTTTCTATACCGTACAGAATACGCAGGCCAGTGACAAAATTTCGCAGCTATATTCCATAATCAGATGCCCTAAAAAAAATTGCTACAAACTATGCTGCCTAGTGAAAGAAGCTAAAGTGTTTGTTAAGCACTCCTTCCGGAAATAGCTCCTCCAACCAGCAGATAAATGTGGCTCCTTATGTGGATCTTTTATTTTCTTGGCATCTAGTAAAATCAGAATCATAATACCATATGATCTCCAACTGATCCGATTTTCTGTATGTGAGCATGTAATCTTTTGTTCTCTTTAAATACCTTATAACCCATGTTTGACTGCTTTCCAAATGATCTATCTCAGGGTTACTTAAATATCTCATTAGTATCCCAATAATGTATGCAACATCCGAACGCATACAAATTTGAGCATATATCAGATTTTCTATAGCTTAACTATATGGGATCCTCTGCATTTCTTTAACTTCAAGATAACTTTTCGGGCATTAGTCGAGACTAAATTTGTCTCCCTTAGCGATAGGGCTGTCCCCTGATTTACTGTCTTCCATGCCAAACATCTTAAGTATTTTATTGATATAGCCCTTTTGTGACAATCCAATAATACCCCGAGAGCGATCCCGGTGTATCTGAATTCCTAATACAAAAGAGACGTCACCAAGATTTTTTTAATCTCAAAATTCCTTGACAAAAATCTCATAATTTTATGTGACATGCATATATCATTGGTGGCAAGCAATATGTTGTCAACATACAAAACCAGGAAAATACACTTACTCCCACTGAACTTGTAATACACACAACCATCAACAACATTAATCTCAAGACCAAATGAGATAATTGCTTGATGAAATTTGTATTACCCTTAACGAGAAGCTAGCTTGAGCATATAAATGGATTTCTTTAATTTGCAAACCATATTCTTTGGGTCTACTGACACAAAGCTTTCTGGTTACACCATATACATCGTCCCATCAATGTCACCATTGAGAAACGCCACCTTAGTATCCATTTGATGTAACTCGAGGTCAAAATGTGCAACAACCTAACTTTCCTGAAAGAGTCTTTCATCGAAATCGAAGAGAAAGTCTCTTTATAGTCAATGTCATCATTCTATGTAAAACATTTAGATACAAGATGAACTTTATATCTTTCCACATTACCTTTCGAATTCCTCTTGGTTTAAAAATCCATTTAAGACCAATGGGCTTCGCACCTTCTGGTAATAGGACAAGATCCCAAACTTTTATTGTCTTACATATGCTTATACTCCTTATTTACGACATCAATCCACTTCTGAGAGTTAGAACCCTGCATGGCCTGATGGAATTGATTGGACCATCTTCCACCATTCCATTATTTCCTTATGTTCTTGGAAAAACACTATTTACATTATCCTGAATAGCATTTTTCCCTTTTTCTCGTGGATCTCCTTAATGACTTTAGTTATTGAGGTTGTTGAGTTTGCACTTCTGAAATTTACCTTATTTTGGATGGGAGGTTCTTCAATATTGTCGAATTGAGGTTCCGAATATGCTTGTTGATCAATGACATGCATAAAAACTTGCACATTGTCAAAAGCAACAATAGGAATCGAAACCGATCCTTCCTCGACTTCTTCCTTAAAGACAATATCTCTAACCTTATTTCTCCACCAAACTTAACATCCTCAAAAAAATTTGCATTTCCCGTTTCAAAAGTTGACTTAAGCGTGGGATCATAAAATTAATAGCCCCTTAAACGCTCAGAATAACCAATAAAGTAGCTGCTGACAGTTTTGGAGTCCGATTTCTTTATGTGACCTATAAGGCCTAGCCTTAGCTGGACATCCCCGAATGTGGAAATACTTTATACTAGGTTTTCTGTTAGTCAAAAGTTCTTAAGGTATTTTAGCAGCATTTTTAGTTGGTACTATGTACGGTCTTTCTTTAAATGTTCAGATTTCTGACAAAAGAAACAACCTTAATGTATTTATGTGGTTTCTTTTGTTCTGAACCCTTAACAACTTTATGTTCTTTATTTCTTTTATTTCCCTTATCTTTAGAGGTGTTTGCCAAGTGAACACTTTCAGTTCTGTCCTGCTTCAACTTTTCTTTCTTTTGCACACAAAAATAGAATGAGCTCATTTAGAGTTCATTTCTCCCTTTAACAGTTATAACTGACCTTAAATTAACTGAATTGTGTAAGAAGCTTACACACTTTGAAATAAGCTCATTGAGAGTCTATTTCTCCCTTTGACAGTTATAACCAACCTTAAATTAACTGAATTGTGTAGGAAGCGATGTCAATACCAAATGCACTAGCAAGTCATCAGACAAGTTGAGTTTTAGTGCCTTAAGTTTTGAAGCAGTGTGAGACATCTACATGATGTACTCCCTTATTTTTCCATTGCCTTTATACTTTATTGAAATCAAGCTTTGCATAAACGTGCTTGTTTCAGCCTTATCGTTTTTCGCAAAACATTTCTTAATTTCGGCAATGAATGCCGCACTTAATGATCATGAGACTCACGTAATTTAAGCAATCCCACTTCTCAAAGTTCCTCATTTGATTAGATGAACTTTCATCCGTAAGAGGAGCAGGTTGCTCAATCCTTAGTATACGGTCTAGATCCATGCAGCCAACGAAAAGTTAATGTTCTTGTTTTGATCCTTGAAGTTTGTTCCATAAATACATGGATTAAATTTGAGCTTGTCGATATACTACTAGCTGAATTCGAAACCGAATAGAGAACACTTAAACAAAATAGCTCACATAAATACCTTATTATGCAAATCATACTTTCAAACAATGGTAGGGCCCATCACAAGATACCTAGCACAACATCAATATTTAGTCTTTGGACAGAAATATTGACTTGTAAGTGGTACTGTTGGTGTAGTGATCAAACACTGACAGTAAGACATGTCAACCAACAAACCTTTCTTTGGACCGATTTATTGATCACACGTAAAACCAAATAACCGTCACGTATTTATCACCACAAGTTCATGTGAAATTCGGGCCAAATATTGACCTTCCTTTGGGCCGATCAATATCCGCATGAAATAACACACAAATACCTAATTTTCCCTTGGTGTAGTGATCAAACACTGTCAATAAGACATGTTAACCAGTAAACCTTTCTTTGAACCGATTTATTGGTCACACGTTAAATCAAATAATTGCCACGTGTTTATCACCATAGGTGCATGTGAAATTCGAGCCAAATATTGACATTCCTTTGGGCCGATCAATATCCGCAATGAATAACACACACAAATACATTCTAATATTCAAAGTTAATTAATATCCACAAGAGAGGTTGCTTTGGCAACATGTTGCTTCAACTAACTCACTTTCGAATATTATATCTCTCAAAAGAGTCCTTAGTACCAAAATTTGAAATTTAAATCCACTGATTTGCATCTATATTTGACTTTAGGATTTGAATTATAGAATTCAAAACTTTAGAATAAAGCAATCCTTAAGTTGAGAGAGTCAATTGCAATATTCTTAAACATTAGGTGGCCAATTATGTGAAATTTTAAGCTTGAAGGACTTAAATTACAATTTTCCCAATACCTTATTGGCCAATTTAGAGAAATTCTAAACTTTAGGTCCCAATTTGAAAGAAAAAACAAACTTTAGAGGGCCAAAATAGGAAATTTTCAATCTTTAAAGGTTGATTTTGAAAATTTTCAAACTTTAGGAGCCAATTTAGAAAATTCTCAAACTTTAGGGACTAAATTTTAAAAAAATTCAAACTTTAAGGACCAATTTTGAAAATTTCCAAACTTTAGTGACTGAATTAGAAAATTTTCAAACTTTAAGGACTAAATTAAATAATTTTAGAACTTTAGGTGCTGTATTAGAAAATTTTCAAACTTTATGGGACCAAGTTAGAGAATTTTCAAGATTTAGGGACTAGTTTTGGAAATTCTCAAACATTAGGGGCTGGATTAGAAAATTTTCAACCTTCAGGGCTGAAGTTGTAAATTCAAAACTTTAAAATCCCAACTTAAATGATTTATAACTTTAAGGGCTGAAGTTATAAAATCAAGGACTTCAGGGTTTAAACATTAATACACAACAAACAGGGAGGACCTGATGTGCAAATAACCATAATTATCCAAAATTGCACAGCACACCCTGAAGAATTCAAATTTTCGGCGCAGCCCCCTCCCCCAAAATCTGAATCGCAAATGCTAGGGTTTGTAACCCTAGCAACCGCCGCTCTTAATCTTTACCTGCAGAACGCGGCACCACCACCGACCAACTCCCATGCCCTGTAGCGCCATTATCGGCGTTGCACTCCAGAGGCACAGCGTCGCGCGCGCGACGCTGCAACCCTCCATGCGCAGCCAAGATTTGGTGCGCCGGCCGACGACATCGTCGTCTCAAAACCATCCAAAATCCAACGCCTTAATCCAACATCCCAAACTTTCGATCACAATACACAGAATCCATAATTTTAAATCCATATTCAACCATATACAAATTCCCAAATTTCAACAGAAATCCATATCGAAATTTACCAGAAAATGGATTCAAAATCCAATTGCTCAAGAATCAGAATGTCACATGCATACACGATTCCAAAGTCCACCATAACCAGATTCAATATGTGTTGACAGAAAGCAATTCCAATTTTTAAGTAAATCATGTTTCCAAAAATCTCAATTTGCTGTGTATATATATTTTCGAAATAAGACTTGGTTTCATACGCAAATAATGACGTTTCACATATATGAGATCGAAATAGATCTGATAATTCAACACGATGTTGGCTCTGATACCACTTGTTAGTAAATTTATTACAGACAATTATTTATCTATGATCCAAAAATCATCATGCTGAATTATCAAGAATTAAATAACTGAAGCGGAAGCGTACCTTAATCAAATATGATTCACGATAAATGATTCGGTTGGTTGGATCTTCTAAATCAATACGTAGTCCTTATTTTCTTTCTGACGATGGGATGTCAAAAAAAATGAACAGTACGTGCGATTCAGGGACCATAACCGACTTTATTTACTGAATTGCCAGTTAACCTAATCCGGCCCATCATGAATTAGGTAATGGCCTGATATCTACACATAAAAGTCTATACATTAATTAGATGCATTAAAGCTCGATATATATAAAATCCTTATTAGATCACTTTAAATGTGATTAACCAAATTTGATAGCCTTTTATTCAATACACAATAATTCACATATAAGCCCACACGATTGATTAAAATCCTTACAAAGTGGGGGCGTCTAAGATTGAAGTTCAATCTTTTATACCGATTGCTGAAAGTTTGACACGTCTGGGCCAAAATTGGTCAAAAGTCAAGACCAAAAGCAGAATCTCTCTGAGAAAAGTTAATTTATTGATTTCAAGATTTTGCAACGTGTTTGGTTAGCATAATTATAATCACAAAACTAACCATTTTGTGTATATAGTATAGTTGATATTTGATAAAATAAATAAATAGGTCTTTGTACCAAACACGCCTAGGAATGTCCATGCACAATAATGGACGGCGAACAAGCAATAAGGGGTGGAGCTAGAGGGTGGCCAATTGGGCCATGACCCACCCCATTTTGGGAACAATCTTTAAAGTTCATTACTATATTTAAAAAAAATAAAAAATTATTAAAGGTGACCCAGCCCAATTTATTGGGTTGGCTCCGTCCCTACAAGCAATAACAACTTTTTTTTAAAAAAAAGATATAATTCAGATAAGTTTGGATTTTCCATCCATGATTACCGCGACATTGTTATCTGTTAGCAATCACAAATTTTACGATTGAGCTAAAATGAGATCATAAAAAACATGTTATAAAGAACTTCTTATGCTTTTTTAGTGTATGATGAATTTCTAACGAACAACTCGATAACCTAGCAAATAGGAAAACATGCACATCCTAGGGTTACTATGTTGTCAAGACTTGTTGTGTCATATGAGAATATCTACGAATAACATGACCACTTCTCCACAAATATTAAAAGGTTTCGTAATCATCTAACAAATGAAAGTTTTAAGACCTATTTTATTTCGCATTCAGTACACAACTTTACATAAATGTATTTTTTTTAATACTTTCAGTGAAAGAAGTGACAATTTCATTTCGGATTTTGCTACTTGTACTAACAGGGCTACAAACACTCCTACTTACGGATGAAAATAATACCCATGAACCCGATACTCATTGAAGACCCGACACATGCGGGTGTGGATTACCCTATTAAATGAGTATGTAGGTCGGGTATGAAGGTAAATGTAAAAACCCGATATGGTATGGGTCGAGTGTGAGTTTTTCTACAAAACTCATACTCGACCCACATACCCGTTTGTTGCATTAACTAAAAAATAAAATTAAAAAATCAACCTTTAAAAGACACAAACACAAGTCACCAACACAAACCTATTTCTCTTATTCTCCCAAACATAGCCCCACTCCATCTTCCAAAATTTTTGTGTTTTCTTTTTTTCAAGTTTTTCACTTATTTCCTTCAAGATTTTCACTTCTTTCGACTAATTACTTATCGTTAGTTTGTCACGTTTTCCTTCAATTCTCTTCATTTAAACAATTTACCAAAAAAAAAATAAAAAATAGTTAAATGGGTTTTTAATGTGTATGGATTCTATGGAATCATACCTGCCTCCGATCACTTCAATGAGGTGGGTATATGGATGATGAGGTGCATGTGTCTAGTGCAGTGCAGAAGAACAAACCCTTGCGTACATGGAACGCTTTGATGGCCGGTCTTCAAAGAAATGATCATAACTTTTGCATACGATGTCCGTTTTGGACCCATAAGTATTTTTCAGAAAGTTCTCGATGAATCCTATTCAACTCACCTCTTCTTCGTGACATATGATGGATTTCGGGCATTTGAGATTGTTTACAGGTCAAAACGGCAGTGGAAGTTTCCCAATTCATTATTTGTTTATTTCCTTTGTAAGCCCAGCTCATTACGGGACTGTTGGCCCATTAGGTTATTTGTTCTTGCTTATTTAAAGACTCTTCAACATATTTTAGGGTTTTAGTTGCTTTTGAAATAAGAAAAGTGTTTGTTTTCCTAATTGCAATCCGTCCATAATAGTGATTTTTGTGTGTTGTAGGTTCGATCTACATCAGTTGGTATCAGAGCATAGTATGTGGGAGAGGGCGTGCTAGTCGTGGTGGCGCTGTGGTGGTCGGGATGACAAAGTTACAAGCTTGCGAAATTAGATCGAAGCGTTGACTATTCGATTTGATCAGTTTAGGACGTGGGTGACGGAGATTATACAGAGTGGGGCACCTCAGCAGGGACATATCCTCTTTAGGCCCAGTGTGGGCCATGGCCCCCATTGGGATTTGAAAAAATTTGAGCCCAGTTTTCGGTTTGGACCTCTTGGGGGCAGTTAGGCAAAAAAAATAAAATAAAATAAAATAAAATTGATCTCCCTGTTTCTTTAAAGAAAATGGATTAAAATTGGGAAATTTGCAACTGCGAATAATTTAGAATTGATTATTGATGATGTATTGTCATATTTGATATTTAAGATTAATAGATTATGGAGAGATATTTAATAAAAAGACATCGTCAAAAAAATGTTGTTGAGGAGAGTTCAAATAGAGTTGAGAACAATGAGATTGACTCAAATAGAGTTTAGAATTGATTATTGATGATGTATTGTCATATTTGCTTCATCATTTCAATCATTTTGGTTCAAAAAAATTTCGGGACCTCCGCCCCCGAACCCCCGGGAGGAGACCTCTGCCTCTCCCCTCACATCATTTGAAAATTTTGGCCCCCACTCACTCGAATCTCCAGCTCCGTCCCTGCACCTCAGGCTCCACCACGTCGAGCCCTAGCGGGCGATGAAGAAAGCGGATATGATTCAGGTGAGAGGTCAGACGAGGAGACCTTTTTGGATGAAAGAGGGGTCGTGTGCAGCAACCCGTGTGCAATATGAGAAATTCTTATATAAGCTTCAAGCTTCTTCTGGTGCTTTTTGTAGATTTGAGTTTCGGTTACGTATTTCACTGAGTGCAAGCTCACCTTGATCCCTCGAGTGCGAAACACTAATAGCAAGGCCTTTTCATTCACATTTGCTTTTTGTAATTACCTCTCTGTATCTGATATCAGGTTTGCCTCATTACTTTACAAGCTATTCTTCCAAGCTAGGTTAAATTCTTATATTGCTAATCCACTTTAACTTTTTGTTGAGTTATTTCTTTGCCACTCTGCATAGCATTCTGATGTTATTTGTTATATACAGATGAGGAATTCCTTTATTTTATGTTCTTTTTTTCAATGCTAAATCCGTTAGATACTTTATTATCCTTTTCAGATAGGTTGCTTGATGCCATTTGATTTGCAGTTAAGTGCATGTGGAGGGCTTGGAGACACTTGACTACCTCGACAATTTGTTGCAGAAAGGAAGATATACAGAGCAGGCAGATGCAATTACGTTTGACGGCGAGGTCTTGCATTTTCCAAACCCCTCCTTTTTTTGCTTTGTGTGTAAGGACCACATTGGTTTAGATGCACTATCCTGATTCAGTACTTTCATTTGTCATACCTTACACTTAGACGATTCTACATAAATAGGTGTTTTGGAACTTAGACGATTCCAAACATTTGTAAGCCTATTTTCTGTTTCCTTATAGATTGACAGGGTGTATTTGAGCATGCCTACAAAGATCGCCATAATTGACCATCAGAAGAAGAGAACCTATGTAATACGTAAAGAAGGAATGCTAGATGCATGTTTATATTAATTTTCATATAATTGTTCAGGTTTAAAGTTTTAGTAAATTACTTGTATTAGTGTATTGCGGTTACAATGTGTTTGACCATGATGTGCAGTTGTATGGAACCCCTGGGACAAAAAAGCAAAGGCTCTTCCAGATTTAGGCAACGAGGACTACAAAACCATGTTATGTGTAGATTTTGCTGCTATTGAAACCGCAATAATCTTGAAACCTTTTGAAGAGTGGAAGGGCCGTCAAGAGCTGTCAACGGTGTCCTCGAGTTACTGCAGCGGACAATTGGATCCTCGTAAATTTCTTCACGGCTTCGGTTGATCATCCTGAATTTAGCATTGTGAGATATGTATAATATTAATTCATTTTAATATATATGCACGTGAAAGTAGGCAATGTGTAGATTGTTCAGTAAGCTTCCTAACTTTACATTTAGCGATTATGAGGATATCCCATATTAGTTCTGTATTTAACTTGAAAAAGAAATGTCATCCTTTCTCTAAAATTTGATATGATAATACTCTTTGGTGGCTATTCTTTAAGTTGATTTGCCAGTTAAAATTCTGAGGTAGATGTAATTCTTGCATATGCATATATAATATGTTCCTTTAGGTATGTATGTATGTATGTATAGGAAAGAGTAGATATTGGTGGCTTGGTACATATTTCCAGAGCTACTTTTGATTTGAAGCACTGAAAGCTTGTACAAGTAGGATTTCCTAGAACATCTTTCTCGTCATCACTTTGACTTTCTTATTTATCAATTATTAGGTGCTACAGAGTGGACTTGTGTCTTATTCCTAACATATAACCTAGATAGGACTCAAGTCTCATTAGAAAAGAGAAAGAAGGGATGCACCAAACTTTTCCTTGGCTTCTTTGTCAAAAGGATCTTCTCCCAAATACATGTAAATGTAAGCCATGCAGAGTAGTTCACTCTCAACTGTGCTCACAATCTCGCTCAAAACTGTAGCTTCCATAAGACAACAGTGAGATGCTTGAAAGTTCATACTTTGTATTCAGCAGATGAAAACTTACCATCTCTTTACCTTTTGTTTGGAGGGTGTATGCTGGGAGCCTAGATATCTCAATAGTAGAACTCGGTGTGAGCTTTATCCATGGACGGATCTAGCTATAGGCCAGCCCGTTCGACCGCTTATGCTGGATCCAGTCGAATTTTTAGATTTGATTTTTTTTTTAACTATTTGGGATAAATTCATATATAAGGAGTTTAAAATATAAAATTTAAAATTTAAGAAACTTATAGTTTTAATATAAAAGTCAGGTTTTTAATTAAAAAATAAGTAATTAAATAGATTGAGATCACAATATACAATTTATGGTCACAAACACATTAGACAAAATTTATAGATTCAAGCTATATGCTCTTCTTTCTCAAACCAACAGCTTTCAGCTGCTTCCCATCATCCAACTTACCTGGAAAAGAAATCCCAGTTTTGGTTTCGACTTTTGTTCTCTTCTCCTTCCTTTTCCACAGAACAATCCCCATTGGGTTCAACCTCATTGTCCTTGTGGTCGACTACAGTTGGCTTCAGAGCAACCCCACTCTTGGATTCAATCTCCAACATCTCAGCCTTTGCAGTGACATCCTCCGCGGTGGTCGGCATTCTTAATTAGTAAGTTTGTAATTGAGCACAGAGAGTTGGTATTTTGATGAGAATTGGTTGGAGACCTGAGTTGAGAACAAGCTGGTTTATATAGGGAGTTGTGGGGTGAATAGTAAGGCAATTTTGTTGCTGCGTAGGGAGTGTTAAATTTGCATCATGTTACCTCGTTGAATTAAATGTTCATTATCTTCAAGAATTTATCCTGTGTTTTCTTGATTTCTGCATTGCTTCAAGTAAAGGTGAATTCTCCAAGCCGAAGAAACTTGGTTATGATTTCACAATAAATTTATGTGCAAGGAAATGTGGGGATTTTTTTGTTTCTCGTAATTTGTCATTTGAGGTGAACTGTAGAGGATGCTAAAGTTTTATTGTCTCCAAGTTTATTTATTTAAATTATTTCTATTCAATTTGAATATAAATTCTATTATTCCAAATAAATTCCTCAATTCCACCAACTCTACCAGTAGATACTGTCAAGTTGATTATGGGCTTGAACAAACAAAATAATTTATATGGTTTGTTAAAAATTTTGTGTTTAAATATATGTTTTTTTTTTTGTTTTCGAGATAAAATATATAATTGAAAAGTGGAGAAAAAAAATGTGTGTGGTTAAAAAGTGATATGAAAAATTGTATTATAAAAAACATGTTTGCCAAACATGCCAAACAAAGGCTTAGGTGGCGTTCTGTTTGTATTTTATTTTGTATTTTCATTTTCGAAAATGTTTTGTGTTTTGTGTTTTCATTTTTCTTTTCAAATTTGCTGAAAACGCGTTTGGTTTGTCATTTCTGAAAACTGTTTTTGAAAATGAAAAGCTGGAAAACACGTTCTGCTTGAAATTTTGCAGAACACTATTTAAACTATTTTTAATTAATTTCCTTGCAGAATACTACTAACTCCAACTCAAATTTCCTTTCACAATACACTAAAAATATGGTTACATGCAACACACTAATGTGAGCATTAAGAGTCTATATTAACACAGTTTGGTCAGGTTCAGGACTTGAGAAAACTCTACTTCTATTAAAATCCAGAAAATGCAAGTTCTTTCAAAACCACCAGAGTCCATTTATCATTGCATTTTTTGAAATATAACAACAAGAATTCTCATTTAATTTTTTTTTGTAATGTTGATATTGAATTCAATAAAACTTTATTTAAACTAAGTTCCAAGTTAGGATAATTCTCAAAAAAAAAAAAAATTCTTTATTTAGACTTAGTTCCAAACTAGGATAATTCTAAAAAAAATAAAAAAAAAATAAAAAAAATAAAAACTTTATATTAAGCTTAGTTCTAAGTTAAGATAATTCTAAAATAAAAAAAAATAAAAATAAAATTCCCAAAACGCGTTTTCCGCGTTTTGGACATTTTTTGTCGAAATACACACAAAACGCCCAAAACGATGTTTCGGGCGTTTTCCGTTTTGTGTACAAATTTTTTTTTTTTTTTCCAAAATGCGTTTTCGAAAATGTTAAAGAGAACGCGTTTTTAGCGTTTTCGAAAATAAAAACAGAAAACGACCTCAAAACAGCAAAGAGAACAGAGGCTTAGATTCCCTCTTCTGGAGTATGTGTTTCAATGTCAACCACGAAAATCTGGAGTATGTGTATTTTCTATCAAAATACACTACCAAACCAGAATATTAGTAATAAAGAAAACTCATTATTTACTCGTTAATTTTCATGCAAACACAACTTATAGTTAGTTTGTTATTAGTCACCAAATTTTCAAATTTTCACTCCACTCACAATTCGTCCCTTCACCAACACCACCCCACCCTACCCCACTACAACACACCTTCACCCTACCCCCACCCATCCATAAAGTCACAACACAAGGTCACGGTTCGATCACAATTACAAATTTAGTCACAAAACCCACCACCCACCCCATCCCACCACACCATACCAACAAAGTCACAATTAATCACATAAAATAACAGTTCGATTAAAATTACAAATTTAGTTACAAATTTCACCTCACCCAACCCCACTAAAAAAGTCACAGTTGGTCACAATATCTAATATAGTTGATCACATAATATTTATTTATTGATCACAATTTACGCGTCTATTGGTCACGATTAGTTAATATATATATATATATATATATATATATATATATATATATATATATATATATATATATATATTTGTCACAATCATTTATAATTGATCGCATATTATTTATTTATTGATTACAATTTACTTGTTTTCTTGGTCACATCTCGCGCTTATTACAAGTCGCACTAAGCCACAATTAGTCAACATTTTAGTCACATTTACCTTACAATTGGTTACGTCCCGTACTCGCTACTAGTCACACAAAGTCACTCACATTTACCTATTAATTGGTCATAATTGCCAATAATTGGTTAAAAACATCCAACCCTAATCCCACATCACACCACCCCATCGGCCCACCCTAAACCCCAAAAGCTCAACCCCAACCCCCAAGAGCAACCGGCCAACCCTAACCCAAAATCGATCACTTTCCTGCAATATCGTCGTCATGTCGCCGCCGCCGATGCCTACCACCACCATAACCTCCACCATCACCTTCACCACCACAAGCCACCACTACCACTACCACCTTCACCAACACAATCACACCTCCATCTCCAGCTCCACCCTCGACCTCACCTCACTGCAACCCCAACCAACCACCACCACCAACAGCAAAGCTCCACAGTCCACACCACCAACACCGCCACCTCCACCTCGGCCACCACCACAAGCAAAACTCAAACATAAGTGACCGTGAGCAGTGAATCGTGGTCGCAGTAAGTCGTTCGCACACCACCACCACCAAAAGCAAAATTGACGACCCCAGACAAAAATCGAATCACCATTGTTGAATGATTCCAGGTCATCAACAGAACCTTCAATTTGTAGGAAATAGAAGAGATTGTCGAGTTCGTGTGATATATGGAGGAGCACACCATCTTCGTTTGCAGGTTCCACGTTAACCAGTTCACGGCGCGCCTTCGGGCACGATCACCGGCACCACTGAGCGCAGCCTCCTCGTCGACGGGTAGGTGGTAGATTCGCCTGAGAGAGGGTGATGGTGAGAGAAGAAAGACAGAGGGAAGAAATTGGGGGAATTCGGTTTATTGATTTGTGATTTGTTTGATTTGATTATGTTTATAAATTATTTAGTTAATAAAATATTTAATTAATAAATATTAATTGTAATTAGCACCTGATTTGTAAAAAAAAGTTTGATGTAGACTTGATTTTTAAAATTGGAATTTAGAATGTAGGGTTCCATGTAATTTTCCTCTAAATAAATGTCCACAAAAGTCTTTGAAAATCTATACAAATTCATAAAAATCAATAAAATTTAATGAAATTCATTAAAAAAAGTCAATTAGAAAAGTCTTTAAACCAGAGGCGGATTCAGTACATGACGAGATAGCGCGGTCGCACTTATTGGCTCACCGAAAAGAAGAAAATGGTAACTTACTTTAAGGCTGAAATACCCAACACCGCTGCACCAGGCTCTAGATGAGAAGCAGTCGTAGGAGATGAAAAATTGGGCCGTGACGTTTGGGCCTTTTTTGTTTTCGCCGACCGTAGGGAGGTCATCAAGCAAAAAGACATTGGATGTCTGTCAGCAAAATTTCTCCAAAATTCACCCCCCCGAATCCTTCCAAATACACAAATATCTACACAGATTTCTCCTCCAAAACCAAATCATTTGAAATACTCAAATATCTACCCAAATTTCTCCGCCGAAAACAGAAGCGCCACCCGAACTCTCGAGTATTAACCGCCACTGAAGCTGCCTGTTGTTTTTGGGGCTCGCTTATTCAAGATATGGGTTTGTGCTTTCCTTAGAGAGTTTCACATTTGGACGTTGAACTTGCTAGATTGAAGGCATTCTCTACAACATACATTAGCACCGAAGAGTCCAACATAGACCTTCGCAATTGTAAGGAAATTAACAAGTCATTTATTCCTTTTCTTTAAATTTTAGTATTTCCTGAAATTGTTTACTGTTTTTGGGAATTTTTATGATTAATTTGTTTGTTCTGTGGATGCTGCTTAAAGCACTTATTTCTAGAATGAATATTACTGTCTCATCTGTTCCCTGATCGAGTTTTGGCTGAGATTTGCTTTAAGTTTTGGATATTTCTCACTGATTCCTTTTCAATTAATATTCTGGCTATTTTCTGGTTGCACAATTGCAAAAAAAAAAAAAAAGTTGAATACTGCATAACAATATGAGAAATTGATACTTAATCGGTTCACACTGTTATTGGTTCTCAATGGATGGTCTTATGCTAATTATTGGACGAGTTATTAATTATTAGCAATCTAAATTTGGGATCGAAGAGTACTGCTTTCGAGCTCCTTTGGGAAAATAATCTGAACTAGTTGAGTTTTTTTGATTTTTTTTTTTGTTCAAAAAGATAATAACAAAACAGATATGACTAAGGATGCTTAATTGCTTATTAACTAAGCTGAACTTTAATTTTGAATATATGTCACTGATCATAATTGTTGAAGCCAAAAATTTTTTTGTCTAGAATTTTGAATAGTTCATAGGAGCTTTATGAGGTTAAAAAATGTGGAGAACCACATGAGAAGAAGTTAATTGATTAAAATCAAACGATTAAAGCATTGAAATCGCACCATCAGTGCAAAACCCAAAATCCTGATTGAATTTTCAGTTTTGATGCTTGTGGTCTTGAAAACTAGTTAGGCTTCAACTGAAACTAATTCGGATCAAAACCCAAAGTTCTAAGTATTTTGATGAGAAGTTTGACAATGCTACTGGTTGATTGACTTGACTTCTAAACATGAAAGGTATTTGGCATCAATAGATTGTAAATTGACTTACTAGGTGATGCAAATTATGTAGCAATTGTAGCTACGCAACCCACAAAAGATTGACTCAACCCATGAACGTCAAAAGAATCTTGATTTATGGATCCAATTAAAATCAATTGAATTAAACAACTAATACAATCAAATTGATATATTGACCTCTTGATCACAAATAATATTAATTCTCACCCAAGTTTGAACAAACAAGAATAAATTCGCAAGTTCGAATTTTATTCAATGAAGGATAAATTGTTGAAAGCAAAATAACCTTACAATAATCTCTCAAAGTTGTGTAATTAAAAAATAAACATAAAGAACCCTTATATAATGTTAAGGGACGACATTAGGTCTTAGGATTGAACTAGGAAACAACTTAATTGAAAAAGGAAATAAAATAAATCAAAAATCTGGGAAATTGCGAACAGGTCCTCCGCGATTGCGTGGTGAATTCCTGCGCGATCGCGTGGAATACCCTAAACACCTCTGCCTTTATTTTTCTACGGTCGCGCGATTGCCGACCCATTAACACTGCGCAATTGTGTAGGCGTCCAGCTAGATCCAATCTTCGTCCACTTGAATCATGTTGATCCACTTGACTTCCGAACTCGGGTCCAACATGAAACTTGCTTCTTTATTAGCAGAGAACATGTTTTTGTCCATCACTTCTTGCACAACATTGTCCATTGCTTCTTTGATCTTTATGGAATTTACCTCCGAAGATTAATGACGAAAGGTTGGTTTGTTTATCCACGATTGGATAAATATCGATTCGATCCCTTTTTCTTTTGGCTCTAAATCGAGTCATCGGTCTTTCTTCCACACTGAACGGATTCTTGCTCGGGCTTGTGTTTGGGCTCTGGACCTGGATCACATCACTAGGAGCGTTACTTATCACATCGTGTGACTGAAGAGAAATATCAAAGCACCTGTCATTTGTGTTAACTACCCAAAAGTGATTAAAGCATTTTATATGAAAGTGAATGAAGATAACAAGACAATTTGCAGCTATGGATGTGCTTGTACCGAATGTAAGTTGTTTACGAAGATGTAGACTTCTCACAATTCTTCTAATGTAACTTGCGGCATCTCCTTATTGTTTCTGTTTGAGTTATCTTGAACTTGCAACGAACTTGTGAGGAAGTGTCTTATTAATAATGGTGGCTGTATTTTTCTTTTTTTCAGGTGGGAGAACTAATTGGTGGTAGCCAAAGAGAAGATAATTACGACGTCCTCTCACGAGATAGGTACAAAAAGCTATGGTGCTTGATTTTATTTTATTTGAAAATGTACCCATGACTAAGTGAGGGGTGGGGGACTTACCTGTCTCTTGAATAAGAAAAGATAGTACAAAAGGAAGGGGGAGAGCTTTATTAGGAGCATATATTTGGTCGATCAACTTAATTCGTTGGATTTGAGACAAACACATTGATTTTTTTGTGAATTTCACTCCCAACATTTTTCTTGAAATATTTTATGTGTCAAGCGAATAATATATTAATAACCAATCAAATGAAGTTGGCCATTATTTAAGGCTAACTTACATTTTCGTGTCTTCACCGTATTCACTAAAAACTTGTCCTCTATAATAATCATTGAAGATTAACAATATTTTGTCATTTTTACTTGCCATTGAATTTAAAGTCATATCGTACGGTTGGATTCCATCGCGGGAAAGCTGGTATATTAGTCTATTTGGCAGGTCTTGTCCCAATGGCAAAGCCCAAACCCATTCAATATGATTTACAAAATACAACTCTCTCCAAAATTCAATTAAAGCCTTCCTTTCCGTCATCCAGATCCTCCCCTCCTTCCACCTAGGGTTTCTTAATTGTCACTGGTTTTTGTTGAGCCATATCTGCAGACTGCAAGTCGGTGGGCTTCAAAGTTCAACCCAAGGAGGAATTAGGAAATGACTGGAGTTGGAGACAAAAGCTACGCACGTCACATCCGCTTCTTGTCTTCTCTCCGCTCTGCAGAGTATAGGCCGTCGCACCTCAGCTAGTAGTCCGCCACGCTGCCTCCACCTGTGAGGTCCATAATCCATTTATGATTTCATTTGATAAAACACTTTGCTTTGCTTGAGGATTTGAATGCCGACTTTCTGAGATGCTATTTTTTGTTGATTTGTTGGGATTAATAATTTTGTTAAAACTTAAATTTCTGGCTTGAAATTTGATGAAATTTTGATTGGAATTTAGAAATGAAACATAAACAGTGAATACAACTTATCATTTTCTGGTGATGGATATTTTCAATTGCAAGTTTGGTTTTATAATTTTATTCCTAGTTCACAATTTGGTATTAGAAAATAAGTAAATGTTAAATTAAATAGAATATTGAATCATGGATTATCTTGCTTGTTATTGGGTTTGATATTTGGATAGTAAACTAGTAATATGTTTATTGGCTATTCTTACTGCTTAATTTATACAAGATTATGGAACATTTAATCATTTTGCTTGTTATTGGGTTTGGAATTGAATACCGTAGATATCAAGCTTATAGTTTGCCAAAAACTTGATCCAATTGCCCAATTGTAAAAAATAAAAAAAATAAAAAATAAAAAATGACAAATGCCTATAAATTGAAGGCTTGGAGCAAGAAAGTGAAGCTAAATACACAATATCCACACATACACAATACAAACAAATATCCAAAAAATAAATTAACATAGTGCATAAGAAGACTTGCACAAGGGAACAAAATGGAAGAATTTTTAAAATTATTTATTAAATAATAATAAACGATCTCGCTATTGCGACCGTTGACGGTCGAAAGTCAACGGTCAACAATCGCTCTAGCTAGAAAAAAATTCTGGATCCACCATTGATCTTGTCCATCTGAACTTATTGGATCTAGGAAAAATGACACTTGAAGAGTCAAACTCTTTGGCTTGATCAGGCCTCTACTTGTTAAACTAAAGAGTATCAAAAAGTGGAGAAAATAATTAAATGCTCGAGTTTTGCTTTCTTTCAGCTTAATAACTTGTTCAAACGCAGCTTTAAGAACAAAAGAAACAGGCTTGAATATGTTTTTAGGCTCTTTAGGATTGCAAAATGTGCTAGCTGGGTCTTGGTGATGCATTTAGACTCCTACCCTGTATTTTCCATATATGTGGTCCATGTAGATGTTCCATAAACTGTATAACAGTTGCAGGATTGCTTGTTGTACTATTAAGCATTTTGGGTTAGTAAATCTATAATTGCTTGGAATGTGGACGTTAGAGGTGGTTCATGTTATCTGTGCGGCAGTAAAAATGCAGTTTTAATAAGCTCAAAGGTTACATTGACCAGATGGTTAAAGAAGCTGAGGTATTCTCAATTATTTTGCTGCATTTAATTCAACTTTCATCAACTCTTTCAATGCATATGGAGGTTTGTGTATCTGGGTTTCATCAATTTTCATCAACTCTTTCAATGCATGTCCATGACAGTTGCTTAATAATGTTCAGCAACATCAATTGCTGGATTAAAAAAAAAAAGTTTTTCTTACTTTTACCGTGAAGTGTAATCATTGAAACTTACATCGAGTAAAAAATCAAGAATGTTTTGATAGAGTTTAAAAGAGAGAGAGAGAGATCTTTCTGGAATTTTATTAATTGATGAACGGTATTAAACATCCAATGGCTAGTTGGCCTAATTTTAATGGATTCTTAATTTTTGTTTAGGTCAATCCACGAGTTCTCTGACTTTGCCAGCATCGATGGCTAGTTGGCCTGGTGAGCTTCCTAAAATGGGGTATGACTGGATTCGATCATTGCTTACTCTTGGTGTGTGTTAACCTTAATATTAGATTTTGGTTCTTTCTTGTTCAATTGTGCTGATTTATAGTATCTTTAATGAAATAGTATTAGTTTTTTCCCGTTAAGTTACAAATGCTATAAGCATACAACTTCTTTATAGATTTTCCATTTTCCCTCTTTTAACTAGGCCCCTGGATAATATTTACAATCGGCCTCATACTTCTCTATTGTCTGCCCCAAAAACAAGTTTAAGCATAAACCACCCTGAACATGCTATAAATTATGCTGAGTAAGTATAAGATTCGTGCCTGATGTGTTTCAAAGCAAGAGATGAAACATATTTGTACAGTAACATGACAAAAATGGACAAAAAGTGCTTCAAGAATTCTGTTGTTTCAAAGCAAGAGATGAAACATTTCTGTCTAGCTGATATTTGCTTCATATCTAGGTTTTACAAGTTGAAATAACTCTTGGAAAAGATCCGGACTTCTAGTTTGGAAATTCTTGAATTGCTGAAATCTTGTGCTCGATGCTTACGTGCTGAATTGAGTGCTTCAATTATTACAAATTGCACTAGGGATAAATTTAGGCCTTTAGCTGGTTGAGATAAGGAGATTTATTGTCCCCTTTTTTGTTCACATTAGTGGTAGATGTCTTGGCCGATGAGTTGAGAGATCAAATGAGGATTTTGGAAAGATGCAAGAGATGAAAGAATAGGTCATATTACTAATCGTGCTCCTTTAACTAACCCACTAACATTTATATAATACTTATTTTCAAATAAATAAATAAATAAATAATAAACATTTATGATTTATATCATACTTGTACAATTTCACATCTTGTGTTAAAGACCACTGTACACAAGTTTAGTTTATCTGTGCTTCTATTTGCTCACTCTTAAAAGTAGGTTGATGGAGTCAATATTTTTCATTTTTCCACTAATATTACTTTGGTTAAGTACAATGTCCCTTCCTGATACAGGTTATTATTGTTCATAGGTCTCTTCTGCATATGATTTTGACTAACTCCTTCAGCATGGGAAGGAAATTTGGTAAAAGGTGTGGTTTAATTCTCCCCCCTCCCCCTCCTTTCCAAAATAATGATTGCAAATTAAGGTTATTATCTTTTCTGCTGCCACAAGTGCTTTTCTTTTTCTTTCCTTTTTGTGCAAGACAAGGTCACAAGATTTGCTCAGACTGGACATAAATGTTTAACATATTTTCAGCAAATGACTTCTTCTTACTTCTTGTTTATTAGAGATTTCCACATTGTTTGATGTTTTTTTCCTTTGCTTGTCCATACAGCTCCAGAGGTGGTCGAAAAGCCCGGTGAAAATTCACTTTCGAAGGTACAGTTGGTTTTGGTTCAAAATTCCACAATCGCGTTAATTTATATCTTACTCCATTTTCCCCATACAATCTGAGAGTAACATTGAACATGAAGTTCCCTTAATTTGAGGACCGAAGGAATACCCCAGTGGTTAGAAGGTTACCTTTACCAGGCGGAGACCCGGGTTGGAGTCCTACTTCCCCCACCCCTCCGTTCCCAACATTGTAATAAAAAGAAAGTTCCTTAATTTGCAAATTGATTACGATGAATATTTGGCGCCAAAATTCTCTCCAAAAAAATCTGAAACTTCACCTACCATTACCATTAGAACTCTCCACTCTGACCCGAAAGTTTCTATCAACCCGTGTTTCCTACTCGAAGCTATTATCACAGCTTTCTCAAGCCAGGTCCCTTAACCCCGGTCTCCAACTCCACGCCCACTTAACCAAAATTGGATTGTCCGAGGACCCTACACACAAGAATCATTTTGTTAATTTGTACTCGAAATGTAGACTCTTTCAATATGCCCGGAAGCTAATCGAGGAAAATGCCGAACCAGACTTGGTTTCTTGGTCGTCTTTGATATCCGGATATGCTCAGAATGGTCTTAGTAAAGAAGCGCTTTTGGCATTTTGCGAAATGCATAAAATGGGAATTAAATGTAACGAATTTACCTTTCCTAGCATACTCAAGGCTTGCGCAAGTATTAAGGACTTTTTCCTTGGGAAACAAGTTCATGGGGTTGTGGTGGTCACTGGTTTTGAATCCGATGTTTATGTTGCGAATACTTTATTTGTTGTATATGCAAAATGTGGTTACTTAGTCGATTCCAGGAAGCTGTTTGATGGAATACCAGAAAGGAATGTGGTGTCTTGGAATGCAGTGTTCTCTTGTTATACACAGAGTGATTCTTTTAGGGAAGCTTTGGAGTTGTTTCAAGAAATGGTTAGTAGTGGAATTCGGCCTGATGAGTTTAGCCTGTCAACTATATTGAATGCTGCAACTGGATTAGGAGATATTAATCAGGGGAAGAAGATTCATGGCTATTTGGTTAAACTTGGATATGAGAGTGATCCCTTCTCATCAAATGCACTTGTTGACATGTACGCAAAGGCATGGGTTCTAGAAGATGCGATCGCAGTTTTTGAAAATATTGCTGAACCTGATATTGTGTCATGGAATGCTCTTATATCTGGTTGTGTACTACATGAATATTATGACCGGGCTTTGGAATTGTTGGGTAGGATGAAAAGATCGGGACTATGCCCTAATATGTTCACCGTATCAAGTGCTCTTAAAGCTTGTTCAGAACTGGGTTTCCATGGAATGGGTGTACAGTTACACTCCACTTTGATAAAGATGGATTCAGCAATGGATTCACATGTGAGTGTTGGTCTGATTGACATGTATTGCAAGTTTGGTTTGATGAAGGATGCTGAGATTCTCTATAATTTGATGCCAGAAAAGGACTTGATTGCACTAAATGCCATGATCTCTGGATACTCGCAGAATGGGGAAGATGGAGATGCTGTAAACCTATTTGTGCAGATGTACAACCAGATAATGAAATTTGATTCAGCAACTTTACTAGCAATCCTCAATGCAGCTGCTGGCTTGCAAAATTTCGACGTCTGTAGACAAATCCACGTCCTTATCGTGAAGTCAGGGTATCAATTTGATAACTTCGTTCTAAACAGTCTTGTTGATTCATATGGAAAATGCTCCCATGTGGATGATGCTTCGAGAGTTTTTAAAGAATGCTGTAATCCAGATTTGCCATCTTTTACTTCAATTATTACAGCTTATTCTCAATGTGGACGAGGTGAAGAAGCTTTGAAGCTTTATTTGAATCTGCTGGAGATGGATCTTAAGCCAGATTCATTTGTTTGCAGTTCTCTTCTTAATGCGTGTGCAATTTTATCAGCTTACGAACAGGGGAAACAAATCCATGTTCATGTATTGAAACTTGGATTTATCTCTGATGTTTTTTCTGGGAATTCTCTTGTCAACATGTATGCCAAATGTGGTAGTATAGAGGAGGCTGGTCGCGCTTTCTATGAGATCCCCGAGAGAGGTGTCGTCTCATGGTCTGCAATGATCGGGGGCTTTGCACAACATGGGCATGGAAAAGAGGCCTTACATTTATTTCACGAGATGTTAAAGGATGGTGTATCTCCCAATCATGTAACATTAGTTAGTGTCATTTGTGCGTGTAATCATGCTGGTCTAGTTGACGAAGCCCAAAAATATTTTGAGACGATGAAATATGAATTTGGAATAGAACCAACGCCAGAGCATTATGCATGTATGGTTGATGTCCTTGGTCGAGCAGGAAAGTTGGAAGACGCTATGAATCTCGTAGATAAGATGCCATTCGAAGCTAATGCCTCCATTTGGGGGGCACTTCTTGGTGCTGCAAGGATTCACAAAAATATAGAGCTGGGACGACGTGCTGCTGAGATACTCTTCACCCTCGAACCAGAGAAATCAGGTACTCACGTTCTTCTTGCAAATATTTATGCCTCAGCAGGATCATGGGAAAATGTTGCAAATGTTAGAAGATTGATGAAAAACAGTAACGTGAAGAAGGAACCTGGTATGAGTTGGATAGAGGTAAAGGAAAAAATATACACTTTTATAGTTGGAGATAGAAGCCATTCTAGAAGTGAAGAGATATATGCAAAACTTGAGGAGTTGGGCCATTTAATGGCCAAAGCTGGATATGTTCCTATGGTAGAGATTGACCTCCATGATGTTGGAAAGAGAGAAAAGGAGCTTCTTCTCTCGTACCACAGCGAAAAACTCGCAGTAGCTTTTGCACTGATTGCCACCCCACCAGGAGCTCCAATTCGTGTGAAAAAGAACCTTCGAATCTGTTTGGACTGCCATAAAGCGTTCAAGTTTATCTGTAAAATTGTTTCACGGGAAATCATTATTAGAGACATCAACCGCTTCCACCATTTTAGAGATGGATCTTGTTCTTGTGGGGATTACTGGTGACATTAATTCAACTTAAGTCTCTCATAATGTAGATATCTTGGGCTCGAATCATGAGGACGCGTCAGAAAGTCATGAGGAGTAAGATGGGTTTATGCTCTTCCAAAGTGGACAATATATATGTTCTAACGGCTTGGGCACAAAGGCTGAGTTGTTACAATGCATATGGCCTGCGCATATGTTCAGTTCATTGTATTAGTTTTCAATGCTTTCACTTGTATCCCAGACTGCCAATGTTGGTACAGTTTTCATTTCAATTGACTACATCACAATGACCACATGTCCTCTAGAGATGTTTTACAACATCTTCGTTGACGCAACTGGTCACCTCACCTGGATAGTTTGCATTCCATGAGAATAGCAAATCCAGCTAGGTAAAGTTTTTCAGCATTTTCCCTTTATTTATCAGTGCTTTCAGTTTATTTTCATCTTGCATAAGTATACATTGGAATACAGTTCTTTGTCACATGTGTTTTCACTGTATGCAATATCGTTATAATTAGGACACTAGGGAAATGACATGTGTTATTATGTAACAAAATAGTGAATGGGACCCCTAATGTTCATAAGCTTTCGCCCAAAACGACATCGTGAGGTGTATCTGAAAACATCATCATTTTAGACCATTGTTAGAACACACGACGTTTTGTAATTACCTCTCTGTATCCAATATCAGGTTTGCCTCGTTACTTTATAAGCCATTCTTCCATGCTAGGTTAAATTCTTATATTGCTAATCCACTTTAACTTTTTGTTTAGTTATTTCTTTGCCACTCTGCATAGCATTATGATGTTATTTGTTACATATTGATGTGGAATTCCTTTATTTTCTGTTCTTTTTGCAATGCTAAATCCGTTAGATACTTTATTATCCTTTTCAAATAGGTTGCATGATGCCATTTGATTTGCAGTGAAGTGCGCATGGAGGGCTTGGAGACACTTGACTACCTCGACAATTTGCTGCAGAAAGGAAGATGTACAGAGCAGGCAGATGCAATTACGTTTGACAATGAGGTACTGCCTTGCATTTTCCCACCCTTTTTATTTATTTTTTGCTCTGCATGTAAGGACCACGTTGGTTTAGATGCACTATCCTGATTCATTACTTTCATTTGTCATACCTTACACTAAGACGGTTCTACATAAATGGGTGTTTTGGAACTTAGACAATTCCAAACATTTGTAAGCCTTTTTTTTTGTTTCCTTATAGATTGACGGTGTATTCGAGCACGCCTACAAAGATTGCCATAATAGACCATCAGAAGAAGAGAACCTATGTAATATGTAAAGAAGGAATGCTAGATGCAGGTTTATATTAATTTTCATATAATCGTTCAGGTTTAAGGTTTTAGTAAATTACTCGTATCAGTGTACTGCAGCTGCAATGTGTTTGACCATGATGTGCAGTTGTACGGAACCCTTGAGACAAAAAAGCAAAGGATCTTCCAGATTTAGGCGTGGAGGACTACAAAACTATGTTGTGTGTAGATTCTACTGCTATTGAAACCACAATAATCTTGAAACACTCTGAAGAGTGGAAGGGCCATCAAGAGCTATCCACTGTGTCCTCGAGTTACTACAATGGACAATTGGATCCTCGTAAAGTTCTTCACGGCTTCAATTGATCATAATGAATTTAGCATTGTGAGTTATGTATAATATTAATTCATTTTAATATATACGCACGTGATAGTAGGCAATGTGCAGTTTGTTCAGTAAGCTTCTTTTTCATTTAGCTATAATTAGGATATGCCATATTAGTTCTATATTTAACTTGAAAAAGAAATGTCATCCTTTCTCTAAAATTTGATATGATAATATTCTTTGGTGGCTATTCTTTAAGTTGATTTGCCATTTAAAATTCGAGGTAGATGTAATTACTGAATATGCATATATAATATGTACCTTTATATATATATATATATATATATATAGAGGAAAGAGGAGATATTGGTAGCTCGGTGCATATTTCTAGAGCTACTTTTGATTCTTTGAAGCACTGAAACCTTGTACAAGTAGGATTTTCCATAACATCTTTCTCGTCATCACTTTCTTATTCATCAATTATTAGGTGCTACAGAGTAGACTTTTGTCTTATTCCTAACATAACCTAGATAGGACTCAAGTCCTTAGAAAAGAGAAAGAACGCATGCCTCCAAAATTTTCGTTGGCTTCTTCTTTGTCAAAATGATCTTCTCCCAAATACATGTAAATGTAAGCCCTGCATAGTAGTTCACTTTCAACTGTGCTCACAATCTCGCCCAAAACTGCAGTTTCCATAAGACGAGTGAGATGCTTGGAAGTTCGTACTTTGTAATAAGCAAATGAAAATTTACAATCTCTTTACCTTTTGTTTGGAGAGTATCCTGGGAACCTAGATATCTCCATAGGAGAATCTGGTGTGAGCTTTATCTCATCTGATGCTTCGCCGATATCCTTTAGCAAACTAATAAAGCAGGTAAGACTGTGTGTGTGTGTGTGTGTAGAGAGCGTGTGGAGTGGATGGTGTTGGGGGTGATTTATGTGAAAAGAGTGAAATTATTTTTTGGTGATTTCTTCATTTTTCTCACCAGTGAGCTTTTTGATGGTTGCTCTAAAGCCTTCATCAAAGTTCTTCCTTACCATGTTCATGGTGAGGCCAGATTAAACAATAACCAATAGTAACATCATTCCCACATCACTGTCAACCACCATTTGATATGTTTCCTTTGTTGGTCTGGATGGTGCTTTCCCAACTTTTGTTGTTTCAAGATCTTTCTGTTTTTCATTGTCCGCATATATCCCTGCAATTCGACAGTTACAGAAATCAGCGGGCATTCAATTAGTGATTGAGATGCCTTTCCCCGTGTGAAGAAATTTCATTCTATTGACATGATGGTTAGTATAAAATGGAGAAAAATTATTTCGAGCAAATAACCTTAAGTCGTTGGCCTAGATAAAGCGTGCATCTTTTAGTATCCTAACTCCTAAGAACAACATAATATATGTGAATGTGATTCAAGATGTATAAAACAATTGAGTGCATATTGAGTAGGTAGGTGTAGTAGTAGTAGTAGTAGATTACCGTAGGCGTAGATTTTGATGCCCATGCCAAGCATGCTCTTCTTTCTCAAACAAACAGCTTTCAGCTGCTTCCCATCATCCAACTTACCTGGAAAAGAAATCTCAGTTTTGGTTTCAACTTCATCAGGCACCAACACTTCTTCCACCTTAGCTTCGTTTTTCTTGTTCTCTTTGTGGAAATCATACAAAATAGAAAAGAAAGAGAAGGAACAAGAAAAGAGAAAGAGGACAACAAGAAAAAGGGAAGAACCGAGGCTTACCTTTGCTGTGTAAAAGTTAGGTCAAAATGAAGTACAAAGAGGGTATATACATACAAATATAGACAAAGACAAATAGGCCCCTAACTAAAAAATACTAACTCTAACATCCCCCCTCAAACTCACGATGCTACAGGAAGAAGCAGCGAGAGTTTGTCAAGTAGGAAACGGAAACGATGAACAGGGTGAGATTTCGTAAAGAAATCAGCAAGTTGCAACGATGAAGAAACAAAAGGTAAAGAAATAGTGCCGTGCTGAAGGTGATGACGAACAAGATGACAATCAATCTCAATATGTTTCGTCCGCTCATGGAATACAGAATTGTGAGATATCTGAATAGCACTTTTATTATCACAATACAGAGGAGTCGGAGAGGAGAAAGTAATTCCCATGTCTGTAAGTAACCAGTGCAACCACACAATCTCAGTGGTAGTGGATGCCATAGCACGATATTCAGCCTCAGTGGAAGAACGAGAAACGACAGTTTGTTTTTTACTCTTCCAAGAGATAAGAGAATCCCCCAAAAATACACAAAAGCCAGTGGTGGACTTTCGATCAACAGGATTACTAGCCCAATCAGCATCAGAGTATGCACGGAGCTCTAAAGAGGAAGTTGATGGGAACAATAAACTACGAAAACAAGTGCCGCGAAGATAACGCAAGATGCGAACAACAGCTGCCCAATGAACGGTAGTTGGAGCGGAAATAAATTGACTAACAATGTGAACAGCATGAGCAATGTCTGGACGGGTAATGGTAAGATATACCAAACAACCTACAATTGTGCGATATAAAGTAGGATCAATCAAGGGCTCACCGTCAAAAGGAGAATATCGAGCATTGGCTTCAAGAGGAGTATCAGTAATCCTAGTATCAGTTAGACGAGCATGCTCAATAACATCGGCAGTATACTTAGACTGAGACAGAAGATATCCCTTAGGGGAGAAAGCAACCTCGATCCCCAAAAAATAACACAACTGACCTAAATCCTTCATCTCAAAACGACGAGCTAGATTTCTTTTTTTTGTTCTTGTTTATTGAGGTTGTATTGGAGTGAAAATCAGTAGTTGGCCTCTTCTCTATTTGTGCTACTAATTCCATCTTTGTTTATGGTAGTGTTAGTTGAGCCATGGCTAGTGGGAAAGATGATTCTCTTCAATCTATTAGTATACGTTTGAATGGTAAGAATTATACACATTGGAGACATTCAATGAAAATTTTTCTTAGGGGTAAGAAATTGTTGGGATATGTTAATGGAACTGTGGTGGAACCAAAAAACACCGATGCAAATTATGTGATTGAGTTAGATTTGTGGGAAACAAACAATGCGAAAATTCTTACTTGGATTGATAATTCTGTTGAGCATTCCATTGGTTCACAATTAGCAAAATTTGATACGGCAAAGGGGGCTTGGGATCATTTGCTGAAACTTTATTCTAAGTCCAATTATGCAAAACGTTTCCAGTTGGAAATTGATATTCGAGCTTTGCAACAGAAGAATCTAAGTATTCTAGAGTTTTATAATACTATGGTAGAGATTTGGGACGAACTGGCTCTTACAGAAATCGAGGCAATGAAAGCTTGTGATGATTATGTTACCTATAGAGAGGAACAACGTGTGGTTCAGTTTTTGATGGCACTTCGTAGTGATTTTGAGGTTCTTAGAGGATCTATCTTGCATCGTGATCCACTTCCTTCTGTTGATTCAGTAGTTAGCGAGCTTATGGCTAAGGAAACACGTTTAAAGTCTCTTGTCAGAGATGTATCATTTCCTACATCTAGTACATCAGTTCTGGCTGTATCTTCTCGACCACCTGTACAGTATCAAAACAAAGGCTATATGAGGGTTTCCAGTGACGAGTGTGCCTTTTGTAAGCAAAAGGGACATTGGAAGAATCAATGTCCTAAGAAATTGAAGAGTCAGTATCATCAACCTTCACCGAATCAGTATCAGAGGTCTCATCATCCCAATATCAACACAGTTGTAGCTACTCCACCTCTTGACTCATCTATACTTGGACCTCCACCTTCCTTTGGTCCCGGGTTGACTGATCTTGCCGAGCAGTTTCAGAGATTCCTAGCCACACAGCCACATGCTATGTCAGCTTCTACTCGTGTTGGTTTGACATCCCATAACTCCTCAGGTACCCCCTCTCCTTGGATATTTGACTCAGGTGCTTCTAAACACATGTCACCTGACACGGTATATTTTAAGTCCTTACATCCTCCTGCTAGTCCTATATCTGTCATGACTGCTGATGGCACTCCATTGCCTTTAGCAGGAGTTGGTTCTATCAATACACACAATTTATCACTTTCAGATGTCTATTGTGTTCCTGCTCTCAATTTGAATCTAATTTCTATTGGCCAACTGTGTGATTCTGGATGTTTAGTTCAATTTTCTCCTACTGCTTGTCATGTACAGGATCTCAAGTCTCAGAAGCTGATTGGGATAGGCCGTAGACAAGGAGGGTTATATGTTTTGGACAATCTAAGATCACCACATGTTGCAGCCTCTGGTGTAGATTTGTCATCTTTTTGTTTAAAACCCTCTTCTTCTAGTTTTTATTTGTGGCATTCTCGACTTGGACATGTGTCTGCTAGTCGTTTAAAATATTTAGTTTCTAAAGGACAACTGGGAAATTTACAAACTCATGATATTTCTGATTGTAGTGGTTGCAAATTAGCTAAATTCTCTGCTTTACCTTTTACTCGTAGTGTTTCTCGTTCTGTTGCACCATTTGACCTTGTTCATTCTGATGTGTGGGGACCTGCCCCTATTGCTACTAAAGGAGGATCTCGATATTATGTCTCTTTTGTTGATGATTATAGTCGTTATTGTTGGGTGTTCCTTATGAAACGACGCTCTGATTTTCTTTCTATCTATCGTTCCTTTAGAGCATATGTTAAAACTCAACATTCCTCTGTAATTAAGTGTTTTAGATGTGATTTGGGTGGGGAATATACTTCTACTGACTTTCGTGCCTTGCTTACCTCTGATGGCACCATACATCAAACTTCTTGTACAGACACCCCTCAGCAAAATGGTGTTGCTGAAAGAAAACATAGGCACATTGTTGAAACTGCTCGTTCCTTGCTTTTATCTGCTAAAGTTCCTAGTGACTTTTGGGGGAAAGCAGTTTTAACTGCTGTTCATTTGATTAATAAGATTCCATCTTCTCATACTTCTGGTTTATCACATTTTGAAGCGTTGTTTGGACATCCACCTGATTATTCCTCTTTGAGAGTCTTTGGTTGTATTTGTTTTGTTCTTCGTCCTAAAGTAGAACGTAGTAAGTTGACTTCACGCTCTGATACCATGTGGAAATCATACAAAACAGAAAAGAAAGAGAAGGAACAAGAAAAGAGAAAGAGGACAGCAAGAAAAAGGGAAGAACCGAGGCTTACCTTTGCTGTGTAAAAGTTAGGTCAAAATGAAGTACAAAGAGGGTATATACATACAAATATAGACAAAGACAAATAGGCCCCTAACTAAAAAATACTAACTCTAACACTCTTCTCCTTCCTTTTCCACAGAACAATCCCCATTGGGTTCAACCTTCAGCCTCACTGTCCTTGTGGTCGACTACAGTTGGCTTCTAAGCAACCCCACTCTTGGATTTGAACTGAAACTCTCAGCCTTTGCAATGACATCCTCCACGGTGGTCGGCATTCTTAATTAGTAAGAGTTTGTAATTGAGTGGAGAGTTGGTATTTAGATGAGAATTGGTTGGAGACCTGAGTGGAGAATTGTACAGAAAAATGATTGATTTTCGATCAAAAGTACTACTTCCTTGTCTTGTCCAGTTGTCCTCCATCTCGTAAAAGATAAATTTAATTCCATTTTTATTTTGTTCAAACTATAAGTTACTTTTCTTGTGGAGAATATATTTTTTTTTTTTAATTTGCCCTTAATGTGATGGACTACTATTATTCAATGTAGTTTCATCCAATGATGTCAAACTCAGACTGCCCCGTCCGGACCAATCAGGAAATCTGCGACCCGTGTTAGGTAAAAATCAAAGAAAGTCTTTGAGACAAAATAGTATTATTAAAAAATTATTAGTGTCGCAAACCGTTGAGCTGCTAGACTCTGGCTCTTTTTTTTCTTTTGACCATTTTGCCCAACGATTAATTTTCAAATTTATTTTTTTGGAAGGTCAATTTGTTTCTATTATATAAATATAAACCATTAAGCCATCACTAAACTTCTTTTCTACAGATCTTTACCTTTTCACTTTACAATTGTCATTATCTCATCTCTCTCTTATTTTACAATTTAAAGTTTTATTGTCTCCAAGTTTATTTATTTAAATTATTTCTATTCAATTTGAATATAAATTCTATTATTCCAAATAAATTCCTCAATTCCACAAATTCTACCTATAGAGACGGTCAAGTTGATCATTGGCTTGAACAAACGAAATGATTTATGGCCTCGAAAAATTTTGAAACTGTGTTTTATCTCTTTTTAGAGTCAGTTCCCTCTTCTAGAGTATCTCTTTCTATGTCAACCATGAAAATTTTGTTAGAACTTAGATGAGCATTTTTTTTTTTTTTTTTTCTTTTCTTTCTGAAGTAATTAGACGAGCACATTAAAGTGTACTAACATTTTTTTATCAAAATATATTACCAAACCAGAATATGACTCAGTATTAGAACTTGTAGTAATAAAGAAAACTCATTATTTACTCGTTAAATTTCAATGCACAACTTATAGGAAGTTTGTTATTAAGTTAACCAAAATTTCACTCCAGTTACAAGTACTAACATTTTCATGAAAATTTGGAAAAGAAAAAGGCACATAAAAATTTTCATTTACTATCTCGCTGCCTTGCTGATAAGTTGTTACTTGTTAATAAAGGTACAAATTGGAGACAACAGGATAAACTTTACCTGTGAATTTTGAAATAACTTTAAAAACTTAAAAATCTCGAATTTCATAGTTCACAACTTATTTTAAGGTTACAAATTTTAACTTAATTGATCACAACTTAAGAATTTCTAAAGTCATACAAATTTAGTCACAATCCAAAATATTTTTAGGTCACATATTATTTACTAGTCACAAATTACGAATTTGTTGGTCACTACCAATCTCAGCATATTTTACGATCACAAATTATATATAATTTATGGTCAAAGTCACAAATCACAAAGTTTATAGGTTACAAACTATTATTAAATTAATTAGTCATGATTTATTTCTCGATCAATTCACAGACTATAGAGGTCACAAATTACAAATTTTATAGATTATAATTTATTTCAAGATCACAAATCTCAAGTTTTATGTCAAAAATTATTTTACAGTCATAAATTTCAACGTAATTGATCATAATTTATTTATCGATCACAGATCTCGATTTTATAAGTCAAAACATATTTCATGATTACAAATTTCAAGTTAATTGATCACAACTTAACAAATTGTGAATCATATTCCCTATAATTGGTCACAAAACCATCCCATGCCACACCACACCCACACCCACACCCACACCCACACCCAACCCTTAACCTTCCCGAACTTCAATCAACCCCACTCCATCGTCACTCTATCCTCCTCCTGCACACAATCACCACCTACCTCACCACCACCACCACCACCACCCAAACGCACCCAACCATCGAACGACCTCCTGCAAACACACACACACTCAAATGCACCCAACCGAAACACACATCCAAACGTACCCAACCACCACGTGACCACTTGGAAACACAAGCACCACCACCACACAACCACTTACAACTCGATTTCCAAAACCACGCATCACCTAAATCCTAATACACCACAATTTCCACCATCATCAATAATCGGCAACATAACTTCCACCTCCACACAATCACCGCCTGGACCATGATTTCCACCACACACCAACTCACGAGAACCTGCAACACACACCAACACAAGTCGCCATTGTTCGGCCAGACGCAGGAGGAGATGAGATCTTTAGTGTCTACTTCATCATCGTTTTGACGCTGTTCTTGGAGACGGTGACGCGATTGAAGCTCTGCTTTTGAGACATCAGTGTTGCCGAGAGAGATTCTTTAGCTTGGCATGGGAATGGGTTCAAGAATTTGGGTTAAATTCGAGGGAGGGTAAGTTTGGGGTGTGTAGATTTAAATTAATTTAGGTTATAAAATCTTTAATGACCTGATATTTGTATTAATTAGAGTGAAATCTTATGTTTGAATTTGAAAATTGAAAAAACACGTCCTCATGTAATTTACCCGAAACTGAAATCGAAGCCAATAATTCCTTCCAACGACACAACACTTACTAACGATAAGGCAAGGAGCTCTTTAGTCATATAGAACCTAAGAATTAAGATTGTTCTGAAAAATGTCAGCATTGGATCTTTAACAACAAAAGAAAGATACCTTGCTCGAATGGTCGAAGTCACTTTATAAACAATTGATGTACTGAAGCTTGATGTAACACAACAAAAATTTAGTAGCATAATGGGACGAATCAAGGCAGCATAATTTGACATTCCAGCATCATTTTATCCGGGGTTAAAACACATATCCAGAAGCTGGAGCTTAAAAGTTATGCCCTTGTTTGGTCCCCATTTTTTGGGTAAAAATTTGGTTTTGAATAGTATTTGTGGAAGAATGTAGGGTTAAAAATTGTTTGAAAAGTCAAAAATTGTGGGCGTGACTAAAATGGATGGTTGAGATTGAGTGTTGAATAAATTTAATTTGTAAAAAATGGGGGCTAAACAGGGGCTATATATCTCAACATATTTACAAGGCAGCTTCTTCTAGGGATGGCAAAACGGCTCGTCGGCTCAGGCCGCTCGGGCTCGGCTCGAAAAAAGATCGGGCTAAGCTCGGCTCGTGGCTCGAGATTTTGAGCCAAAGCTCGAGCCGAGCTTTTTTTTGAGAGACAGGCTTTGGCTCGGCTCGAGCCAAAAAAAAAACCCTCTAAAAAAGCTCGATGGGAGCTTGAACAATGAATTTCGACAACGAGTTTGGCTCAACTTGCTATATATACACATTTTCAATAAACATTTTATGAATTTTTGCTATAAAAATAAGAGAAAAAGTAAAAGTTCGGGACTTGGCTCGACTCGACTCGAAAAAAGCTCGAGCTAAAGCTCGAGTCGAGCCTTATTTTTGGGGACGAGCTTTAGCTCGACTCGGCTTGGGCCAAAAAAAGCTCGACCCCAAAAATCTCGAGCCAAGTTTGAGCCTTGATCTTCGGCTCGCGAGTCGGCTCGGCTCGTTGACATCCCTAGCTTCTTCTGGAGGAGATGGAACATAAGAAAGAGTGACATTGCAGCTGAAAATGACGTTAATTATTTCATTGGTCAACTAACGAATCAAACAACAGATTTCATCGACTTGGGCCTTCATTGCAAGAGGTAGAAAGGTTTTAGGTAACAGTTGCAACAAAACAAATGTTAAGATAAAATATGCAAATGTTTGAAAGATTTGAGACCTCAGATACAAGTATCTCTATAATTACATATTGCAAGAGGTAGAAAGGTTTTAGGTGACAATTGCAACAAAACAAACATTAAGATAAAATATGCAAATGTTTGAAGGATTTGAGACCTCATATACAAGTATCTCTATCTCAATCAACACAAAACTCTTCCTACCTACACTAGCTCAAGTTAAAATGTTTTAGTTAAACAATTGATTACGTACAATTCTTTCTTTCCCAAGCATCTTCATAAAAACTTTACGCAACAAAACAATTTGACCATAACCTTATAACTTAAAAGTATTAAATTTTAAAAGTTTAAATTTTCAGAATATAAACACTGTAACGCACGATCAAATTTTTCTTTTTATTTTCAAGTTCTGATGCCAACACGTGGTGTACGGCAATTTACGAAAATAGTTTTATATTTCTTTTGATACGTCAATGACGTAAACGACGTCACTTAATTGAGATTTCAAAATTGCTTTACTTTAAAATAAAATTCTTCGATAAAACATTTAATATAAAATCTTGACTTTAAAATCTTTTAGATAAACAGTAATAATAATAAAATACCGAGTTTGACAGTTCAAACACAAGACTTCGTTCAGTGAATCCAGAACTCACAGGGCGTCACCTAGCGCAGCACTATCTGTCTCGTCGTTTGAAGATCCGCACCAATTCCTTTTTCATTTCTATTATTACCGAAATATTAGATATATCGTGAAATGAGCATACACTTGCCCAGTAAGTAATGTATGGTGCACATGTGCTATTGCACATATACAAGTCATATTCTTAAGTAAAATCTAGTCACAAGTCAAGTTCAAGTCAAATTATTTTAGATTATATATATTTCAAGTTATATCCACTCAAGTCAATTTC
This sequence comes from Ligustrum vulgare, assembly GCA_963555705.1. NCBI lineage: Eukaryota > Viridiplantae > Streptophyta > Magnoliopsida > Lamiales > Oleaceae > Ligustrum > Ligustrum vulgare. Next base: position 63,616,844 of record OY743173.1, read on the forward strand.
ATATATTCAAATCAAGTCAGATTCATATATTCTAGTCAAAATATTCAAGACTAATGTCAATGCATGTATTTTCAAGATAGCATGACTTTTAATGGGGGTCCATATTACATATCAACTACTATCCTGAGCTTACAAGCAAAGAATTTAACCTTGAGTTTATTTCAAGAGTTATTTTATAAGCATGGTTCTTATACCACGAGTTTCAGTAAGGAGTCAAGATCTCTGAAATTCATTAACAAGCATAACCACATGGTGATCAAATTACTAGACTCCGTGGCACGCACGTATATCAAGACAAGCGGGATAAAGTGACTGTAATATCAAGAAATTCATTTCTATACAATGCATAAGGAAAGACGTGAAAATCCTTTTAATGCAATGCATAATGAACACATATCATGAAGTATCATTTAAGATCACGTAATAAAGTACAAGTCTAGCCAAGATTACAATAATATTCAAGTGGTGTCAAATTCATATAATCATGTACTATATCCTTTAGCAAGTAGATGACATACTAATATTAACTTCAATAAATCAAACGTCACATAAGTAAAATCAAGAAAATAATACAGGTTAATTTATCACGTATCGATACATGTATTAATACCTGATGAGTAGAACATTTTTATGAATTTAATGTATTGATACTCAATATTTAATATTACTTCTTTACATCCAGAATTGTTTATCAATTTTAGGATTATGTCAATATGAACCATAATAACTCAAGATATCCCAAGTAATAAAATCCTTGATCATATTTGCAACAATGATATTCACGATGATGTATGTATGTATTTTATAACGAGATCATGGTGATATCAAGATAATAATAAAACCACAATAATATTATGACAAGATTAATGACATCATAACTATTATATGGAATTATAACGAGATCACGTAATTAAGTATACAAATAAACATATTCCACTCACCTTAGTCCAGAAGTGTCTAAAACGAGGTTTCCTAAATCCTGCTTCAGGATATATCGATACTTCGAGAACATTACATGTAGTCAGTTTTGCACTACTGGACTTTCAGTTACTGGGACTTCTTCAAGGGTTGTACTATATTTTGATCGAGTAGAATTTCATTTAGGATATCAAAAACATGTTATTATATTAACGTATCTTGATTCCAACAAATTATCAAACCCATACTTCTGACTCTAAATTCTATAATTTGGAGGAAGAGAAACATTATTTCTCTCTGCCATTTCGTGGCTTTCTTTCAGTGTGTGATTCAATCTGAAAGCAAGACTATTTTTATAGATAAAAACGGATGCAGGAAGAAAAGGAAAGTATATGGCCGTGTATGATTTCCATCCTTGCCTTTAGGATTAAGATTTCTTACAAGCTTGAAGCGTAAAGGTTACAAGTAGGAGCTGGTAGGCTGTGGTTTACCAAAGACATGCAAGCAGGTGCTGGAATGTTGTGATTGGAACAACGATGTAGTCTATAAGGTGGGTGATAGCTATTTAGGCAATACACTTCATGCTTTGGATGTTAAAAAAAATCGGTTTGCAGGATCATTTTTGGACTTAGATTCGAGATATCAAACGGAGTTGAAATCTTGGTTCTTCGTTTTGAAGTACTCACGGAGTAATTTAACGTGCAATTTACAGCGTAAGAAATGGATAACCCAGAAAGAAGTTATAGCATTCCAAAGTAGACTACTCCAAATAATTTTCGAGTTAACAGTTTTTACCGTCCCATCTTTAAAAATTCACCGAGAGCTATCCATGGGTCGAAATGACAAACCATTTTCATATTCTTGAAGTTCACTTCGAGAACTTGCTCGTACATATATCACATGTAATCAAATGAAGTTAGGAGTGCTAGAAAAAGTCTCGAACAAAGGGACACTTAAATATGTATTTTATGTAACTTTTCTTTATTTAATATTTTCGTTTCTTTTTCGTTAAAATACGTTTCTCTTTCTTTCCATTCTAAAATAATTACATAAATTATAAAATACTTTTATTATGTCATAATGTATAATAAAGGACGTCAAAGTTTTTGGATAGTTACAAGGATCATGTTATTCGTACAGATAGTTGTATAGATAGCCTAATAAGGCCAAAATTGTAAATAGTTTTTGACAATTTTATCCTTTTATCAGGTTTTATGGGATTAGTCCTTCTAGTTCTGACTAATTTCATATTATAATTCTTTGTTTTATATTTTGTATCCTATTTTTTTAATAGATCTATTTTTTCTTGAATTTCTATAATATTTTCCCGATTTATTTTATCATTTTTAATAAGATAAATTATTTCATTCATTCTTACATCAATAATTCAAATTTCTCTTTTAATAGTTAATCCTGGCATTTATCTTTGTTATTATTTTGAATTGCTTTGTATAAATTCATTTTTCGATCTATAATATCAGAATAGTCTATCATAAGTTGATCATAATTTTCTAAGAGTGTGTAATATTCTTCAGATGATTCATCTATATTCCTTAAATGAGATATAATTCTATCCATTTTTCCTAATATTTTTTCTAAAAGTTTGTTTAATCCTTTAATAGTATATCCTGGCATTTTGTTGAATAAAACTGTTCAATTTGATTTTATAAAGTTTCAAGTAATTTTTCAAATTCAATTAATGTCTGAGAATTAATAATATCAATGTCAGTTATGATATCTATACTTGGTTCAAGTAGTATGTTATACTTTGACGTATTATATTTTTTGCTTTTTTCTAATTTATCTATTATGTTTTGAATATCTTGTATAACTATAGATCTTATAATTCCTATAGCAAAGTTTTTCATCATATTATTTTTAAAACTTTTAAGTATTTCTTGTAATGCATAAAGTTGTTCTTGATATCCTACTTTATTAATTTCATTTTTATATCCAATTTTATATGTTCCTCTTTTAGATATGAGTTTTTTCATAATATAATTCCTTTTATTCATGATATCAAATTCTTCAAAAATTGGTAAAGAATGATTCACCTCTTCCGTCACTATCATAATCTATTACTGGATCATAATCATTATCACTGCTAAATACATATTCTAAATACAATTCATTATTTATCTCAATATTATCACTATCAAGCCAAAAATAAATGATTGACTTAGTAATTTCTATTCCAAATAGTTCTTTAAATTTAGGATAAACAACTAATAAATATGGCATATAAACATGTTATAACTTTTTTATTTCATTGTTAGGTCTAGTAAATTGTTTATACATGAACAAATGTTCGATTATGCTATGATATTCATCTTTGTATGGACTCTTTTGATAATTAAATTTAATAATCCTATGTTCTCCCATGATAATTTTCTTTTTTCAAAAATTATTCTTCCACCTAATTCCATAAGACAGATATATTAAGAATACTAACCTTTTTTTCCGTTTCTTTATACCTTTGTATCTTCTTTCTTTTGTTAGTGACCTTCAGGCTTGCAGATTTCTGCTATCACACGCTTCAACAGCCTCTTGCCTTCACGAGTAACTATCCTTTCCTGGCTCCATGCCTTCATTGTATAACAACTTAATGGAAAATATTTCTGGACAAAGTGTAGGGAGTTTTCTTAATAATATATCTTCTTCTAGGAAATAGGATTCAGAAAACAGAAATTTAGAAACTCATAATTTTTTATGAAACGTTTGAAATTTTATTGATATCAAAAGTTTGGTACAAAGGTTGGTATGAGAATTTTTAAAGACAGAGAATTGGCTTTCTCATAGACTGAATACTCTATCCACTAACTCCTTTCCACTCTGCCTTATCCTAACCCGTATGCCTCTATTTATAATACTTACATGAGGCTCAATTATTTACTTCTTACATCATTGCATACGTTACATAAATAATTGAAAACTTTATATCACATTACAAAGGACACCGTCCCTCTATCCTATCTTTTTTTTTTCCTAAAGTGATCACATGGTGTTGTCTTGTCTTGTTGTAAAAAGTAGATTCCATTCTATCTTCATTGTCAGCATCTTCTTTGTCGATTCTTACTGTCCATCATCTTTTTTGTTGGCATGTGGGGAAAAACCTGGCTATACATGCTTCTTGTAAAGTCAAAAAGCTTCCATGGATTTGATGAGTATCAAATTTGTTGATGTAATCCTTCAGAATGGTTGATTTTTCATATCCTCCATTTGTAACAAGGGTCCATCCTTCGTATTGGCATATGCATTTGAATTTTTTATCATATAAATTTTTGGCAATATTGTAAAGGACTTTAATTCCCAAAACTCTTCGGGATCTAAACAATGATCTGGTAATGTTTGGTACTGGTCTGGTATTTTTTCCAACTTCAATCTGAAAATTTCTTGCAACATATCCGATTGTAATAATGTGTTCAGCAGGATAGTACATCCTTCCATCAATTTCAGGGCATATTGAGTAAAATAGGTTTTCCTTGAACAAATTTTGATATTTCACCTTTTAATAGATTGTCAAATTTATCAATTTCCTTTAAATCTTTGCCTGGGTAAATAAGATCCAAAAATCCATAATCAGCTGTCATCTTTGTCATAACTGAATTTCCTCCTTGGGTAACAATTAATCGTGGGTAAACGTGATCTCCTGAAGAAATGTAATAGCAATCACTTTCTTGGAGTTCATAAATGATTCTGGCAGTTTGCTTATATTCGTCTTCTCTTGGTAAAAAATGAGAGTCATCTTCCTCCTTAGCACGGATTTTTATAACTCTTGTATGTTCATCTTTGGTATTGATTGTTAATTTCCTTGGACTGGGTCCATTTATAGTAACCTTCTTTGGATCTTCATCTCTTTTGATCAATGGTCCACCACTGCTTCCATATGATGTACCTGGTTGTATTGTACCCGTTTGTATTATTGGTAAAACCTGTTTGGTAAATAACGATTCAAACTGAGATTCAATCTCAATTATATTGTCGCTCAATTCTTTGGTATAATTGTAATGAAAGGTTGATATTTCCATTAGTTGCTTAAAAATTTCTTGGATAGTTTCTCCAAGTTGTTCGATTCCCATCTTTATATCTTCAGCTTCTTCATATAAGAATTTGATTCGCTCCTTGGCGTCTATCAATGATTTCTTGATATTATCCATCTCCAAATTCAATATTCCTGCTTAAAAAGTCTGCAAGATAGTTATTAATACCTTTAATATGAATTATATCAAAATTGTAAAATGCCAAATAAGTTTGCCATCTGTGTAATCTCCTATATTGAGGTTCTCGTGGCAATTTATTTTTTATTAATCTTGCAACTTGAGAGTTATCAGTTTCAACAATAAATTTTTTAGATGATAAGAATAATGAAAACTTTTTTATTCCTCTGATAATCACTTGTAATTCTTTTTCATGAGTGATATAATTTATTTCTGCTTGGTTAAATGTTTCACTAGAATATCTGCAAATTTCATTTAAATCTGTTTTTAATATTGCTGCCCAATATTTATCCGAGGCATCAATATTTACAATCATATTATCTTTTTCATCTGGTAATCTTAGTTTAGGTAAATTTTTGCATTCTTCTTTAAGTGATTTAACAATTTCTGTATGTTCATCACTCCATCCTTTAGTATTTGTTTTCCTGAGTAAAGTTTGGATTTTATGTTTCTTTTTTGAAAGATTTTCAATAAATCCTTCTGCATAATTTAGGCATCCCAAAAATTTTTGTATTTGTTCTTTTGATTCTAATTTATCTGGAAAGTTTATTATCTTTTTAGATATGTGAGTTTGTAATTTTATTCCTTTTTTATTTATTGATAATCCAAGAAAATCATTTTTTTTGTTTTTCTATTATAACTTTGTTTTTTGAAAGAACAATTCCTTCTTTTTTGCATTCATTTATAAATTTTATTAAATGATTTCTGTGTTCTTTTTTGTCATTAGAACATATTAATATATCATCAATATAAATAATTAAAAATTCATTAAATTTTCTCAATATATTATCCATTTTTCTTTGGTATATTTGTGGTGCATTTTTTAATCCAAAAGGCATAACCATCCATTCATACTTACCTTGAGGTATACTGAATGCTGTATATTGTATGCTATCTTCTTCCATCTTGACTTGGTAAAATCCTGATTTACAATCAAATTTGGAGTAATATTGTTTTCCTTTTACAAGGTTTATTTGTATTTCTTTATTTGGTAAAAAGTATCTATCAAATTCGGTATATTTATTTAATTATTTATAATTTATTACCGTTCTTGCTTTTCCTCTAACCTGTTCAGAATGTTTCATAACCATAAAGGCTGGACTCTTGTGAGATCCGTTACTAGGTCTGATAAGTTTTTAATTCAGTAATTCTTTAATTTGGGTTTTAAATTCTTGTGTATCTGGTAAAGTATACATCATATGTCTGACTCTTATGATAACATTTTTCTGTTAATTCTATTTTAGCTCTAGGATGATATGGCTTCCAAAATGATAATGGATTTTCTCCATAAATTTTTTCTAGTTGTTCAATAATTCTTTCCATGCTAATTTCTATTTCCGTTTTTAAAACCTTTTTATATATAATTCTGTTATTTTTTATTTTATTTTGTATGATTGGTGTTTTTTCCCAATTATCACCACGTTGAGCTGGCTGAACTCTGTATGGTTTAAATTCTCTTAGTATTTTTAGTAAATGTGCACAAGGTGTTTGTAACATTATCATATAATTATTTTGTTTATAATATTGAAATTGTTGTATGAAGTCATTTCCTAGTAATATAATCACATTCTAGGTTATTATAATTATAAACTCTATTTATTATGATTTGTTTACTTCCAAGTATTATATCAATTTTACCAGCACTCTTTATTTTTTGAGTAGTTTTTCCTATTATTCCAGTTATCTTTATCTTATTTGTATCATTCCATGATTTTATTAAGAAACTTTTAAATATTGATATATCACTTCCTGTATCAATTAATGCACAAGTTGTTATATTTGTTTCAACAATAGTAATTTGTATGTAAACAGCTAATGGAAAGCTTATATGATTATTCATCCCATTTTTTACATAGTATTGTTTTTCCATCTTGAGTTATATACAATCCTTCTTTTTTTATACTATAATCATCCAATCCATTTAGGAAACTCATTCCTAGTAATATATGAGGTCTTATATCCATACCGTTATCTATATAATATGGTACTAAAAGGCTAATTCCTCCAATTTTTATTAGTACTTTAACTTCGTATTCACTAGTGTGTTCTTGTCCATCAAAATTAATGTATCTATATGGTTTGGTTTTATAGGCTATTAACACTTTATTTTTATTTGCAGCTATGTGACATTCACTAGCTCCTGTATCTATTAATATGTTTGGTCCTTTTATATTTTCTTTTCCATTAAAATATTCTCCTTCTATTTTCATATTTCCTGCATTTCTATAAAATTTTATTTCTTTTGTATTACAAGTATCTCCTAAATATTTCCTATTAGGTATACTAAGGCTTCGTGATCTTCTAATTATTCTTTCATTTTCAAATGTTATTTTATCAGGATAATCTTCTTCTTCTATTAATTATATGATTTCAGGTTTGTTTTTTGTTATATCAAGTTCATAGTTTTCTGGCATTAAAGTTATTTGTTTTTCTGGTCTTATGATTTTACTAAAATCTTTACATTATTTATGAACTTCTATAAATGATTTTTTAGAATAAATGTTTCCATAGTTTGAATTGGTAAACGTGTATAAGGCTCTATATTCAATAGTCATGATTTTATCTCCCGGTTCCATTATATCATTTCTATGTAATTTGAAATGTAATCCTAAAACTTCATTAAAGTTTTTATCTGTTAATGATATACAGTATTTTGGGTAGCATGTAAATATTTAATTTTTTATATGCGAGATTTCCTTCTACCATTCCTAAATGACTATCTTTTAAATTTAGTATTCTTCCATCATGTAAACTTACTGTTAGTGGTGAATCTATCCCTTCTCTAAATAGAGATTTGAACATTATTTGTATTCTTGCCAAATAAGCATATTGAATTTTTTCACTATGTTTTTTTATTAATTTTTGTTAATAATTTCATGACTGTATTTTTTGTTAATAGATTAAATTTATGTGTTCCATGGATTGTTCTAACATCTATTGTTTTTTCTATTTTATGGTATTCATTTATTGCTATTCTTTCTCTTCTCCATATCCTATCAAAAAATTTCCATTTGCCAATTTTTAAATCTAATGATAATTTTTGCATTTTCTTATACTTATTGTTATCAAATGTTGTTTTTAATCCATAACCTTCTATTCCTTCATATTCCTGTTTATTGATATTATTATCTTCGATTTCTTTTATCTCTTTATTCTGATTCTGATCCATTACTTTCTGAATCTGTTTCACTTATATAAACTTCTTGATTGTAATATTCATCAATATCAGATATCTCACTTAGTTCATTTTCTATTTCTAAGTAATCTTTTTGTAATATTCTAACTTTCTTCTTGGTACAATCTGGGCTTACACGTCCTATTTCTTCGCAATTCCAACATTTGCATTTACTTTTATCTGTTTTATATGGTTTATTTTTCTGTTTTTGGTTTGAAATATATTTTCTTTTATAATATCTTCTTTAAGGTTTTATATATTTTTTCTTAAAATTTTTAAAATTTTTAAACTTCCTATTTTTAAATTTTCTTTTAATATTTTTTCTTTCATTATGACATCCCCATTGTGTGGGTTTTTCCATATCTTCACAGTATATTTTAGTTAACTTTCCTGATTTTTTCAATAATTGTCTTTGTTGACATATATATATACTAATCTTTCAAATAAGAATTTTATTCTTGATCCTAATGTTCTTGGTATTCCATCATTATCTCTGTAATATTTTTCAAATTCTATCTTAAAATATATTTTCCATGTGCATGGTAATTTATTATAGTACATGTCTTGGTATACTTCCTAATTTTCATTACTGTAAAATTGGGTATAGTAGTATTTTTTAAATTTACAAGTGTATTTTTTGATTTTGCACATATCACAGATTGTTAGGTTTATCAGTTTGACTCTTGCATCATCTTTTTCTCTTATTGATTCTCTTTCAACATTATTTATCCAATTTTCTCCTAGGAATTCATATCCTATATATCCTTCTAACCTTTCTATACCTTCTTTATCTGATTTTATTATTTCAGTTTGAACGTTTCTTCTTATTAATGCTTTAGTATCGTTATTAATTCCTTCCCACTAGTTATAAACATCTCTTTCAAAAGATGCAGCTAGGTAGTCTATTCTTCTTTTAGTACTTTCCCATGTATCATCTTTGTTATATAAAAAGAATAATATCATTGATTCTGCCCAAGCTAATAAGGCTTTCTTAATATCTATTTTACAATCTAAGTCTAATTTTGTTCCTCCGTGGTTTATGAGTTTATTATAATCATCATTTGGTATAAATCTATCACTATATTTATTTCCCTTTGGTGGTTGTCTTTCTTTAATTTTATCATAATATTGTTTTTGTGGTTTACTATATAAAGGTCCATAACTTTCATCCGGATCTGGTAATTCTGGTTTAGCTCCAGAAGTTCCTATTGGGGCTGGATTTGGTGCTCCTCCAGTATTCCTTAAAATTTGGTATTCGTTTAAATTATCTATATTTAATTGGTCAAAATTTTCTATTAGTAAATCTATCTCTTCATTCATCTTTCTTTTTATCTTGTTCTTCTTTAGTGTTTTTATCTATCTTTAATTTTCCTATGATTTTTTCTATAAATTTTTGTAATTCCATTTCTTCTTCTAATATTTTTGGTAATATGTTTTTTCTGAATTCATAATCCATACTTCCTGTTTCTATCACGGTTTTTTCTTGTTCAATGTGTTTCTTTCCTATCCTGATCATTTCTTTTTCTATGAGTTTTTTGTCTATTTTCTTATCTTTACTTTTATTATTTTCTTTTAACACTCTGATTTCAAGTTTTAATATATTTATGTCATTTCTTGCTTCTGTTACTTCATTTTTAACTTCTTTAATATCACTGATTAATGATTTTATTAATGTTTTTAAGTCTTCAAAATGTCTATCCATATTAAAATCTTCCTTTAATATTTTCTATTTCAAGTATGAGTTCTGATTGGTATTTATCATTTTTGCATGTTGTTATCATATATTCACAAAATTTTCTATTTGATTCTAACATTTCCTTTCGTCTTTGAATTCTCCAATATTTTCTTAGTGTATTTTGATTTTTGGTCTTATCATATAATTCTGAATAAATTTTTCTTTGTTATTTAGAATTTCTTGTATTTTAGGTATTTGTTTTAGTATTGTATTAAAGTATTCTTTTTTCTTTTCTATAGATTTTAATCTTAGGATTTCTTCTCTTTTTATCTTTCTTTCCTCATTAATCATTTCGTATAAGTCTATTCTTTGGTTACATATTATGTCTAATTTTTCATTTGTTTTTATAACTAAATATTTTTCTAATATAGGATCTGCCCTATGAAAATTCATATATCCAATTTATTTCTTCTTTATACAATTCTTCTGCTATGTTATAATTTAGTAAATCTAATATTTCTCCTATTATATATTCATCCTTTATAATATCGAAATTTATTAGATCATATATTTGCATTCTTATGTTTTTGTCTAAATCTTTTAAAACTCTTAAGATTTCTATTTTATAATTAGGGGGTAATATCAACCTTCTTGTAATTATAAATTCTGGTTTATGTATTATATATTTGTTTTCATTTTTTGTCATGTAATATTTGTCCTTAAGATCTTCCATATGACTCTGATACCATTTTGTTGTGGGGGGGGGGGGGGTTGATGCGAACCCCTTCGGTGTGTTGACCGAAAATTCCTACAATAATTTAATACAAAACCTAAGAAAGCTAAAGTGGTAAAATAAGCGATAAACACATTAACTCAAGTTTAAATCTAACCCAAAATTCAAGGATTAACAAACCCTAGCCCAATGGGTATCAACCAAACAAATTCCAAGGTGGCGGAAAATAAACAACACAAGAATAACAATACTCAATCAAAGTTGATTAAATTCCAAGAAGATAACAAGAACAAATGAGGTTTTTATCCTTACCTCAAAGGAGTCTCTCAAGAGAGCATTTCACATTGAACATCCAAGTTATCTTACAAATGACAAGAAAATGTGTATAAAAGGTACAAAATGGGCAAAATGTGTAATTTCAGCATTTACAAGAAAAACCCTGTTTTTGTGAAACGGAGTGTTTCTGTCGACCGAACTGGTCGACCGAAATTATTTCGCTCGATCACAGGGTCGACCAAAATGGGACTTTCGATCGACCGTCACTCAGTCGAACACGACTGAGGCTTCCTTCAAAAATCCTCTGCAGAGTTTCGGTCGATCGGTATGATTTTCGGTCGACCGAAATTGGCTGAGTCCAATTTCTTCTGCTTTTTGGCTCCAACTTGATTCTCGGCTTGTTTTCTTGATTTATTCACATTGTTTAGCCTCGAATCTTGAACCTCTTCGACGTCGGATCTCGTCATGGGTCCCACGAGCACGTGCATCGATGTTTGACTTTCTCGATTCTCATCATCCCCTCCCTCTTGGAAAGGATTCGACCTCGAATCTGGCTTGATTGCACTAGTGTGAGATTCCTTGACCTTTGACCTTGAAACATTGCAGACCACGGATTCATGCGATGAAGTTGGACTATCGCAATTCTCATCATATCCTCCATCTCGAAAGAGATTCGACCACGAATCGACACCTACAATAAAAATAGAAAATTCAGACACAATAAATGTAACTGAAATTTCATACTCACCATGCAAAATCAATTTGTAGGCGTTGCCAAGAGCTTGAGATGTGCCAACACCGCAGAGTAGTAATTTGGATTTTATTAAATCGAGAACCCGTTATTTCCTCCAAATGAACAACATCCAACCACCCGGATCAAATACGAATCGCCTCCTACCATTGTTGGTGTTTGAATTATAGTGCTCATCCTTCTTCTCAATTTGAGACTTGTTCCACTCATAAGGTGACTTAACCTCTTCTTCACTTTTCTTCCCACCCAAGTTACCTCTTTCATCATTAAACAAACACATCAAGTTCAAAAGAGCTAACGAGTTAAATTCATGAAGAATTTCAAAAGGAGAAAATGCAGTAGTAGAATGAACACTTTGATCATAAGCAAATCCAACAAAAGATTGACTTTGCTTCCCACTTTTTAGGCCAATCATAAGGTTAGTGCAAAGGAACTGTGTTAAAACTTTATTAACCATCTTGATTTGGAACGTGGATTGGTAAGAAGAAATGGTTAAAACTGAAAATTTGGTTCTAAACCTCCCCCACAAATCCCCCAAAATGCGATTAACAAAATGTGCAATTATGCTCAACAACATTCCCCTATGGATAACATGTAAATGCACTACCTCCTTAAACAGAAGAATTGTTACGTTGGTAGCATCACTGGATTCATGAAATGTAGCAAAATGTAGTATTCTAATAATCCTACCAACATTCACAATATTAGCTTCATTCCCTTTCTTAGATCTAAGTAAACCCAATATAAAATTTATAGCATTAGTAATCCAAGGTTTACTCATGATTGGAAAATATGTATGAAATTGTTGAAGCAAAAACTTGAGTCTAGTCATTCTGCAAGTTCAGCATTTACTACAAGTGTAAACATGTTCAACACCAATCTTCAAAATAGGCTCATAAAACTGTTCACGTAATGATGCAAACCACGTAGCAATTGTAGCTACGCAACCCACAAATTATTGGAATCGACCCAAGAACGCCAAAGAACCACGATTTCGAGATTGATTCAAATTAATTGAACCAAGCAACCAACACAATCAATAGATATGCTGACCTCTTGATCACAATGAAATTAAATCTCACCCAAGATTTGAACAAACAAGAATTAAACTCGCAAGTTCGGATTTTATTCAATAAAGAATAAAGTATGAAAGCAAATTGCCTCTCAATAATAATATCAAAGTTGTGTTTTGAATAATGAAAATTACATCCCTATAAATATGGTCAAAATCTAGGTTAAGAGTTCTAATTAAACTAGGAAACAAATAACTAAAAATAAGGAAATAATTAAAATTCCTAAAATCACGCAATTACTCATTTACGGCCGTGACTAACGTCTTTACGGCCGTAAGACGTTTTCTGCTTAACCATTACGGCCGTGAGACGCAGGTTACGGTCGTAAGTCAATTTCTTCAAATTTTCTGTTTTCTTCAGTGGTATGGTTACGGCCGTGACGAATAGATATTACGGCCGTAAACTTTGAAATTCCATAATTTTCTTCGACGGCTTGAATGAGGTTGATCCACTCGTCGTCTCGACTAGCTTCCAACATGGAAATTGTTCATTTTCCTATGTCGAATGTTGTTGCGTCGTCCGTGACTTGACTTCTACTTTGAGCTCCTATCCCGGATCACATCACGTAATACCCCTAAAACCCCGTTGATTTTACATCGCCCCATCAAACGACCATCATGTGCCTCTCCCATTAGCAATTCGCATATGGCACTTTTAAAAAACAAACAAACTAATTTTCCAAGGCAAATAATCATCATATTCATAGAATCTAGCAAAATATTGCCTACCACATGATTCATAGAAGTTAAACAAATTTGGGTTTTTAGCATGCATGCTCTTGACATGTTCAAGACAAGATGAGTTGGTTAAGGAGGTTAGAAGAAAAATCATTTCCAAGCCAAAATGTTTGGCTAGATCTCCCTTATAGACTTCCCAAACTAGCAATTCCCCCATAAGACAAATAGGCATATGAGCTTGTTTTCGCAAAACAGGAAGCCACCATGCACATGAAGGCTATCAAGTATAACATTTTCACACTCCAACAAAATATTTGCTAAGCTTCCATCGATGTCATACAAACCTCTAATGTATTCAAAACATAATAACCTTGCATTTAAAGAATTATTAGGAGCATACCTCCTTGATGTGACGTCGGTTATTTCATTTTATTTACCTCGGTTGTACTTGTCGTTGTAGGAAAAATTTTCCAAGAATTTCTTCCATAAGACATGCTTTTGGAGTTCTTTGTTGCTTTGATAAGTTGGCCTCACAATTTCCTCACAATTTCTCGGTTCTTCTCTTACCTCTCCTTTTTCTGGAGTCGTGGCTCCAACCCTCATCGCATCTCCTTTTTCTAGGGACGTGGCCCCAACTCTCATGCTCTCATTTTTGTTTTATTTCTTCTTCTTCTTCTTTGTCTTTTTCTTTCTTTTTCTCATTCTCTTCCTCAAATTCCTTCTTGAGCTTCATTTGGTCTTTGCATACTTCTTCCGGGCTCAAAGATAGGATCACAACCTTTTTCCATCCATTTGGAAGGTACACCAGTTCTTCCTCTTGTCATGTGTCACACTCCTATCACTTTGTCAAGGTCGTCCTAAAATTATGTGTGTAGTGTGCATGGGAACTACATCACATATCACTTGGTCACAATAGGATCCAATGTTGAAGGCAAGAAGAACTTGTTCACTCACTCTCACTCCCCCATCGTCACCCGACCTTTGCAATACATAGGGATTAGGATGCTTCATAACCGGTAACCCCAATTTCTCCACCCTACTAGCACTCACCAAATTAGTGCCAATCTCCCCATCTATCATGAGACTACATGGTTTATCACTCACTAGGCACCTAATGTAGAAATTATCCTTCCCATGTTCCTCCACCTCATTAGTATGGGCCATAGATTGTGGTGGCCTAACATTTATCTCCTCCACTACTTCTCTACTTTCAGTCTTTCACTACCTTCCCTCCTATAGAATGATGAAGTCTTCATTTGCTCAATATCAACCTTCTCATCCATCCCATCTCCACTCCTATCTACCAATTCTCTTCGTCTCCTACCCATTCTCCAATCTTTTTCCACTTATCCAATTTTACTCATTTCATGGAGTGATGAATTTTGCATTCTCGCACTATCAATATTTTCATCAACTCCATTTCTCCTATCATCTAATCACTCTCTTCTTTTCCTATTCAAACTCCCATTTTGTTCACCATCCCTTTCATCGTCCCAAACATTCATTCTAATTTTCCTATTCAACTTCTCATTTGGTTTTCTACTTCCATCCCTATACACAATGTTCACAAATTTATCCATCAACCTTCTCCTACCATCCCTATTTTCTTCACCCATACTAGTTGATGTACTCTCCCCTCTTATTCCTAAATTTTCCAACTCACCCCCAATCTTCTCCATTTGTCTAGCCATGGTGGTTGAAAGATTTTGTAACAAGTACTTCAAATCTTGAGTTTGAGCATTGGAATTTGACATGGTGTGCAAGTGTCAAAGTGTTCTCACAAGAATAATTTTCACTCGTGTTTCACTCAATTTAGGCTTTTACTCTCTAATGAGCTCACCACTCTTGCATTTTTCCACTCAAAATCTCCATTCTCAAGTTCTCCAAGGAAGGTAATCAACTAAAACACAAAGTATAATTCTTGTGAAGTCAAGGAAATCACAAATAAAGGAAGAATGAATTTATAACAAGTAGATACAAATAACAAGTAGAATTTATGTGCTTGCTAAACTCAAAAGGAATAATATTTATGTGGGATAGGATGTTAGGAACACAATTTAGCAATGTGATTGACAAACCAAAATAATAGACAATGCATAGATGTAGAACAATAAGTACAAAGAGTGTAAATTTTGAATGAGGCAATTTATCAAACACTTTGTACTCAATCTTGAATGGCCTTGAATGTGTATAATGTGGATATATGAATGCCCCCAACAACTCAAATGTGGTAAGGAATGAATAATCAATAATTTTTCAATATATGGAGCAAGTGATATATGGAATAAAATGTTGATAACACAATCTCCATGATGGGAATTGGATAGCCCCAAGTAATTAGCAATATATGGGTATTGAACAATAATGCACTAATGGAGTATTTTTCTTTGGGACAATTGATCAAACATTTTGAATACACAATTTGGAAAGTGTAGGCTTTGTAAGTGTTTGGCTAATGGAAACCCCCAACAAATTCAACAATCAATATACCCAATACATGAAATCAACAATACACATGGGCATATAAATTTTTCCCAATTTTTTCTCAATTTTCGGAATTTTTTTTTTTTTTTTTTGGTATAATAACAACAATAATGTAAAGATAGGTTTATCAAATTAGAGCTAAGCTCTGATACCAAATGATGCGAACCCCTTCGATGTGTTAACCGAAAATTCCCACAATAATTTAATACAAAACCTAAGAAAGCTAAAGTGGTAAAATAAGCGATAAACACATTAACCCAAATTTAAATCTAACCCAAAATTCAAGGATTAACAAACCCTAACCCAATGGGTATCAACCAAACAAATTTCAAGGTGGTGGAAAATAATAAACAACACAAGAATAACAATACTCAAGCAAAGTTGATTAAATTCCAAGAAGATAACAAGAACAAAAGAGGTTTTTATCCTTACCTCAAATGAGCCTCTCAAGAAAGCATTTTACATTGAACATCTAAGTTATCTTACAAATGACAAGAAAATGTGTATAAAAGGTACAAAATGGGCAAAATGTGTAATTTTGGTATTTACAAGAAAAATCCCGTTATGGTGAAACGGAGTGTTTCGGTCGATCATAGGGTCGACTGAAATGGGACTTTCGGTCGACCGTCACTCAGCCGAACGCGACTGAGGCTTCCTTCAAAAATCATCTGCAGAGTTTCGGTCGACCGGTCGGTGTGTTGACCGAAAATTCCCACAACAATTTTAATACCAACCCAAGAAAGCTAAAGTGGTAAAATAAGCGATAAACACCTTAATCCAAGTTTAAATCTAACCTAAAATTCAAGGATTAACAAACCATAACCCAATGGGTATCAACCATACAAATTCCAAGCGGCGGAAAATAATAAACAACACAAGAATAACAATACTCAAGTAAAGTTGATTAAATTCCAATAAGCTAACAAGAACAAATGAGGTTTTTATCCTTACCTCAAAGGAGCCTCTCAAGAGAGCAATTCAAATTGAACATCCAAGATATCTTACAAATGACCAGAAAATGTGTATAAAAGATAAAAAATAGGTAAAATGTGTAATTTCGGTATTTACAAGAAAAGCCCCGTTTTTGTGAAACGGAGTGTTTCAGTCGACCGAAATCATTTCGGTCGATCACAGGGTCGACCGAAATGGGACTTTCGGTCGACCGTCACTCAGCCGAACGCGACTGAAGCTTCCTTCAAAAATCCTCTGCAGAGTTTCGGTCGACCGGTATGATTTTCGGTCGACCGAAATTGGCTGAGTCCAATTCCTTCTACTTTTTGGCTCTAACTTGATTCTCGACTTGTTTTCTTGATTTATTCACATTGTTTAGCATCGAATCTTGAACCTCTTCGACGTCGATCTCGTCATGGGTTCTACAGGCACGTGCATCGATGTTTGACTTTCTCGATTCTCATCAGGGGTGCTACTAAGAGCGAACAAAAATCAAATAACAATATTAAAATATAAGGTTTATACATAAAATTTTATTTAAAGGGTAGTTTGGTAAAATTTTTCCATCTGCATGCTAATCTGTAAAATTCTTCTGTACGAGAAGCTTTTCACTAGTTACAAACACATTTATTTATTCACATCAATTATGTTAGGTGCTAAAGTTTCTTAATGCAATGATTTGATAAGTAAATTAGGGTCGTCTGATCACCCGTCTACGACTAATGGAACTATTAGGCAAAAACTTTTAATATTTATTGAATGGTCAATTCACCGACTGCCTTCACAAAATTTATTTTCCAAACAAATATCGCAATCACAACCATACAATTGACTCTCAATTATTATATGCTTTGATTATTTATTTCAATATTTTCACTTGACTTTGAGGATTAACACGAACTTTCTTTTGATTTCTGCCACCGACAGGCAATATTCCTTTTTCCCTTTTCTCCCATGGTGTTATGTCATGTTGGTCAAAATTAAAATCTAGATTTTAATTTTTAAATTAAAGTTAACAATATTTTCAACCACATATTACGTGAAATTCACAAATTGGATAAAACTTTTATAAAAAAATTACTAAAAATTCGATTTTAATCTTCATCAAACAGTGATTATATATTAATTTTTAAATAAAAATATCTCCAATGACGATTAAAATGAAGCGGCAATATTTATGCAAACCTTTGTTTGGAAAATCGTTTATAAATGATTGTTATAAATAGAGAAGTGACAATATCTTATTGATATTATAATTACTAGAATATTTTTGTCTTCATGATCATCTCCAAACCAAAAATCACTTGAGTTGGATTGATTTTTCATGTGAAAGAAGTCGAATTCATTAATGGATTAAGAGAAAAAAATTACATGGTCCTAATTGACATCGTAATTCGTAATTGGTAGAATATTTGTTTCTTTGAAATTACCTTCGTTTCAAGACTCTTAAGTGAAATGTAACATCAACTTTTCTCATACGTAATTTTTTGACGTGAACAAAATCAATTTTGATATTCAATAAATGTTAGAGAAGTTGTTCATTCCTCATAGACATCATAGTTGGTAGAATATAGATATATTATTATTATTATTATTATTATTATTATTATTATTATTATTATTATTTCCCCCCCCCCCCCCCCAACCCCCCAATAACAAGACTCTACTAATTGAAGTGTCATATATGCTTTATTGTGCAAATTTTTCTACGTGAACAAAATCATTTCTGCTATTCGAAGAATGAAGAAAATACTTCAACATATGGTAATTCCATTTTACTAATTATGCCCTATTTGGTACTCTACAAATTAAAATTTACATTTTAAACTAAGTAAAAGTTAACGATGAATTTCAACTACTTATTTCAAGGACCCACCATTTTTCAAACATACATCTCTTTAATTTTTATCAAAATTTACTAAAATTTAATTTTAATCTTGATTAAACAGGGGCTATGTCTGAAATATTTCTGATAGTACTATAAAGTTCCTTCTAGAACTGAAATGTATGTGGTTTAAGGATGACAATAATATCAACGATCCCGAAATTCGTTGGATATTCGATACAAATGGGCGGGGATCACCCGATTAAATGAATTTGTGGGTAGGGTATGTCTATAAATTTAGAAACCAGAGTACCAGATATGAGTATGAGTAGGGTATGAGTATTGTAGAAAAATTCATACCTTACCCATATACCTATTAATTTTCTTTAAAAAAAATATTGTATTTAATAGGTTAAATATTTTTAAATAATTTATAATAAGTTAATCAAAGCTTACTGCTCACCCCACACAAAAAAAAATATTGCTATACTTTATACAACCAGAACTGCTCAATAATTTATCTACAATTGATTCTCATGCCTGCAAAATTAAGTGTTTTGGGAAAGTATTGTTTATAAATTAGTTTATAAACAATTTATCAAAAGAGATGTCCCTCCATCAATCAGATAAATAGAACAATAAAAAACCTAAAATAAATTAAAATTTCATTTCGTTCAGCCCTTATTCGAGATCCATTATATTAATATATTTTGAAATAGTGATTTTTTTAAACGTGTAATTAAAAAGTAGCGAATTTTTTTAATTTACATGTAAAATTATTTGATTGACGAACATAAAAAATATTATCTTTTGTTTGGTTAAAAAAATTTGTTTATGAACAAATAATATGATATTTTCGAGGAAAAACATGTAATTAAAATTGATCTGAAAAAATATGTAGTTAAAAAGTGATTTCAAAATGTATTGTTTACCAAATGAGTAAGAGTTTTTTGTTTATTTCGAGGTGAAATATGTAATTGAAAAAGAATTTGAGAAAATGTATGTAATTGAAAAATAATTTTAAAAAATGTGTTGTTTATAAATTTGTTTATAAATAAATTTATCAAATGAGTTATATATCATTTTCATGGGGTCACCCCCAACCCCACCCTCTCTTCAAAATCCAAATACTCTTCGTGTCCATCCACATCTCCTATCTTAATATATATATATATATATATATATATATATATATATATATATATATATAAACACACACACACATGGTTTCTAGCCAAAAATACTTTCTAAATTTGATTTTTTTTTTGCTAAAAAATAATTTATTAAATATTTTAGCAATTATTATTTTACATGTATCATTAATTGCATTGGCATCCGTGCTATGCTATTAATAATATAAAAATGTTATTTTTTCTATTTTATTATTATTCTTTTAATAATTATTGTATTATTTTGAAATCGAAAAATATGTAATATAAGTGTCAAATTAAATATCACAGTGAGAAGTTTAATGCAATCTAACAAGTGAGAGCAAATTGTAAATATATTGTCCTATAATATTATCTATAATTAGTTAATTAAATTCATTTTAGTCATACATGATTAATTTCTGTTCTTTTTTTTCTCATCAAATTAAAATAAATAATAACTATACGAATTTTAAGACAAATACAATTAAGTTAGGTTAATTTTACAAACCTAAGATTTCTTCAATTCATTCATCATTTTCCCATTATTTTTATTTATTTACTGATTCTGTTCATTTTTTTATCTTTCATTACAAATTTAAATAATTAAAATATGCAAAAATATATTATATATTTTAACAATTAGTTCATATAATTTATAATAAATAATTGATCGATCAGTAATTTTTATTAAAATAATAATGTAACAATATGAATAAAGAAATTGTCAGTATGAAAAAATAAGAATAAATTAATGTAACAATATTTATTAAAATTAATAAATTTTTTTTAGAAAGACACTTGAAATTAATAATCAATACTTAAAAAATCAAATTATACCAAAAAAGTCTATCATACACCCATTTTTAAGAAGAATATGATGAAGAATAATAAATGAAAAGAAAACCGTCGATCTTAAGGAGAATATGTAAGTTGAGTTTTGTACATGTATTGTATTAGTCTAATTTCGTAGTTCAAATTTTTTTAAAAAAAAATAATTTCATTTATTGAATGTTAATTATAGAAATTGAGTTGATATGTTCCTGATACAATCTCTAAAACATTTAATTCATGATCTGTTTTCCCATAAAGATATTGATAAAACAATTCAACGATTTACAATTTTATTAAAATATTAAAAAAATAATTATATGACATAAAAATGGTGAAACTTTTTTTCTTAATTTGATTAACCATATATAGACAAAAATGCTCACTATATATATATATATATATATATATATTTGATTTATATATTCATTAATAATTTATTATTGAGATATAATTAAATATGCATTTAATTATACTCAATTAAATGCATCGCATTTAAAAATTAAAAATTATTAATCATGAGAAGGATTTCTTGAGTTGAATTCCACTTTCGTGCATCGTCAATATTGCTTAATTTGTTACATTTATTTATATATAGGACTGCATTTATTTAATTTGTTACAATTACTTTATTTTATGTAAATTATATTATTTTGAGTGTTATTATTTTTATTCACGTTAGTAAAAAATATTTGGAAGAAATTTTTTATTTATTCTATACAACATATATTTGAAAAATTGCATTATTTAATTTAAATTTGAGTAATTATTTAAATATGTTTTGTCTATAGCAAATTAGTAATTTTCGTGTATCACACGGATGTGAGCAATTACAAACCGTACAAACAATGTATTATTTAAATAGGTTTTTAAAAATTGATGGAAATTGTAATTTATTTTTATTTTTAGCATTTATTGATAATCTGTATCATTAATCATAACAAATTATGAGTTTAGATTTTTTTTTTCTATTTTATAATGGTATTTACAATAAAATTGTTCCATATTGTTCTTCTGATACTGGTTATATTCCATTCTAGCACACTCAATTGGGGAATAGCGGTATTTGAACTTCCTATGTATAATACTTTGACAAATAGACTTTGACCAAAAATGTGAAAATAAAAAAAAAATAAAAAATCAAATAAAACATAAATTACATATATATCCTTCACACTTTCCTTCACAGTTTTCCTTCTTTCTTTTTCTTCTACGATTTTTTGTCCTTCTTTCTTCCATCTCTCTTAACCCATCTCTCTTTTGCAAGATAAATTATTGAAGATGATATTAATAAATTCTTCAATATGCTAAAAGATGAGAAATCGAAATTCTTTCAGGTATTTTTTTATTTTCCATTCATTTCTTAAATACACATAAAAACGAGAATATGGTAATTTCTTATTATTATTGTTATTATTATTATTATTATTTTGACAATATTGCTTGTTGGGTGAAGATTTTATTCATTTCTTGATGTAGATGGAGATGGGCTATGTATAGTTGAATATATTGAAACTTGGATTGAACTTTAGATTATTGAAAATTCATATATATGTGAAGTAGGATGAAATGAGTAATGCTCTTATGGTGTTTGATTAAATGACTTAAAAGAATGAGTTTATTGAAATTAATTTTGTTATTGAACACATAACGGCACCAATGTCGTTTCAGTTATACCATAACGTCACTGTTGCCTTATGAGTTAGAGCTCTTTCAATTGCGTTCTTGATCTATTTTCACACACTCAGAATGTTAGATACACAATTTTTATTTACTTTAAGACTTGTGATATTCAAAAAATATATAAAATTGTGTAACGGCATGCATGCCGTTATATTTTAAAGTGATGGCCCAACAAAGATTCCATTAGCTATAATCACTCATTCATGCAGTGATGGAGCTGGAATTACTTATTGCGGGAGCGAAAATATGGAGGTCCCGGGGTTTGGGGGCGGAGACCCCGAATTTTTTTGAACCAAGTGAACGTACAGATACTTAGGTGAATGAATGGTAATCGTATGTCAATCATTTTATCTTTCGAACCTAAATTCTATTTTTCCTTTTTTGCTCCATATATTTTCTTCCATAGAAAAACTTCATGGCCACAATGATATTCATTTACTTCTTTATTCATCGTGATTTCTTAAAGAATGGTTAGTGTTGCACATAAATCATGCTACTCTAGTCATATTGACTAATTAATGTAAGCTACATCGGTTGGCGCATATTATCATCTCTTATCATATAATAAAAATAATTTACTATCATTGTTGATACCTCTCAATTGCTTTGCAGATCCGAATGTTGATTTGTTACAGTGAAGTTCGTCGAATTTTCTTTTGCAGGATTAGACTTGAGTCTTGTTCAGCCAAAGCATTTGATGATGTGGAGGGAAAAAATGACATCTGGAATTTTAGCATAACATTTTGACCTGTAGAACATGTTTTGAGATCGATTTATTTTGTACAGTTGCATATGTAATTCTTAATTTATTAGTAATGTAGAAATGCTAATTTTGTAAAAATGCTTTTGTATCCAGATTCTTGTAGTTGTTACCATATTTTTTGTTGTGAGGTTCTATGTTCATGCTCGTGGGCAGGTTCTAGTTAAACCGTGACCACATGTATGTCGTTATGACTTAAAATGCAAGTGGACAAGTAGAAAGGATAACACCATATTTGACTTTCAATTATTAAGTGGTTGTTTATTTACAGGTTATTAGATGAATGCCCAAGTATAAAGGATAACAGCATACTTGTCGTTCTAGTTATGTCGTAACGGCAGGCATGCCGTGATGCCTCTAAATTCAACCGGACAGGTTACTGTACAAGATTTTGTAAAGTCAATTTCTGTGTATAGATTTGATTTATGTACTTCTGGACATTTGGATGTGGTTTTCGGGTGTCGGAGTAGAAGAATGCTCAAGTAGAAAAGATAGCGGCATGCATGCCGTTCTAGTTATGTCGTAACGGCATGGTTGCCGTTATGCCTTTACATGCAGCCAGACAAGTTTCAAGTTATGTAGTCACGATATTTATGTACTTCTGAACATTTGGATGTGATTTTTGGGTGTAGGATTAGAAGAATGCTTAAGTAGAAATGATAGCGGCAGGCATGCCGTTCTAGTTATGCCGTAAAGACAAGGTTGTCGTTATTACTTTACATGCAGCCGGACAGGTTTCAAGTTATGGAGTCACGATATTTATGTAATTCTGGATGTTTGGATGTGGTTTTTGGGTGTAGGATTAGAAGAATGCTTAAGGAGAAAGGATAGTGGCAGGAATGCCGTTCTACTTATGCCGTAAGGACAAGGTTGACGTTATTACTTTACATGCAGCCGGACATGTTTCAAGTTATGGAGTCACGATATTTATGTAATTCTAGACGTTTGGATGTGGTTTTCGAGTGTCGGATTAGAAGAATGTTCAAGAAGAAAGAATAGCGGCATGCCTTCCGTTCTAGTTCTGCCGTAACGGTAGGGTTGCTATAATGACTTTAAATGCAACCGAATGGGTTTTTACTTGTGTAGTTACGACATTTACGTACTTTTGGACATATGGATATGTTTTTTGGATGTCGGAGTAGAAGAATGTCCAAGAAGAAAGGATAGCGGCATGCCTGCCGTTCTAGTTCTGTCGTAACGGCAGGGTTGCCGTAATGACTTTAAATGCAACCGAATGAGTTTTTACTTGTGTAGTTATGACATTTACGTACATTTGGACATATGGATGTGATTTTTGGATGTCGGAGTAGAAGAATGTTCAAGAAGAAAGGATAGCGGCATGCCTGCCGTTCTAGTTCTGCCGTAACGTCAGGGTTGCCGTAATGACTTTAAATGCAACCGAATGGATTTTTACTTGTGTAGTTACGACATTTACGTACTTTTGGACATATGGATATGCTTTTTGGATGTCGGAGTAGAAGAATGTTCAAGAAGAAAGGATAGCGGCATGCCTGCCGTTCTAGTTCTGTCGTAACGGCAGGGTTGCCGTAATGACTTTAAATGCAACCGAATGAGTTTTTACTTGTGTAGTTATGACATTTACGAACTTTTGGACATATGGATGTGATTTTTGGATGTCGAAGTAGAAGAATGCTCAAGTAGAAAGGTAACTAGTCTATTGTATCTAATTCATCATAAACACAACATGCATCCTTTAAGTTACTTGATTTATTTTATTATGAAATCTTAAAAACGAAGCATCATTAGTGTCATTATAACAATTAATACTTTAATTTTGTCTGTTTTCGAATGTTAACATATATGGGGATCGATTAAAGCATTAAATTAGTAAGGTATGATTATAACGACACGTACGCCGCTCTATTGTTCCCATAACGGCATTTCTGCCGTTATGGGTATAAACTGTTCGGAACGACATGGAAATGAATACACGGGCTTGTTAGAGTCATATTATAAAAAATAACACGTTTAGGACTGATACAAATGGATGACAAGTACGGTTATGGCCATAACGGAAGTATGCCGCTTTAGTGTACCCTTAACGGCTTTTGTGCCGTTATTGGCCTAAACTCTTCCGAACGACATAGAAATGGATACACAGACTTGTTAGACTGATTTTCTAAAAAATTAAGACATTCTGTACTTATGCAAATGACTGCAAGTCCGGTTTATGAACATAACGGCACGTTTGCCGTTTTAGTGATTGGAAAACGGCATCTGTGCCGTTATGCTGACAGATTATAACCAAAACTTGAAGAAAAGATCTGTTAACTACCTGTTACGATATTTATCTGCTACAACGTTAAAAAAAAATTTATCTCCCTGTTACATGTAGAGATGAGGTGTGCTGATCAAAATGATTGACAAGTATAAAATTATGAGTATAACGGCAGTATGCCGCTTTAGTGTACCCGTAACGGCTTTTGTGCCGTTATTGGCCTAAACTCTTCCGAACGACATAGAAATGGATACACAGACTTGTTAGACTGATTTTCTAAAAAATTAAGACATTCTGTGCTGATGCAAATGACTGCAAGTCCGGTTCATTAACATAACGGCACGTTTGCCTTTTAGTGATTGGATAACGGCATCTGTGCCGTTATGCTGACAGATTATAACAAAAACTTGAAGAAAAGATCTGTTAACTACCTGTTACGATATTTATATACTACAACATACATAACAGTAAAATTCACAGTTTCAACAATACTAAAATGTATTAAAAACTTGAAATGCAAATTACATATTTTATCAAAAGGATGTTCAATTACTACATAAAGTGCATCCATCTCTATGGAGCCGATAAAGGATTTGTACAAGAATAGGAGTCACATTTGCTGGACCATTGCCTATATGCCTCCAAGTCCACCCACTGCATTCTTTCTCCACAAACTCAACAAAATAACAAACTGATATCCACACCTTGTCCAACACATCCATCACTGCAATTCAACATAAAACAAATATATTTCAATTTATTATATCATAAAGTACTACACTATACATGTCAAAATGCAAAAAATAAATTTTTCACTCAATACATGAAGAATGCTAACTATTAACCTATGTCTAATAGTACTAAATTAGTCACATTTTCAAAGCCAATTATCACAATCAATGCTAGGTATATGGTGTCAGTCAAAAATTAGATAACGACATTCGTGCCGCTATAGATCAAAGATAACGGCAAATATGACGTTATGACAAATTCTTAAACAAATGCATATATCAGCAACATTTTTGTAAATCCTGGATGTTATATACATACTGACAGTGAAAAAAAAAAGATAACGGCATGAGTGCCGTTATACATCACAGATAACGACATGCATGACGTTATAGCAAATTCGTAAACAAATACATAAATCAGCACTGTATAATACACCAGAACAAAAAATGTAGCAAAAAAATTATAGGAAATGATTTTAATGTGTACCTTTTTTCTTCTCCAATTGCAAATCTAAAATGTGGATTATTTAACAATTTCACAAACCACTCTAGCTTAAATGGGCAAAAGAGGATGACAAATAAGAATATTGTTGGATTTCTATGTAGAACAAGTGCAATGGAAGAGAGAGAGAGATGAGAGAATGACTGATTGTTGTTGTAGAGAAGAAAGAATGGGTATGAATCGGTTGGGTGGAAAAAATTAGGACTTGTTTGATTGTAATTTTGGGTATCAAGATCATTTGACAAGTATGGGTATTTTGGACATTGTTTAATATCTTTTGTATTTTATTTATTGAATAAATCTATTTGACAAAACATTGTGGAAGGATATCTATTTTACTAAACTTATGCTTTGACACATCTTTTTAACTTAAAAAAAAAACCCCACTCAATTCTATTTCGCACGTGTGTGATACTGGTTATATTCCATTCTAGCACACTCAATTCTATTCGCCACATTCTCTCTCTGCAGATCAAGCAATACCCGGTGACAATTTTCAATTTCCAATAGCCATTCAAGAAAATTTCTTGATTATTTAGGGTTCTTCTTATGCTTCCAGAACTCATTGATCTGCTTCATTTTGAAAGAGTTTTTCGTGGTGAATTCTATGAAAACATGTACTTTGGATGCAGTCTAGTTCAGTTGGAAAAATATTGGGCAGTGAAACTGTGAAGGACTTCGCAACTTCATTCATTTAGTCGGGTTACTCGGGCAACAATTGCTGGTGAGCATAGTTATTTGAGGATTTTACTTCAAATGCGTGAAAATTGCACAAGTTTTGCTATCGGGACTAGTTGAAGATAATTTCGTTTATTTAGAGGTTCAGAGACAGAGAATTAGGGAACAATGGGATCTGAGAATGGGTTTTACTCTGGGGCAGAATTTAATTTGGAATCCAAATGGTTGGTCGACCCGAAACTTCTGTTTGTTGGTCCGAAGATTGGAGAAGGTGCTCATGCCAAAGTGTACGAGGGAAAGTAAGTTGACTTCTATTATTCTGTTTGAATCTTGATCAAAGATGATTTACAATTCAGAAATCTAGTATTAATTTCAAGTTTTTAAGCGTATATTTGACACAGTCTTTTGATTTATTTCAAAGAGTACTTTATTGACACCTGTAAATTGTGCCTTTTCAATGGTTTTATATTTATATATGATCAGTGATCTCTAAATATCTCTAAAGATCAGCATTTTGAAACTTCTGTAAATCATCAATATTTCTGTTTCTGAAATGTGAGAATTAATGCACTTAGAGATGTAGATTTCTGCTCAAAAGGTTGTTAGGCCGGCCACAGGGCATTAGAAGTTTTTTTTTTCCTTCCTTTTTTGGCATTCGGAAGCAGTTAGACTGCGTTTGATTGCCAAATTTTTCCATGAAAATTGTGATTTTTCACCCAATTTTTCAACTTTGGCCGGTTTGATTTTCAAGTTTTTTAATGGAATTCATTTTCTTGGCATGGGTCATATTAACCGCAATTCTTTGTTTTCAAGGAATTCATTTTCTAAAAGGGATGAGGTTTTATTTTCCATAGAAAAACTTTGATCAATTTCGTCACGTTGATTATTTTTGTTATTGTTAATTTATTTATTTTTTTTTCCAAAAAATTATTATTATTATTATCAAGAACAAATGTGTGAGAAAATAAAAAAAATATTTTTTTGCTTAAAATAGCTAAATTTTACTTTATTTAACATGGAAAATAATGTCAATCAAATAATAAAATTTGGAAAATTTTCCATTTTTTTCATCTTGAAAATTAAACTAATCAAATACATTAAACTTTCAATTATCTGAAATTCAATTCTCTGTAACTCATTTTCTTTCCACTTAAATTTCATAATCGCTATCAAACGCAGCCTTAATAAACCTTTTTCATTGCCAATCTTTTAGATACAAAAACCAGAATGTGGCTATCAAAATTATTAACAAAGGGGATACACCGGAAGAGGTTGCCAAGAGGGGGTCCAGATATGCAAGAGAAGTGGCTATGTTATCCAAAGTCCAACACAAGAACATGGTTAAGGTTGTGCATTGATTATCAAACAAGTAGCTTTCATTACAGTGTTGAGATGTTGCTTCCAATACACTTATGCAGATGAGAGCACGCGCGCGCGCGCACACACACATACATACATACATACATGTGCTGATACGGTATATCCATGCATCTAGAGAAAGTAGTGACTGTAATAACTATGAGATTTGGATCCTCCATACAATTATTTTATATGTAAGCATATGCTTTGTCTGTTACTTACGAACGTATACTGTTCATGCTTACGCATTCTATGGTACACGTAGGTGCATGTTTATTACGGACATTATTTATGCGTGGATGCTGAATTTCACGATGAACGCTACAAGTTTCTTCCAGCGATTTGACCCTGTTTTTCTCTACAGTTTATTGGCGCTTGCAAGGAACCCGTGATGGTCATTGTTACTGAGCTTCTGCTTGGTGGTAAGCTGCGAAAATTTTTGTTGAACATGCGGCCAAGGTGTTTAGATATGCAAGTTGCAATTGGATTTGCACTTGACATAGCTCGTGCAATTGAATGTTTACACTCGCATGGAATCATACATCGCGACCTTAAACCTGGTAAGAGTTTCAATAATTCAAGTGGAACCAAAAGACTATAGAAAGCAAGAAAATATATAAATGTTGTAGTTAAACCTGCCATAAATGGGCCTGAGACTGCGTAACAACTAAAGGGTGATACAGACTATTAAAAAATGATATGCTAATTTTTTTCAACGCTTTAAGAAAATATTTTCATAGTATGCATACCATTGTTGTTTTTGTATAGTTTTTTGTAGGAATGTGCCCTCTTTAAACTATTTATTTTAACTATATTTATTCCTGCTATTGAACCATAAAGCAATTAGTTTATTTTCAGAACTCAGGATTGAACAATGCTACGGAGATTCTATCTGTACTGATTAGATAAATTAATTAGCCAACAAGGGGAATACTGTTTGTACATTTTACGATGTATGCAAGGCATCAATATGTGAATGTCGTGAAAAAACTGAGGATTTTTTTTGGTTGTATTGTTGTCCGGAACGGAGATCACGTGTTTTGCACTACACTTGTGAATTTTTATGTACATCTCTGAAGCAAAACTAAAATGTAGGTGCCGAGTGTTTGCATGCATTACCTAACTGGGGGAGAGGGGTCCTTCAGAATCAATTATTATCCTTTAGGCGGGAATTGCTTTCTTAGTTTCCTACACAAGATTTGTTTTGAAACAAATATGTAAAATAACATATATAAAAAAGTCATCTTTAATAATCGAGCAGGGGTTTCTGTTTACTGATCTTGCTTTCAGACATTTAGTAGCATCAAATGCCAGGCAAGTAGAGAATGTACTACATGTGTAACAGTATTGTTATTTTATGATCCCTTGTTACTCTTTCCTCTTCACTTAAACTATCTAATACATTCGTTAATGTTTTTCTTTCCTCCAGAAAACTTGCTCTTAACAGCAGACCATAAAACTGTTAAGCTGGTGGATTTTGGTTTGGCAAGAGAAGAATCATTGACAGAAATGATGACTGCCGAGACTGGAACCTATCGCTGGATGGCTCCAGAAGTAGTTCAATTAACCTTTGTTCTTATTTTTTCATACTAATCCTTTTTCTTTTTTCGTTTTTTGGATCAACAAGATTGCTGAAAATCTCTTCCATTTCTGTTAATGGTTGCAGCTCTACAGCACAGTCACCCTTCGTCATGGCGAGAAGAAGCACTATAACAATAAGGTGGACGCTTACAGTTTTGCAATTGTGTTGTGGGAGCTCATACATAATAAGTTACCTTTCGAAGGCATGTCTAATTTGCAGGCCGCCTATGCTGCTGCTTTCAAAGTAATTCCTTTCTCATAGAGCTTGTTTGATAATGTGATTTTTAGAAGTTTTTGTGATTTTTTTTGGTTTTTGGATGAATGTGTGGTTTAAAAATGTTTGAAAATGTCAAAAACTGTGGGTTTAACTAAGAATTGATGGTTGAAATTGAGTTCGAAAAGTTGAGGTGAAAAAAATAATTTTACCAAACAGGATCTTAAATCATACAGTTTATCGATAGCCTCGAGTCAATAAAATGCAAATATTTTGTTTAGAAACGACTATGTGTCAACTTCTAATTGGACAATTTTTTTTTGAAAAGTCAACAATTTTGACTAGTCAAAAATTTCTGCCCACTATTTTTTATTTTTAAAATGGATCAACGAAATGTTATCATGATGCGTGTCGCAATGCACCAAAATAATAAATAAATCCTTACTCGTCAAATATTAATTAATAATGTAGTAGCGAGAGTAATGGTCGATCCCACGAGGAACGGAAACTAATTTTAGTTGTTCGATCAATTAGAATGGAATGGGGGTTTTGTTGTGTGAAATTGCTTGAATAAAAAATGTGCATAAAAATAAACAATTAAATATGACTAGAGAAATAATATGAGAAGAAATCTTGTTCTCGGGTTCGGTTGTGCCCTTAATTAATGTTATACTTTTCCTTGTAACGTGTTTATATTCATATTCAATTATCAATCATAAATAATCAATAAGCTCTGATTATCTAAATTCTTCCTTATATGTATTGATTCAAAATAAGCTCTTTGAACCAATTCTAGCCATGGACAATCCTAAACAAGTTCTTAGGATTTAATGCACGACTAGTATGAAAATTTAGAAGAATAGATTGAATTGGATCGTTAATTACACAAGCTCGAATTAATCAATCCAAGTTGAATTATTACTAAACCTGCACGAGATTTATTTGCTACTAAAGTAAAGATTCAATGACAATTACGGATCAAGAATCTAAACATAGCATATTCATGAATCCAAAGATCAATAATCCAATTGGCCAAATTAAACTATTAATCAAATAAACTCAATTGAACATTCAAAACATAATAATCCAACAATTGAAATAAAGGAATAAATTCACGCTACTAATTTGTAGGAAAAGAAAATAACATAATCAAGTTAACACAACTTCCCCTTTGAACAAGATATGGAATTTAGCCTAGCATTGTTGTGGTAGATTCTTCAAGTTGCTTCATGAATTCCACCGTTATTGATATTCTTGCGCTTGAAAATCTCCCAAGAATGCTCTATATTTTTCTCTCAATTTTCCTCAATGTGTAGCCTCTTTCAAAAATAATAAAAGTCTTTTTCTTGTCATGAAATTCCCTTTTTGTAACCTCAATTTCGTGCCCTAGCTTTGGGACCAAGAAATCCAAAATTATGGAAAGAATTGAAATAAGGAAATATTTGACTTGAATAGTTACGGCCGTAACTTTCCATTTACGGCCGTAATTGGGTTTCTGCGTATTTTTATCAAAGTGAGGTCACGGCCGTAACTTCTGATTTACGGCCGTAAAGATGTTTCTGCTGATTTTCTTCTTTTGAGGTTTACGGCCGTAATGGATATGTCTTACGGCCGTAACATCTTTTCTGCTTATTTTTTTCCTGTTTCAACATGCGCTTACGGCCGTAAATACTTTTCTTGCGGCCGTAAATCTTATTTGCACATAAGTCCCCAAACTTCAGTTTTTAGTGCAATTTGGTCCTTTTTTCTTCTTTTATGATCCTATACAATATAAAACATAAAATGCATTAATAATACTTAGATAGAATCACATTATGGCATATTCAAGGATATAAGTATATAAAATAAACGTTAATATAGCACTTATCAAATCCCCCCACACTTGAACCATTGTTCGTCCTCGAACAAAGATTCGCAAAGAATAGGATTCAAACAATATATTACAATTTAGAGACTTGAGGTTGCAACCCACTTTTCTTTAACAAAAATGTTTCATTGCATGATCGGATTGTGTTAGTGTGTGCTAGAGATGCAACGCCCTTTATTTCCCATCCCAATCATGGCTCGATATGGCTTATTTCCTTTCACCTCTCGTGTTTGATCACATCCCAACTATGTATGAGTGACTACGAGGAGAATAAAGTTGCCCAACTCCAGTGGAAATCAGTTGCGAAAACTGAGTTGTTCATGACGTGAATTCAGTCAACACAGTACCCCCGACCACATTCATAGCACCAACCCTAGACCAAGCAATTCAAACCACTCATAAGCATATGTAATGGGTTTAACACCCTCACAAGATATTTCTCTCTTCGCACAAAGTGTATAAGGTGTTGATTTTTCGCTCAGCTCTCTGCATGGATAAGTCAGTACCACAGATTGCCTAACTGTCATAACCGGAGCCAACAATAACACAAGTGCAAAGCTAAGGTCTTTATTTGGTTGTAACGGGGCTTCGGGTCAGGTAGGATAAAAGGGTATATTTAGGCTGAGTCGAGAAGGAACTTCGCAAACCAAGTCAATTCATAATGACATTACTTCCTTCACCTCTTAATATGAACTTCATTGTTTCTCGCTACCCAACTTTGTTCAAACTTGAATCTCTTCTTTTCTTTTCTTTTCTCTTTCTTTTTTTTTTCACAAGTTGAGTGTTTGACATCCTCAACTACTAATTTTCATGACGAACTTCCTTTTCATTGCTTTTTCTCTTTCGATTTTTTTTTTTAAATAAAGAATTCAACTTTTTCTCAATCACAAGATAGAATTTCAATCCCCTGAATTCAGTCCATTACACGGCCATCGCCCAACACAAGATAATCATTTTCAACTTCTTAGACTTAGACCATAGCACAATCCTCAATCAACAAAAGCTTGCGAATCTCCTCTCCATGGGTTCAAAACAGAGATAATGCGAAAGAAAGGGTATTCATGGCTTGTAACGTGGCATAAAAATTCAAAGAAAGGCTAAGGCTCAAACGGGCTTCTAATGGTCCATGTAGCAAGGTAGGCTCTTTTAGCAAGTCAAATTTGGTTTAACCTATTGCCTTTGCTATAATTTGTACTTGAATCAAGAAGCTACAACGATATGCACAAGAAAGCACATCCAAGCATAACCCAACCATGCAGGACACACATCAAAGAATTACGAGCTCATAAGTATTAAAAACAGCTCTTATGTTCAAAAGCTCACAAATTATAGTTTTCATGTGTTTTTCCCATCCAATTATGAGTTATAGGTCATTGCTTGATCTTCATTCCAAATCTAAGTCCATTGGTCGAGGATAACGGTTAAAAGTATTCAAACCATGATTACTCACAAAAGTATAATAATTGGGATGTTCAGGGTTATATATGAAGGAATAATCTGTCTATTGTAGGTTGGGTTGACTCAGTTGTAGATATTTGACAATTTTACTTTTCAATTCCAACCTATTTGTGAAGTTTTGGACGAGATCATCTCTATGTGCTCAATTAATATCCAATTATGCAATGATTTTTTTCAAAAAAATAAACCAAAAGTGGGGTTGCTTCCTATCAAAGTATGGTTTAGGACCTAAGTAGCATAGATAGGTGGCAAAAGTAGATAACAAGATTAAAATGGGTGCTGACTCAACATGAATTTAATGTTTCGACTACAGAAAGAAGATAAAGACATTAAGCTCACAATCAATTCAATTCCCCCCCACACTTAGACAAAACAATGTCCTCATTGAAAAGTAAAACAATAAAAGGGGAAAAGAAAAAAAACTCCCTCGGTCTAATGTGGCGGTTGATTGGAACGGGGTCTCTGCAACTGTCGAATCTCCTCCCGAAGGGCTCTCTGCTCTTTTAGCATAAGTTGCTGATCTTCTTGCATGGCATTCAGCTAAGTTTGGAAGGCTCGCATCAATTCCAGCATCTGCAGTTCAAAAGGGGTAGGAGCAGGGGTATGTGAGTGAAGCAGTTTTATTTTTTTTATTCTTATTTATTTATTTATTTATTTATTTTTTAATAATAAATATGAGAATGAAATGACTAAATGAAATAAACAAAAAATGAAAATACGAAAATAAAGGGTTGAGGGGATAAAGAAACTCCCTCCTCGGGTTGCCTCTCGAGCAGCGCCTTTGTTTACTGTCGTTGGCTCGACAGGTTGTTTCCTCCTTCAACCGGGATTAGGTGGATTACCAAAGCTCAATTTCCTCTTCATGCTCTTCATTAGTGCCTGCAAAGTAGGGGGAAACATCTCATCAGCTACTGGTAGGGCGGTACAAAAGTTTTCACCTGGTTGTGATGGCTTTGGACAATCATTAAGCTCAGCAACAGTTTCCTGAAATGGAGAATAACTCACAACAGTAGAATGAACTTTGTTAGCATCATTAGTGTGTTTCATGGAGTCATAAATATTGAACTTAACAATTTCATTATCAAACTCCATTATAAGTATACCATCACTAACATCTATCTTAGTTTTCGATGTTTTTAGGAATGGTCTGCCTAACAAAATAGGAGTGGGGTTTGGAGAGTGATCATCATTCATGTCTAACACATAAAAATCTGCTGGAAACACTAAACCCCCTACTTGTACTAAAACATCTTCAACTACCCCATCCGGATATGCATTGGAACGGTCGGCTAGTTGAATGATAACACTAGTTTCAGTCATTTTAGCAAGTTTCAATGAAGTGTACGTAGATCTAGGCATTACATTTATAGATGCTCCTAAGTCTATCAAAGCACGATCTATCCTAGTGTTACCTATTTGACAGGGTATGGTAAACATTAGGGGTGGACGTGGTTCGGTTTGGTTCTGGTTCTAGAAGAACCAAACCAAACCGTAAACCGATGGTTTTTTTACTAATGGAACCAATTGGTTTTTTCAAAGATATGGAACCAAACCGGAACCAAACCGCTCGGTTCTGGTTTGGTCTGGTTTGGTTCTGAGACTATTCCTTAAATTTTTAAATAATAAATGTAAATTAAAACCTGTTTATATCCGCTTCTTCATTAGAATCCATCTACATCATTACTAAATAGAAAATGAAATTTTTAGTTAACAAAACAAAGATTTAGAAAAAGTAACATGTTATTCTAAGTCAAAGAAGAAGAAACTAGCCTGAAGGAAGCTCTTCGACCTGTTGAAATTTAGATAATCGAACATAAAGACAATTTATACTTATAGTTACAGGTTACGATGAAGTTCTGAGTCCCATTCTACCGTGGTGCCGTGTGAGTTAGTGATGAAATTTGCAATTTGAGTTTAGGTTAACTCTTGAGAATTGATGAATTGGGTCGAGATTTATATATACATAAATTTGAAAAAATAAACATTATTGCCGCCGATGGTAACTAAGGAGTGCAACGATTGTTGTGTTATAGGAGTGCAAGTAAAGTGTGAATGCGTATTTATAATTAAAAAGAAGAAAAACGAATTAGAATTAGAATTTAGATTTATGATGTAAAATCTTTGTCTAATATGAAATGAGATAAAATGTATGTTAAATAACATTTTTTTACATTTCACATTTTATAATTTTAGATTTTAATTTTTTTGTGAGATGAATATC
This sequence comes from Ligustrum vulgare, assembly GCA_963555705.1. NCBI lineage: Eukaryota > Viridiplantae > Streptophyta > Magnoliopsida > Lamiales > Oleaceae > Ligustrum > Ligustrum vulgare. Next base: position 63,652,871 of record OY743173.1, read on the forward strand.
CACTAATTTGTAAAATATATATATATAGTTTGGTTCTTGGTTCTGGAAAGAGAACCAGAACCAGAACCAAAACCGAATGGTTCTTGATTCTAAGAATCAAACCATAATTTTTTTTATGTAGAACCGAACCAAACCGCTTGGTTTGGTTTGGTTCTGGTTTGGTCTGGTCTGGTTCGGTTATTTTGTCCACCCCTAGTAAACATACCTGGATCCTTGCACTTTGGAGGCAATTTTCTTTGAAAAAGTGCAGACACGGATTCACCCATTCTTACCATCTCATTTCCATTCAGCTTTCTCTTATTGGTGCACAGATCCTTCAAAAACTTTGCATATCGGGGAACTTGTTTGATGGCATCTAATAGTGGAATGTTGATTTCCACTTTCCTGAACATCTCCAGTATATCGTTTTCCTTGCCCTCCTTGTTTGCTTTTGCTAACCTGCTAGGAAAAGGAGGTGGAGTTGATTTAGAAATTGAATTAGAGTTGGATTTTACCTGCGGGATTTGTGAAGTGGCATCCCCCTTTTCAACCTCTTTTCCATTCCTCAGGGTTATGGCACTCACGTTTTTGGGGTTCACCTCGGGTTGAGATGGTAGCTTCCTTCCGGATTGTGCCTCAAGTCTGTTGATGGCAGTAGCCATTTGGCTCATCTGATTCTCCAAATTCTGAATACTGGATTTGGTATCCTGTTGAAATTGAATTGTGTTAGAAGCCAAAGTTTTAATCATATCTTCTAGAGAGATACCTGAGTCTGGGGCCTTTGTTGGTACTGTCCCTGTGAATGGAAATTTCCTTGTTGTTGGAAATGCCCTTGAGATTTGTTGGAGGGGAAACCCGGGGGCTTGTTATTCCCATAGCTTAGATTGGGGTGATCCCTCCAACCAGGGTTATAGGTGTTGGAGTACGGGTTGTATTGCTGTTTTTGAAATGGAAACCCTTCTGCAGCCTTTACCTGTTCACCATTCTCCTCTTGCAACACCGGACATGTATCCGTTGGATGTCCAAAGTTTGAACAGATTCCGCATGCTTTGACCTGATTCAAGTTCCCTACAGCAAGCTGCTTAACGAGATTGGTTACTTCATATAATTGACCTTCGATATTGGAACTACTTACCTCGTTTACACGACGGACTTGCGAATCCCTATTTGAGTTGAATTGCTGAGTGTTCTCCGCCATGTTGGAGATTAAAGCTTGCGCTTGTTCCGGTGTCTTGTCCATGAGCGCTCCTCCACTCGCGGCATCTATCATGTTTCTATCCATCGGTGCTAACCCTTCGTAGAAATATTGCACCAGGAGTTGCTCACTGATCTGATGGTGGGGGCAGCTCGAAATGAGTTTCTTGAAGCGCTCCCAGTACTCATATAATGTCTCGCCATTGCTTTGGCGAACCCCGCAAATCTCCTTCCGAATTGTCCCAGCCCTAGATGCAGGGAAGTACTTCTCTAGAAACCTCTTCATATCATTCCATGTGGTGACTGATCCAGATGGTAGACAATACAACCAGTCTGTAGCGGCATCCTTCAATGAGAATGGGAAAGCCCTCATCTTGATTTGCTCCTCGGTAATACCCGTGGGTCTCATGCCATCACATACCACGTGGAACTCATTGAGATGTCTATATGGATCTTCACCGGCATGTCCCCGAAAGTAGGTAGAAGGTGGATCAACCCGGATTTTAGCTCAAAGGTTCGTCCTTCCTCCACCGCCGGAAATGTGACGCACAATGGTTGTTGAACGACATCCGGAGTGGCTAGCTGCTTAAGAGTCAAATTGTTATTGTTAGCTGTCATTGTTTGTTGTGCTGCTCTCCTTTACTGTCGAAAAGTCCTTTCAATTTCTGGGTCAAGATAAAAAATTTCACAATTAGTTGACCGAGTTTTAAGCATATAAGCAAAAAAGCACAAATAATTATTAAATGAAATATATATATATATATATATATATATATATATATATATATATATATATATATATATTTTTGAAAAGTTATATAAATAAAGTGAAAATAAAATAAATGCAGAAAAATAAAATTTCAATCGATTAAACACTAAATTGGTTAATCGTTCCCCGGCAACGGCGCCAAAAATTTGATGCGTGTCGCAATGCACCAAAATAATAAATAAATCCTTACTCGTCAAATATTAATTAATAATGTAGTAGCGAGAGTAAGGGTCGATCCCACGAGGAACGAAAACTAATTTTAGTTGTTCGATCAATTAGAATGGAATGGGGGTTTTGTTGTGTGAAATTGCTTGAATAAAAAATGTGCATAAAAATAAACAATTAAATATGACTAGAAAAATAATATGAGAAGAAATCTTGTTCTCGGGTTCGGTTGTGCCCTTAATTAATGTTATACTTTTCCTTGTAACGTGTTTATATTCATATTCAATTATCAATCATAAATAATCAATAAGCTCTGATTATCTAAATTCTTCCTTATATGTATTGATTCAAAATAAGCTCTTTGAACCAATTCTAGCCATGGACAATCCTAAACAAGCTCTTAGGATTTAATGCACGACTAGTATGAAAATTTAGAAGAATAGATTGAATTTGATCGTTAATTACACAAGCTCGAATTAATCAATCCAAGTTGAATTATTACTAAACCTGCAAGAGATTTATTTGCTACTAAAGTAAAGATTCAATGACAATTACGAATCAAGAATCTAAACATAGCATATTCATGAATCCAAAGATCAATAATCCAATTGGCCAAATTAAACTATTAATCAAATAAACTCAATTGAACATTCAAAACATAATAATCCAACAATTGAAATAAAAGAATAAATTCACGCTACTAATTTGTAGGAAAAGAAAATAACATAATCAAGTTAACACAACTTCCCTTTTGAACAAGATATGGAATTTAGCCTAGCATTGTTGTGGTAGATTCTTCAAGTTGCTTCATGAATTCCACCGTTATTGATATTCTTGCGCTTGAAAATCTCCCAAGAATGCTCTATATTTTTCTCTCAATTTTCCTCAATGTGTAGCCTCTTTCAAAAATAATAAAAGTCTTTTTCTTGTCATGAAATTCCCTTTTTGTAGCCTCAATTTCGTGCCCTAGCTTTGGGACCAAGAAATCCAAAATTATGGAAAGAATTGAAATAAGGAAATTTTTGACTTGAATAGTTACGGCCGTAACTTTCCATTTACGGCCGTAATTGGGTTTCTGCGTATTTTTATCAAAGTGAGGTCACGGCCGTAACTTCTGATTTACGGCCGTAAAGATGTTTCTGCTGATTTTCTTCTTTTGAGGTTTACGGCCGTAATGGATATGTCTTACGGCCGTAACATCTTTTCTGCTTATTTTTTTCCTGTTTCAACATGCGCTTACGGCCGTAAATACTTTTCTTGCGGCCGTAAATCTTATTTGCACCTAAGTCCCCAAACTTCAGTTTTTAGTGCAATTTGGTCCTTTTTTCTTCTTTTTTCTTCTTTTATGATCCTATACAATATAAAACATAAAATGCATTAATAATACTTAGATAGAATCACATTATGACATATTCAAGGATATAAGTATATAAAATAAACGTTAATATATCACTTATATCACGTCGTTATTTATAGAATTTGTACCTTCTCAGAATGTAAGGCCAAGTCTTATATGTTAAAATTTGTACCTCCTTTCTCAGAATGTAAGGCCAAACGCTGATGATCTTCCTGAGGATTTGGCTTTAATCGTGACTTCATGCTGGAAGGATGATCCAAATGAGCGTCCCAACTTCACTCAGATAATACAGAAGCTTTTGTATTGTTTCTCAAGAATTTCACCACCAGAACCTGATGAACAACCAAAGATTTTCACTTCTGAGAATGTCGTCTTCCCACCAGCATCTCCAGGCACAAGCGCTTTGATGTCAGGGAGAGACGACAATGGCGACATGCCAATGGAAAATAACCCGAGAGGATTCTTCTCCTGTTTTCACCAGTGCTACTAATCTTTATGCATGTTCGTAATATACTGATCAAGACGAGACAATATTAGTGGCCAAGATTTTAGCTTCATTTTTCTTAGCTAATGGAGTTTAGGTTGCTGTGATGTATTGTAGCTGTAAGATAAGGTCCATCCAAAGGCCTTTACTCCATTAATTAATTTGTTAGACTTCCTCTCAATGCAACTGTGAAAGGAACCTTCTTCTTGAACATGTGCTCATTGTTATATTCATTGGCATTCATTGGCTTTGTGTTTGTGCTATAATATGCACATTGAATATTGCTGGTTCCACTTCCACATGACCTGTATTTAGTGTTTACCATTAACCTTAGTATTGGAAATGCAGATGGGGCAAATGCAGAAAATATATTTTGTTGATCGGGAAAATAAAGCTCAAATAATTGGGACTGGTCAAGCAATTGATCTATCACCATTCTAGATGGGGTTTATTTGCTAGTTAAATATTAGAATAATGTTATTTAATTTAATGTCAACCTAAATATCGTAAGATTGACACAGAACGAGCATAAACACTTACACTAATAAATCACATTACTCGTAACCGAATTTAAGCTGTTTATTATGCCCCTGTTTGATTAAGATTAAAATAGGATTTGGGTAATTGGCGCATTTAGTCCCTACCTTTCATATACGTTGCGAAATTCGTCCATACCTTTATTTTTTTGGCAAATGCACCCTTACCTTCGCACTTTCTTGCCAAAAACATCATTGTCGTCGGCTTCTATTAAAATCAGCCGTTATCCATTGAATTAATACTCGATTTCATTTAGTTTTGAGGGAAATTTCGAAATTCAATTAAAGTCGACCTTACATTTCAACAAAAAACGCACGAGCTGTGAGACATAACTCAAACTAATTTTGGCGCCAATCTCATTTCTTCCATCCAAGTTGAAATCACTAGAGTTAATACTGCCTACTTTTAGGAATGAAAGTGAAGATAAAATTTGTTGAATTTTACGGGAAGATACAGATAACAAGAGCAAAAAACTGGATTTTGCTTTTTATTGTGAGTATGTTGGAAATTGGACTTTCGTAGACAGCTTAAATATATAAATAGTGTTCATTAGATGTTCTTAGTTTTCATATTCAGTGTCGGTATTTCTCACCTCTTGCCCCTCCAACCCTCCAAATCCAAATCCAAAATCAACATTCACTATTTCATTAACTCTATCAAAGTCTACATGATCATCTTCCATCTCATAGTCTGACTCTACAAGACCCTCAATGTAACGAACAAAAAATTCGTCTTATTATTATATTAAATTATTCACATTTAAAGGGATCCACTTGAAAGTCAAATTGAAATTTTTATTTATTTGACTTATATAAAGGGACATATTCGACATTAAATAAGACTTTTAATTTAGTTGACGTAATATAAATGAAAAACAAATAAGAATATTAAATATTACTTTCAGTATTTTTTATCGATTCCATAATTGGGAATATATGGATTAAAGTATATGGAGTGTGCTTCAAAGTGGAACTAAGAAGTCGTCCCAATGTCGAAAAATAATAGAACAAAGTTAATTTGTAAGCTTATTGGTCAAAATAATAGTAATTTAGCATCTGTTTGGTAACACTGTTTGATTTATAAACTTGCTTATTTATGATTTTGAGGTAAAAAATAATGGTTGAAAATTTGAGATAGAAAATGTGTGTGGTTAAAAAATAGTTTGAAAAATTATATTGTTTATAAACATGTTTATAAATAAAAAAGATTCTGTTATCAAACGGAGGCTAAAGTAATATAATAATATATATAATTATAAGTTTAGACGTAACTTATGTTTTTATATATATTATTATATTATTTATTAACGATGAATTACTCGTATAATTTCGGGACGCTTGAATTCTTAGTTTTGTTATCCGTGTTGACTATTAGAGAATACCATAATGTAGAGTATTGAATGACCTTCAAAATGACATATTGTAGACACGTATTCGGTTGACATACGTGTCTTGAATACTTTAATAAAGAAGGTTGGCTTTCGAAATGTTAGTTTTAAACGACCTATTTTGACAAATCGCAATTTTTGCTATAGTTGACCATATTGTGTTTCGAAAAGGATATGAGAAACTAGATCGTGGATATTTTAGAGTAGTACATTGAAAGTTCAATTTTGATGATAATAAGAGTATCCAAAATTAAGACGAAAGTAGTCACTTGAAAAGAAATCGAAATAAAATAGTTTTAAGTGGCTAACTTTGACGCTCGATAACTTTTACCATAGTTATCGATTTCATGATCCGAAAATATCATTATAATGTATTCCTTGAGAACTTTATATTGGCCCCCAAGAACTCTCTATTTCGACTTCATATGACCCTATAATTTTTAGAGTCATTTTGAAAGTTTTTTTAAATTTTTGGGACTAAAATATAAAGCTTATATTTTTTTGGGACCAAAAGAGCAAATAAAATAATTGTAATTTTAACTTCAATAAAAACTATAAATAGGGGCAGTCGATTGTCCAAAAAAAAAAAAGGCAGAAAAACTTCGTTCAGTTTTTAACCGGGGGGGGGTCGACCCCCTTTAAAATAAGGAGTAATATATATATTGTAATTAGATTTATATTATTAATGTTATGATTAATATTTTGGATATGAGAATTAGATTAATTTTCTTATGAGGTATTTAATAAAGCGGGTCAATCCCTTTAAAATAAAATTGGTCCATATAATTATTTAGATAAAATATTTTACAGTAAGATGACCCATTTTAATCCCATATTATTTAATGGGCCATAGATTATTATACTTATTAATTGAGATATAATTACGTGGCTAAATAATAATTTATATATGATAGGCGAAGAGTGATGATCAATCTAGTTTGACTCCAAGTGGATTAGTGGTGCAAAATATTGGAAAATAAAGTCATCAACTCTAGGATAACCAAGGAACGAGGTAAGTAATATTTCAACTACAATGCAAAACATAATATTTATATTATTATGTGCTCCTATGTGATTATGTAAAGTATATTGTTGTTACAATATACGTGGAATATGATGTGACAATTATCTGTATATGGTAAAAGCATGTGAGACGTGATTTGATGATGTGATATGTTATTAATGCACATGAATATCATTGGAATGCCATATGATGTGGTTATATGACGTAAAATTAGTGGATGAAATATATGTTGGCATTCATAAGCATTGACATGTGCATTGTGTGGACTTAGAAGAAGTCCTTCATAAATGATAAAGAAATAGATAAAGAGTGAATGGGGAGAGAATGATGTGGATGATGGTGGAATCGCCCCACGAGTGTACCGTACTTTACTTCGTGTCCGGATATTTTCACTTGCTTGAGACTCTCGACGGTCATTGTTGAGTGTATTTTACATGCATATTTCATATATTTTTTAGTAATACTTTTGGAGTAATTTGGACAAATACCTACTTAATTGTGCATATTTTGTACTTAAATAGGTCTAACAATCAACTTCAGGGAGAAAACACAAGATGGAAGCTAAATGAAAGATTTATTGAAGAAATTGAGGAGAAAAGAGTCAAATCCGTCAAAGAGTCAAAGTTTGGGGACCAACTTGATCTACACTGAAAAATGGAGGACCCAAATTGCAATTAAAAGAAGATCAAGCTGCAAGACATCACTCAGAGGAACCACGCGATCGCGTGGCTATGCACAGGTCGCGTTCGCGATATTGGCCAAAAATCCAACCCGAGACTAAAAAGGGCAACCACGCGATCGCGTGGTCAAAATATTGAGCGATAATCTGGGCCGACCCGGTGCGACCCGGTTCGGCCCAAAAGTTGTTATACGCTGATCTACGCGATTTGGGTGTATTTTTAAGTGATTTTGGATATTTTGAAAGCATTCTTGACCTTTTGGAACTCAAGAAACCCTAGGCTCTCTCTTTTCTCTCTTTTTACTCTCTTTTTATCTTGTAATTTCTCTTGATTTTGTATAGTTTAGTTGATAAATATTGATTAAGGGGAGAAATACCAAGGTCATTGTGGAAGAATATTGATATTTTGAAGCTTGGCTTATTGGTTGAGGGAAGTATATATTACTTAATCTTCATATTTCTCTATTTACTTTAATCTATTGTTGAAATGATGTATTTAATTCTTGAATTTTATTGTTATTTCACTATGGGCTAAACTATTTTGTGTTGGGATGTTGATGAAGCTTGACCTATCTTAGTTGATTTTAATGCTTGTATTAAGAATTTAAGCTTTTTATTATCTTGTGCATTTATTGTTGTATTTATTGACTAGCATTTATTATGGCCACATTTATGCTTAGGTTTCATGGGATGTGCAATTATTGAGAAATTGTTGTGTATTCTAGATCAATATAATATTTGCTCTAGGTTCTTGTTTAGGATAGGGATATACCTAAAATCCTAGATGACCCATTGAGTTATTTCACATAGGTTTAATGCAATTGGTGTGTTTTTAATCGACATAGAGATATAGTAGGTTAATGCCACTAATTAGGATTGATTTCACTCAAGAGAGGTAATTGGCTAAGCTTGAAAAATCGGGTCTAACATGATTAATGAATTGCATTTCTATTTTACTTGTTGATAATTCAATTAGGTAATGACCAAGTGGAATCAAGAATCCCAACACTCCTTTATCATCTATTCATCACCATTTTCTAGTTATTTATTTACATTTGCAACTTTAATTCTAGTACGAGAACATTCCCAAACAAATCTTTATTGTGTGTTTTTCTTGTTAAAATTAATTATATTAGAGTATAATTGAAATAGAAAATCCTTGTGGGATCGATAAACCGAACTCAATTAGTCCACTATCACTTGTATGCGACTCGTGCACTTGCGGTGTGTTTGTAGCGAACAGTCATTAAGGGTAGTCAATAATGGGGTGTTGGCGGTCCGGCGCCGATATACAGGCGGTGTCGGGAGGTCTTTTGGTGGCCTTGGGACTGCGGATCGGCACGCCGAGCGCCGTATATAATAGATTAGGCCCGATTGATATAATATAATTCCCGGTGCAGTATCTTGAGTCTCGGTGGGCGAAGATGGATACAAACTATGGAGTCTTGGGTCTCGGTAGGCGATGACGGACCACAGGCACTGCCGCACTGGAAGGCGCATGTTATCGGCCATGTTGATATTTGAGCTCATACGGTACAACGTAGTGGGATTCGGGCCCAAGTAGAAAATGTGGATAAATTGAGACGATGATAAGGCACAGAGCCTGCGATGAGATAATTTTAAGAAATTGAATCGAAACTCATGCACATGATCATGCATATGTTACTTGCTGAGCGTTAGCTCATTTAGTTTTGCATTGTAGGTATGACAATGCATGGATTGAAGGGTAGTGTGAACTCTCAAATGACAGGACGATTGTGTACTGGATACCTGACCGTGGTTCATGGACCTCTCACCAAGGAAACCCCAAAAAGGTCCAACCATTTTTAAATAATTTTATTTTATTTCAAAATAGTTAAACATTTTAAATAGCAAATTCTCGATTATCTTCCACTATCCGCTCTTTATTCCCTATTTTAAATAGATATTTTTATATCAACTACTAGTTATCAAATTTTTATATTATAGTTAGTTTATCTTCTTTTCTTATAAATTAAATTACAAATGATATTTCATAGAAAAATACTTATTTTTAATAATATCTAATTATGCTTTAAAAATAAAAGTTCAGATTTATATTTAGAACGAGTGGATAAAATACTATTTTATTCGTTTGAAAAATCAAAATATGGCGGAAAAATAAATAAATGTATAAAAATAGGAAATGAATTTGGGGCGCTACACTCAACTTCTTCGTCACCCACTATTTCTTCAACATTTTCAGCCTCCATCTCAACATTTCTAGCCCCATCACCAGCTCCTATGTAGGATGCAAGATTCTCTTCCAAATGTCTCCAAATATCTTCTTGTCCTTCGTAGAATATATTATCATATTGGTCAAACTCAAAGTTCTCCTCATTAAAGCTAGGGATATGGCACCCATCACAAGGATCCATCGTCAATGCCTTTGACATAACTGATTCCACCACATATATTTCTACGACCCCATATGTGTACCTCTATCCATCAACATAGCCTTAACATCCTCCTCAAAATTTTCATCAACTCATTTCTATCCATTTAAATGTAGCAGATAACAGCGAGGCTCAAGAATTGATGTGTATCCACTTCCTCAGGAATTAAAAAAAACCCGATCTACTTTCATTTGGTATTTTGGCCTAAATGCCTTGACTCCTCGATACTCAAACAAATCCTCTTTACCTTGAGGATCACATGCATGAAGTAATTTATCAATCACCCTTCTTGTAAATAATGAAGGATGAACGTAATTCACAATCAGTACCACTCCATGCTCATAATTGACATTGTTTGGCCCGTCAAAGAATATGCCTCGATGATGTAGAACCAGTGTGAAATATTCTGAGTCATGGCCTGCTATATACAATAAAACATTTCATACAAGTACCAAAGAGGATGAACATATAACACAATGGGAAACAACATTTTTCAAAACAAAAATAATGGGAAATAAACATAAAGCAAGCAGCAACCTTCAGAAACCATAAGCCATGAAATCACAGTATGTTTAAATTCTTCAAAGCTAAACAAAATACAAGAAATTACTTTCCAAAAAAAAGCCAAAATACATGAAATTGGCAAGTATGTTAAAATTCAAAGATAAACAAAATATATGAAAGAGGGATTACCGTAAATAGGAGCCTGTTCTGCAAGCCCTCTAAATCTTGGAGGAATTATCAGCTTCAAGAAGCATAACCTGCACTAACCATTTTCGGTGAACAAACAAAAAATTGCATAATACACGAAAAAACCCCCAATCGCGAAGCTTTATTACTTACCCATGCAATGGACGTGTAGAACACCTGAAATAGGAGCCTGTTCTGCAAGCTCTCTAAATCTTGGAGGAATCATTAGTTTCAAGAAGCATAACCTGCACTAACCATTTTCGGTGAACAAACAAAAAATTGCATAATACACGAAAAAACCCCAATCGCGAAGCTTTCTTACTTACCCATGCAATGGACGTATAGAACACCTAAAATCTATGGTTTTATACTGTTAAATCTAGAGATGGCAAAAAAATCCGATCCGCCCCGTCGATCCGATCCGAAAAAATCCCGATCCGTGGATCAACGGATCGAAATTTATGTGATCCGCCCCGATCCGAAAATTCACGGAGCGGATTTGGATCGGGGCTGATCCGATCCGCCCCGATCCGACATTTTTTTTAATATAATTTTTTATCATGTATAAAAATCTAATATGTAAATTTTGTAGCAAACTTTAATTTTTTGGAATAACCTGCAATCTTTGTATTTAAAAAAAACACATTTTCATGTTCTTCATTTGAAGAAAGAATTTCAATAAGTGATGGCAAAAAAAATCGATCCGTTGAATCGGAGAATCGACCTCCATACGTCTCGATTCAATAAAATAAATAAAATTTAATAAAAAAAATAATTTTTCTAATTTTTTTAAAAGGATTTAATTTAAAATATATTTAAAAAATTTTAAAAAATTAAAAAAAATAAAAAAATAATTTGGCGGATCGTGGACCGATCCGCTCCGACCCGACCCAAAATTTGACGGATCGCGGGGCGGATCCGGATCGGATCAAAAAAATTCGGGGCGGGACGGATCGGGGTCCGATCCGCCCCGTTGCCAACACTAGTTAAATCGTCGGCAAGAAAGGATTTTTAGCTAGGTAATTCTTCGGAATCGATAGGAATTGCGAAGGAGAGTAACTTGGTCTTCAATGTCAGTGTGCTTTGAAAAAGGAAATGTCGATTTATCAAAGAAAAAAAAGGAAATTTCATCTGATATTAAAGTATCACTCGTGCGTTTTTTGTTGAAATATAAGGTAGACTTTAATTGAATTCCGAAATTGTCAGCAAAACTAAATGAAATTGAGTCTTAATTCAATGGATAACAATTGATTTTAACAGAAGCTCACGACAAGAATGTTTTAGGCAAGAAAGTGCGAAGGTAAGGGTAATTTGCCAAAAAATAAAGGTAGGGACAAATTTCGCAATGTATGTGAAAGGTAGAGATTAAATGAGACAATTACCCATAGGATTTTTATAGGAGCTGATAAATGTGTGTTTGAAAAGTGGTAGTCCTATGAAATCTATGATTAAAATTAAGTATTGACTTTAACTTGGGATAAAATTTAAATTTTAATTGGTACCGAACAAGAGCTATATATACTATACTAAGGGTTTGTTTGATTCGTGTGTTTTCCATAGAAAATGTCACCTTCAAGAATTCAATTCTCTGTTTTTGTTGTTTATTTTGAAGTTGAAAATGAAATTCGAATTACATGGTACAATATCTTTAAGTTCGTTTTTACTTTTTAGCCAATTTTATAGAAAATGAATTCTCGAGGGGAGGGGGTAGGAAATTATTTTCTAACATACATAAAATTTGTTTTCTTTTCATACTAGAATAATCAAACACATCCTAATAGAATATGCACAATGAAGTATGTCTTCATAGATTTCCATTTATACTCTTTTGTTTAAGTCTCACAATGCCCAACCAGATAACATAAAATTGAGAGTTTAGTGGACAAAATCGTCAAGTCAAAGCTCTCTCCAATTTCTATTTTATCTTATGGAGTTTAACTTTGCCCCCAGGGCACATCTCCAAGTGGTAAAAGGGAAAAGTGAAAAAATCCTAACTTTGCTTGAGGCTGTCGCGTCAATGATTTGAATCCTAAAATATGAATTTAATCCTTAGATAAGTGAACGTGTACAAGCAACATTCCATTCTGTACTCTCGAAAACATAACATGCAATTTAAGGTGGCGTTCTGTTTGTATTTTATTTTGTATTTTCATTTTCGAAAATGTTTTGTATTTTGTGTTTTCATTTTTGTTTTCAAATTTGCTGAAAACGCGTTTGGTTTGTCATTTCTGAAAACTGTTTTTGAAAATGAAAAGCTGAAAAACACGTTCTGTTTGAAATTTTGCAGAACACTATTTAAACTATTTTTAATTAATTTGCTTGCAGAATACTACTAACTCCAACTCAAATTTCCTTTCACAATACACTAAAAATATGGTTACATTTAACACACTAATGTGAGCATTAAGAGTCTATATTAACACAGTTTGATCAGGTTCGGGACTTGAGAAAGCTCTACTTCTATTAAAATCTAGAAAATGCAAGTTCTTTCAAAACCACCAGAGTCCATTTATCATTGCATTTTTTGAAATATAACAACAAGAATTCTCATTTAATTTTTTTTTGTAATGTTGATATTGAATTCAATAAAACTTTATTTAAACTAAGTTCCAAGTTAGGATAATTCTAAAAAAAAATAAAAAAATCTTTATTTAGGTTTAGTTCCAAGCTAGGATAATTCTAAAAAAAAATAATAAAAAAATAAAAATTTTATATTAAGCTTAGTTCTAAGTTAAGATAATTCTATAGAAAATAAAAAAATAAAAATTCCCAAAACGCTTTTTCCGCGTTTTGAACATTTTTTGTCGAAATATACACAAAACGCCCAAAACGATGTTTCGAGCGTTTTCCGTTTTGTGTACAAATTTTTTTTTGTTTTCCAAAATGCGTTTTCGAAAATGGTAAAGAGAACGCGTTTTTAGCGTTTTCGAAAATAAAAACAGAAAACGACCTCAAAACAGCAAATAGAAGAGGGGCTAAATCTTTTACCATGGTTCAGAGTATGATAGGTGTGGGCCTTCAAGGTCGCAACTCAACCTTTTCTATTTTAGCTTGTGGAGCAAGTAATCACGTCCCCACCAAATTGTACCATTTTACATCAAAAAGCCAAAAAAATATAAGCCCAATTCCATCGTGAACCTCCAAGTCAGGCCCGGTCAACTGTGGGCCATAGACAAAAGCGCGGGTTCGGTGACTCGAATATCCGCCAAACCTAAGGCTCGGAGAATACAAGCCTCTAAACTGTCATCAGAACTGGTTTCCGCGCTCGTTCACACTCTTTACTTAGCCGAGTAGAGAAAGAAAGAAAGCACCATACACTCTCTAGGCAATTTCGAATGAACCATATCAAAATATAACTTCACTCTGAAATTAGGTTTTTCTTTCATAATTCATAATTTTAAAATGAAAAGGTAAGAATATGATCTGCAAATCGCACATAGAATTTTAATCGTTGTTCAAAGCTCCAGGAGCAATTTTTTTGTAAAAATTACTGATGAAAGAGGACACTTTTGATCATATTATAATTAAAGGTTCGTTGTAAATATGAATTACCCAGGCTGACCTTTTGCCCCTTTCTTGAGTATTATTCTTGATTTTACTGAATTTTTATTCAATTTTAACTCCGATGAGGTTGGCTGGAGTAGGATTGATCATAAACTGAGAATGCAGTTTGATTCATTCTCCCATGTTCATGTTTGAGATTGTGCTCGAATCAATAATAAAAATAAATCTCTGTTTTTTCTGGTGTGCTATATAATTCTGCATAGTATGGAATTTATCTTCCTGATTTTTCATTTAGCTCTGTTATTTATGACTTTATCATCGTAATAACGAGCACGGTTGCCGTATGTTTCTTTTGTGTAGTTTGAGTTATTGTGTAAGTGATGCAGGACTTGGCTAATTGAAGCCAGAGGATTTGCTAAAAAGGTGAAAAATGCCACTCTGGCTGATGCATTTGAAATCGAAGATATTGAAGTGAGTCGCGAATGCCCAAATTGCCAGTATCGAATTGATAATAGTGATGTAAGTTGAAATTATTGCGCCGATTTAAGCTTACTTTTCTGATACTTGAGCAGTGGATATAAGGATATTTCTCTTGTAATTTGTGAAGCCATTTTTTTGAGCTTAATACCTCAAAGCAACTTTTTAGCCTAATCCATGCCTTTAAAATCTGGAATAGAATTTGAGAATTGTGGGAACTATGCTAGAAGATGATATTTTATCAACATAGTGATCTGTTCCAATAATAATTTAAAAAATAAATAAAATTCTTCCTTCTTTGTTGTCACGCCAATTCATTTCTAGGTAAAAGTTTATTTAACTCATGATTTCCTCCTATTCAGGTAGGTAATGAATGGCCTGGGCTTCCTGCTGGTGTAAAATTTGATCCATCTGATGTAGAGCTGATAGAACATTTAGCTGCAAAAATTGGGGTAGGAAACTCAAAGCCACACGTGTTCATTGATGATTTCATCCCGACTCTTGAAGGTGACGACGGGATATGTTACACCCACCCAGAAAATCTTCCCGGTGAGTGAGCACTTAAATCCTCAATATATGTATTAATTAGTTGTGAGTTTTCGTAAGACGAGCTTAAGAGTTAAGACTAAACAAAGAAGAGAGTGCATTATTTTCTGCCTTTTCCATAAGTAGAAGCACCAAGTAAGATCAGCAGAAGTGAGAGTAATGAATTACCTCTCATAGTACTATGATCTGGCCAGGCTATAAATTTGAGCACTCTTTTGTATTTAACCAAGAAATTAATCATTCCAGAAGCATGGAATATGACATTTTATGGACTTCTCTCAGATATTTTTTGATTCGGTGAATTTCTAGCTCGATCTTTGCAGAATGGTTAGTACAAAGGAGAAACTCAGATATGCTGCAGTAATGAAAAATTCCGTTCAACGCAT
The DNA here is from genome assembly GCA_963555705.1 of Ligustrum vulgare. Taxonomy (NCBI): domain Eukaryota; kingdom Viridiplantae; phylum Streptophyta; class Magnoliopsida; order Lamiales; family Oleaceae; genus Ligustrum; species Ligustrum vulgare. The sequence continues at coordinate 63,668,463 of OY743173.1, forward strand.
TATTTTGCGCATCCTCGATTCTCTGACTGGATTAAACTCAACTTTGGTTTATGATTCCTTGTGTATTAAAGCTGATCGAGTGAATATAATATCTTGTTTACTGATGCCACTGATAAATAATCATCTGGCTTTCATTCAGGTGCTAAAAAAGATGGAAGCAGTGTCCACTTCTTTTACCGGACTGTCAATGCGTATGCTAATGGTCAGCGGAAACGCAGAAAGATTCGTGATCAAGAAGCCTCGGTAAAGTCTCACGTCCGCTGGCAGAAGACGGGAAATACCAAACCCGTGAATGAAAATGGAGTACAAATAGGTTATAAGAAAATCCTGGTTCTCTATGCAACCTCAAAGAAAGGATCCAAGCCAGATAAGTGTAACTGGGTTATGCATGAATACCATCTGGGGACTGATGAGGACGAGAAAGAAGGACAGTACGTTGTTTCAAAAATTTTCTCTCAGCCAAGGAAGGAGATTGACAAGAATGAAACTTCTTTGGTTTTTGAAGAATCTGATTTAGGCATGGTTGAAGTAATTCCCAGCACTCCCAAGACAAATACTCCGAATCCTCCTCGGCCAGAGAATACCATTGATGATTATGCCGCACCATCACTTGTCCAGGTTGGTAGCAACTTCCATATTCTTGTTTTACAATACCATTTAGTTGAGTGGCCGAGCTGACAAGTGCACTTTCTTTTGTTCGTTTAAGATTTTATACTATAATGTTGTTGAAGGCAGGATTTAGTTGATAAACTAGATTTTCTTCTAAATAATTATTAACCTGAAATGATTTTTCTTCGTTTCTTTTTCTAATATCTATATAGGAAGTGGAGACTCCCAAAGAGTCATCTCGTTCCTCATCAAATTCTCGGTTGAGGGATGAAATGGAGCATCGCACTTGCTTGTATGGAGAGTCGGATGCTGTTGAATTAGGTCAAGGGAATTCACTAGTACGCAATGAGATAATTGATACTTATGCAATATTTGATAGTTCATATCTAAACAATGCTCTACCAACTCAAGTTCGTAGCCGAATCAATGCAAATCAGAGAGATGATAGTACTACTTGTGGGATTTCTGATCTCGAAAATTTGGACCTAGATACTCCACCGGATTTTCCGATCGCAGTAAGTGGTTTCTCGTGCCACTTGCAGTGAACTTAGCTCATGTTTTTGGTACCCATTATTCCAAAACTCTTTTTCAATCATACATTTTACTAATAAAATAATCTACACGTAAACTTAAAAAAGAAATTCTACTTTTTAACTACACATTCTCCAAAAATTTACTATAACAAACTACATTATTTGAAAAAATGGGTCTCAAACAGGCTAAGATTTATGAGCATTTCATAAATTTAACACTTTCGTCATTCATCTCCATTTCTGCAGGATTTGCAGTTTGCATCTCAAGACAGCTTATTTGATTCGCTCGATCGATTATAAGTGTTCAGTGAATCCTGCCAGAGTTTATGGCACCAACTGACACATAGCGTCAACAACAAACTGAAGTTGTAGTACCAGAATATTTTATTAGAAACAATTAGTTGTGTTGTGTATACTCATTTTTACTCTACTCTTTTAGGCATGTTCCTTCTGTAGGTCATTTGGATGAAGAGTTGCATGTCTGTGAAATTTTTAACAAGTCCTTTTTCATAAGAAAAAATTGAATGCAGATAATTTATCCAAATGTGTATATATATTTTTAATATGAACAAAAAATAAGCTCCTCTTTGATTTAGATGATAAATTAATAAAAATTTAAGTCAATCTCAACAACTTTAATCACACGTTACATGAGATTAATGATTTTTTTTTATCAACGTTTGAACCATATATTTTAGTATCTTTTCCATAATCTATTAGCCTTGTTTGGCATAAATATTTTTTACAACGCAATTCCTTAAATCACTTTTTAACTATGAACATTTTTCATTTTTTAATTATATATTTTACTTAGAAAATATAAAAAATATATATATTTTTTTAAATACGGAACTTTTATCAGGAATTTTTTATTTCTAGTTCTAGTAATAAAAGCAAAAAAGGACAAGTGTCATTTTGAGATGAAGTATAAGGGTAATTATGTAATAACGCAAAGTCTAAAACCCTTGGAGAAAAACGGTGAGATTTGAAATCCCTAAAACCTCAAAATCCTCTTATTCCAATCACGTCCAAAATCAATAACTATGGAATTCATCATTGAATGGAGGTGATTCTACCACTTGATATTACGAAAACCCTCTTATCAAGAAATGTTTGCTTCTGCAAAAAATCTCCAAAAGCACTCCCTCAGATCCCTCTCCTCTCTTCTCAGCACCACGTCCAAGTAATGTTCAAGTTTCTATATTAATCCTTCTCATTTTTATTTTTTTTAATTAATTACTAATTTTATATATTATTCAGGGATGTAATGCTTGCCAGAAATGATGGTCCGGTGAATTTTTTGCCTAGTTCTAGTAATGTGACTCGGCCGAATTTTGAATTCCCGACAAATGATGGGAGATTTTTACATTCGGCAAAAGTGTGGAATCAGTTTGTTGGGGCTCGGTGGTTTTCGGCAAAGAGCATGAGGAGCAAAGTGGAGAGTCGGATGCGAAAGGAGTCGGGCAAAACCCTGAGGGAGATTCGGAGGGCTAAGAAGTTGAGAAAGAAGTTGATGACCGATGAGGAACGCCTCATTTACAATCTAAGAAGAGTAAGTTGTTGGTATATTACTCTGTAATTTGTAAAACTTGTACTATTTGATGACCGATGAGGAACGCCTCATTTACAATCTAAGAAGAGTAAGTTGTTGGTATATTACTCTGTAATTTGTAAAACTTTTACTATTCTATTTGTGTAAATTTTCTGCATTTGAGCTTGTTATATCTTGTGGAATGTTAATGCTTTGCTTCTTAATATATGATACGCTGTCAAGTTTTCGACTTCATTTCTTTGTGGGAATTTGGGTTAATTCAATATAGAAGAAAAGTTGAAGAAAATTTATATAAATAAAACACCTGTTTTTAATAGGATAAATAAAATCAACAGACTATAGTAATTATCTTTTGCAGCAATTAGTTACGCGACAACGGTTAGTTCTGTGATTATTCGTGAAATTTCTGTTAAAATGTGCATTTGATAAAGAAACGTCATGCTACAGCTATCTGTTGTCTAAGAAAATGATTGGCTAATCTTCGTGTTGTTGCAATCTTGCTTTGTTCTGCTTGTGATACCTATTTTCTCGTTTTGAAGTAATTTGCTTTTGGTTCATTACGCTCTGTCATCTAATTACTAGCGCAGAAACAGAACTTATTATGTTAATAAGTATATATATTATAACGTGGTTTGCATTCTTTTGTCATGTTCTTATACATTTACCGTATCAGTTACTCCTTTTATATTAATATACAGGCCAAGAAAAAAGTGGCGTTACTTCTACAGAAGTTGAAAAAATACGAGCTACCAGAGCTTCCATCTCCGCGGCATGATCCTGAACTTTTTACTCCTGAGCAGTTACAGGCATATAAGAAGATTGGCTTCAGAAACAAAAATTACGTTCCTGTTGGAGTCCGTGGAGTCTTTGGAGGGGTTGTTCAAAATATGCATCTTCACTGGAAGTTCCATGAGACAGTGCAAGTTTGTTGTGATAACTTCCCCAAGGAAAAAATTAAGGAGATGGCCAGCATGCTGGCAAGATTGAGTGGTGGCATTGTTGTCAACATACATAATGTGAAAACTATTATAATGTTCCGAGGCAGAAATTATCGGCAACCAAAGAATTTGATACCTATCAACACCCTTACAAAAAGAAAGGTTTGTATATGTAATCTACCTTTGCTTTGCTGATAGAAATTTACCCAACTTTATTTTACAGCGAATTTTTATGCATTTACTTTTTAGTTTTATGATGCATAATGACACTTCCTCAACTTTTGGGTTGCTAATTACAATCTTTTTACTCTTGGTTTCTTTATTGGTTACTCAAACTTTTTTTTTTTTTTTTGAAAGGTTACTCAAACCTTTTGAGCTTGTACAGTGCAGTGAAATGTTTGAACTGTAACTATTACTGTCTTTAATGAGCAGGCATTATTCAAAGCACGATTTGAACAAGCACTTGAATCTCAGAAACTAAACATTAAGAAAATAGAACAAGAGCTTCGGCGGAAGGGAGTAAATCCAGATGATCCAGTTGCCATGGCAAGCATCCAGAGAGTGGCTTCCACATTCTTTAACGCAATTGACAAGAGAGGAGAAAGTCCTTATGTCTATCAGGAGGACAAAAATAAACGAGTGGAACCTGACAGTCTTCCTCAACAACAGCCTGCAGAAGATGATAGTGATCAGGAGGAGCTTGACCGCTTCATTGCTGAGATCGAAGATGCTGCTGATAAAGAATGGGCTGCCGAGGAAGAAGCTGAGAAAGAAAACATTGGACGAATTAGATATTGGAACAAGGAAGATATAGGTGGTAGATCTAGAAGATCTGAAGTTAATGGAAGTGAAGATTCGGATGATGAGAACAGAAGAACAAGGAACCGGAATCAGATGCATAGGAGGAAGAAAATCATTGATAGTGATGGTGAAGATGGAGATGCTTCTGTGCTCGATGATGGATGGGATTCTGATGATACTGGAAACATGAATCATGGGAGTGATAGTGATGACTCCGAGGAAGCTTTTGACAAATTTGCTTCAAGTAAAGCAGAGAGATGGCAGCAGAATAAGACTGGCAGAACCAACTTTAAGAGAAATGAAATTGAGTCGAACAGTAGATTCTCTAAAAAGGATTCCATTGCAGATGACGCGTTGAGTGACCTGGAAGATGTATTGTGGGAGCCAGATGGTGAAGTAGGACAAGGCCCAAGAGATTCCAGAGCCCCTGGTAATCATCACCGGAGCAGTAGTGGTGAGAGAGACTACGATCACATGAAGAGTGATATTGGAAGGAACACAAAGAGAGGTTCGAACAGACGTACTGGTGCAATGGTAGATTACAATTCCTTTTCTGATGACTCGTTTAGCGAGTAAGAGATGGCAAAACGGGAATGAGATGAATCATATTGTAATACTGGGAAGCAATGGTGAAGGCAAGCAGCAAATTAAGTGAATGTAATGGGAGTAGTAGGGAGATAAAAGTCCAAGGAGTTGACTCAAAATTATGAAGTAAAAAATCCTTTTCAACGCTCGTTTTTGGAAGGGACATTGGACGCTCTTATTGGCTAAGAATACACGGCTAACAGTGGATTGAACTGCTTGGAGTTATGCTGGCCCGACTCTTGAAACAGGTGCTGGAAGATTCAGTCTATGTATCATACTGTCTTTTTGGAAAGTTCTTTTTGCATTCAAGATCTATTAGACATTGTTTCTTGGAAGAGACTTACAAATGCCACTGTTACTCTCATATATCGTGATGGTAGCTATGGAATGTATCGTTAGTGATGTCTACATTTTTTGGTGTCAAATTCACCTAGCGATCTTGACAAATCTTATTCAAGATAAATGCATCTGCAACTTTTCGTATTCAGTAAATTTTCTTCCAATTATATTTCTATTTCTGCTATTTTTTTAATGACTCAGGCGTTCAAGTTTCTTCCAGTTAATCCTGAGGAGGGCGGTCTTTCCTCCTTGTTCGCCCTTCAGGCAAATTCGAATGCGGATATAACCTATGCACATTTAAAGTAGACATTTCTATGTATGCTTTGTATAGATGAACTTGGTTAACGTAGTCCACTTTTCGCCCAAAGAAAAAAAAAAAATCTTCAGTGCCAATTTTTTTTCCTTGACATTTGTAATGCATAGTTTGGTTGTAAATATTGGTATGATCTTATCATGATTCGAGTTGTCAATAGATCTTCATATTTCTCTTGAATATTTGAATTGTCTTTAGATTACTTTTCACCAATTTAAGAATTTTTTCAATGTGGCTAAAAAGTAACTTTTCCTACTTTAGTTTTTTTTTTTTTAATCTGAAACTTTTCTTACTTTAGTAGTTGGCTTGGATGCTGAAATATTGTAATATACAAAGCCATTCTTGTTCTAACCAAATTTCTTTGTAATCTACAGCAAGATTCTAAACTGCTATGCTCTGTGAACACACAGATTTTGGATTTTAGTGTACTTTCAGTTTGGGTGGGCGGTGAGAACTGAGAATAACGCAAGGAGATTAAAATTCTTGTTCTATGCTGCTACTGTTGGAATTGGGTTTGACAATTTAAAGATAAATTTTCTAAATAATACTTTTTAAAACTAAAAAAGATCTCATCTGAAAATTACTCTTTAACATGACCGGTAATTGTGTATTTTACCCTCCCAATTGCGTCCAATATACTTTTTATTTCCTCGGGGAAATTGTCATGAATGTTGGCTTCATTTCCAAGGGTTCAATGGAACCTTGAGCACAGGGCTCGATTAGGTACCGACCACCGTGTGATCTTTACATTTTCATAATTTTCTCATTCACGTATTAGATAAGACTTTATCGTTGTTAAATATTAAAGCGCGGAAGATCTAACAATAATAAAGTTGTTGGTCATTCGATGAGATGACCCTCTTTTTCATTATTTTATTTGTTCGCAACAACACATAATCATAAAATACTTGAATATTATGACACGAGATGCCTATTATAGGATTCATCTTCGCATGTGTTATTTTGACGGTCAAAAGGACAACTTTAATCCCATGAGACTACTTGTACAACAATAATGGAACAATAATGAAAGGACGAGGATACTAATGATTCATTTTAGAGATTGAGACTATATTGTGCAAATAAATTACAACATGTTTGTTCAACTTGTTTATAAACAAGCTTTTCTTCACACTTCTTCAAACTACTTTTTAACTTCAAACCTAATTTCAATCACATTTACCTTAAAATCCACAAATTGTTAGTTTATAAATATACGTTAGCAGCCGAAGATAGCCTCTCATCGGAACAAAAATAAGAAGAAATAAAGAAGATTAAGAATTTTTACTCTGCTCTGATGCAATTCTGGTCATGGAATACAGAAAACCCAACTCCTAGGCAAAGTAATCCCACATAGTCAATTCTTGAACAAGCTCTATCAGACTATCACAATGCAATCAAATAAAGCTCTATCACTAATGCCACAACAATAACAGTAATTAGTAATCTGTATATAACCAAAATCTATACTAGATCTTCACTAAACAATGATCTAGACTTCATCGCCGATGAGGTATACTGATACATGTATCGGAAGACCACGTCGACATATAATATCCGCTCAGTCACGTTCTCTTATACAGTTCCCGGGCAAAAGGTATTTGTATTTGTCTGCATTGTTCAACAAATATGCAGGGAGATGAACTGCTGAATAGGAATGGGGGATAGGTCCCATTTTTCCGATTATCTCCTTGAAGGTGTACTCCTCGGGCAACATATCGAATAAATTCGCCCCTTTGCATATAAGATCCTGAATCCTTTTCGGGCTCAGATAGTGAGAGAACCTCACACGATCAGTGTGACTGTATGCTTTCATTTTGAATATGAAGTCACTGATGCGCCGGAAACAAAAGCTGCAATGCCACCCGGCATCTGACAAGAGGTAGTCCGACTGACGGTAATGTGCATACCTAGTCTTCGCTTTCCGATACCTGTCAGAAACATGATTTAGTTGAATATAAAAATTTTGCCTTTGATTAGGAATGAATACCAGAGGGAATATGTCATATTTATAAACCGTCACGTGCCAACATCTCATTGGACCCTTTTTTTGAAAAGTCAATAATTTCGGCTAGTCAAAGATTTCTGCCCACATTTATGACTTTAAAAAAAAAAAGATCAATGAGATGACGATACGTCGCTATTTATAAACAACATTTTGCCAAATGGAGGCAATTTTAGCTGAGGCGGTTTAGCAGCACCTGTGGACTGAAGCTCTCCAACTCCCGTCATCGTACTTAAACTCAAATGAGTACAGGTAGTTCTTGAGCTGAAGGTGAAGAACAGGAGGGATATCATCACACCATCTTAATAGATTTATCGTATGGCTACTTGGAATCTCGTCAACGTCTGACATTATCAGCAAATCATCATCTTCTATACCAGCTATCCTGATAAGCTGGTCGAGTGCCACCCTCTGATATGCTTCTTCAAAAAATGGGTTCTTACCTCTACTAAATCCACCACCAATTGTTCTATAAGTCAATCGAGGTTCAACGAATTTAAACTCGTCCCAGTTGTTTGCAAAGTAGTGAGGTTTGTGTAAACCAGTAAATGTCGAATTCGATTCAAGAAGAACAAACCGAGTGATGTAAGGATACAATTCTTTCCATCTTATTGTTAGCATCTCTACTTCATTACTGAATAAAACTGCATCAAACACACGCCTCGGGTACTCACGAATTCCCCAACCATGAAGCTTGCAAAGAGTCTCCATCGAGACATTCTCGTGATGATAGTGGGTTATAGGGATGAAGGGCTTCGGGGGAGATTGCCATATGGGCCGGAGAAAGAACGTGATCTTGTGTCCGTGAATATACGCACCAACTACAACTGTTGGCAAAACTAGGAGAAAAAAGATTAAGGCCTTTATATTCCGTCCCTGGAGCAAGCACCAAATCCTCGACATGCTTAAGAATGCTGGGGAATCCTGATGCACATTAACACAATTAAGAAACTTCCTAAGATTAAATATATCAGATAACATACAGAAATCAAAAACTAGACATAGTTGTGATCAAGGTTAATATCTAGTGTCTTGCTTAAATCTAAAAGGTTATTTAAATTTAGAATAAATCATTCATTTCCCTCAAAAACACAGATTAGAAGTTCATCTCCAGTAGAAATTCTCATGATCAAAACTAATTACATAAAATAGTAAATAGAACCCTGTAAAAGTTAAAAGCAATAGAAAAGAAATTTCTTGGAACCAAACATATTCACGATCGCCAACAATAAGCTTCCTTTAAACACATTTGTACCTTAAAAATTCAGAAGGTAATAAAGGAAAACCTCAAAAGGGCTCCTAGAATTTGCTGCCACTACCCAGTTCGAGCAGAAAAAATTCAGGAAAAACCCACCATTTACAAAATAACAACACTGATTCATAAATCAATGTATTTCATGAAAAGAACTAGCCTTTTTGCCAAAACTCAATAACAGCCCCAAATATCAATCTTTCGAACAAGGGAAATTTGAATTTGAAAATCAAACTAAGCGGCAAATGTAGAGAAGCATACCTGCCCACAAACATCTTCACACATATCATCATCTCTCTTTTTTGAAGTGTAATTACCATCAAACCTCATCATGATCAAAATTCTCTTAGTCACACTCTTAACATGCGCTTTGAAATATCAGCCTCCTTTTATCCTAAACAAATTCTCTCTAAATTCTCGGCGATTACTTATAATTCATTATTATATGCAGCTATATATAGAACGAAAAAGTAGAAGAATTATAAAAAAAAATGATTTTCTTTGGATTCAACGAAAAATGAAAAACCCTCGTGGAGAAAGAGGGAGAGTTGAGAATTTTTTTAATTAATTTTTTGTATTATCTGCTTCTAATTTTTTTTCTTTTTTTGAAAACTGGAATTCGCTAATTAATCGTTTGATAGTTAATCACAGCGAGGAAATGAAAGGACTGAGTGTCTTATGCGGTTAACGTTTTAAATTCCCTGATTAAAACAATAATTAGAAATTAATTACCGGATAGAGTATAATAATTAATAAAAAGGTGGAAAACATTAACCAAAAAAAAAACCAGTTACAAATCCGTGCAATGCAATAACATATTTCATTGACAAAGTATAATGTATTAACATGGAACAATAGAAAAACATATTTCTTCTATATTATAATACGATCAGACAATTTGATTCTCATGCGCGCCAATGTGAGCTTTGCGCTCACATGTGACCTTGGTCTTGTCATCCGTATTTAATATTAACTTTTTCTTGTTTTGACAATTATTTGATAAATAAAATAAATTGATTTATAAACAAGTTTATAAACTATATAATTTTTCAAACAATTTTTTAATCACACACATTTTCTCTCTCCAAATTTCAATAATTACTTTTACCTCAAAATCATAAATAAATCAATTTATAAACCACACGGTGTTACCAAACAAAGGGATTGTGCCCCTCGACAAAATGACTTACAACCCACGTAGAAGTTGTCTCATGTTTTAGAATTGTTACATTTGTGTCGCATACTCGTTATAAAAATTGTACAAATCATCAAGCGTCTGAAATTCTAGCCCGATTTTAGAAATTACACCAATATTCACTTATGAAATAAATAAACACATTGTCATCACCTTCCATTCTTGAAAATTAATATAAAAATTAATTAACGTGTGAAATAAAACAAACTAAAAACGAAAATTCATATATAAAACTTCACATTTAAAAACTATATACATGCTTTGCTTTGCCCAAAAAAAAAAAAAAACAAAAAACTTTATACATACTTTGCTCACATTGGTTCTCCTGCGCTCCATGACCATGTGCAAGAGAACCGAACTGAACGATGAGAACCATGAATTTCAATTATCACAGCGCAACTTAGAATTCGCGGAAACAATTATTTCATTGAGGAATTGACAAGTAATAAAAGAAGTGATTATTGTCTCAATATCTTTTGAGATTTAGCTCATAATTAAACGGAAGGGGAGATCATTTGTTCATTCATATTTACATATCTAGCCCAACTAAAAAAAAAAAAATTGTAATTGAAATAAGCACAACATAAATAAAATACTACTTCAAGTAAAGCTTGTTTGACTAATATTAAGAGTGAGTATTTTTTTCCCGGAAACGGTGGAACCGGTTGGTTCGGATCGGGTTCGACCAAAGAATAAATCAATTTTGAGACTTATTGGTAGGAATTAAACGGTACTTGTTCGGTTCTCGGTTCTTTTTTTAGAACCGGAATTTAATTCAGTTCTCAAGTTGGTTGTTTAATTTAATTTAATTTAATTTTATTTTATTTTGGTAAAATATTAAAAGATCACGATTCACGTTTTCTGTCTTCCTCTAATTTAGAGTCTTGTTTCCTTCTTTATCAATTATCTTCAACAGATTCCTTCTTATTCTTTATTTCTTTAATTATGTTTTAGTTTCTTATAATTAAATCAATTAACTTATTACATATCATTTCTTAAATACCAATTACCAAACCAAGTCCGTTAGCACTACCTAATTATTTCTTTAATTTTCAAATACAAATTCTTTAATTAGCAAATACCAATTCCTTAATTTCTTTTATTATTTTTTAGTTTCTTTAATTATTTCTTAGTCTATGAGGTTGTTTGGTAATGGTAAAAATTTTACCTCAACTTTTCAAACTCAATCTCAACCATCCATTCTTATTCAAGCCCACTATTTTTGATTTTTCAAACTTTGTTAAATCACACATCCATCAAAACATCAAAAAAACTCACAAAAACTAAGCCCCTGTTCTCTTTACCGTTTTGAGGTCGTTTTCTGTTTTTATTTTCGAAAACGCTAAAAACGCGTTCTCTTTACCATTTTCGAAAACGCATTTTGGAAAAAAAAAAAAAATTGTACACAAAACGGAAAACGCCCGAAACATCGTTTTGGGCGTTTTGTGTGTATTTCGACAAAAAAATGTCCAAAACGCGTTTTGGGAATTTTTTTTTTATAGAATTATCTTAACTTAGAACTAAACTTAATATAAAGTTTTTATTTTTTTTATTTTTTTATTATTTTTTTTAGAATTATCCTAGTTTGGAACTAAGCCTAAATAAAGAATTTTTTTTTTTTTTTGAGAATTATCCTAACTTGGAACTTATTTTAAATAAAGCTTTATTGAATTCAATATCAACATTACAAAAAAAAATTAAATAAGAATTCTTGTTGTTATATTTCAAAAAATGCAATGATAAATGAATTCTAGTGGTTTTGAAAGAACTTGCATTTTCTGGATTTTAATAGAAGTGGAGCTTTCTCAAGTCCCGAACCTGACCAAGCTGTGTCAATATAGACTCTTAATGCTCACATTAGTGTGTTGCATGTAACCATATTTTTAGTGTATTATGAAAGGAAATTTGAGTTGGAGTTAGTAGTATTCTGCAAGCAAATTAATTAAAAATAGTTTAAATAGTGTTCTGCAAAATTTCAAACAGAACGTGTTTTTCAGCTTTTCATTTTCAAAAACAGTTTTTAGAAATAACAAACCAAACGCATTTTCAGCAAATTTGAAAACAAAAATGAAAATACAAAACATTTTCGAAAATGAAAATACAAAATAAAATATAAACAGAACGCCACCTAAAATTTTTCACATTACCAAACAGGCTCATGCAAGCATGGTTTTCTGTTTTATTTTTAATCTTTGTAGTTTGTAAAGTGGGTGCAATATGGGGTGTCATATTTTTTGATATTATGTAATTGCATGTTACATTAAAAGTGTAGGCATCTTTCATTCTGGCAACTTCTAACTTTTAATACTAAATAATATTTTATTTTTGTATAAAAAAATATACATTTTATTTTAACATTTTCAATGTAAAGAACCGGACTTGACCGAATCGAACCGAACCGAACCGAAATCAATTTGTTCGGTTCCGGTTCGGTTTCATAATCAAATTTGGAACCAATTGTTCTATTACTAAGATTCCGATTGGTACTTGGTTTGGTTCGGTTCGTAAAGGAACCGAGGAACTGAACCGCACCCACTTCTACCTAATATCAATCTCGTTGCTGTGTAATTTTTGAATACTATTATTAGTTCAATTCAAAATCATTTTGACCCAAAGTTTGAAGTAGAGAAAAATAAAATTGTATAAATATAAATAGAATTTATTTCTGAATTATGATTTTCAATAAATAAAAATCTATAAAATATCTGATGTCATACAAATATGAACAATACAGACCACGGAAGTTTATGAACATGCTTCTCGACCTTTGTTTCTTGTTGATAAGTCTGCCTTTTTATTTCTTCAACCTGAAAATTTATTTTACAAGCAATAATCAATGCTAAGATGTGAAATTAAAGCAAGAAAACATATAGTAAAATTTTACTACATTGTAATTCGATGACTACTGGTTTGTTACTTATTGGAAATGATTTTTTACCTGTGCATTTAATTCTTTAGAATAAATCGGCTTGATCGTAATGTAGCTATCTAGTACTGCAAAGTGAGCATCTAGGGAACCCATTCACTACTTTTAATTTAATTTAATTACTGGAGTGCGCCGCATAAATTACGAGTACTCAAACTGAAACTGAGAATTATTAGTTTTCAACTTCCTTAGTTCGGTCAATTTCCTATAATAAATTTCATTAGTTATTTCCAATAATAAAATTGAAAGAAGGAATTGAGCTATATCTGTCAAGTCACAAAATTATAGTTCTACATGAATTCATTCATGTAATAAATAATTAATACACAATCATTGTTGCATAATATATAAACACGTGTATTTATGTCATACAATCGACTGTAGTGAAAAGACTCTAAAATCAAGTCTTTATTAAGGAACCAAAAGAAATTTCAAGTGTATCAGATAAAATTGAGAAATGGGAAAATCCCCACTCAATCAATTAAGAAATAAGATGCTCGTCAGAAGCAAAAGAGTACATACCTCACCCCTAGCTAGGGCCATGTAATTAGAGCCAAGGCCTTGATTCTTGCTGAAAATTCTTTTTATATGAAAACTATTTATTGAGCCCTTGTTTGAGCCCCATTATTTCTCATTATTTTTACAAATTTTTTCTACAGTAATCAATCTTAACCATCCAAAAAAGTCAAACCCACAATTTTTTACTTTTCAAACTACTTTTTAACCATTAGATTTCCAAAATCCAAATTTTAAATTGAAATAATAGGGCTCAAACAAGGGCTTAAGATTCAGCCACGCCTATGTTCGACACAACAATCGGGAATTCATCAATAACTTGCTCTACTTTTCTAAATCTGAGCCCCTCGATTTTTTCTTTCTTTGGTGACTCTGCGACATCATTTCATTTTAATTGTTATTGAGAAATTTCTTCTCTATCCCACTTTTCTTCCTTCCTTCTCCTCCACCATTGTCCCCTGCCCTGGTTTCACGGGGCGCCTTTCCTCTTAGCACAGAAAGGGGCACCGTGCGGCAGTAGTCTGCTCCGCTAGACTACCTTCCGCCTTTTCTCACTTGCTTTCGGGACGAAAGTTGAACTTGATTACAAATGAAATAAAACTTTACGAGAGAAAACTTGAATTCATCGAAACATGATTGTTCATTGATTGTTGAAAGCAGTAAATTACATCAATTGCTGAAAGCAGTAGATTACAATGTAGGTGTCAGGGGGAAACACCGGAAAAGTTTGTGAAAGCTTTAAAATCTTATACCCCCTATAATAGATTTCGGGGAAAAAACCTAAGTTACATGAGTAGACGTTAAAAGGGCTGAAGAATCATAATAAACTTTTACAATTAAAATGGAATTACAATAAATTACATAATATTTACAAAGTGCGGCCGAAGTTGGGCAAACTGCAGGCCGCGAGTGAGTCAAGGGGCTAAGTGATAGCTGCGGTCCTTGACATTCTCCCCCATCTGTTTTGGCATCGTCCTCGGTGCCATCCCTTTATGATAATCTTCCATGAGATGTTTGAAGGCACTAAGGTCTTTTCCTCTTTCCCAAGTATTCTCCTCACTGCTGCATCCACTCCACTTTACCAAGTACTCTTGATTCTGCTTGGAAGCTCGTGTGACTCGGTGATCAAGAATAGCTTCAACAACCTTCTTTCCCATTTTCTTCAATTCGAACACTGGTCGTTTCGGCTTATTTCTGGATGTATCCTCCCTGTCTGCAAAATATGGCTTAAGAACACCGACATGGAGGACCTTGTGAATTTTGCACCATGACGGGAGATCTACTCTGTAAGCTACCTTCCCAATTCTCTTCACAATAGGTACTGGCCCAATGTACTTGGGAACCAATCTAGAGTCTTTCCCTCTGGTGAGCTTGTAGCAATTTCTGTCGGGAAGTTTAACCATAACCAGATCTCCCACATTGAACTCAACAAAACGGCGCTTCAGATCAGCAGACTTCTTATACCGTTTCTGAGCTTTCTCAAGATAGCTTCTAGCAATTTCAATATTCCGCTTCCATTCTTGAGAGAAGTTCCTTGCCTGAGGGGACTTGGTACTTAAATTCAAATCAACCGTGTGGGGGAGTAACGGTTGCTGGCCCGTGACAATCTCAAAAGGACTCTTGTTGGTGGAAGAGCTCTTTTGGGCATTGAAGCATATTTGGGCAGCATCCAAGAGTTTCACCCAATTTTTCTGCGACGTAGATATGAAGTGCCGAAGATATTCCTCCAGCATAGAATTGAACCGCTCCGTCTGTCCATCAGATTGTGGGTGAAAACTAGAACTCATGCTCAGAGTTGAACCAAAAAGTTTGAACAATTCGGTCCAAAATATGCCAGTAAACCGAGTATCTCGATCGCTGACGATGTCCTTAGGCAACCCCCAGTATTTGACAATATGCTTGAAGAAGAGGTGAGCTGTCTCTTCGGCGGAAACATACTTAGGCGCTGCGATGAAAGTTGCATACTTTGATAACCGATCAACAACCACGATAATAGTGCCAAAATCTGCAACTTTTGGCAATCCAATTATGTAATCCATTGATACACTTTCGAATGGCCTAGATGGGACGGAAAGGGGTTCCAGCAAGCCCGCTTTCTTCTGATGATCTGTCTTATCCTGCTGACAAACAAGACAAGTTTTCACATAAGTGGCGATGTCGTCCCACATCTGCGGCCAATATAAGGCACGTTGCAAAAGTGCACAAGTGCGTTCTTCTCCCGGATGTCCAGCCCAGAGCGTATCGTGGCATTCCGTTATCAGGGACTTCCTCAAGTCCCCACCCTTTGGGACATACATACGGTCCCCCTTTGTCTTCACTAGACCCTCGTCCAACCAGAACTGACGAGTTTTGCCCTGTTTGATGAGGTCGACCAAATATATTGTAGCCGGGTCCTTCTCCAGAAGTGCCCGTATTCGGTCCCTTATATCCGTAGAAACTTCGCTCCCTGAAAGGGCCGCCATTGCACATATTGGAGCTAAGTCAGCGCGACGGCTGAGAGCATCTGCGACATGGTTGTTGGATCCTGGACGATACTCCAACACGAAGTTAAACTCCAAAAGAAGCTCCTGCCAGCGAGCTTGTTTATTTGAAAGTTTCGGCTGGGACATGAAGTGACTAACCGCAGTATTATCGGTTTTCACAATAAATGGGGACCCCAATAGATAGTGACGCCAAACCCTGAGGCAATGAACAACCGCCAACAACTCCTTTTCGTGTGCTGAATAACGACGTTCTGCATTATTGAGCTTTCTGCTTTCAAAAGCAACAGGATGTCCTTCCTGTATAAGAACTCCACCGAGAGCAAAGTCTGAAGCATCTGTCTGAACTTCGAACGGTTTCGTCACATCCGGTAAGGCTAACACCGGGTTAGTCCACATAGCATTTTTCAACTTCTCAAAGGCTTCTTGGCATTGTACAGACCAATCCCAAACCTTTTCCTTCTTCGTTAACTCCGTCAGGGGCAATGCAATTTCTGAGTATCCCTTCACGAACCTTCGATAATAATTACATAGCCCAAGAAAGGAGCGTACACCATGTACATTCTTTGGTGGCTGCCAATCCCTGATGGCCTGAACCTTTTTCAAATCCATACGAACCTTCCCTTGCTCAATAATGTGACCCAAGAAGCTGATAGAGGTTTGGGCGAAAGAGCATTTGGATGGCTTCGCGTACAATTCATTCTCACGGAGTCGACTGAGGACTCTTCTGACATGGAGCACATGTTCCTCCAATGTCTCACTATAAATGTGACGACCCGAATTCTCTTCCATTCGAGTGCCACTAAAAGTGACTCATATCATATTATCGAGACTTAAATAGTAATGTAAAATTATTCAAAAGAATAATTAGAATCCCATAATTTTATTTGTGAATAAAAATAGAACATAATTTTCTTACATAAAGTTCAACATAATTATCTCATCAATCTTAACCACTTTTGCCACTTCCATGTTGACCGCCTCGAACCTTCAATTATCTGAAAATGGTAAATATCGTGGAGTGAGATTTATAAAATCCCAGTAAGTATACCAAGCATAAATTTTCTTTTGAAAGCATATGGATCATTTTCATCATAACATAGGATAGGATCGAAATACTCATAAACATAGGGAGACACAAGAATTTTACCGAACTTAAATGGCAAGAATTCTTATGTGTAGCGCTACTAAACTCCGGTCCCCTTAGCATAATCATAAACATATCATATGGAACCCATAACAATCTTGTGAGATTGATTTCATAGCAATGATCCAAACATTTTCATAAAAACATAAGATATACTTACTTGTCATAAAAACATACTTACTTTTCATAAAAACATAAGGTGTAGTTACCTTTCATAAAAACATACTTACTTTTCATAAAAACATAAGATATACTTACTTGTCATAAAAACATACTTACTTTTCATAAAAACATAAGGTGTATTTACCTTTCATAAAAACATACTTACTTTTCATAAAAACATAAGATATACTTACTTGTCATAAAAACATACTTACTTTTCATAAAAACATAAGGTGTATTTACCTTTCATAAAAACATACTTACTTTTCATAAAAACATAAGATATACTTACTTGTCATAAAAACATACTTACTTTTCATAAAAACATAAGGTGTATTTACCTTTCATAAAAACATACTTACTTTTCATAAAAACATAAGATATACTTACTTGTCATAAAAACATACTTACTTTTCATAAAAACATACTTACTTTTCATAAAAACATAAGGTGTATTTACCTTTCATAAAAACATACTTACTTTTCATAAAAACATAAGATATACTTACCTTTTAAAAGATTAAAATGAAGTGTAGTAGTAAATGGACCAAAACTTTCTTGACCACCTTGAATTTCTCTTACTTGTGGATTTTGTCAAGAGATTGGAAATAAGTGTATATGTGTAGAGTTGTGTGTAAAAGAGATGGGTTTAAATAGATGTATAAAGTTGGCATATTGTAAACATAATCATTCAATTCTATTAATTTTAACACATCATTTTCTTAAAGTAAAGCACCATTCATATACTTTTCCATATTTATACAAATAATATGCTCTTCATGATTATATATAATGGAGTCTATCAATCATTCATATACTTTTCCATATTTATACAATTATTATGCTCTTCATGATTATATATAATGGAGTATATAAATCATTCATATACTTTTCCATATTTATACAAATATTATGCTCTTCATGATTACATATAATGGAGTCTTATCAATCATTCATATACTTTTCCATATTTATACAAATATTATGCTCTTCATGTTTATATATAATGGAGTATATAATTCATTCATATACTTTTCCATATTTATACAAATATTATGCTCTTCATGATTACATATAATGGAGTCTATCAACCATTCATATACTTTTCCATATTTATTAAATTAAGATTCTCATAATTATTATATATAATGGAACCTCTCATGCTTGCATATATTTTCTTAATTTCAATAATAAAAATAATTTTTGTATAAATAAATATTGGGATAACATTGAATTAAGTACTTGGACTTAATATACTTTAAATCAAGAGAATGGAAATATTTTTAGAAATTCGGAATTTAATTTAAAATCGAACGATCTCGATTATTTCTTGATTTGGCTATACGAATACGTCGTGGCGTTAACTTAATAAAAATGGGTGAAATAGTAGCGACACGATTTTCTATTAAAATAATTATTAATCGCGTAAAAATTCTTGGTCGCTACAAACTTACCCCCTTAAAATAATTTCGTCCTCGAAATTAATCTTACTTGATCTTATGATTTCTGAACACTTAATCAGAATCTCTTCTTCTTCTTATGTAGCATCATCGCTACCATATTTAACCCAACCATATTTAACCCACTGGACTTTGACTAAATGCATCAATTTGTTTTCTTAAGACATGGACTTTTCTATCAATAATAGACATATGTCTACTCATAAATTCTTCTGAATCAAAATGAAAATTCCCAATCGTATGTGATATTTCATCATATCTTGTAGTATTCATGTAACTTGTCATTTATCATCGTATCATGTGACCTCAAATATTCGTATTAATATCTCTAAAATTTCAATAAATCTTTACTAACATATCATACCATAATAATTTGTCATTTCTTCTTATCACCAAATATCCCAAAATAATTAAAACGATTACCTGAATATTCTCTATGTAATATACCCAAACATGTTATTCACATATCAACATAATCATCAGTTTATCTTTCCAATATTTGTAACCCAAAATTTCTGCAAAATTCAATAAACAAATATCTCCCAAATAATTAAAATTCTTAACTCAAATATCATAACATTTCCCGTAAGGTATTCCTTTCACTTGCACAAACTTATTAATCCTGATTCAATACAGTCCTTATTTCACTTTCACGTATCCCCGTATTATTTCTATACCTTGATTATTATATCAAAATATCAGTACCCAAAATCCAAGAAAATATTCCATATCTCAAATCCCGTCATCATCAAATCTTCCTTTTATCAAGAAAGTAAACGGCGCATAAACTCTTGTTCCCTCTTTTCCATTATTCTATTCCGCGCTTTCTTGCTGGAATCAATATCACGCGGATTCCCTCCGATCCTTAATGCTTTTAAATAGTTCATGCTGGGAAGAGGTTAGATCCATCAAAAACATGGATATCATTCTTACAAACATTCGCAAGTATTATTCCAGTCTTCCAATGAATGATCTGAGGAAAATTTATCGAATAAGACTCGAAAGATTGAGGTTGCTGATGGCTCATGGTGTTTCAGAAGATGTTCGCTGGTTGATCGAAGCAAAGGTTCGACTATCTGATGAATTACCTATGACATTTCCAAAGCACATGCCTGGTTTAGGCAAAAGCACCTTCGCAAAGAAACGAAGAGCAAAAAGGCTGAATGGTTGCTACAAATGTGCTCGTTGGAACTGTGATACTCGTTGCAAAACAGTAGGATATTCTTCTACTAATCGGGATGATAAAATCAAATTCATAAAGGGTGGACTGAGTAAGGAGTCTTTGGATGATATTCGACTGACTCTTGAGACGCACCCAAGTGGTTATGTGCAACGTGAACTTCTCTCCTTATACGCTCAGTTTAACGAGGACAAAAATCGTTATAGTCTCCAAAATATAATAGCAAAAGATCCTGTTTGCCAGTCTGTTTTACAAAATGAGGCTTCTGGCAGTTCAACAATGATATAAGGTAAATCTCTTGATACACATTTAAAATATTTTGCTGTTTTCTTTCACGCGTTTTGGAAATAAAATATATTTTCCTTTCTCGAGTTTTGATAAAGCTGGAAATAAATCACCGAAAGGTGATATCTTTGGTAAAACAGTCAAAAGTTGGCCGATTTTGTCAAAAGTAAATCTTTACTTTTTCATAATCAATCAAAAACAGTATATTTTTTCGGCTTTAAATAGCCAAACATATTTCATAGTTCAGGCATCCCAAAATCACATCTTCTTCGTAAGTTTTCTCTTCTATACTATCAAAGATGGAAGCACCAAAACTTCGACAGATCAAAACTATTTGTGTATTTTGTGGATCAAAAGTGGGGAAAGGCTTCAGTTATCTAGAAGCGGCCGTAGATCTTGGAAAGAAACTGGGGGAAAAAGGTATCACTCTTGTGTATGGGGGTGGTAGCAGTGGTCTAATGGGTTGTGTTTCCCAATCTGCTCTTGCAGAGAAATCAAAAGTAATCGGTGTCATACCTGTCCCTTTGGTAGATGTTGCAGGCAAAACACGAGGGCATGAAGTTCAAACCTTATCCATCCATGAACGCATAACTTGTATGCTATATGGTTCTGATGCCTTTATAGCCCTGCCCGGAGGTTTTGGTACCTTAGAAGAAATCTTTAACATTACCTCGTGGGCTCAACTAGATCTCCATACTAAGCCTATTGGGCTTCTGAATGTTAACAATTTCTTTGATGGTTTGTTAACCTTTCTTGATTATGCTGTGGAACAGGGATTCATCTCTCCATTTTCCAGAAGGCTTCTTATTTCTGCTCCTACTATTGATGAACTACTGGATAAGCTGCAGTCATATATCTCAATACAAGATCCAGCAGGGGTTAAGATAGATTGGTCGCAAGGAAGGGGAATCAAGCGAAAATGGAGTCCGGTTAATGTAAACTTAACTTTATGAATCTTAGAATAGGTGGGGGTAGAGTACGGAGTATTCTTACTCTCGAGACATCCCTCTAATTTCCTAGGATTTCCTTAATGTTTAAATCTTGTGTGTACCTCAAAGGTTCCAGGTGGTAGATTATGGAGTATTCTTACTCTCGAAACACACCTCTTTGAAGGTTTCTTTATTTCCTCAAAAGGTCAGAGGTGGTAGGATACGGCTACTCCGGAAACACATCTCTCAATTTGAGGAATTTCCCATGTTGCTTTCTTTTGCTTTTGCGTGTTTCATGTATTTCTTTTCCAGTGTGACTCTTTGTATGTTCTCCTTATGAGAAAATAATAAAATCTCTGCTATCATCTACTAAATCTCGTTTGTGATGTAAATGAACTTGCATGTCTAACCTTAATTCCTTTAGTGGATGCTTATCATATCATGCTCTTAATTCCAAATGATAAAATTCTGGACAAAGTCTCCCTTGTAATTTGGACTTATCCCAAACATAAGCATACTTCATAACTCACAATAATAAATAACTCCACATTTGATCACAACGATCTAAAAATATTGAAAACGATTCCAACACTTCAATATCATCAAAAAAATATCCCATAATTCAATTCATAATTCCTCAACATAACAATTTCAAATCATATTTTTCAATATCACAATATCACTTCCTTCCATACCTTAATTGGCTCAAAAGATTACTCATACTTATATTTATAAGTCATAAATCATATTCCCAAAATTTAATCACAAGGCCAAAGTTCATAATAAATTTCTCTTCAATATAGAGGCATAATTCACTTACTCAACATAATATCCATTACTTAATTCCCAATAACCAAATCTTTAAATCTCTAACTTCATAATGCTTCTCATAAAAGTCTCATTAAAACCACTTATAATCTTAACATCTCATAAAACTTCATAAAACTGGCTCGCTATTTCTCATTAAATCTAAATGATAGATAATCTGAACATATTTCTAATCATTTCTGTTGACTTCTCATACTTAGTGTCATGTCTAAAATCAATTATGCAAAGTCCATTTAAGGTTCATCATTTCTAAACTCAAGGACAACAATTATTTTGAAAATCATTCTTAAGTCATATTATTCCCATTATGCTCAACACCCGTTCTCTTTCTTTCTTTTCTTTCCGAATTTTTTTTTTTCAGAATTGAAACTTGAAGAGTGGTACCAATAATCATCCACAGTTTTTCCTTGCTTTTAAGCAAAGGTAGTGATAAAGGGATAAATTACTGAACCGAAAATTGAAACTTGAAGAGGAAGTACAATAACCATCCACAGTTTTTCCCTTATTTTTACACAAAGGTAGTGATAAAGGGATAAATTATTGTACGAATTCATTATTAATTTTGTTTGTTTAATATATTATTCCATATATTTTGGGCAAAAGTTACAACCCAACTTAATTTCTAATTGAGTCAATCTTACTAAGCTTAATATGCACCAAAATTCATATAAATATCCTCTTTGTCTCATGATTCTACATTGAAAAGAATAAAAAAATTGAGTCTTCTATCAATTTATATCATACTTGACATGTATATTATGTGTAACACATAAAGATTCATAACATATGAAGATTTCATACTTAACATGTCTTAATAAAATCGTAAATGACTTGCAAAGCATATAACATACCTGGTTCGAGGAGTCAATACGTGGAGAGTGATGAGTTAAAATATTTCATATAATCTTATTTTCCTTTAATCAACAATAATTTAATGTGGTTGTATCCAAATCAACATTTTCTTGAATCATAATTCCTAATTAATCACAGTCTTCAAAACAAATCCAATATCGATATAGTAATTATCTCCCCATCAATAATTAATAACTTAACCCAAATAAAATTTATCGTCAAATCTTATTTTTCCTTTAGTCCCCGAACTTCTAGAAATTTATCAAAGACATCAATATAAACATCATATCACTAACTAATTATATTCCATAAAATTTTCAGGATATTACAAACTTCCTTGCTTAAAATGAATTTTGTCCTTGAAATTCGCAAATCAAATTTCATCATGCTTTTCAAAATCATAACCATACTTGACATGTGAAAATTCAATTTTTTTTTTATAATGAATAGTGATTTCGTTCACTGTTCATCATGAATAACACGTCGTTTTACTGTTCACGTGAATAGTGATTTTTTTTTTTTTTTTTTAAAGAAATAAAATTTCAAAAATCTACAGAATCGTTTTTAAAACTCTTTTCTCTGATACCAACTGTGACGACCCGAATTCTCTTCCATTCGAGTGCCACTAAAAGTGACTCATATCATATTATCGAGACTTAAATAGTAATGTAAAATTATTCAAAAGAATAATTAGAATCCCATAATTTTATTTGTGAATAAAAATAGAACATAATTTTCTTACATAAAGTTCAACATAATTATCTCATCAATCTTAACCACTTTTGCCACTTCCATGTTGACCGCCTCGAACCTTCAATTATCTGAAAATGGTAAATATCGTGGAGTGAGATTTATAAAATCCCAGTAAGTATACCAAGCATAAATTTTCTTTTGAAAGCATATGGATCATTTTCATCATAACATAGGATAGGATCGAAATACTCATAAACATAGGGAGACACAAGAATTTTACCGAACTTAAATGGCAAGAATTCTTATGTGTAGCGCTACTAAACTCCGGTCCCCTTAGCATAATCATAAACATATCATATGGAACCCATAACAATCTTGTGAGATTGATTTCATAGCAATGATCCAAACATTTTCATAAAAACATAAGATATACTTACTTGTCATAAAAACATACTTACTTTTCATAAAAACATAAGGTGTAGTTACCTTTCATAAAAACATACTTACTTTTCATAAAAACATAAGATATACTTACTTGTCATAAAAACATACTTACTTTTCATAAAAACATAAGGTGTATTTACCTTTCATAAAAACATACTTACTTTTCATAAAAACATAAGATATACTTACTTGTCATAAAAACATACTTACTTTTCATAAAAACATAAGGTGTATTTACCTTTCATAAAAACATACTTACTTTTCATAAAAACATAAGATATACTTACTTGTCATAAAAACATACTTACTTTTCATAAAAACATAAGGTGTATTTACCTTTCATAAAAACATACTTACTTTTCATAAAAACATAAGATATACTTACTTGTCATAAAAACATACTTACTTTTCATAAAAACATACTTACTTTTCATAAAAACATAAGGTGTATTTACCTTTCATAAAAACATACTTACTTTTCATAAAAACATAAGATATACTTACCTTTTAAAAGATTAAAATGAAGTGTAGTAGTAAATGGACCAAAACTTTCTTGACCACCTTGAATTTCTCTTACTTGTGGATTTTGTCAAGAGATTGGAAATAAGTGTATATGTGTAGAGTTGTGTGTAAAAGAGATGGGTTTAAATAGATGTATAAAGTTGGCATATTGTAAACATAATCATTCAATTCTATTAATTTTAACACATCATTTTCTTAAAGTAAAGCACCATTCATATACTTTTCCATATTTATACAAATAATATGCTCTTCATGATTATATATAATGGAGTCTATCAATCATTCATATACTTTTCCATATTTATACAATTATTATGCTCTTCATGATTATATATAATGGAGTATATAAATCATTCATATACTTTTCCATATTTATACAAATATTATGCTCTTCATGATTACATATAATGGAGTCTTATCAATCATTCATATACTTTTCCATATTTATACAAATATTATGCTCTTCATGTTTATATATAATGGAGTATATAATTCATTCATATACTTTTCCATATTTATACAAATATTATGCTCTTCATGATTACATATAATGGAGTCTATCAACCATTCATATACTTTTCCATATTTATTAAATTAAGATTCTCATAATTATTATATATAATGGAATAGTAGCGTTAACTTAATAAAAATGGGTGAAATAGTAGCGACACGATTTTCTATTAAAATAATTATTAATCGCGTAAAAATTCTTGGTCGCTACAATAAATGACGATGTCGTCCAGATATACGACTACAAAATCGTCTAAAAATCCGTGTAGCACCTGATTCATCATCGTGCAGAAAGTAGCCGGAGCATTTGTCAAGCCAAAAGGCATGACTTTAAATTCAAAAGCTCCATATCTGGTCACCACGGTAGTTTTTGCTTCATCTCCCTCCTTAATCCGAACTTGCCAATATCCCGATCGAAGATCAATCTTCGTATAATATTTTGCCTTGCTTAATCGGTCAAAGCAATCGGCCACCAGCGGGATAGGATAACTGTTTTTCACAGTGATTTTGTTCAGGGCACGATAATCACAACACATTCTGAGAGACCCATCCGCCTTCTTCTGAAACAACACGGGCGCTCCGTATGGTGATTTCGCCGGCACGATAATCCCACTTTCCAGCATTTCTCCCAACTGTTTCCTAAGCTCTTCAAGCTCAGGTTGAGACATTCGATAGGGTGCCCTGGCAGGCGGCTTGGCACCTGGAATAAGCTCAATTTCATGATCAATGGTTCTCCTCGGTGGCAATTGTTTTGGCAACTCCTCCGGCATAATATCCTCGAACTCCTGTATAAGCTTTCGAACCGGTTTCGGAATAGGACCAGAAGCCTCTTCAATCTCTTCTAGGCGAAGAGTGCACAAAAATGAGGGTTCGTTTTTCTTGAAGCCCTTACTGAATTGCATGGCCGAGATACTCTTCTCGCCAACCTTTCCTGCCGAAGTGGGTATAACACACGGCTGACTGCCCATCATCATTAGGGAATCGGAGTGTGGGAACACTGCTGTCTTCGTATCCCGAAGAAATTCCAATCCCAAAATGAGTTTAAAGTCATCCATTTGAACAACTGACAGATTAGTCCTTCCATCAAAGGGTCCAGCCTTGATTAGCACCGATTTGGCTACTCCTGCAATTGGTTGAGCAGCCGAGTTGATGGCTTTCACCTTTCCATTTCCTTTCTCTAGAACCAACCCAAGTCACCCTACTTCATTACTTGCAAGGTAGTTATGGGTGGCTCCAGTATCAACCATAGCCCGTATGGGCTTCCCATTGATCTTCACATCAATGTACATTAACCCTTTCGCTCGACAAATGCGAGGTTTGGGCTCATCCAGTCTTGCCTCTTTCACAGGCACTTTCTCCTTTCCAGTGGTCCGACTTGATATTGCATTGCATCGATGGGAAAATGCGCCAACCACCTCCTCGTCCCCTTCGGAATCGGTCTCGCCATTATTACTAGCAGGAGGATCATCTTGCTTAGACGTACCCCACTGGCTAGTTGGCAATAAGCATTCACCATTCGCTTCTGTGGACATTCCGACACTCTATGAGGTCCTTCGCACAAGAAGCATGACATCTTTGGAGCGGCATCAGATCTACCCTCCACAGTCTTTCCTTTACTCCAATTGCTTTGGTTACTACCCTGATAGTTGCCTTGACGACTACCTTGATGATAACCCTGGAAGTTGTTCTGACGAGAACCTTGATAGCCACCTCCTCTCTGGGTGGAATTCCATTCTCCCCCATTAGAACTCGAGCCAGTCCTAAACTGTTTATTCCCTCCAGCATTCGATTGACCACCAGTGTGTGGCCGATCCTTCTTGGACTCAGTTTGATAGTCCATTAAGCATTCAGCAGCTCCCATGGCCGTGCTCAAATCTGTAACCTTCTGTCTCTGGAGTTCGGTGCGGGTCCACTGTTTTAAGCCTTCCATGAAGGTGAAGAGCTTGTCCTTTTTCGACATATCTCTAATATTCAGCATATGTCCCGAAAAGGCTTTCACATAGTCTCTAATGGAGCCCGTATGTTTCAGTTCCCGCAATGCCCGACGGGCTTCATATTCCACGTTCTCTGGGAAGAACTGGTTTCGGATTGCTTCCTTCAGAAGCTCCCAAGAGTCTATCGTGACCCTGTTGGCCTGAATATCAACATATTTCGACCTCCACCACAACTTTGCATCTCCACCCAGATACATTGTAGCTGTAGTCACCTTCCTTGCTTCATCTCTGATGCCAGCAGCAAGAAAGTATTGTTCCATGTCAAACAGGAAGTTGTCAACTTCCTTTGCATCGCGTGCACCCCCAAAGGTGCACGGTTCAGGGATTCTGACCCTAGGTGCATACTCTTCTTGTGCGGGAGCTTACCCATTGCCCACCGCACGTTGGAGAATTCGTAGCTGAATTCTCATTGATTTCATCTCTTCCTGCAGACCAGGAATGATCGCAACAGCTTCAGTCATTGCTGTGCAAGCCGCTCGGCTTTCATCCAGTTGGATGTGTATATCTCGAATATACGATTCCGCCATTTCAACCTTTTCCTCCAGGTTTTCCACAGCATAGCATAACCTTGTGGTTTGCCCATCAAGCGCATCCACGCGCTGTTTAGTACTCTTCTTAGCATCAGTCATATCGATGATCTGTGATGCACTCGCATCCAAAGCCTTCAGATCCATTGCTTTCTTATCGAGGGACGAGAGCCAAAGCTCTGATACCAACTTTCACGGGGCGCCTTTCCTCTTAGCACAGAAAGGGGCACCGTGCGGCAGTAGTCTGCTCCGCTAGACTACCTTCCGCCTTTTCTCACTTGCTTTCGGGACGAAAGTTGAACTTGATTACAAATGAAATAAAACTTTACGAGAGAAAACTTGAATTCATCGAAACATGATTGTTCATTGATTGTTGAAAGCAGTAAATTACATCAATTGCTGAAAGCAGTAGATTACAATGTAGATGTCAGGGGGAAACACCGGAAAAGTTTGTAAAAGCTTTAAAATCTTATACCCCCTATAATAGACTTCGGGGAAAAAACCTAAGTTACATGAGTAGACGTTAAAAGGGCTGAAGAATCATAATAAACTTTTACAATTAAAATGGAATTACAATAAATTACATAATATTTACAAAGTGCGGCCGAAGTTGGGCAAACTGCAGACCGCGAGTGAGTCAAGGGGCTAAGTGATAGCTGCGGTCCTTGACACCTGGCCCTCATCCTGGCCTTATAAGGCATGCACCATTTTCCATTTTTTTGCTGGAACAATAAGAAGATTTTGTTGAATGCGTACAGATAGAGAGAGTATAAGATAAACACTCAAACGAATGAAATGATGCAGAAGAGAGCTATCTATGGAACCAGATTAGTGATGGCAACGGGGCGGGTCCCCCCGACCCGTGCCCTGCCCCGCGACCCGCGAATTTCGGGTCGGGGCGGGTCAACCTACCCGCCCCATTTAATTTTTTTTTTATTTTTTCGCTATTTTTTTATTTTTTCCTTATTAACTTTTATTAATTTATTTAATCGGGGCGGGTTCGGGTCGGGACAACCAAACCCGTACCCGCCCCAAGAGCCACCCGGGTCAGGGAAAGTCGTCCCATACCCGACCCGCGGGATGGGTTCGGGTCGAGTCGGGTTTTTTTGACATCTCTAAACCAAATGCAATCAGGGGGAATTCTGAGGAATTATAGACATTGAAATGAAATTTCATTCATGTAGCAAAATGAACCTTTTATTACCAACCTACATTAGATTTACATTTGGAGAACATATCATGGGACTTTTAATCCTAATGACAAATCCGTGGTCAATATAATTGATACCTCAGTTGACACTCTCCCCATCAAGATCTTCATCCTTGGTTGATTATGAGCTCTGGGAACCCACAACAAAGAAGCATACACTTAGTAAGGATATGCATATCAGGACTTGCGTGATTATTAATGGGATGATGCTTCATCAAACTTGGAAAAACAAGCACCAAATGTTGACGGCAAATATTAAAGCAAAAAACTGAATAATGTATACTTACAATATAAACGACGAATCAATATTAGCAATGTTGCAAAAGCAAGTGCTGAAAAAACACATGCGAATAGAGAAGCATATATTATTCAGGAAAAAAGTCACAATTATATAATTCGTAATATCATGCTGACTTTGGGCACAAGGTGATCTTTCAAGTATAGCAAATATAAATGGAGGGAAATCTAAAATCCTAGCCATCTGGCTATTAATCATATGTACCACTGGTTATATTAGTTAACTTTTTGCCAGTTTTATCAATTTAGCAACATAAAAACTTGGTAATACAGACTATACAGTAAACAAAATCCGAAGCCAACAGATTTCTGGAATATTTACCAACCATTCAAAGTCATCTGTACAATGATAAAATAGGAAAAATTGGTTTCTATTACATGATGGTCCACGAAGATAAAGGTGGAGGAGAGAAAACAAAATGGAAATCCTACGTAATTATCTTGCACAGGTCAAATGTCGATCAAGTATACCAATGAAGCACTTATTGAACTGGTAAACCATAAGGTCAGAACTCATAAAATCAGTTTGTGGGAAAATCACGAGAGGCAGGTAAAGAATTGCCCGAATCGAGTGCACAATATTTTTACACACAAAATAAATTACAAGGCCTATGTGGAGGAAATGGTTGTACCTCTCAATAGTGGGTGGATGAGTGTGGCAGATGCATTTGAGCTGGTGGCTAGGGTCCACAGTGGAGTGTCGGATTCGTAGTTGGGGGCACAGACGATAACTCGATAGTTGGTTTAAACCCCTGAAATGTTGACTGTGGCGGTATTGGCGTATGTGAGTTCGATAGGCAGTGGGTGTTGAAGCAAACGTCTTGCATTTTCTCGGAGGAGGGCTATATAATTGACTAGTGCGAGAGATAAAGGCAGAAATGTAGGAATGCGTGAAATGGTTTTTTTTAAGTTAAATGATAATTTGTGTTCCAAATCTGATATGGCAGTTAGCATTTAGAAGTAGATGAAATTGTGTGCTGTTTAGTGGGTTGCAGAAAATAAAACAAAATTGCACGAATTGACAGATCCTATTTTCCATAGGTAACTTCTGTCCATAACACCTCAGAGTAGTGGGTGGTTTCCTAAAAAAAGGGTGTAGCCCACACCCTGAGGGCCCGAACCGATCACGTCCAAGGCCATTGGTTCGGGAAGGTAAATCCAGGTTATGCCTCCAAGTAGCCAGGGTGGAAGGGCTTATGGTAAGCATGAGCAAATCTCAATAACTCCCGCTTGCCACAAGGTCAATTCCCCCGCAACCAAGCACACAGCTGCGCTGAGCACTTACCACCCATCCACTTTGCCACTTGGAGATGTGCCCTGGGGGCGTAGTGGGTGGTTTCCTATGAAGGGAAAAAATTTAATGGAGGCGGAAAAAATTAATTTGAACCTGTTTTTATTTTGACCAGAATCTCAATTACTTTTAGTTATATTATAAATATAGATAGATTGGGGACGATATAATAATTATTTAAAATAAAATTTCCCAAACGTGATGTTGCTGTGAATGAATACATAAATTTTTCCAACACATTTATTTCTTATCAAAGAAACTAGTACTTCACCCGTGCAATACACGATATCATGTCGAAACATATAATTGTGACTTCAATATATTCTAATTTTTTTTTAATTATATGTCAAATATAATGAAATAAATAGGAAAATAATAAAATGAAACTGTAATTAATGAAGTTTCAATGTTTTTACTATAAATTTTGAAAAACTTCTATATAAACTACATTCGTAGTTGAATTTGTTATATTTCCATCATTGTCATAAATGATCATCTTCAAACCACTGAGATTCGTCACTCTATAGATTGCAAAGTACAATTGTCTATGATTGAAATTTGACTTCTTTAAATAAAGACCAATCTTGAAAAATGATATTCTGTAACGACTCGGGTCCCACTTAACGGGCTGTCCCGGCCGTTAGATGATGGCGTACTGTCCCCACTATACCAACATGAGTCTTTTCGACATGATTTGTCCTCACTTGGACGCTTCCCGCGAAAACTTGCCAGGAGGTCACCCATCCCTGAATTTCTCCAAGCCAAGCACGCTTAACTGTGGAGTTTCTAAAGATGGACTTCTGGAAAAGAAGGTGCACCTTGTTGGTATGAGTAGTACCTATCATTTCTTTTAATTTTTCTTATTCGGGGTATTACAATCACCCCTTGTTAGACTCGCGATGTCCGTCGAGCTTAACCCATCTAAGGATCTGTTGCCAGACGTTGAGATTCTAGAGGTGGCTCCTGCCCTATGGTATAGCACTTAGTTTCTGATTTTCAGCTGGCGGACAGCTCTGATACCATTTGTAACGACCCAGGTCCCACTTAACGGGTTGTCCCGACCGTTAGATGATGGCGTACTGTCCCCACCGTACCAATACGAGTCTTTTCAGCATGCTTTTTTCTCACTCGCACGCTCCTCGCGAAAACTTCCCAGGACTTGTAACGCCCCGAGTTTCGAGGAGCGCGGGAACGTCACTTTTCTAAATTCTTGAATAAACTTTGTTGCGGAAAAACGATTAAAATGAAAAATTCTTGATAAATTAAAATGTTTCGAAATTCCTGACTTTCAAAATAATATTAAATTTGTAATTTGTCGCCATTGCCCATCACTCGCCACCGTCACCGAAATCTGCAAAAATTGTTAAAACAACGGGTTGAGCATTTCAAAATGAAATACTCAGTAGACTCATCGCCAGTAATTAATCTATAAGATAATTGGACAAGCAATCATGCAAATAATGTAGTGACATTCTTTTCTTATTCATAGGCATCACATAGTGAACGCAAATGAACCATTATTTTCTTAAATCATGCTAGCAGATAAGTTATGACGTGCATAACACAAATTCTCAAATTTATCTCATACGAGATATTCTTTTCTTTTCTCATGCAAATAAGCATACAAGATCACACAAATCCACATAATCACGTGCAATTATAATCTAAATCAATTAGTGGGGGCGAGTCTACCTCTAACGTTACGAGTTCTCAAAAATTGGAGCGGGAAGTACGTCAATCTCTTAATTCTCCAAATGATTCGTCTAGCCAAGAAAATTAAATTAAATTAGTATCTTCGAGACTTGAATTTTAAGTAACTGAAAATAAATATAAGGATCTAAATGAAATTTTTAAGAGAATTGAAATAAAAATTTAGGGACTGAAGTAGGCCTTTACAAAGATAAGGGCCAAATCGTTAATTATAAAAACATTCGTGACTAAATTGAAAATCATTTTAAAAAGGAGGGGCTGAAACGGATATATATCAGACTGTGGGGCTGAAATAAATGTTTTCAAAACTTAAGGACTGATTGGAAAACGTTTTAAAATTCAACAGGGGTTGACTGAACAAATCTTAAAATCGCTAAGGACTGAAACAAGTACTCTTTCAAAAATTTGGGACTTAAAGAGTAAATATTAAAAACAAGTTTATATATATAAAATACATATATACATAACACTCATCTCTCTCTCTCTATGTTACGACAGAGAGAGAGAGAGACGGAGCGCGAGGGGAGGGCGGACGCCCTCCTCTCTGATCGAACGCCGGCGGCAAGGCCGGCGATGATATCGCCGGCGCGAAGCAGCAGCAGCAGGAAATCTGGGTATGCGAGAAAAACTAGAGTTTGGGCTGAATTTGGGTGCGAAAACAGGGCAAATTCGCGGTTGAAGGTTCGCGATTTGGGGCTCTGCCGGCGAAAGGACTCCGGTAACTATTGAGGTAGGTTATGGGTAATGTTTTAAATTCGGTTTTGGGTTTGATTTTGGGGACTTGGCTTGGGTTCGAGCGTTGGGCAGGGGCGGCTTCGAGGGGTTGTTGGCTGTGTGTGGTTGTGCTTTGGTGGTGATGATGATAATGGGTTGTGTAGTGGAGGTGTGGTCGGGGTATTGCTACGGTTGGTCTTGGCCGAGGGTTTTGATTTGGGTTACAGATTTTGGCCGGGTTCGTGATTGGTAGTGTCTCAATAGTGAGGATTGGCAGTAGGCTGAGAGACTGGGTACGGAGGTGGTGTTGCGGACTCGATGGCATTAGGTGGTGGATGGGGTGGCCGATTGTGGTCGGAGGTGATTTTGGTTTTCGGTTGCAGATTGTGGGTGAAATGAGCTTGTAGTGATTTCACGGTGATGCATCAGTGATGGGTTGGTTGTGGTAACGCTGAGTAATGGCAGTGGTGTTGGGCAATATTGTGTGAGGCTTGGGTTCAGTTGTTACAGACGGTGATGATAATGGAGAATACAGAAATTATCGATGAAGATACCTGAAAGCTGTGTCTTGGCCGTGGGTAGTTTCTGATCGTGAAGGGGAGTAAAATAGCTAGGGGTTAGTCTTTGATTCGAATTGAAATTGTAATCGTGGATAAATTTCTGGTTGATGATTATCATAATTTGTAAAGATAATTGATGAATTTGAAATTTGAAATTTAATAAAAATGATAAACTTAGAAATAAGATTATCTGTGAATTTATTTACATAAGTAAATAAATAATTAAATAAAATAAATAAATAAATGAAATTGGATTTTAAAAATAGATTTTTAAAATTATTGGACGTAAAAACAAGTTTGGATTGAAATTTATTATTCTCGACTCAAAATTATAACTTGGCTAAACGACGTACGTGAATTTTAAATAACGGGTTAAATTATAGCGACACTATTTTTAGCAAATAAAATACTTGTTTTAAAATAAATTCCGAAATTTTACGGTCGCTACAACCTTACTCCCTTAAAATAATTTCGTCCTCGAAATTTAAGACTTACTTGGTCTAAAATATCTGGATACTTGGCCAGAATTTCTTCTTCTTTTTCCCATGTAGCCTCATCACTACTATGTCTACCCCACTGGACTTTGACTAGAGCAATTTCTTTATTTCTTAAGACATGGACTTTTCTATCAATGATCCACATGGGTGCCTCTTCATAATGTAGATTCTTTTGAATTGGGATTGACTGAAAATTCACCACGTGACTAGGGTCGTGAACATATTTTCTCAACAGAGAGATGTGAAAAACATTGTGTATAGCTGAGAGTTCGGGTGGCAATGCTAAACGATAAGCCACGTTACCTACTTTCTCCAATATTTCAAAAGGTCCGATAAACCGAGGCCTTAATTTCCCTTTCTTGCCAAAACGAATAGTACCCTTCATAGGAGAGATTTTCAAAAACACTTTCTCTCCAATCACGAACTCCAAGTCTTTTCTCCTCTGATCGGCATAGCTTTTCTGTCTATCCTGGGCAGTTTTAATTCGAAATCTGATTTTCTCGATAGCCTCTACAGTCTTTTCAATTAACTCGGGACCCAATATCTTCCTCTCGCCAACCTCATCCCAATATACCGGCGATCGACATCTTCGCCCATACAGTGCTTCGTACGGTGCCATACCAATGGTAGCCTGAAAACAGTTATTGTACGCAAACTCCACCAATGGCAAGTGAGCTTCCCAATTGCCGCTTAGGTCCAGAACACAGGCTCTAAGCATATCCTCTAAAGTCTGAATGGTGCGCTCAGACTGCCCGTCTGTCTGCGGGTGGTAAGCGGTACTAAAATTTAATTTAGTCTCCATAGCCGTGTGTAAGCTCTTCCAAAATCTCGTAGTGAATCTCGGATCCCTATCTGAAACAATAGATGCTGGAACCCCGTGAAGTCGAACGATCTCCCTGATATAAATCTGGGCCAAGTGATCTATACTGAGAGTCATCCGCACTGGAAGAAAATGTGCTGACTTTGTAAGTCGGTCTACAATAACCCAAATGGCGTCATCTCCCCTCACTGTTCCTGGTAAGCCTGTTACGAAATCCATGGAAATTTTCTCCCATTTCCATTCCGGAATGTCTAAAGGATTTAGCAGTCCTGACGGTCTTTGATGTTCAGCCTTGACCTGCTGGCAGGTCATGCATCGTGAGACAAACTTGGCAATACACCCTTTCATATTCCTCCACCAGAATGTGGTACGCAAATCTCGATACATCTTTGTTCCTCCTGGATGAGCTGCATATGGAGCTGAGTGGGCTTCCCTCAATATTTCATTCCTGATCTGATCATCTTTCGGTACACACAGGCGACCCTTGAATAATA
Organism: Ligustrum vulgare; assembly: GCA_963555705.1. Classification (NCBI taxonomy): domain Eukaryota; kingdom Viridiplantae; phylum Streptophyta; class Magnoliopsida; order Lamiales; family Oleaceae; genus Ligustrum; species Ligustrum vulgare. The sequence goes on from OY743173.1 coordinate 63,703,633, forward strand.
GTGCCTTGTCAATTCCGATTTCAAAATCTGCTCTCTTGCCAGTTCCAACTTCGGCTTTGATCTTCTCCAAAAACTTATCACTTTCTTGAGCCTTCACGATTCTGCTTCTCAAATCTGGTTTAACTGTCAAATTTCCCAATCTGCTAGAACTTTGGATTCCTGGGTTTCTCACTTCAATTCTCAAGTTCTGAAAATCCCGAATCAACTGTTCTTGTACTGTTCCCAAAGCTGATAATTGACCCACATCCTTTCTACTTAGTGCATCTGCAACCTTATTAGCCTTACCCGGGTGGTAAAGAATGGTACAATCATAATCCTTCACCAGTTCCAGCCATCGACGCTGTCTCATGTTCAATTCCTTCTGAGTGAAGAAATACTTGAGGCTTTTATGGTCGGTGTAAATCTCGTATTTACTCCCATATAGGTAATGCCGCCAAATCTTAAGAGCGTGTACAACGGCTGCCAGTTCTAGATCATGCGTCGGATAGTTTCTCTCGTATTGCTTCAACTGTCTCGAAGCATAGGCAATCACCTTACCTTTCTGCATCAACACACATCCTAAACCATGTTTCGAGGCATCGCTGTATATCACAAAACCCTCAGATCCATCCGGCACTGCTAACACTGGCGCTGAAACCAGTCTTTTCTTCAATTCCTGGAAGCTTCGTTCACATTCCTCCGTCCACTGGAATTTTACACCCTTTCGTGTCAACTGAGTCATGGGACCCGCTATCTTAGAGAAACCTTCTATAAATCGCCGATAATATCCAGCTAGTCCCAAAAAGCTTCTTACATCACCGGCATTCGCTGGCGTAGTCCATTTACTCACTGTCTCCACTTTTGACGGATCAACTTCGATGCCATTGATTGTAACAATATGACCCAGAAAGCCTATCTTCTCGAGCCAAAATTCACATTTCTTAAATTTGGCGTATAACTTTTCTGCCCGTAGTGTCTCCAACACGATTCTCAGATGTTCTGCATGCTGTTGTGAATCTTTAGAATAGACTAGAATATCATCAATGAAAACAATAACGAACTTATCCAAGTACTGATGGAAAACCCGGTTCATCAAGTCCATAAATACTGCAGGTGCGTTCGTAAGACCGAATGGCATCACCGTGAACTCATAGTGTCCATATCGAGTCCTAAACGCTGTCTTTTGTATATCCGTAGACTTGATCTTCAATTGATGGTAACCGGACCTTAAGTCCATCTTTGAAAATACCGCAGCTCCTTTCAGTTGATCGAACAAATCTTCGATTCTGGGCAGGGGGTACTTGTTCCTTATCGTCAACTTGTTCAATTCCCGATAGTCCATGCACATTCTCATACTGCCATCCTTCTTCTTCACAAATAGCACAGGTGCTCCCCACGGAGACACACTTGGCCTGATAAAGCCCTTCCCTAGCAGTTCTTCCAGTTGGACCTTCAGTTCTTGTAATTCTTTCGGTGCCATACGATACGGGGCTTTCGAAACAGGGGCAGCTCCTGGCACCAAGTCAATAGCAAATCCCACTTGCCTATCAGGCGGAGTACCAGATAGGTCTTCTGGAAATACATCTTGATAGTCACACACAACTGGCACTGACTCCAATTTGATTTCCTCAGCGGGCTTTCCTTGGAGGTTAACCAAATAACTCTGACAGTTTCCTTTAGCAATCAGCTTTTCGGCTTGCATAGCCGAGATAAGGCGAGGTAGTGCTTTAACCTTCGAACCATAAAATCTAAACACCTCATCCCCATTCTTCCGAAATACTACTTCTTTCTCATGGCACATGATCGCGGTACGGTTAGAACTCAGCCAGTCCATTCCTAGGATAATGTCGAAGTCCTTCATCGGAATAATATTCAGGTCTGCCTCAAGTACTATCCCATCAAAATCTATTCGTACAGCCTTGACTATCCTATTAGTATCGAGAATTTCTCCTGAAGGTAAGCTTACTTCAAGCACACTACCATTCGTTTCACCCACTAAATTCAATCTAGTTAAGCATGAGTCGGCAATAAATGAATGCGTAGCACCCGAATCTATTAGGACGTATACGGGGATACCAGAAACAGATAAAATGCCTGTTATCGTCGTTCATATTATTAATTCGAGCTATGCATGATACATGAAATTAAGGGATATAGATATTAAAATAACGGTGTACCTGCAATCACGTCTGAGTCCTCAACGGCATCCATGGCAAAAACTCCAGCCTTCCCTTTCCTGTTCTGGTCTATGTTCTTTTTCTGGTCCGAGCCTTGAGCAGGTGCTGTGTTACAATCTCGAGCAAAGTGGCCCGGTTGGCCACATCGGTAACAAACAACCTTGTTGCCAAAGAGGCATTCTCCTTTGTGTGTCTTCTGGCACTTCGGACATGGTGGGAGGAAACTGGTCACCTGACCTCTGTTAGGTCCTGTATTCTGTCTCTTATTGAAATTCTGGTTCCTGTTCTGATGATGACCATGCCATTTCCGTTTACCTTGATGCCCTTGATTGTTTCGATTGCCTTGAGTGCCAATCTTTGCACCAGCAAAAGCCACAGCCTGAGCTTTCTTCACAACTTCTCGGTAAGTGGGCAGTTCATGCGAGCCAACAATCTGCCTGATATCCGAACGCAGACCTCTCTCAAATCGGCGTGCCTTCTTAACTTCGGTTTCCACTAGATGTGGAGCATACCGTGACAGTTCCTCGAACTTCCGTTCATAGTCAGTGATGTCCATCTCACCCTGAACTAGCTGTAAAAATTCGGTCTCCTTGTGGTCTCGGAGGGCTTGTGGGAAGAACTTGTCTTTGATCTCTTCCTTAAACTATTCCCAGGTCAACGCTGTCTGCTCCTCTTCGGTCCTAGTCCGTGATGCGGACTCCCACCAAAAGCCGGCCCTACCGATCAACATAAATTCTGCACAAGTAACCTTCTTGTCCTCAGGGCAAGAGATATGCTTGAAAATCCTCTCGATCCCCTGTAACCACTCCTCCACGGCCAATGGATTGTCCCCGCCATCAAAAGTAGGCGGACGGTACCTCCTGAATTGTTCAATAATGGGCACTGAGGAACCTGCTGGGGCCTGCCTCAAATCCTGAACTGCCTGCAGTAGGTCTCTAATGATATTGGCCTGGTTTGGGGGATCCTGCCTTGGAGCAGTCTGACCTTGGTTGGTCTGATTCGGTGCATCTCTGATTAAGCGCCGAGACATTTTCCTTTATCACGTAAAACAAGTAGGTTTATTATTTCTTGATAGGAGAATACAGACAACCAATCATCTCATACATTCAATCTTAATAACAACGTGAAACATAGCTCGTGAAATAAATGAATCTCTTTATTAATAAATAAAATTCCTCAATGAGGATACATTATTATTTCAGGAAATGGGAAAAACTGTTGAAAAGGAAAAATGCCAAAACACCTATCACTAGTCCTATCCCACTAAATGTGACTATTGATAGGGGTAGTCCCGGGCGTGCCAGGTGTATAATCTGGGGCACCGGGTGAGGCACATGGTGAACCTGGGGAGTAGTCTGGTGATTCTGAAACATAACCTTGTAATCCAGGCGTATAATCAAAGGTCCCTGACTGAGCATCAGATATTTCATCTGGCTCCTCCTCGTCATCCGATATTACTATCACTTCTGGTGTGAGTGCTGGCGCTGGTGCAGGGACTCGGAAACGATCCCATCGCATTACAAATTCGTCGCAGACAGTCTGGAAGCTTATGTCTTCTCCCAGACGTCTCTTTACATCATCATAAAATGCGAACGCCTCAGTCTTCTTATTTTTTGGGAATGACAATATAAGTTGGAGGATGAACTGAGCGTCAGTCATCCTAAATCCGCTGGCCATGAAGTGATGGCGCATGTCGCAGAAGCTAAGAATGTGGTCTGAAATCCATCTAGATGGTGCCATGTCTAAAATCGAATTATGCAAAGTCCAGTTAGGGTTTCATTATTTATTTAATTCTAAGGACGAAATATTTTATAAAAAAAATGTCTTAAATCGTACTAATTCCCATTATGCTCCAAAACTCGTTTCTTTCTTTCCTTCTCATTTTTCGGATACTAGTTTTTCTAATTCTTTCTCGTCTTCTATATCTTTTCTTTTCTCGTCAAATTCTCAAAACATTTATTCTCAAGTATCCGAAATATATCAATAAAGTAAACATACTAAACTTCTTTACCTTCGGAGTCGGCGGAAAATGATGGCAATAGCAAAAAGTCGTCAAAACATTATTTCTATTATTTTTAGAAAAATTTATTTTCTTGTTTTTAAAAAATTTTTGCAAGTCTACAGAAACGTAGACCCGCTCTGATACCACGCTGTAACGCCCCGAGTTTCGAGGAGCGCGGGAACGTCACTTTTCTAAATTCTTGAATAAACTTTGTTGCGGAAAAACGATTAAATATTAACTATCACATTTATTGGATAAACTTTTAGCGATAATTCAGGTTAAATAAAATAATTCGTACAAACTTATTAAAAATGAAAAATTCTTGATAAATTAAAATGTTTCGAAATTCCTGACTTTCAAAATAATATTAAATTTGTAATTTGTCGCCATTGCCCATCACTCGCCACCTCACCAAAATCTGCAAAAATTGTTAAAACAACGGGTTGAGCATTTCAAAATGAAATACTCAGTAGACTCATCGCCAGTAATTAATCTATAAGATAATTGGACAAGCAATCATGCAAATAATGTAGTGACATTCTTTTCTTATTCATAGGCATCACATAGTGAACGCAAATGAACCATTCTTTTCTTAAATCATGCTAGCAGATAAGTTATGACGTGCATAACACAAATTCTCAAATTTATCTCATACGAGATATTCTTTTCTTTTCTCATGCAAATAAGCATACAAGATCACACAAATCCACATAATCACGTGCAATTATAATCTAAATCAATTAGTGGGGGCGAGTCTACCTCTAACGTTACGAGTTCTCAAAAATTGGAGCGGGAAGTACGTCAATCTCTTAATTCTCCAAATGATTCGTTTAGCCAAGAAAATTAAATTAAATTAGTATCTTCGAGACTTGAATTTTAAGTAACTGAAAATAAATATAAGGATCTAAATGAAATTTTTAAGAGAATTGAAATAAAAATTTAGGGACTGAAGTAGGCATTTACAAAGATAAGGGCCAAATCGTTAATTATAAAAACATTCGTGACTAAATTGAAAATCATTTTAAAAAGGAGGGGCTGAAACGGATATATATCAGACTGTGGGGCTGAAATAAATGTTTTCAAAACTTAAGGACTGATTGGAAAACGTTTTAAAATTCAACAGGGGTTGACTGAACAAATCTTAAAATCGCTAAGGACTGAAACAAGTACTCTTTCAAAAATTTGGGACTTAAAGAGTAAATATTAAAAACAAGTTTATATATATAAAATACATATATACATAACACTCATCTCTCTCTCTCTATGTTACGACAGAGAGAGAGAGAGACGGAGCGCGAGGGGAGGGCGGACGCCCTCCTCTCTGATCGAACGCCGGCGGCAAGGCCGGCGATGATATCGCCGGCGCGAAGCAGCAGCAGCAGGAAATCTGGGTATGCGAGAAAAACTAGAGTTTGGGCTGAATTTGGGTGCGAAAACAGGGCAAATTCGCGGTTGAAGGTTCGCGATTTGGGGCTCTGCCGGCGAAAGGACTCCGGTAACTATTGAGGTAGGTTATGGGTAATGTTTTAAATTCGGTTTTGGGTTTGATTTTGGGGACTTGGCTTGGGTTCGAGCGTTGGGCAGGGGCGGCTTCGAGGGGTTGTTGGCTGTGTGTGGTTGTGCTTTGGTGGTGATGATGATAATGGGTTGTGTAGTGGAGGTGTGGTCGGGGTATTGCTACGGTTGGTCTTGGCCGAGGGTTTTGATTTGGGTTACAGATTTTGGCCGGGTTCGTGATTGGTAGTGTCTCAATAGTGAGGATTGGCAGTAGGCTGAGAGACTGGGTACGGAGGTGGTGTTGCGGACTCGATGGCATTAGGTGGTGGATGGGGTGGCCGATTGTGGTCGGAGGTGATTTTGGTTTTCGGTTGCAGATTGTGGGTGAAATGAGCTTGTAGTGATTTCACGGTGATGCATCAGTGATGGGTTGGTTGTGGTAACGCTGAGTAATGGCAGTGGTGTTGGGCAATATTGTGTGAGGCTTGGGTTCAGTTGTTACAGACGGTGATGATAATGGAGAATACAGAAATTATCGATGAAGATACCTGAAAGCTGTGTCTTGGCCGTGGGTAGTTTCTGATCGTGAAGGGGAGTAAAATAGCTAGGGGTTAGTCTTTGATTCGAATTGAAATTGTAATCGTGGATAAATTTCTGGTTGATGATTATCATAATTTGTAAAGATAATTGATGAATTTGAAATTTGAAATTTAATAAAAATGATAAACTTAGAAATAAGATTATCTGTGAATTTATTTACATAAGTAAATAAATAATTAAATAAAATAAATAAATAAATGAAATTGGATTTTAAAAATAGATTTTTAAAATTATTGGACGTAAAAACAAGTTTGGATTGAAATTTATTATTCTCGACTCAAAATTATAACTTGGCTAAACGACGTACGTGAATTTTAAATAACGGGTTAAATTATAGCGACACTATTTTTAGCAAATAAAATACTTGTTTTAAAATAAATTCCGAAATTTTACGGTCGCTACAACCTTACTCCCTTAAAATAATTTCGTCCTCGAAATTTAAGACTTACTTGGTCTAAAATATGTGGATACTTGGCCAGAATTTCTTCTTCTTTTTCCCATGTAGCCTCATCACTACTATGTCTACCCCACTGGACTTTGACTAGAGCAATTTCTTTATTTCTTAAGACATGGACTTTTCTATCAATGATGCACATGGGTGCCTCTTCATAATGTAGATTCTTTTGAATTGGGATTGACTGAAAATTCACCACGTGACTAGGGTCGTGAACATATTTTCTCAACAGAGAGATGTGAAAAACATTGTGTATAGCTGAGAGTTCGGGTGGCAATGCTAAACGATAAGCCACGTTACCTACTTTCTCCAATATTTCAAAAGGTCCGATAAACCGAGGCCTTAATTTCCCTTTCTTGCCAAAACGAATAGTACCCTTCATAGGAGAGATTTTCAAAAACACTTTCTCTCCAATCACGAACTCCAAGTCTTTTCTCCTCTGATCGGCATAGCTTTTCTGTCTATCCTGGGCAGTTTTAATTCGCAATCTGATTTTCTCGATAGCCTCTACAGTCTTTTCAATTAACTCGGGACCCAATATCTTCCTCTCGCCAACCTCATCCCAATATACCGGCGATCGACATCTTCGCCCATACAGTGCTTCGTACGGTGCCATACCAATGGTAGCCTGAAAACTGTTATTGTACGCAAACTCCACCAATGGCAAGTGAGCTTCCCAATTGCCGCTTAGGTCCAGAACACAGGCTCTAAGCATATCCTCTAAAGTCTGAATGGTGCGCTCAGACTGCCCGTCTGTCTGCGGGTGGTAAGCGGTACTAAAATTTAATTTAGTCCCCATAGCCGTGTGTAAGCTCTTCCAAAATCTCGTAGTGAATCTCGGATCCCTATCTGAAACAATAGATGCTGGAACCCCGTGAAGTCGAACGATCTCCCTGATATAAATCTGGGCCAAGTGATCTATACTGAGAGTCATCCGCACTGGAAGAAAATGTGCTGACTTTGTAAGTCGGTCTACAATAACCCAAATGGCGTCATCTCCCCTCACTGTTCCTGGTAAGCCTGTTACGAAATCCATGGAAATTTTCTCCCATTTCCATTCCGGAATGTCTAAAGGATTTAGCAGTCCTGACGGTCTTTGATGTTCAGCCTTGACCTGCTGGCAGGTCATGCATCGTGAGACGAACTTGGCAATACACCCTTTCATATTCCTCCACCAGAATGTGGTACGCAAATCTCGATACATCTTTGTTCCTCCTGGATGAGCTGCATATGGAGCTGAGTGGGCTTCCCTCAATATTTCATTCCTGATCTGATCATCTTTCGGTACACACAGGCGACCCTTGAATAATAGTGCCTTGTCAATTCCGATTTCAAAATCTGCTCTCTTTCCAGTTCCAACTTCGGCTTTGATCTTCTCCAAAAACTTATCACTTTCTTGAGCCTTCACGATTCTGCTTCTCAAATCTGGTTTAACTGTCAAATTTCCCAATCTGCTAGAACTTTGGATTCCTGGGTTTCTCACTTCAATTCTCAAGTTCTGAAAATCCCGAATCAACTGTTCTTGTACTGTTCCCAAAGCTGATAATTGACCCACATCCTTTCTACTTAGTGCATCTGCAACCTTATTAGCCTTACCCGGGTGGTAAAGAATGGTACAATCATAATCCTTCACCAGTTCCAGCCATCGACGCTGTCTCATGTTCAATTCCTTCTGAGTGAAGAAATACTTGAGGCTTTTATGGTCGGTGTAAATCTCGTATTTACTCCCATATAGGTAATGCCGCCAAATCTTAAGAGCGTGTACAACGGCTGCCAGTTCTAGATCATGCGTCGGATAGTTTCTCTCGTATTGCTTCAACTGTCTCGAAGCATAGGCAATCACCTTACCTTTCTGCATCAACACACATCCTAAACCATGTTTCGAGGCATCGCTGTATATCACAAAACCCTCAGATCCATCCGGCACTGCTAACACTGGCGCTGAAACCAGTCTTTTCTTCAATTCCTGGAAGCTTCGTTCACATTCCTCCGTCCACTGGAATTTTACACCCTTTCGTGTCAACTGAGTCATGGGACCCGCTATCTTAGAGAAACCTTCTATAAATCGCCGATAATATCCAGCTAGTCCCAAAAAGCTTCTTACATCACCGGCATTCGCTGGCGTAGTCCATTTACTCACTGTCTCCACTTTTGACGGATCAACTTCGATGCCATTGATTGTAACAATATGACCCAGAAAGCCTATCTTCTCGAGCCAAAATTCACATTTCTTAAATTTGGCGTATAACTTTTCTGCCCGTAGTGTCTCCAACACGATTCTCAGATGTTCTGCATGCTGTTGTGAATCTTTAGAATAGACTAGAATATCATCAATGAAAACAATAACGAACTTATCCAAGTACTGATGGAAAACCCGGTTCATCAAGTCCATAAATACTGCAGGTGCGTTCGTAAGACCGAATGGCATCACCGTGAACTCATAGTGTCCATATCGAGTCCTAAACGCTGTCTTTTGTATATCCGTAGACTTGATCTTCAATTGATGGTAACCGGACCTTAAGTCCATCTTTGAAAATACCGCAGCTCCTTTCAGTTGATCGAACAAATCTTCGATTCTGGGCAGGGGGTACTTGTTCCTTATCGTCAACTTGTTCAATTCCCGATAGTCCATGCACATTCTCATACTGCCATCCTTCTTCTTCACAAATAGCACAGGTGCTCCCCACGGAGACACACTTGGCCTGATAAAGCCCTTCCCTAGCAGTTCTTCCAGTTGGACCTTCAGTTCTTGTAATTCTTTCGGTGCCATACGATACGGGGCTTTCGAAACAGGGGCAGCTCCTGGCACCAAGTCAATAGCAAATCCCACTTGCCTATCAGGCGGAGTACCAGATAGGTCTTCTGGAAATACATCTTGATAGTCACACACAACTGGCACTGACTCCAATTTGATTTCCTCAGCGGGCTTTCCTTGGAGGTTAACCAAATAACTCTGACAGTTTCCTTTAGCAATCAGCTTTTCGGCTTGCATAGCCGAGATAAGGCGAGGTAGTGCTTTAACCTTCGAACCATAAAATCTAAACACCTCATCCCCATTCTTCCGAAATACTACTTCTTTCTCATGGCACATGATCGCGGTACGGTTAGAACTCAGCCAGTCCATTCCTAGGATAATGTCGAAGTCCTTCATCGGAATAATATTCAGGTCTGCCTCAAGTACTATCCCATCAAAATCTATTCGTACAGCCTTGACTATCCTATTAGTATCGAGAATTTCTCCTGAAGGTAAGCTTACTTCAAGCACACTACCATTCGTTTCACCCACTAAATTCAATCTAGTTAAGCATGAGTCGGCAATAAATGAATGCGTAGCACCCGAATCTATTAGGACGTATACGGGGATACCAGAAACAGATAAAATGCCTGTTATCGTCGTTCATATTATTAATTCGAGCTATGCATGATACATGAAATTAAGGGATATAGATATTAAAATAACGGTGTACCTGCAATCACGTCTGAGTCCTCAACGGCATCCATGGCAAAAACTCCAGCCTTCCCTTTCCTGTTCTGGTCTATGTTCTTTTTCTGGTCCGAGCCTTGAGCAGGTGCTGTGTTACAATCTCGAGCAAAGTGGCCCGGTTGGCCACATCGGTAACAAACAACCTTGTTGCCAAAGAGGCATTCTCCTTTGTGTGTCTTCTGGCACTTCGGACATGGTGGGAGGAAACTGGTCACCTGACCTCTGTTAGGTCCTGTATTCTGTCTCTTATTGAAATTCTGGTTCCTGTTCTGATGATGACCATGCCATTTCCGTTTACCTTGATGCCCTTGATTGTTTCGATTGCCTTGAGTGCCAATCTTTGCACCAGCAAAAGCCACAGCCTGAGCTTTCTTCACAACTTCTCGGTAAGTGGGCAGTTCATGCGAGCCAACAATCTGCCTGATATCCGAACGCAGACCTCTCTCAAATCGGCGTGCCTTCTTAACTTCGGTTTCCACTAGATGTGGAGCATACCGTGACAGTTCCTCGAACTTCCGTTCATAGTCAGTGATGTCCATCTCACCCTGAACTAGCTGTAAAAATTCGGTCTCCTTGTGGTCTCGGAGGGCTTGTGGGAAGAACTTGTCTTTGATCTCTTCCTTAAACTATTCCCAGGTCAACGCTGTCTGCTCCTCTTCGGTCCTAGTCCGTGATGCGGACTCCCACCAAAAGCCGGCCCTACCGATCAACATAAATTCTGCACAAGTAACCTTCTTGTCCTCAGGGCAAGAGATATGCTTGAAAATCCTCTCGATCCCCTGTAACCACTCCTCCACGGCCAATGGATTGTCCCCGCCATCAAAAGTAGGCGGACGGTACCTCCTGAATTGTTCAATAATGGGCACTGAGGAACCTGCTGGGGCCTGCCTCAAATCCTGAACTGCCTGCAGTAGGTCTCTAATGATATTGGCCTGGTTTGGGGGATCCTGCCTTGGAGCAGTCTGACCTTGGTTGGTCTGATTCGGTGCATCTCTGATTAAGCGCCGAGACATTTTCCTTTATCACGTAAAACAAGTAGGTTTATTATTTCTTGATAGGAGAATACAGACAACCAATCATCTCATACATTCAATCTTAATAACAACGTGAAACATAGCTCGTGAAATAAATGAATCTCTTTATTAATAAATAAAATTCCTCAATGAGGATACATTATTATTTCAGGAAATGGGAAAAACTGTTGAAAAGGAAAAATGCCAAAACACCTATCACTAGTCCTATCCCACTAAATGTGACTATTGATAGGGGTAGTCCCGGGCGTGCCAGGTGTATAATCTGGGGCACCGGGTGAGGCACATGGTGAACCTGGGGAGTAGTCTGGTGATTCTGAAACATAACCTTGTAATCCAGGCGTATAATCAAAGGTCCCTGACTGAGCATCAGATATTTCATCTGGCTCCTCCTCGTCATCCGATATTACTATCACTTCTGGTGTGAGTGCTGGCGCTGGTGCAGGGACTCGGAAACGATCCCATCGCATTACAAATTCGTCGCAGACAGTCTGGAAGCTTATGTCTTCTCCCAGACGTCTCTTTACATCATCATAAAATGCGAACGCCTCAGTCTTCTTATTTTTTGGGAATGACAATATAAGTTGGAGGATGAACTGAGCGTCAGTCATCCTAAATCCGCTGGCCATGAAGTGATGGCGCATGTCGCAGAAGCTAAGAATGTGGTCTGAAATCCATCTAGATGGTGCCATGTCTAAAATCGAATTATGCAAAGTCCAGTTAGGGTTTCATTATTTATTTAATTCTAAGGACGAAATATTTTATAAAAAAAATGTCTTAAATCGTACTAATTCCCATTATGCTCCAAAACTCGTTTCTTTCTTTCCTTCTCATTTTTCGGATACTAGTTTTTCTAATTCTTTCTCGTCTTCTATATCTTTTCTTTTCTCGTCAAATTCTCAAAACATTTATTCTCAAGTATCCGAAATATATCAATAAAGTAAACATACTAAACTTCTTTACCTTCGGAGTCGGCGGAAAATGATGGCAATAGCAAAAAGTCGTCAAAACATTATTTCTATTATTTTTAGAAAAATTTATTTTCTTGTTTTTAAAAAAATTTTGCAAGTCTACAGAAACGTAGACCCGCTCTGATACCACGCTGTAACGCCCCGAGTTTCGAGGAGCGCGGGAACGTCACTTTTCTAAATTCTTGAATAAACTTTGTTGCGGAAAAACGATTAAATATTAACTATCACATTTATTGGATAAACTTTTAGCGATAATTCAGGTTAAATAAAATAATTCGTACAAACTTATTAAAAATGAAAAATTCTTGATAAATTAAAATGTTTCGAAATTCCTGACTTTCAAAATAATATTAAATTTGTAATTTGTCGCCATTGCCCATCACTCGCCACCGTCACCAAAATCTGCAAAAATTGTTAAAACAACGGGTTGAGCATTTCAAAATGAAATACTCAGTAGACTCATCGCCAGTAATTAATCTATAAGATAATTGGACAAGCAATCATGCAAATAATGTAGTGACATTCTTTTCTTATTCATAGGCATCACATAGTGAACGCAAATGAACCATTCTTTTCTTAAATCATGCTAGCAGATAAGTTATGACGTGCATAACACAAATTCTCAAATTTATCTCATACGAGATATTCTTTTCTTTTCTCATGCAAATAAGCATACAAGATCACACAAATCCACATAATCACGTGCAATTATAATCTAAATCAATTAGTGGGGGCGAGTCTACCTCTAACGTTACGAGTTCTCAAAAATTGGAGCGGGAAGTACGTCAATCTCTTAATTCTCCAAATGATTCGTCTAGCCAAGAAAATTAAATTAAATTAGTATCTTCGAGACTTGAATTTTAAGTAACTGAAAATAAATATAAGGATCTAAATGAAATTTTTAAGAGAATTGAAATAAAAATTTAGGGACTGAAGTAGGCATTTACAAAGATAAGGGCCAAATCGTTAATTATAAAAACATTCGTGACTAAATTGAAAATCATTTTAAAAAGGAGGGGCTGAAACGGATATATATCAGACTGTGGGGCTGAAATAAATGTTTTCAAAACTTAAGGACTGATTGGAAAACGTTTTAAAATTCAACAGGGGTTGACTGAACAAATCTTAAAATCGCTAAGGACTGAAACAAGTACTCTTTCAAAAATTTGGGACTTAAAGAGTAAATATTAAAAACAAGTTTATATATATAAAATACATATATACATAACACTCATCTCTCTCTCTCTATGTTACGACAGAGAGAGAGAGAGACGGAGCGCGAGGGGAGGGCGGACGCCCTCCTCTCTGATCGAACGCCGGCGGCAAGGCCGGCGATGATATCGCCGGCGCGAAGCAGCAGCAGCAGGAAATCTGGGTATGCGAGAAAAACTAGAGTTTGGGCTGAATTTGGGTGCGAAAACAGGGCAAATTCGCGGTTGAAGGTTCGCGATTTGGGGCTCTGCCGGCGAAAGGACTCCGGTAACTATTGAGGTAGGTTATGGGTAATGTTTTAAATTCGGTTTTGGGTTTGATTTTGGGGACTTGGCTTGGGTTCGAGCGTTGGGCAGGGGCGGCTTCGAGGGGTTGTTGGCTGTGTGTGGTTGTGCTTTGGTGGTGATGATGATAATGGGTTGTGTAGTGGAGGTGTGGTCGGGGTATTGCTACGGTTGGTCTTGGCCGAGGGTTTTGATTTGGGTTACAGATTTTGGCCGGGTTCGTGATTGGTAGTGTCTCAATAGTGAGGATTGGCAGTAGGCTGAGAGACTGGGTACGGAGGTGGTGTTGCGGACTCGATGGCATTAGGTGGTGGATGGGGTGGCCGATTGTGGTCGGAGGTGATTTTGGTTTTCGGTTGCAGATTGTGGGTGAAATGAGCTTGTAGTGATTTCACGGTGATGCATCAGTGATGGGTTGGTTGTGGTAACGCTGAGTAATGGCAGTGGTGTTGGGCAATATTGTGTGAGGCTTGGGTTCAGTTGTTACAGACGGTGATGATAATGGAGAATACAGAAATTATCGATGAAGATACCTGAAAGCTGTGTCTTGGCCGTGGGTAGTTTCTGATCGTGAAGGGGAGTAAAATAGCTAGGGGTTAGTCTTTGATTCGAATTGAAATTGTAATCGTGGATAAATTTCTGGTTGATGATTATCATAATTTGTAAAGATAATTGATGAATTTGAAATTTGAAATTTAATAAAAATGATAAACTTAGAAATAAGATTATCTGTGAATTTATTTACATAAGTAAATAAATAATTAAATAAAATAAATAAATAAATGAAATTGGATTTTAAAAATAGATTTTTAAAATTATTGGACGTAAAAACAAGTTTGGATTGAAATTTATTATTCTCGACTCAAAATTATAACTTGGCTAAACGACGTACGTGAATTTTAAATAACGGGTTAAATTATAGCGACACTATTTTTAGCAAATAAAATACTTGTTTTAAAATAAATTCCGAAATTTTACGGTCGCTACAACCTTACTCCCTTAAAATAATTTCGTCCTCGAAATTTAAGACTTACTTGGTCTAAAATATGTGGATACTTGGCCAGAATTTCTTCTTCTTTTTCCCATGTAGCCTCATCACTACTATGTCTACCCCACTGGACTTTGACTAGAGCAATTTCTTTATTTCTTAAGACATGGACTTTTCTATCAATGATGCACATGGGTGCCTCTTCATAATGTAGATTCTTTTGAATTGGGATTGACTGAAAATTCACCACGTGACTAGGGTCGTGAACATATTTTCTCAACAGAGAGATGTGAAAAACATTGTGTATAGCTGAGAGTTCGGGTGGCAATGCTAAACGATAAGCCACGTTACCTACTTTCTCCAATATTTCAAAAGGTCCGATAAACCGAGGCCTTAATTTCCCTTTCTTGCCAAAACGAATAGTACCCTTCATAGGAGAGATTTTCAAAAACACTTTCTCTCCAATCACGAACTCCAAGTCTTTTCTCCTCTGATCGGCATAGCTTTTCTGTCTATCCTGGGCAGTTTTAATTCGCAATCTGATTTTCTCGATAGCCTCTACAGTCTTTTCAATTAACTCGGGACCCAATATCTTCCTCTCGCCAACCTCATCCCAATATACCGGCGATCGACATCTTCGCCCATACAGTGCTTCGTACGGTGCCATACCAATGGTAGCCTGAAAACTGTTATTGTACGCAAACTCCACCAATGGCAAGTGAGCTTCCCAATTGCCGCTTAGGTCCAGAACACAGGCTCTAAGCATATCCTCTAAAGTCTGAATGGTGCGCTCAGACTGCCCGTCTGTCTGCGGGTGGTAAGCGGTACTAAAATTTAATTTAGTCCCCATAGCCGTGTGTAAGCTCTTCCAAAATCTCGTAGTGAATCTCGGATCCCTATCTGAAACAATAGATGCTGGAACCCCGTGAAGTCGAACGATCTCCCTGATATAAATCTGGGCCAAGTGATCTATACTGAGAGTCATCCGCACTGGAAGAAAATGTGCTGACTTTGTAAGTCGGTCTACAATAACCCAAATGGCGTCATCTCCCCTCACTGTTCCTGGTAAGCCTGTTACGAAATCCATGGAAATTTTCTCCCATTTCCATTCCGGAATGTCTAAAGGATTTAGCAGTCCTGACGGTCTTTGATGTTCAGCCTTGACCTGCTGGCAGGTCATGCATCGTGAGACGAACTTGGCAATACACCCTTTCATATTCCTCCACCAGAATGTGGTACGCAAATCTCGATACATCTTTGTTCCTCCTGGATGAGCTGCATATGGAGCTGAGTGGGCTTCCCTCAATATTTCATTCCTGATCTGATCATCTTTCGGTACACACAGGCGACCCTTGAATAATAGTGCCTTGTCAATTCCGATTTCAAAATCTGCTCTCTTTCCAGTTCCAACTTCGGCTTTGATCTTCTCCAAAAACTTATCACTTTCTTGAGCCTTCACGATTCTGCTTCTCAAATCTGGTTTAACTGTCAAATTTCCCAATCTGCTAGAACTTTGGATTCCTGGGTTTCTCACTTCAATTCTCAAGTTCTGAAAATCCCGAATCAACTGTTCTTGTACTGTTCCCAAAGCTGATAATTGACCCACATCCTTTCTACTTAGTGCATCTGCAACCTTATTAGCCTTACCCGGGTGGTAAAGAATGGTACAATCATAATCCTTCACCAGTTCCAGCCATCGACGCTGTCTCATGTTCAATTCCTTCTGAGTGAAGAAATACTTGAGGCTTTTATGGTCGGTGTAAATCTCGTATTTACTCCCATATAGGTAATGCCGCCAAATCTTAAGAGCGTGTACAACGGCTGCCAGTTCTAGATCATGCGTCGGATAGTTTCTCTCGTATTGCTTCAACTGTCTCGAAGCATAGGCAATCACCTTACCTTTCTGCATCAACACACATCCTAAACCATGTTTCGAGGCATCGCTGTATATCACAAAACCCTCAGATCCATCCGGCACTGCTAACACTGGCGCTGAAACCAGTCTTTTCTTCAATTCCTGGAAGCTTCGTTCACATTCCTCCGTCCACTGGAATTTTACACCCTTTCGTGTCAACTGAGTCATGGGACCCGCTATCTTAGAGAAACCTTCTATAAATCGCCGATAATATCCAGCTAGTCCCAAAAAGCTTCTTACATCACCGGCATTCGCTGGCGTAGTCCATTTACTCACTGTCTCCACTTTTGACGGATCAACTTCGATGCCATTGATTGTAACAATATGACCCAGAAAGCCTATCTTCTCGAGCCAAAATTCACATTTCTTAAATTTGGCGTATAACTTTTCTGCCCGTAGTGTCTCCAACACGATTCTCAGATGTTCTGCATGCTGTTGTGAATCTTTAGAATAGACTAGAATATCATCAATGAAAACAATAACGAACTTATCCAAGTACTGATGGAAAACCCGGTTCATCAAGTCCATAAATACTGCAGGTGCGTTCGTAAGACCGAATGGCATCACCGTGAACTCATAGTGTCCATATCGAGTCCTAAACGCTGTCTTTTGTATATCCGTAGACTTGATCTTCAATTGATGGTAACCGGACCTTAAGTCCATCTTTGAAAATACCGCAGCTCCTTTCAGTTGATCGAACAAATCTTCGATTCTGGGCAGGGGGTACTTGTTCCTTATCGTCAACTTGTTCAATTCCCGATAGTCCATGCACATTCTCATACTGCCATCCTTCTTCTTCACAAATAGCACAGGTGCTCCCCACGGAGACACACTTGGCCTGATAAAGCCCTTCCCTAGCAGTTCTTCCAGTTGGACCTTCAGTTCTTGTAATTCTTTCGGTGCCATACGATACGGGGCTTTCGAAACAGGGGCAGCTCCTGGCACCAAGTCAATAGCAAATCCCACTTGCCTATCAGGCGGAGTACCAGATAGGTCTTCTGGAAATACATCTTGATAGTCACACACAACTGGCACTGACTCCAATTTGATTTCCTCAGCGGGCTTTCCTTGGAGGTTAACCAAATAACTCTGACAGTTTCCTTTAGCAATCAGCTTTTCGGCTTGCATAGCCGAGATAAGGCGAGGTAGTGCTTTAACCTTCGAACCATAAAATCTAAACACCTCATCCCCATTCTTCCGAAATACTACTTCTTTCTCATGGCACATGATCGCGGTACGGTTAGAACTCAGCCAGTCCATTCCTAGGATAATGTCGAAGTCCTTCATCGGAATAATATTCAGGTCTGCCTCAAGTACTATCCCATCAAAATCTATTCGTACAGCCTTGACTATCCTATTAGTATCGAGAATTTCTCCTGAAGGTAAGCTTACTTCAAGCACACTACCATTCGTTTCACCCACTAAATTCAATCTAGTTAAGCATGAGTCGGCAATAAATGAATGCGTAGCACCCGAATCTATTAGGACGTATACGGGGATACCAGAAACAGATAAAATGCCTGTTATCGTCGTTCATATTATTAATTCGAGCTATGCATGATACATGAAATTAAGGGATATAGATATTAAAATAACGGTGTACCTGCAATCACGTCTGAGTCCTCAACGGCATCCATGGCAAAAACTCCAGCCTTCCCTTTCCTGTTCTGGTCTATGTTCTTTTTCTGGTCCGAGCCTTGAGCAGGTGCTGTGTTACAATCTCGAGCAAAGTGGCCCGGTTGGCCACATCGGTAACAAACAGCCTTGTTGCCAAAGAGGCATTCTCCTTTGTGTGTCTTCTGGCACTTCGGACATGGTGGGAGGAAACTGGTCACCTGACCTCTGTTAGGTCCTGTATTCTGTCTCTTATTGAAATTCTGGTTCCTGTTCTGATGATGACCATGCCATTTCCGTTTACCTTGATGCCCTTGATTGTTTCGATTGCCTTGAGTGCCAATCTTTGCACCAGCAAAAGCCACAGCCTGAGCTTTCTTCACAACTTCTCGGTAAGTGGGCAGTTCATGCGAGCCAACAATCTGCCTGATATCCGAACGCAGACCTCTCTCAAATCGGCGTGCCTTCTTAACTTCGGTTTCCACTAGATGTGGAGCATACCGTGACAGTTCCTCGAACTTCCGTTCATAGTCAGTGATGTCCATCTCACCCTGAACTAGCTGTAAAAATTCGGTCTCCTTGTGGTCTCGGAGGGCTTGTGGGAAGAACTTGTCTTTGATCTCTTCCTTAAACTATTCCCAGGTCAACGCTGTCTGCTCCTCTTCGGTCCTAGTCCGTGATGCGGACTCCCACCAAAAGCCGGCCCTACCGATCAACATAAATTCTGCACAAGTAACCTTCTTGTCCTCAGGGCAAGAGATATGCTTGAAAATCCTCTCGATCCCCTGTAACCACTCCTCCACGGCCAATGGATTGTCCCCGCCATCAAAAGTAGGCGGACGGTACCTCCTGAATTGTTCAATAATGGGCACTGAGGAACCTGCTGGGGCCTGCCTCAAATCCTGAACTGCCTGCAGTAGGTCTCTAATGATATTGGCCTGGTTTGGGGGATCCTGCCTTGGAGCAGTCTGACCTTGGTTGGTCTGATTCGGTGCATCTCTGATTAAGCGCCGAGACATTTTCCTTTATCACGTAAAACAAGTAGGTTTATTATTTCTTGATAGGAAAATACAGACAACCAATCATCTCATACATTCAATCTTAATAACAACGTGAAACATAGCTCGTGAAATAAATGAATCTCTTTATTAATAAATAAAATTCCTCAATGAGGATACATTATTATTTCAGGAAATGGGAAAAACTGTTGAAAAGGAAAAATGCCAAAACACCTATCACTAGTCCTATCCCACTAAATGTGACTATTGATAGGGGTAGTCCCGGGCGTGCCAGGTGTATAATCTGGGGCACCGGGTGAGGCACATGGTGAACCTGGGGAGTAGTCTGGTGATTCTGAAACATAACCTTGTAATCCAGGCGTATAATCAAAGGTCCCTGACTGAGCATCAGATATTTCATCTGGCTCCTCCTCGTCATCCGATATTACTATCACTTCTGGTGTGAGTGCTGGCGCTGGTGCAGGGACTCGGAAACGATCCCATCGCATTACAAATTCGTCGCAGACAGTCTGGAAGCTTATGTCTTCTCCCAGACGTCTCTTTACATCATCATAAAATGCGAACGCCTCAGTTTTCTTATTTTTTGGGAATGACAATATAAGTTGGAGGATGAACTGAGCGTCAGTCATCCTAAATCCGCTGGCCATGAAGTGATGGCGCATGTCGCAGAAGCTAAGAATGTGGTCTGAAATCCATCTAGATGGTGCCATGTCTAAAATCGAATTATGCAAAGTCCAGTTAGGGTTTCATTATTTATTTAATTCTAAGGACGAAATATTTTATAAAAAAAATGTCTTAAATCGTACTAATTCCCATTATGCTCCAAAACTCGTTTCTTTCTTTCCTTCTCATTTTTCGGATACTAGTTTTTCTATTTCTTTCTCGTCTTCTATATCTTTTCTTTTCTCGTCAAATTCTCAAAACATTTATTCTCAAGTATCCGAAATATATCAATAAAGTAAACATACTAAACTTCTTTACCTTCGGAGTCGGCGGAAAATGATGGCAATAGCAAAAAGTCGTCAAAACATTATTTCTATTATTTTTAGAAAAATTTATTTTCTTGTTTTTAAAAAAATTTTGCAAGTCTACAGAAACGTAGACCCGCTCTGATACCACGCTGTAACGCCCCGAGTTTCGAGGAGCGCGGGAACGTCACTTTTCTAAATTCTTGAATAAACTTTGTTGCGGAAAAACGATTAAATATTAACTATCACATTTATTGGATAAACTTTTAGCGATAATTCAGGTTAAATAAAATAATTCGTACAAACTTATTAAAAATGAAAAATTCTTGATAAATTAAAATGTTTCGAAATTCCTGACTTTCAAAATAATATTAAATTTGTAATTTGTCGCCATTGCCCATCACTCGCCACCGTCACCGAAATCTGCAAAAATTGTTAAAACAACGGGTTGAGCATTTCAAAATGAAATACTCAGTAGACTCATCGCCAGTAATTAATCTATAAGATAATTGGACAAGCAATCATGCAAATAATGTAGTGACATTCTTTTCTTATTCATAGGCATCACATAGTGAACGCAAATGAACCATTCTTTTCTTAAATCATGCTAGCAGATAAGTTATGACGTGCATAACACAAATTCTCAAATTTATCTCATACGAGATATTCTTTTCTTTTCTCATGCAAATAAGCATACAAGATCACACAAATCCACATAATCACGTGCAATTATAATCTAAATCAATTAGTGGGGGCGAGTCTACCTCTAACGTTACGAGTTCTCAAAAATTGGAGCGGGAAGTACGTCAATCTCTTAATTCTCCAAATGATTCGTCTAGCCAAGAAAATTAAATTAAATTAGTATCTTCGAGACTTGAATTTTAAGTAACTGAAAATAAATATAAGGATCTAAATGAAATTTTTAAGAGAATTGAAATAAAAATTTAGGGACTGAAGTAGGCCTTTACAAAGATAAGGGCCAAATCGTTAATTATAAAAACATTCGTGACTAAATTGAAAATCATTTTAAAAAGGAGGGGCTGAAACGGATATATATCAGACTGTGGGGCTGAAATAAATGTTTTCAAAACTTAAGGACTGATTGGAAAACGTTTTAAAATTCAACAGGGGTTGACTGAACAAATCTTAAAATCGCTAAGGACTGAAACAAGTACCCTTTCAAAAATTTGGGACTTAAAGAGTAAATATTAAAAACAAGTTTATATATATAAAATACATATATACATAACACTCATCTCTCTCTCTCTCTATGTTACGACAGAGAGAGAGAGAGACGGAGCGCGAGGGGAGGGCGGACGCCCTCCTCTCTGATCGAACGCCGGCGGCAAGGCCGGCGATGATATCGCCGGCGCGAAGCAGCAGCAGCAGGAAATTTGGGTATGCGAGAAAAACTAGAGTTTGGGCTGATTTTGGGTGCGAAAACAGGGCAAATTCGCGGTTGAAGGTTCGCGATTTGGGGCTCTGCCGGCGAAAGGACTCCGGTAACTATTGAGGTAGGTTATGGGTAATGTTTTAAATTCGGTTTTGGGTTTGATTTTGGGGACTTGGCTTGGGTTCGAGCGTTGGGCAGGGGCGGCTTCGAGGGGTTGTTGGCTGTGTGTGGTTGTGCTTTGGTGGTGATGATGATAATGGGTTGTGTAGTGGAGGTGTGGTCGGGGTATTGCTACGGTTGGTCTTGGCCGAGGGTTTTGATTTGGGTTACAGATTTTGGCCGGGTTCGTGATTGGTAGTGTCTCAATAGTGAGGATTGGCAGTAGGCTGAGAGACTGGGTACGGAGGTGGTGTTGCGGACTCGATGGCATTAGGTGGTGGATGGGGTGGCCGATTGTGGTCGGAGGTGATTTTGGTTTCCGGTTGCAGATTGTGGGTGAAATGAGCTTGTAGTGATTTCACGGTGATGCATCAGTGATGGGTTGGTTGTGGTAACGCTGAGTAATGGCAGTGGTGTTGGGCAATATTGTGTGAGGCTTGGGTTCAGTTGTTACAGACGGTGATGATAATGGAGAATACAGAAATTATCGATGAAGATACCTGAAAGCTGTGTCTTGGCCGTGGGTAGTTTCTGATCGTGAAGGGGAGTAAAATAGCTAGGGGTTAGTCTTTGATTCGAATTGAAATTGTAATCGTGGATAAATTTCTGGTTGATGATTATCATAATTTGTAAAGATAATTGATGAATTTGAAATTTGAAATTTAATAAAAATGATAAACTTAGAAATAAGATTATCTGTGAATTTATTTACATAAGTAAATAAATAATTAAATAAAATAAATAAATAAATGAAATTGGATTTTAAAAATAGATTTTTAAAATTATTGGACGTAAAAACAAGTTTGGATTGAAATTTATTATTCTCGACTCAAAATTATAACTTGGCTAAACGACGTACGTGAATTTTAAATAACGGGTTAAATTATAGCGACACTATTTTTAGCAAATAAAATACTTGTTTTAAAATAAATTCCGAAATTTCTCTAAAATTTGCCTACTTTATCACCTATTTTCCTTTTAATATGTTATAATTTCTAATTAATTTTATTTTTTAATATGTTGCTTACATATATTTTATTCGAAATCCAATATAATAATTAATATATTTTCTTTTTTCTTTTTTTTTTAAACATACCAATTTTTGTCAAAAATGATGAAATGATTAAATTTTCGACCAATTTATAATTGGTGGCAAAAAGTTGATAAAATATAATTAATTATTTTTGTAATATGCTTATTGAAGAACCTACTCATTTATGACATGTTAGGAAGTAAAACTTCAATAATTTTATTTATTTATTTTCAAAATATATTAATACAATTTTTTCATTTCATACATAACATATTTACATAGATATTACATTTATTTATGTCTAAATATATTAATTTAATTTTTTCATTTCCTACATAACACATTTACATAGATATCATATTATTTATGTTCAAATATATTAATCTATTTTTTTCATTTTCAATGTAATACATTTAACATAGTATAATTATTACAAATCTTTCAAAATATGTAATAAATAATAATTTTCCCTATAAATATATTTATCTTTTCTTTATTTTTTATATCTTTATCTTTATATTAATAAAAGTAGAAGTGTAGCTTGTCATAGAAGCTATTGTTTTCTCGCCTAAAGTGCACGTCTCGTATATGGTTTGGTTAGTGTGAATGCAAAACGAGATTAATTTGAATACAAAATAGTTATACGTCAAATGTGAATGCAAAATCTAGATGGATATGAATGCATTTATTGTCTTATATATATATATATATATATATATATATATATATATATATATATATATATATATATATATATATATATGCACTAATAGTCTACTATTATGATAAATAATGGTTAATGTTATAAATAATGTATATATGTGAATGACATTACCATTATATCCCTGTAAACTTTACAATATTAAGATTGTGCCATTGTCCACTCCTATAAATAGGAGCCTATACTTACCAATTTATTACACCAATTCTTGAAGAGAAATTCTCTCCTCTAAACTCTCTCCATTTCTCTCTCTATGTTGTTCTTATGATTTCGATGATTTTATAACACGTTATCAGCACGAGTCTCTAACCAATTGAGTAATAACGGGAGTATGCTCTACAGTTGCATCTAAATGATGAGCCTCTGTATCAGAAACCTGATTATTACTAACCAATGTTTCCTTTTCTCTCAAACTGAAAAAGAATGATTCTGGCCGATCCAGATATCCGATCGACGATCGGCCACCGCCATCAGAACGGGCTTGTCAAGGAGAAGACTCGCCTAAAATTTGGCGCAGAACCAACGGCTGAAACAAAAGATATCGACCGAAGAAGAAAATCTGAAAAACTGTGCAAAAACAGATATCTGACCGAAAATTGAAATCCTTATTCCGGAGGATTCTGAACTCCGATCGACGATCGGCCAGCGGCATATC
The DNA here is from genome assembly GCA_963555705.1 of Ligustrum vulgare. Taxonomy (NCBI): domain Eukaryota; kingdom Viridiplantae; phylum Streptophyta; class Magnoliopsida; order Lamiales; family Oleaceae; genus Ligustrum; species Ligustrum vulgare. The sequence continues at coordinate 63,727,789 of OY743173.1, forward strand.
AACGGGTTTTTCTAGGAGAAGACTCGACTGAAATTTGGCGCAAATCCAACGGTTAAAACGGAAGTTATTGTCCGGAGAAGAAGATGCTGGCGGACTGAAAAATGATGATTCCGGCCAAACGGTTGATCTTTTGGAAAATCGGAGACCACCGGCATGTTCAGGACGCCGAGGCACATATTATGGTGATGGGTTAATTTTTCCGATCACCGGCGCGTGGCGGCCGGCGGCGGCGGCGCGTGGCGGATCCGGCGATGACGAAAGGCAGTTTGTCCGTTTTGATGAATTGGATTTTTCTATGATCTTATTTTTCTGTTTTGTGCAGTTTTTAAAATATTCCGGCGGTCGAACATGGCGGTTTTCTTAAAAACTGTTTTTGGAGCAATCCTGACGAGATTTTGAACTTCGGACCAAAAGTAAGTTTGTTCTAAATTAAATTTTAAACCTATTGACGGTTTCAATTTATTCATATGAGCAATATATTAAAATATGGACGATTTTGCCCTTAATAATACATACAAGTATAATAATCGTAAATTAACGATTAATATGTGATCAATTGAATTATATTATGCTGCCACCTACATGGTTGGTTTTACCACCTACATGGTTGGCTTTACCCGGTTTAATTATTTCATTATGTCGATTCCGCCTATATGGCCGGTTTAATTGTTTCATCTCGTTGATACCGTCTATATGGCTGGTTTAATTATTTCATCACGTTGACACCGCCTATATGGTCGGTATATCAATTGAATACATATAAACACCTCAGTTGTTGGTTAATTCTAACATATTAGAGGGTTGTTGTCAACATATATACTTGGTGGTATAACCCCAGTATCGTTATTGTTAATATATATATACAATATTACTGTTATTTGATACTTCATTAAATGATACCAGAAGTTATCAATACTAAAGTTAGAAAATATTTTATCAAATGATACCAGAAGTTATCATTACCAAAAGGTTGATAAATATTAATAAAATGTTTTATCCAATGGTACCAGAAGTTACCAATATCTGAATTTGAATGGGTGGATGAAAATTATTCAACAAGAGAATGTTGATGTATGATAAGATAATATCACATGATAGCACGGATATAGCTAATGTGAAAATAATCTCATCAGTATTATGAGATGAATGTTAGATGATAAGTGCCTGGAAAAGTTCTTGCACGAGCACTTATATATTCCAGAAGAAGTACATATTTACTCCAGAAGAAGTAAAAATTATCATCTAAACATACTGAAATGATATTATTATTGCTCCTGAAGAAGCATAAACGAGACATACATGCAAAATGCAAAAGGGGAAAACATTTATGATCCTCAAAATTAGAGATGTGTTTCGGGAGTAGCCGTATCCTACCACCTCTGACCTTTTGAGGAAATAAAGAAAAAAGTGTGTTTCAAGAGTAAGAAATACTCCATACTCTACCACTTTAAATCTTTGAGGTACACAAGATTAATACATTGATAAAATCCTAGAAATTTATGGTGTGTCTCAAGAGTGAGAATACTCCGTACTCTACCACCACCTATTCTAGAGTTCACAAAGATAAATTTACATTAACCGGACTCCATTTTCGCTTGATTCCCCTTCCTTGCGACCAATCTATCTTTACTCCTGCTGGATCTTGTATTGGAATATATGATTGCAACTTATCCAGCAGTTCCTCGATAGTAGGAGCAGAAATAAGGATTCTCCTAGAAAATGGAGATATGAATCCCTGTTCCACAGCATAATCAAGAAATGTTAGCAAACCATCAAAGAAATTGTTTACATTTAAAAGCCCTATAGGCTTAGTATGGAGATCTAGTTGAGCCCATGAAGTAATATTAAAGATTTCTTCTAAAGTACCAAAACCTCCAGGCAGGGCTATGAAGGCATCAGAACCATATAACATGCAAGTTATGCGTTCATGGATAGATAAGGTTTGTACTTCATGCCCTCGTGTTTTGCCTGCAATATCAGCTAAAGGAGTAGGTATAACACCTATCACTCTTGCTTTCTCTACTAGAGCGGATTGTGAAACACAACCCATCAATCCACTGCTACCTCCTCCATACACGAGAGTGATACCTTTCTCTCCCAATTTCTTTCCTAAATCCACGGCTGCTTCTAGATACCCAAAACCTTTTCCCACTTTTGATCCACAAAATACACAGATAGTTTTGATCTGTCGAAATTTTGGTCCTTCCATTTTTGAAAGTAAAGAAGGAAAATGTTATTTTGGGATGCATGAACTATGAAAAATGTTTGGCTATTTAAAACCGAAAAACTTCACTATTTACTGGTCGTTTTTCGAAAAAGTGAAGATTTACTTTTGACAAAATCATCCTACTCACCTTTCGGCGATTTAATATTTTTAACCAGCCTTTATCAAAACTCGTGAAAGGAAACAGAAAAAATATTTTATATGTGCATATATATCAAATGATTTACCTTGTATTAATGCTGCATAGCCAAAGCATCATTGTTTATAACAGCATGGCAAACAGGATCTTTTGCTATTATATTTTTGAGACTATATCTCTCTTTATCGCTGATGAATTTAGCCCATAAAGATAGTAGCTCACGCTGCACATATCCACTAGGGTGCGTCTCAAGAGTCAATCGGATATCATCCAATGACTCCTTACTCAGTCCACCCTTAATGAAGTCTATCTTATCATCTCGATTTATGGATGAATATCCTATTGATTTACAACGGGTATCACATGTCCATCGAGCACATTTGTAGCAACTATTTAATCTTTTTGCTCTTCGCTTCTTTGCAAAAGTACTCTTACCTAAGCCAGGCTTGTGCTTAGAAAATGAATCTGGTAATTCACCAGCTAATCGAACTTTTGCTTCGATCAACCAGCGAACATCTTCTGGCATGCCATGATCCATCAGCAACCTCAATCTTTCGAGCCTAATTCGATAAATTTTTCTCAAATCATTTACTGGAAGATTGGAATAATATTTGCGAATATTTGAAAGTATGATATCCATTTTTGATGGATCTAGCCTTCTTCCCAAATCATCTATTTAAATGCATTATTCAACGCGTAAAAGAGCGGCGGCTCCGCGTGTCAGTGATATGGATTCCATCAAGAAATAATGGAATAAATTATTGAAAAGGTGATATAATATGCCATTACCTTTTTCGATATAAGGGAAGATTTGGCGACAAGATTGAGATTATGAGATATTTCCTTGGATATTGTACCTGATTTTTCGGTATACTAAAAGTAATAAAGGTATACTGATTTGAACTATATAGAATACTGATGAAATAAATGTTGTATTGAACCAGAAGTTCATACATATGTACAAGTGAAATATCTTATTGAACCAGAAGTTCATACGTACAAGTGAAATATGTATATAGTATGAACCAGAAGCTCATAAATGAAATATACATTGTATTGAACCAGAAGTTTAGCGATATTGTATTGAATCAAATATTCATACATAGAAATGAAATAAAACCGTATAGAACCAGAAGTTCTATAATAAACGGTTAGATTATCAAAAGTTCCAAATTATTTTCTATGAGAATAACTTATTCAGAAATTGTTTATCATACAACAATATTCTATGTCAAACAGGGAATAGCTCAAGAAGCTTTATTATTTGTAAAAGTGCGATATGCATACACTCCACCAAAGCGCACTGAGATATATGATTGAAATTACATCCTTAAAAGAATGACATGTGTTATGGCATTTTAGCCGATTGATAATATTTGAGAACATTATGGTGAAAACACGCCTGAAGCGTAATTATGCCTGAAGCATAATGACTATCGATTCCAAAAATAAATATCTCTTGAATGATTGAAATGATTCCTTTGAGGCTAAATACTCAAAGTAAGTAAAAGGGACATAGTCAAATGATGAGATATTCAGGTACCTGATGATAGAACATATAAAGAGATCTCTCCACGTTATATTGAGATGGAATCGATAAATAAGTCGACTGCATACCCTCTTATGAAATAAGATTGATGAAATCATAATTCTTTGGCCAAGTATGAAACCCTAATGTAGGGATTATTGTTCAAGGACCTGAAGTCCAAATGCTTAAATGTGTAAAGCCAGTAATTATATGTACAAATGAAAAATATTTCACAGTCGTAAAAGACGACTAGTTGCGCGCGAAATTTTTCATAGAACTGGCATGACATATGGTGGATAGACTATAGTCTAAATCACTAGCTTGAGCTCCTTGATATACCAATGAGTGAGATCAAAATGTATGATTCTCATCTCGGTACTTTGGGAGTATTCTTTGATGTACCAGTTGATCGCGGTACGTTGGGATTTCAAGTAAAATGATTGTAGATTATATGTCGAAATTGATATCTATTTCAATGATTGATTATGCTCCTGCAAAATTAGAAATTGCAGTTTATAAAGTGCAAGAACATACATGTATAAATCATTGAAAGATTCAATATGCCCAGATTAGTATCACTATAGAATGATACAAATGACTCCATGATATAATATGTTGAAAGTGAAATTGGAGTGTACTATTTATGACATCTGGGAAATTGATTATTCACTAGAAGTGAATACGAAAATGAATATTCACCAGAAGTGAATTTGAAATTGATTATTCACTAGAAGTGAATTTGAAAATGAATATTTAATTATTCACTAGAAGTGAAAGATGCAATCTATGAAAGTGAATTATAGATTTGATTATTCACCAGAAGTGAATTCTAAATTTGATTATTCACCAGAAGTGAAAAATACAATGAAAAGATTCGTGATTGCACCAATATACATGTAATATTCCATGAAAGGAATAAATACGCGTTGCACTCTTTTTCCCTTAGCTGAGGTTTTGTCCCACAGAGTTTTCATAGCAAGTTTTTTAATGAGGCAACAGTTGAGGCGTATTGATGAAAATTAATGAGAATAATGCACTCTTTTTCCCTTCGCTGAGGTTTTGTCCCACAGGGTTTTCCTAGCAAGGTTTTTGAGGCATCATCATAGCTATCAACAAGCTATAATTCAGCAACACATTGTTATACTGGAATGATATCAACAAATGAAGAAAATCATACACATCTTATGAAGAATGTTATGATATCGACTACACACAAGAAGATTTTCATATATATTCCAGAAGAAAGATGATATCATTATTCAAAAGGTTCATGAATACTTGATTGCACACTTCAGGGGGAGAATCATGCTGTCATGCTGTACTCTTTTTCCTTCGTCAAGGTTTTGTCCCACAGGGTTTTCCTGACAAGGTTTTAACGAGGCAGCGGCTGTACTCTTTTTCCTTCGTTCAGATTTTGTCCCATTGGGTTTTACTGACAAGGTTTTAACGAGGCAGCACTGAAGCACTGAAGAACCTCAAAGATTCAATACATGATTTGTTCTACTTGAACATTAAGACTCAACGATTGACGATGGCCAATATCAGGGGGAGCAACTGTACTCTTTTTCCTTCGCTCAAGTTTTATCCCATTGGGTTTTCTTAGCAAGGTTTTAACGAGGCAGACAATTGCGTAATATGTCATTCAAGGGGGAGTGTTATAAATAATGTATATATGTGAATGACATTACCATTATATCCCTGTAAACTTTACAATATTAAGATTGTGCCATTGTCCACTCCTATAAATAGGAGCCTATACTTACCAATTTATTACACCAATTCTTGAAGAGAAATTCTCTCCTCTAAACTCTCTCCATTTCTCTCTCTATGTTGTTCTTATGATTTCGATGATTTTATAACAGTTAATATATTTTAATTATTTTTAATTTTAATAATTGTGCAAAGATTATATTATATAATAGTTTCTTGATCTTCAACGTTGTTCAATTGTAGTATATTAAGATTAAACACATATTTTTAATTATTGTATTGGTGTTTTTAAATGAAATTTGAGAAAAATGTTAAATATGTGATGAGAATGAAGAAATTATTTTTATATCTTTTGCATTTGTGTTGATTATGTATAATCATTAAATTTTAATGAATGTTTATCGATATTACGGATAGCAATTTTAGTTCATTGCACTGGTAAAAATCTATACTATATATAAAAGTAGGATAGTCTGACAGAATTAATTCTTAAATTCTTTATGTTTTAGTATTATAATAAAATGCGTGGTTGAGAAATTTTTTTGAGAAATATATGTGATTAAAAAGTGGGTTAAAAAAATGTGTTAGTACTTTTAAATAATTTATCGAAAAAGTTATTAAACGAAAGTTAATATTGAAGAGTTAATACTTTGATTTCTTTTAAATTAATAATATTAATACAATGATTAATATTTTTTAACCATACTTATTTTTGATAAATTTTTAAAGATTACAGGGTATAAAATTTTCGGTACAATTTCGTGATTTCTAACTTTACTCGATTGTCGTATCATGATAATTGCGAGATTTTCAAAATTATTATTTTGACTGCTTATTTTTGTAGATAAAGTTTTATTCATTAAATTCAAATATTTAAATATATAAATTGACATTTACTATTCAAAGATGTTTTTAATAATTTGAATTAGGTATATTATTTTATAAAGTCTAATAACTATTGAAATAGAAAATTATTTTTTATACAGTTATATATGTGTTGATTATGTATAAGCATTAAAATTTTATAATACTTATTAAAATCGATATTGTGGATAATAACTTTCGCGCATCGCACGGGCGAAATATTAGTACTAGTTATACATAAAAGTAGAAGTCAGGAGAAATAATCATTAAATGCAATTTTTCCTTCCAAAATGACTCTCTCTCCTCACTTCTACTTTCATATATACTAGTTGTCTACTCGTGCGATGCACAGAATATATAATTTTTAAATCATAATTTTGAAAATATATTGATTCAATCATATCAAATAAAAAACATAATTTAAATAAAATTTCAATACAAAATGTTATTGAATTTGAAACTTTAAAAAAGATAAAACAATTCAAAATAAAAAAATTTACATGTACACTAAGTATACTGCACCACTCATATAAAATTTTTTTTGACTTTTATTTACGTTTTTCTCTAAAAATTTGCACATCTCATCTCCTATTTCCCTTTTAATATGTTATAATTTTTATTAACTATATTTTTTAATATATTACTTACATATATTTTATTTAAAATCCAATATATTAATTAATATATTTTATTTTTCCATATTTGTTTAACATGCCAATTTTTGTCAAAATGATGAAATAATTATGAAGCCTCCGTTTGGTAATAATGTTTGGTTTAAAATTTGTTTATTTATGATTTTGAGGTAAAAAGTAGTAGCTGAAAATTGGAAAGAGAAAATATGTATGATTAAAAAGTTGATAGAAAATAATTAATTATTTTTGTAACATGCTTATTGAAGAGCCTACTCATTTTTTGACATATTAGGAAATAAAATTTCAATAATTTTATTTATTTATTTTCAACATATATTAATTCAATTTTTTCATTCCTAACTTAACAAATTTATATAGCATATATTTATTTATTTTAAAATATATTAATCCAAATTTCTCATTTTAAATGTAACACATTTACATAGATATAATATGACATTTATTTATTTTAACACATGTTATTGAATTTGAAACTTTAAAAAAAAATTAATCAAAATAAAAATTTCTGCATGTACACTCAGTGTAGCGCATCACTCAAAGTTTGACACTTAATTAATTTTTTTACATAAAATTTCTTTTGACTTTTATTTACCTTTTTAAAAAAAATTTACCCACCTTATCACCTATTTTCCTTTTAATATGTTTTAATTTTTAATTAACTTTATTTTTTAATATGTTGCTTACATATATTTTATTCGAAATCCAATATATTAATTAATATATTTTATTTTTCATTACTTTTTATATTTACCAATTTTTGTCCGAATGATTAAATGATTAAATTTTTTACCAATTTATCATTTGTAGTAAAAAGTTGATAGCAAATAATTAATTATTTTTGTAATATGATTATTGAAGAACATACTCATTTATTGACATTTTAGGAAGTAAAACTTCAATGATTTTATTTATTTATTTTGAAAATATATCAATTCAAAATTTTCATTTCTAACTTAACAAATTTATATAGCATGCATTTATTTATTTTCAAATATAATAATCCAAAATTTTCATTTTTAATGTAACGCATTTACATAGATAAAATATGACATTTATTTATGTTCAAATATATTAATATAATTTTTTCATTTCCTACATAAAACATTTACATAAATATCACATTTATTTATGTTCAAATATATTAATCAATTTTTTTCATTTCCTACATAACACATCTTATCTTAATCTTAATCTTTATCTTTATAATAATATATAAAAGAAAGGTAGTTCTTAAAAATAATTTCCCGCCATTTTTCTATTTCTATAAATAGTAACGTCCCATAGAATTAAATAGTGTGAATGCAAAGTGAATTAGTGTGAGTGCAAAATTGATGTATGTCAAATGTGAATGCAAAATTTGGATAAATGTGAACATATTTATTATGGTAAATACTAAATAATGGTTGATATTTTTTAATCAATTTTAATTTTATTATTAACACTAATACTGAATGAGTTCAATTAATTTTTTTATTTATCAATATTAAAATTATCATTTAATTATTATTATTTTTTTTTGTTCTTAATATTATAAATTCTATGTATAGCCATCAATATAAAAATTGTGTTTTAATTATTAATTGTCAAATCATTTGTTATCTTTAATATTAAAAATCATATTTTCTGAAATATATATGTAGTTGAAAAAATGTGTTGCTTATAAATAATTTATAGAAAAAATTATTGAACGAAGACTAATATTGAATAATTAATGTTTTGGTTTCTTTTTAATTAATAATATAATTAGAATGATTAATATTTTTAATCATTTTTAATTTTAATAAATTTTTAAAGATTATAGGGTATAAGATTATTTGTATAATTTCATGATCTCCAACTTTAATTGATTGTCGGTAGAACAAAGGCGCATAAGATCCATACTCTTCAAAAAGACGCATAAGATTGCCAAATTGCCATGCAGATCACCAAATATCATAATAGGATCCATGAGGTACACTAGGCTCACTAGCAAATATTCTCTCAGCACCCTCACAAAGATCTGCTGTCTCATTGCAATCCAAGAAAAAACTATCTGCGAACTGATCGCTTCCAAATACGAGGTTTTTGAACATGGACGATCATATATACATGTAGGAGACAGGCCATGAGACTACAACTTCATAATAACTAATTTACGATAAGAAATGTTAATTAAAATGGAATCATCATGATAGACTAACAGTCAAAAAAATTAGATTAATTACCTATAGATTATTGTTAGTATGGTTACAAACTTATCGGGAAAAAAAAATTATATATAAAACAATCAAATTTTATAATTTGGAAACATGATCATTTGATTAAAATATCATGCATTCAAAGAAATGTGATTATTTGGCACAAATTGATGCTAATCTCTCTCCTCTTGGTGTGTTAATTCTTCAATTAGTGGAGATTTGTGAAAAAAAATTGGAGAAATTTGGTAGATTAAGAAGATTTTTTGTTAAGATTTGGAGATATTTTGGTGTTGAGAGAATGTTTGAGGACATACATCCAATGCCTTGTCTATGTAGGAAGAAAACTTCCTACAATCAGTGATTATTGCCTTAAGTTATTGGGTTAAGCCTTAAGGGTTGCTGAGAATCATATCCTACGAAAATTAATTTGTGTGAAAAACTAAAATTCCTCCAACAAATCTAATTATGCAGATCTAGAATTTGTAGTTTAAGTATAAATATTTTTGAAACCAAATTATTTTCTCTCCAAAAACTTGTTTTGTAGGAAAAAATTAAACTATGCCTACAAATTTAATTTTGTATGTGAAAATTTTGTAATGAGTATAAATATTTTTGGAGCCAATATCCCTACAAAAACTCATTTCGTATGTGGAAAATCGTAGTTTAAGTATAAATATTTTTGGAGCCAAATTCTTATTCCTACAAAAACTCCACATACAAATTTCATTTTATATGTGAAAATTTTGTAGGATAAGCCTAATTTTCTTGTAGTGGTCGTATCATGATAATTGCGAGATTTTCAAATTATTATTTTGACTATTTGACTTTGATTTTTTGAAAATTGTTTTTGTGAAATAGTGACTTTTTAGAATGTATAGTTAAAAAGTAGTATGAAAAATTGTAAAATATAAATTTTTAAAGAATGTGTGATTGAAAATGAATGTTCAGAAAAATTGATTCTTGAAAAAATCAATTCCATATGAGTAAGTGATAAAATATTATGTTTTGTGGGTTAAACAACCGTGCTGCTTTTATGAATCGAGATGCATAAATGATTTATTAGTAAATAAGGTTAAATATATTTACGATATACATTCGTTAAAATTCAATCAAAACTAAAATTTTCCGTTGCTTAATTTGCTACATTTATTTAAATATATGACCACGTCTGTTTAATTTGTAATATTAAAATAAATATGAAATGAAATATTTGTTTAATAAATTTAAATAACAAATATTGTAATAAGATAATAAGTACCAATTCTAATAGAACTATTCGGATAGTGATAAATTATTTGTGATAATTTAGAAATTATGTTTTGAAAAAATTAACTACATTAATAATAATCATTAAAATTGAATAGTTATGCAAATGGTCATTGAAGTATTTTTTTTTTTTTTTTAAGTAGTAAGTTATTTAAGTTTCTAAGTATTACAATTGTGGAAACTTAGTTAAAAAAAATAACTATTCCTATAATTTACGTATAAATTTTAAAAAAATCATACTTCTTAACAACTCATTGTATCAAAATTTATTGTTGCGAACAATATTACTTGAAATAATGAGTCTCAAACATATGCTTAAGTATACATTCTTCACAAAATCATTATTATTAAACTCATTTTGTAGATAATGAGGGCTCAAGCAAGGACTAAATATGCCTACGAAAGAAAAACGTAATATATATAGAGAAAGCACTTTCCAAAAAAAGGTATTGACCAATTTTCCTGTCTAAAACACATTTTCTAAAATGGTAATTAGTAATATTAATTCACTATTTATTATTCATTTTGGACAAAATTCATATTTAAATTAATCCAAATAAATGTAGATTTTTAAATAGCTACAATTTTCAGGTTCCGAGGTTTCTTGGTCTGTCTTCCCCTCTTGAAAATCAATTACATTTTTTTTTAAAATTCGTAAAAAAAAAAATTCAATATCACATAAATATTTTTATTTAAAAATAGATAATGAAATAAGAATGTTCATCAATTTATTTTACTTTTTCTTTTATTTTCGTTTTAATAAAATTCTAAACGTATATCACAGATATATCTATCTTTTCTACTTATAACAAATTCTATTTAAATGTAATTTTTCTTTTCTATTTGAAGTTTTAAATCAATTCAAATTACAATATTTAAAGAAATTCTTGGAACGATAAACATACGAACCGTAAAAAAAATTAAAAATAATGAAGGTATTTGTAATGTACCTTTGTAATTAATTGTCTTCATTCATTTCTCATTTTTAATTAAATTTACATTTCATTTATTAAAATATAAATTTGATATATGTAGATAACAAATGACCGTGCATTGTACGGGTGTAACACTAGTATATATAAAAGTATAATAGTGGTCACCAAAATACACATATACCAAAAAAAAATTCTAAATTTGAATTTTTTTTTTTTGCTAAACATAATATATTAAATATTTTAGCAATTATTATTTTACATGTGTCGTTAATTGCATTAGCATCCGTGTTATGCTATTACTAACATAAAAATGTTAATTTTTTCTATTTTATTATTATTCTTTTAATAATTATTGTATTATTTTGAAATTGAAAAATATAAAATATGGATGTCAAATTAAAGATCACAGTGAAAAATTTAATGTAACCTAACAAGTGAGAGCAAATTGTAAATATATTATCCGTAAAATCATATAAAAAAAATTAAAGGTAAAGTTTTATTTTTTATTTTTCATCAGTATCTAATTCATTTTAAATTATACGATTCATGTCCTATAATATTAACTATAATTAGTTAACTAAATTCATTTTAATCATAGATAATTAATTTTTGTTCTGGTTTTTTCTCTCCAAATTAAAATAAATAATAATTTTACGAATTTTTAAGGCAAATCCAATTAAGTTTGGTTAATTTTACAAACTTAAGATTTCTTCAATTAATTTATCATTTTCACATTATTTTCATTTATATACTGATTCTGTTCATTTTTCTATTTTTCGTTATAAATTTAAATAACTAAAATATGCAAAAATATATTACAAATTTTAATAATTAGTTCATATAATTTCTATTAAACAATTGATTGATTAGTAATTTTTATTAAAATAATAATGTAACAATATGAATAAAGAAATTCTTAGTATGAAGAAAGAAGAATCAATTAACGTAACAATATTTATTAAAATTAATGATTATTTGTTTTAGAAAAACACTTGCAATTAATTATTAATGATTAAAAAATTAAATTATACCAAAAAAACCAATCGTACACCTCTTTCTGGGAAGAATATGATGAAGAATAATATATGAAAAGAAAAACATCGATCTTAAAGAGAATATGTATATTGAGTTTTCAAAAGTTTTTTAAAAAGGAAAATTTCATTTATTGAACGTTAATTTCAGAAATGGGGCTGATATGTTCACGATACTATCTCTAAAATACTTAATTCATTGCATGTTTCCATTAAAGAGATAAAACAATTTAACGGTTTACAATTTTGTTAAATATTAAAAAAATAATTATATGCCGTAAAAAATGGTGAAACTTTATTTCTTAATTTTATTAACATATATAGACATATAATTAAATATGCATTTAATTATGTTCAATTAAATGCATCACATTTAAAAATTAAAAATTATTAATCATGCGAATGATCTCTTGAGTTGAATTCCACGTTCCCGCACCTCACAAATCTTGAGTTTGATTTTCATTTTCATACATCGTCAATATTGTTTAATTTGTTACATTTATATACATATAAGATCACATATATTTAATTTGTTACAATTACTTTATTTTATGTAAATTATAATATTTTGAGGGTTATTATTTTTATTCACGTTAATAAAAAATATTTAGACGGAATTTTTTTATTTATTCTATACAACACATATTTGCAAAATTGGATTATTTAATTGGAATTTGAGCAATTGTTTAAATATGTTTTGTCTATATCAACTTTCGTGTATCATACGGGTATGAGCAACTATAAATTGTACAAATAATGTATTATTTAAAGAGATTTTTCAAAATTGATGAGAATCGTAATTTATTTTCATTTCAAGTATTCGTTGACAGTCTGTATCATTAATCAAAGCAATTTATGTGTTCAATTTTTTTCCTATTTTGTAATGATATTTACAACAAAATAATTTCATAGTATTCTTCCGTGCAACGCACGGGTGTGATACTAATTTTTTTCATTTTCAATGTAACATATTTACATATTGTACATTTATTACAACTCTTACTAAATATGTAATAAATAATAAATTTTCCTACAAAAATATTTATCTTTTCTTTATTTATTTTTATTTTTATTATTTTTTATTTATAAAAGTAGAAATGAGGAGAGAGAGTCATTTTAACTTAACAAATTTATATAGCATGTATTTATTTATTTATTTTCTAATATATTAATCCAAAATTTTCATTTTCAATGTAACACATTTACATAGATATGACATTTATTTATGTTCAAATATATTAATACAATTTTTTCATTTCCTACACAACACATTTACATAGATATCACATTTATTTATGTTCAATTATATTAATCAAATTTTTTTCATTTCCTACATAACACATTTATATAAATACACATTATTTATGTTCAAATATATTAATCTAATTTTTGTTCATTTTCAATGTAAAACATTTACACATTGTGCATTTATTACAGCTCTTACTAAATATGTAATAAATAATAAATTTTTCTACAAAAATATTTATCTTTTATTTTTTAATATATAAAAGTAGAATTAAGGAGAAAGAGTCATTAAAAGCAATTTTTCATTCAAAATGACTCTTTTTCCTCACTTCTACTTTTATATATACTAGTGTTACACCCGTGTGATGCACGATTATTTGTTTCTCACATATATCGAATTTATATGAAAACATATGAAATGAATATTTAATTAACAATGAGAAACGAAGAAAGACAATTTATTACAAAAAGGTACAATTACACATACTTTAATTTTTTTACGGATCGTATGTTTACCGTTTCAGGAAATTTATGCTTAGGATTTTATTAAAATAAAAGAGAATAAAATAGAGCTTAAGAAAAATAGATTGATGAACGCTCTATATTATTCTTTTTCATTTTCTATTTTTAAAGAAAAAAATATTTATGTGATACTGAAGATTTTTTTTTCACGAATTTAAAATATATATATAATTGATTTTCATATATTAACATATGAAATTAATATTTAATTAAGAATGAAAAACGAAGGAAGACAATTAATTACAAAAATGTACAATTACATATACCTTAATTTTTTTCAACGGTTCGTATGTTTCTCGGTCTAGGAAATTTTTTTAAACATTGTAATTTAAATTGACTTGAAGTTTAAAATGAGAAAAAAAAAATTACATTTAAATAGAATTTGTAATAATTGAAAAAATAGATATATTTGTGATATACGGTCGAAATTTTATTAAAATGAAAATGAAAATGAAAAAAAAAAAGATCGATGAACGCTCCAACTTTATTCTCTTTCATTTCCTATTTTCAAAAGATAAAATATTAATATGATATTGACAATTTTTTTTATTTTTTTTTATTTTTTTTTTTGCGCATTAAAAAAAATGTAATTGATTTTCAAGAGAAGAAGACGGATTAAGAAATTTCGGGACGATTTGATCTCTGAGACAATTTTACAGATAATATATTTTCAGTTTGCTCACTTGTTATTTTGTATTAAACTTCTAGTTGAGATCTTCAATATGACAGCCATATTGTATATTTTTTCGACTTCAAAATAATACATTAATTATAAAAAGAATAATAATTAATACAAAACACAGTTTATAGATAGTATTATAAAACTTAAATGATATAATTTAAAATGAATAAGATATTAAATTTAAAAATTTTAAAAACTTTTACATATTATCTTTGAGACGATTTTACAGTTTGTTCTCACTTGTTGCTTTGTTTTAAACTTCTTATTGAGTTTTTCGATTTGATATTCATATTACATATTTTTGACACGTACTTTGTTTTTATATATGTATAGATAAATAAAATAAAGTAATTATTAAGTATGATCGAGCTATTTTCCTGTGTAAGGATGGGCCTACGAAAGGAAAGTACCAGGTCGGCCCATCTCGGTAAGTGATCGGACTCGTATCCCGGGCTTGCGAATCTTAACCCGCTAGCTTGTGGACTATAGGTTTTTAGATCGGGGTGTATGCCCGACCCCATTACCACTACAGCTCGGAAATGCCCGACGTGGTCAGGTCTTGCCTCCGCAGTTAACATGCCCGTCTAACCCGACCACTTTGTGCTTCCAGGTATTCCCCGTTTATGGGCTTTATCAATGGGCCACCTTCTTGGACCCTCGGAGTAAAGCATAACCCATAAGGAATCATCCTGAAAAAGAGGAAGTACAATTCTTATAAGATTAGAACTCCTCGTAAAAGGTAAGTTTATAGCAAAAAGGACTCCTTCCTTAAATTAAGGAAGTTATGGGCTTTTTCAGCCCTATAAATACAGCTCCTTTGATCACATATATTTATACACAATTCTTTACGTTTTCAAGTAAAATATTCTCTCTCTACCTTTTCAGAAAACTAATTCTCACACCGGAGGGGCGACGGGGATAATCCTCCTCGCCTTTTTTGCAGGTCATCCAAGGCGAGCTCGTTGATCTTTTCCAGCAATCGAATATCATGAGATCCTGCCACGTCAAGGTTAGGATTTTTGACATCATCAATTGGCGCCGTCTGTGGGAAGAGATACAACTAGTCATGGTTAATAGACGTCAAGCCCGTCCCTCCGCATCTATTGGGAAATCCCTTCCGGCCAACGCCTCGGCTGAGGATGATAATCATCCACCTCTTGAAGATGTTGGGGAAGAACAAAACCCAGAAACCACTCCAGACAATGAACCTGTTAGTCGGGAAGATTTCAACGAACTTCAACAGCAGCTCAGCGAACTTCGTCAAGCCCTTCAACAACAGGACAGTCGTCAAGCTCAGCCGACCCGAACACTCCAGGCACAATTCCCAGGGAAGACCTTCAGCAAGCTAATCCTATCGCTAATAACTCCCCGAGAATTAGAGGCGCCCATCCCTTGACAGAAGGATCTGCCAATTTGACACAGCAAGAGCTTTCAAGAATCATTCAGGAAGGAATTTCTGATGGAATATGATAGAATACCCCAGGTCGGGCGTCATTCGTGAGAAGAACCCCCTTTACTCCTGAAATAACATCTTTTCCCTTTCCAGACCGGTTTAAATATTCTCGGATAAAGGAATACGATGGAACAACAGATCCTAACAACCACTTGAATACCTACACTGATGTCATGGACATGCAGAATGCTCCCGATCAGATTATGTGCAAGGCCTTTCCGCAAACCTTGACAAATTCAGCTCGAGACTTATTTTCTACGATACCTCCAGGGTCCATCTCTTCCTTTGCAGATCTTACTGAGAGGTTCACTGCTTTCTTTGCAAGTAGCAAAAGAATAATACACGAAAGAACCATGCCCTTGCATTGAGTGATCGGGAAGAAAGGTCGGGATGTCATGACCATGAGGTCTCGGACAGCATCAGCTTCAGCAATGTTGACATGGAAGGGATTTCTTATCCTCATGACGATGATGTTGTTATCAGTGCAACTATCGCCAATTTTTATGTCATGAGGGTGCTAGTTGACAATGGGAGCGCAGCCAACATTCTTTCCTTGGAAGCTTTCAATCAGATGCAACTTCCCAAAGACCGGATTCGACAGGTCATTACTCCCCTAACTGGGTTTGGAGGAGGAACCGTGAGACCCGAAGGCCTAATTAACCTTCCCACTTCACTAGGATCAGAAGAGAAGCGTGTAACGAAGATGACTCCATTCCAAGTCGTCAAAACTCCTATGGCCTACAATGCTATCTTGGGAAGGCCATTCTTGAACAGCCTCAAAGCTATAGTATCAACTTATCACCTGGCAATCAAGTTCCCAACTTCCACAGGCATAGCAACTATTCAGGGAAATCAATCGGTAGCCAAAAGTTGCTATATCAACTGCATTGGAATGAATAAGACAGATTTGATGTCAATAGAACTTCCTCTCGAAGAAAGAATGTCGCCAGTAGAAGAGTTGGAAGATGTTCATGTCTCAGAAGGGAAGAGCTTCACAATTGGGAAAGAGCTCCCCAAAATGATGAAGGAAGAGTTGTCACAATGTTTAAAGAAGAATATCGACGTATTTGCATGGAGTGCTGAAGATATGCCCGGAATAGATCCCGAGCTGGTCGAACACAAGCTGAACGTCATGCCCGACAAGAAGCCCGTAAAACAGCGAAGAAGATAGTTTGCCACAGAAAGAAGGCAGATAATAAAAGAGGAATTAAATAAGCTCCTGAAAGCAGGATTCATCAAAGAAGTGAAGTATCCAGAGTGGCTAGCCAATGTGGTCTTGGTAAAGAAGCCAAATGGCAAGTGGCGAGTTTGTATAGACTTCACAGATTTGAATAGAGCATGTCCGAAAGACAGTTATCCTCTTCCCAGGATCGACAGGTTGGTGGATTCCACATCAGGATCCGAACTTTATAGGTTCTTAGACGCATTCTCGGGGTATCATCAAATTCGAATGGCACAAGAAGATCAGGAAACAACTTCCTTCATGGCAGATGAAGGAATATACTGCTACAAGGTCATGCCATTTGGGTTGAAGAATGCGGGAGCTACTTATCAAAGGTTGGTTAACATGGTCTTCTCCAGACACATCGAGCTTAATATTGAAGTCTACGTTGATGACATGGTCGTAAAAAGCTCAAGAAAAAAGACCACATTGCTGAGCTTGAGGACATATTCAGTACACTTAGAAAACATCGGATGAAACTGAATCCTGCAAAGTGCACCTTTGGAGTGGGCTCGGGAAATTTCTTGGGATTCATGATCACTCAGAGAGGTATCGAAGCTAATCCAGATAAAATTTCAGCTCTAGCCTCAATGGAACCTCCCCGAAACATCAAGGAAGTGCAGAAGTTAACAGGAAGAGTAGCAGCATTAGGTAGATTTATGTCAAGGGCAGCGGACAAGTGTTTCCCCTTCTTCAAAACTCTTCGAGGAAACAAAGACTTCAAGTGGGACGAGGAATGCGAGGTCTCCTTCAGAAAGTTGAAAGAATACTTGGGTACACCTCCGATACTGGTAAAGCCGAATCCAGGGGACAATTTGTTCTTATATCTAGCAGTGTCTGATCATGCTGTGAGCGCCGTTTTGGTTAAAGAAGAAGAGAAGACTCAAAAGCCTATATATTATGTTAGTAAGATGATGTTGGAAGCGGAAACCCGATATACATTGGCAGAACAGCTCGCACTTGCCTTGGTTACAGCAGCGAGAAAGTTATGACCATACTTTCAAGCCCATGCAATAACTGTCCTCACAAATCAGCCCTTGAAGCAAATCTTGCAGAAACCAGATGTATCCGGTCGTCTACTGAAGTGGTCAATCGAGCTTGGGGAGTATGACATCGAGTTCAAACCTCGACCTTCCATCAAAGCACAGGTCTTGGCCGACTTTGTCGCCGAACTCACACCAAGACCTCGGGGGCCGACAGGTCATGACCGGGAAGAAACCACATGGACCTTGCAAGTGGATGGAGCATCGAATGCTGCGGGCTCGGGGGCCGGTATCATATTAAAGAAAGATTATGGCACAATGGAAATTCAGTGCGCAATACGGTTTGATTTCCCAGCAACCAATAATGATGCAGAGTATGAGGCCGTAATTGCCGGACTTCAAGTAGCTCAACATCTAGGGGTCGAGCATGTCAAGGTCCTTAGTGATTCACAATTGGTGGTAGAACAAGTAAACGGCACTTTCGAATCAAAAGATGAGAAAATGTCATCTTACAGGATGATGGTCTTGGACTTGCAAAGAAAGTTCAAGTCTTGCTACATAAACAAAATTCCGAGGTCAGCCAACCACAAAGCGGATGCTTTGTCAAGACTTACTTCTTCCAATCTCGACCACCTGGAGAGGACCGTGTTCATACGAACTCTTCACGAGCCTAGTATCATACAACAACCCGAGGTCATGGATATTTCAGATCAAGAGCCCAGTTGGATGGATCCAATAATTGAATATCTGACATCAGGGAAGTTTCCAGATGACAAAGTAGAAGACAGAAAAATCAAAGCAAGAGCCCCGAGGTATACCTTGCTACAGAATACCTTGTTTCGCTGAAACTTCACACTTCCTTATCTGCGATGCTTAACTCCAAAAGAAGCAGCTCTTGCTATGGATGAGGTTCATGAAGGAATTTGTGGAAGAAACCAGGGAGCAAGAGCTCTAGCATTGAAATTAATAAGATACGGGTACTACTGGCCGAATATGAAGAAAGACGCCCTTAGTTATGTGAAAGCCTGTGACAAGTGTCAAAGATTCGTAGCCCGATTACATCAACCCGCGGAAGAACTATCCTCGATATTGTGCCCATACCCATTCGCCCAATAGGGAATCGACATACTCGGACATTTCCCTATAGCCCGGGGTCAGGTCAAGTTCTTGGCAGTTGCAGTGGAATACTTCACTAAGTGGGTGGAAGCCGAACCGCTAGCCGTGATTAGGGCTGTACAACGAAACCGCCAAACCGATATCAAACCGCAAATTCGAAACCGTTGGTTCAGATCCACGTGGACCCGTCAACGTTTCGGTTTTGACCCAAACCGAACCGCTTTGAAATGGTTTGGTTTAGGTTTCATTTTTCAAAACCCGTTTCAAACCGCCAACCTGCTAAAAAATTACAATTAAAATTTAATTTTTTAATTGCAAAAATACAAAAAAATTTATGGCTTTTATTTTCAATTTTATACTTTTATTTTCAATTTATATGAATGGGCACCTTGCTTTTCCTTTATTGTTAAGAAAGACATTTTGCTAGTGCTAACAACTAAGTACTACCGGTGACTTTCTTACTTTATTTGTTTTTTATCCTATAATTTTTTTGGGGGGAGTATACATAAACTTGCTCATTATTTATTTTTTCTTGGTTATAATATCTGTCTTCTGTTAATTTAGCAAGTCATGACTTGAGTATTTATGGTTATCTAAGCAAAATTAGTTGTACTTGAAATCTTTTATCATCAGCCGTAATTCATCAAACTTTAAATTCCTAAAGCATCATTCTTTCATCATGTAGTTCAGTAGTTTTGTTTGGAATACAGTATATTTGAGTTTAAGTTGTTTTGTTGTGAAATAATAGGAAAATCTAACTTGAGAATGGATTGTGTTATCTATTAGGTTTTTTTTGATATTATTGTGATAATTTGTTTGTGATCGTGCCTTTGTATCTATTTTAGAAGTTGTTTACCCATATATTTTAATTTTGTTAGTCTTATAACATCTATCCGTAATGTCGATGGGTTATTTGCAATTAATTTTGATGTCTTAATTCAAATTTCTATTTCAATAGTTATTTTAACTCGATTTACATATATTAGTTTAGTTTCGTTTGCAAACCGCGGTTTAAAACCGCACCAAACATCAAAAAATGGTTTGGTTTGGTTTGGTTTAGGAAATGAAATGGTTTGGTTTGGGTTGGAAAAACCTCAAACCGCTTTAAACGGTTTGGTTTGAAAAATTATCAAAAACCGCCCAAACCAAACCGTTTACACCCCTAGTCGTGATCACAGAACAAAAGTTGGAAGCATTTGTGTGGAAATCAATAGTTTGCCGTCTTGGTCTTCCCAAGACATTAATAACTGATAACGGGCGTCAATTTGATTGCCAAGACTTCAAGCAATTCTGCAAGAATCTGGGGATAGAACACAGGTTGACCTCCGTTTCGCACCCGCAGAGTAATAGGTTAGCTGAAGTTACAAACAGACTCATCTTACAAGACTTGAAGACTCGCCTTGGCAGTGCCAAAGGAGATTGGCCCGATCTCCTCCCAGAAGTACTTTGGACCAACCGAACCACGTTCAAAACAGCGACGGGGGAAACCCCATTCATGCTTGCCTTCGGGATGGAAGCCGCTGTTCCCATAGAAGTAACCATTCCAAGCTTCCGTGCTATGGCCACCGGTTCCCCGACCACATCGAAGGACAGAGAGAAAATCTGGATCTTCTAGAAGAAGTCAGGGAAAACGCATCATTAAGAATAGCAGCTTATCAACAGGCCATGTCTAAGAAGTTCAATATCCGGGTAAAGAAGAGGGAATTCAGAATGGGAGATCTCGTCCTTCGCTGCAGTGAGGCTGCCGGTCATCAACCAGGGAAACTTGGGCCTATTTGGGAAGGACCTTATGAAGTCATCCGAAAGGTGGGCAAGGGCTCATACAGCCTCCGCACAATGGATTCAAAACCCCTTCCGCGGCCATGGAATGTGGAGAACTTGAAGCCATACTACAAGTAATCATATCAAGTAGTCCTAGTAAGGTCGGGTCTGCGCGCCCATTTTTATTTTTGCTTTCGGACTTGCACGTCCATCAGTGAATAGTAAGGTCGGGCCTTCGTGCCCATTATTTTGCCTTTCAATGTCAGGGACGAGTACTCTTTTTCCTTGTCCATATTTTTTCCCAATGGGTTTTTTCCGGATAAGGTTTTAACGAGGCCCATTATTCAGTCCCCTTCAATAAAAATACTTTTTCCATAGAATGAGTACTACAAAGATCACAGATATAGAAGTAATTTACAAGGTCATTCACATGACTTTACAAATTATTTTCCATCAAATAATTTACAAGGTCTCATGGCAAGACGTTACAAATTATTTTCCATCAAATAATTTACAATGTCTCATGGCAAGGCTTTATAAATTATTCTTCCAGGAATGATTTACAAGGTCTCATGGCAAGACGTTACAAATTATTTTCCATCAAATAATTTACAATGTCTCATGGCAAGGCTTTACTAATTATTCTTCCACAAATGATTTACAAGGTCTCATGGCAAGACGTTACAAATTATTTTTCATCAAATAATTTACAATGTCTCATGGCAAGGTTTTACAAATTATTCTTCCACGAATAATTTACAAGGTCTCATGGCAAGACGTTACAAATTATTTCCCATAATTTACAAAAATAGGTCGGTACCGCCCGATCTCTCCAAAATATATTTCGCAATTCTTGTTAACCAATTGGCTGAAAGGGTCGGGCAAACCCGGTCTCACTAGTCAAGTTGTATTCAACTCAAAGTCTTGATGATACGAAAGATTAAGTCCATTCTTATGATAGGAAACATAAGGTTGGCCACTACCCGACCATATGGAGTCAAAACAAGATAAATTCTAGGAACCTTATGATCGACCTACCCTATGGATTGTTGAAAAGGTCGGTCATTCCCGGCCTTGGTTAGCAAATATTCAACAAATTCGTACAAGTAAAAAGCTCGAACTATTTTATATTAAAGGGAAGATCGTGCTTTGTCATTAATCCATAAATCAAATACGAAACAATAAACACGGTCTTTGACAAAATAAATATTCTTCATTAACAAAAAAAACCTTGTTACAAAAAAAAAGAAAGAAGGGGGGCCACGAGGTCTACCTCGGGCTATACAAGGGAAATATACAAAAGATTTTCCTACTACTGTTCGGGGTCACTGGCCTGGGCTTCTTCTTCGTCAGATTCGACCTCCACAACGTCTTCCAGGAAAGGAGTGAGGTCAAGATCTTCCGTGCCCAATGGAAACTGAGAGAGCAGGCTAGTATCCAGGTCGGGCGCATGTATCTTGATCCATGCCCGGGCTTGCCTCATGCCTTGAGAATAGGATTCCAACGCGTAGTTACCCACAGCAAGATCATATTCTTCAGATTTCTTGTAAGCCTCGACCGCCGCCACCTTCGCAACTTCTATCTCTTCCCTTGCCCGGAGAAGATCTTCAGAAAGTTTGACATTTTCAGAGCGAGCAAGGTCCCGGTCTTGAGTCATCAAAGCCAGGTTAGCTTCCATTCTGGTTAACTTTTCTTCAGCATTGTTAGCACGGGTTGCCTCGTACTGACCAGAATAAACGAGCTGACTTGAGGCTTCCCCTCGCCGGAAACCTTGGGTTAGAAGACCCCGGCCAATGCTAAGCATATGTACAGGTAAAATACTCGTATTATTTGAGTATTGAAGGTAAAATGTAACTCAATAGGTAGAAGGTCGTCTGGAATTACCTTTAGTGCTGCATTCAGAAAATGGTCCACCCCGTTCTCTAGCGAGACTTCATCGGAATATTTTTCCAGTAGACCGGGGTGGTAACTCTCCTCCAATTTGGACCGTAGGTCGGCCAGGGTAGGACCCTCCACTGCAGCTTCAGGAAGATCAGACCTGGTATTCTCTTCCCGGACAGGAGGATGGCGAACACCTTGGCCGGTCTCGCGCCGAAGTGGAGCTTCCGCGTTCCTCCCAGAAGTTTCACCCGGCCCAGACTGTGTCTGGCGTGGCCTTTTTTGTGGCTGTCTTCGGGTAATGCCGCCTTCCCTCCTCCTCTCAGCAGCAGCCCGGGCCCTCTCCTCGGCCGCCTTCCTTAGCCCGTCTCCATCAAAAGCCATACCTGCAAAGAACAGGAAGGTATACTTAGATAAAAAGGAGTAAGAAGGGGAAGGCAACGTTTTCTAATGAAAAAATGAAATCAACTATTACTTAATTTACAAGGCCGGGTCCTACCGGGCTCCAAGTCAAGGCCGACCTGACCTAAGATCTCGCTGGTGGTAAGATCTGAAGCCTCCTCATCCAGAAGTTCGAAGTCACAAATTCTTATGGCATTGGCCAAGAGTTCGGCCACTCGTCCTCCCCCACATTACCCATTCTATTAAAGTTATCTTCTTCTGGTTTCCTAAAGATGGGCCAAAAAATATTCTCACATTCCCGAGGTTTGATGTAAAAAAAATTTTCCTTCCAATACTTTAAGGAAGAAGGGACCCAGGGCACCTCGAACCTTCCCTTCCCACATAAATAAACGAAGCAATTACATCGGGGTAAAAACTTCAAATCTAAAAGGCATTTACAAAGGTTCACGATAGGCTCAATCCCTAGACTCCTACATAAAATAAAGAAGTAAGCTAGAATTCTCCACCCATTTGGAGCCAGCTGCCCGGGAAGGATGCTGGCCGTAAAAAGGAAGTCTACAAAAAAATGATGTAAGGGGAACCTGAGGCCGGCAGCTAACGAGTCATGGAATACTACGGACTCCCCTTCCCGGCAATGATATGATACATCATCATGCTCGGGGACCCGGGATGTATACCTATCAGAAAGACCAAAATTCCTCATTCTTCCTCGACCATGTGTTCCTTCATCCTACTGTTGAATGTTGGTAACTCTAGGTCGGGAGTTCCCGGTCATATTTAGGGTTATTAACTTCCTCGTCCTCGCTCGACTCGTCCCCCCGGGAGGTTGGTAAAATCCTATTGGCTCTATGTCTAAGGCCTCGTCCAAATTTTCTACCTCCCTAAGGTCCGTGATGTTCACTTGCCTGGCCATTTTCCTAATGAGAAAATTACGGAATAAAATTAACGTCGGGAGAGGTCGAGATTACCTAAAGGTCGTGCTTGGAAATTTTAGCTCGTGTTAGACACTCGAGGAGTTGTCTGATTTTCACTAAAGTTGCAAAGTGAAAAGAATGAGAACATAGGGACCACGTATATATAAGAGGAAAAAGGCGGGAAATTTTTTGAAATCCCGCCACTCACTTTTGACACGTGGCAGCAATCCAGAAGCGTGAAATTAATGATGACGCGTAAAACAAAGGATAAAACAGTTGGGAAAATACGTCATTAATAAAAGTGACAGTTGTCAAGGGTTAATTGCATTCAGGCATCGACCGCCAATCCCTGATGCACGGGGGCCAATGATCGAGCTATTTTCCTGTGTCAGGATGGGCCTACGAAAGGAAAGTACCAGGTCAGCCCATCTCGGTAAGTGATCGGACTCGTATCCCGGGCTTGCGAATCTCGACCCGCTAGCTTATGGACTATAGGTTTTCAGATCGGGGTGTATGCCCGACCCCATTACCACTACAGCCCGGAAATGCCCAACGTGGTCTGGTCTTGCCTCCGCAGTTAACATGCCCGTCTAACCCGACCACTTTGTGCTTCTAGGTATTCGCCGTTTATGGGCTCTATCAATGGGCCACCTTCTTGGACTCTCGGAGTAAAGCATAACCTATAAGGAATCATCCTGAAAAAGAGGAAGTACAATTCTTATAAGATTAGAACTCCTCGTAAAAGGTAAGTTTATAGCAAAAAGGACTCCTTCCTTAAATTAAGGAAGTTATGGGCTTTTTCAGCCCTATAAATACTGCTCCTTTGATCACATATATTTATACACAATTCTTTACGTTTTCCAGTAAAATATTCTCTCTCTACCTTTTCAGAAAACTAATTCTCACACCGGAGGGGCGACGGGGATAATCCTCCTCGCCTTTTTTGCAGGTCATCTAAGGCGAGCTCGTTGATCTTTTCCAACAATCGAATATCATGAGATCCTGTCACGTCAAGGTTATGATTTTTGACAGCATCAAAGTATAAATAATAATTATTACAAAAAAATAGTTTATACATTAAAATAAATTAAAAGCTTGATATCATTAATAGCATAACACGAATTCTAATGTTATGTATCATAATAATTGCTAAAATATTTGTTAAATTATTTTTTTCCATATTATTCTTTTGTATAGATTTTCAGATTTAGAAAGTTATATTGGGTAGGAAACTATGTGTGTTAATTTTTGGCATGTACTTTGTTTTTGTATATGTATAGATATTATTGATGAATAGATATTTTTTACTGTATTTTTTATTTATCCATGTATAAAATTACTCAATTGTTTTACCCGCAATTTATTTATAGGTAGAAAATGAATACTGTCAATTATGACGCATGCAGTCAAATTATAATGATGATTCATTTATCAATGCAGGTTCTTGAAAAGATGCACAGTGCAATTCAAGTCTATGTTTGGTGAATATGTTTTTAAACATTTTTTTACAACACAATTCCCAAATCGCTTTTTAACCACACACATTTTCTCTCACCACTTTTCAATCATACATTTTACCTAAAAAATATTATATACATTAAAAAAAACTTTTAACAAAAAAATCCCAATATTTCAAAACAATGAAAAATGTTATAAATTATTAGAAATTATTAAGAAATTCCTTTGTAGATCTCTACCTAATTTCTTACCTAACTCCCACCTAATTAATATTGTAAAGAATTATTGTGAATGACTTTATCTTCCTATAAATAGAGGCATTCATTGTTGTATTTCACACACCTAATGGAATGAGAATTCTCCTCTTTATTCTCTCCATCTCTTCATATCTAATTCTTGTTTAGATTTTGATAGTTTTATAACACGTTATCAGCACGAGTCTCTAGCCAATTGAGTAATACGACGGGAGTATGCTCTACAGTTGCATCTAAATGATGAACTTCTGTATCAGAAACCAGATTATTATTAATCAACGTTTCATATTTCAAATCTAGTGTTTTTGGTATTAGAAAATCATTTATACATCATAGATTAGAAAATCAATTCCAAGTCCATAGAAAAAATTGGAGAAATTGTGTAACCCGAAACTTTCAAAGCAAATTCACGCACCGTAACGGATTGGACTATTATGAATACCTTGACTGAAAGATATGATTCACTCACTCATGAAAGGTAATTATTTCATTACGTTGATACCGCCTATATGGTCGGTTTAATTATTTCATTATGTTGATACCGCCTATATGGTCGGTTTAATTATTTCATTATGTTGACATCGCCTATATGGTCGGTTTAATTATTTCATTATGTTGATACCGCCTATATGGTCGGTTTAATTATTTCATTATGTTGACATCGCCTATATGGCCGGTTTAATTATTTTATTATGTTGACACCGCCTATATGGTCGGTTTATCAATTGAATACATATAAACACCTCAATTGTTGGTTAATTCTAACATATTAGAGGATTGTTGTCAACATATATACGTGGTGGTATAACCCCAGTATCATTATTGTTAATATATATATACAATATTATTTTTAATATATACTTGGTGGTATAACCCCAGTATTATTATTGTTAATATATATACAATATTATTGTTAATATATACTTGGTGGTATAACCCTAGTATTATTATTGTTAATAAAATATTGTTATTTAATACTTCATTAAATGATACCAGAAGTTATCACTACTAAAGATAGATAATATTTCATCAAATGATACCAGAAGTTATCACTACCAAAAAGTTGGTAAATGTTGATAAAAATATTTTATCCAATGGTACCAGAAGTTACCAATATCTGAATTTGAATGGGTGGATGAAAATTATTCAACAAGAGAATGTTGATGTATGATAAAATAATATCACATGATAGCACGGACATAGCTAATGTGAAAATAATCTCATCAGTATTATGAGATGAATATTAGATGATAAGTGTCTGGAAAAGTTCTTGCACGAGCACTTATGTATTCCAGAAGAAGTACATATTTACTCCAGAAGAAGTAAAAATTATCATCTAAATATACTGAAATGATATTATTATTGCTCCTGAATAAGCATAAAACGAGTCATACATGCAAAACGAAAAAGGGGAAAAACATTTATAATCCTCAAAATAAGAGATGTGTTTCGGGAGTAGCCGTATCCTACCACCTCTGACATTTTGAGGAAATAAAGAAAAAGGTGTGTCTCAAGAGTAAGAAATACTCCATACTCTACCACCTTAAATCTTTGAGGTACACAAGATTAAAACACTGATAAAATCCTAGAAATTTATGGTGTGTCTCAAGAGTGAGAATACTCCGTACTCTACCACCACCTATTCTAGAGTTCACAAAGATAAATTTACATTAACCGGACTCCATTTTCGCTTGATTCCCCTTCCTTGCGACCAATCTATCTTTACTCCTGCTGGATCTTGTATTGGAATATATGATTGCAATTTATCCAGCAGTTCCTCGATAGTAGGAGCAGAAATAAGGATTCTCCTAGAAAATGGAGATATGAATCCCTGTTCCACAGCATAATCAAGAAATGTTAGCAAACCATCAAAGAAATTGTTTACATTTAAAAGCCCTATAGGCTTAGTATGGAGATCTAGTTGAGCCCATGAAGTAATATTAAAGATTTCTTCTAAAGTACCAAAACCTCCAGGTAGGGCTATGAAGGCATCAGAACCATATAACATGCAAGTTATGCGTTCATGGATAGATAAGGTTTGTACTTCATGCCCTCGTGTTTTGCCTGCAATATCAGCTAAAGGAGTAGGTATAACACCTATCACTCTTGCTTTCTCTACTAGAGCGGATTGTGAAACACAACCCATCAATCCACTGCTACCTCCTCCATACACGAGAGTGATACCTTTCTCTCCCAATTTCTTTCCTAAATCCACGGCTGCTTCTAGATACCCAAAACCTTTTCCCACTTTTGATCCACAAAATACACAGATAGTTTTGATCTGTCGAAATTTTGGTCCTTCCATTTTTGAAAGTAAAGAAGGAAAAACTTATGGGAAAATGTTATTTTGGGATGCATGAACTATAAAAAATGTTTGGCTATTTAAAACCGAAAAGCTTCACTATTTACTGGTCGTTTTTCGAAAAAGTGAAGATTTACTTTTGACAAAATCATCCTACTCACCTTTCGGCGATTTAATATTTTTAACCAGCCTTTATCAAAACTCGTGAAAAGAAACAGAAAAATATTTTATATGTGCATATATATCAAATGATTTACCTTGTATTAATGCTGCATAGCCAAAGCATCATTGTTTATAACAGCCTGGCAAACAGGATCTTTTGCTATTATATTTTTGAGACTATATCTCTCTTTATCGCTGATGAATTTAGCCCATAAAGATAGTAGCTCACGCTGCACATACCCACTAGGGTGCGTCTCAAGAGTCAATCGAATATCATCCAATGACTCCTTACTCAGTCCACCCTTAATGAAGTCTATCTTATCATCTCGATTTATGGATGAATATCCTATTGATTTACAACGGGTATCACATGTCCATCGAGCACATTTGTAGCAACTATTTAATCTTTTTGCTCTTCGCTTCTTTGCAAAAGTACTCTTACCTAAGCCAGGCTTGTGCTTAGAAAATGAATCTGGTAATTCACCAGCTAATCGAACTTTTGCTTCGATCAACCAGCGAACATCTTCTGGGATGCCATGATCCATCAGCAACCTCAATCTTTCAAGCCTAATTCGATAAATTTTTCTCAAATCATTTAATGGAAGATTGGAATAATATTTGTGAATATTTGAAAGTATGATATCCATTTTTGATGGATCTAGCCTTCTCCCAAATCATCTATTTAAATGCATTATTCAACGCGTAAAAGAGCGGTGGCTCCGCGTGTCAGTGATATCGATTCCATCAAGAAATAATGGAATAAATTATTAAAAAGGTGAGAACAATGAGATAATGCGTCATTACCTTTTTCGATATAAGGGAAGATTTGGCGACAAGATTGAGATCATGAGATATTTCCTTGGATATTGTACCTGATTTTTCGGTATAAAAGTAATAAAGGTATACTGATTTGAAATGTACAGAAATACATACTGATGAAATGAATACTGTATTGAACCAGAAGTTCATACATATGTACAAGTGAAATATCTTGCTGAACCAGAATTTTATACGTACAAGTGAAATATGTATATAGTATGAACCAGAAGCTCATAAATGAAATATACATTGTATTGAACCAGAAGTTTAACAATATTGTATTGAATCAAATATTCATACATAGAAATGAAATAAAACCGTATTGAACCAGAAGTTCTATAATAAACGGTTAGATTATCAAAAGTTTCAAATTATTTTCTATGAGAATAACTTATTCAGAAATTGTTTATCATACAACAATATTCTATGTCAAACAGGGATTAGCTCAAGAAGCTTTATGATTTGTAAAAGTGCGATATGTATACAATCCACCAAAAGCGCACTTAGATATATGATTGAGATTATATCTCTAAAAGAATGACATGTGTTATGGCATTTTAGCCGATTGATAACATTATGGGGAAAACACGCCTGAAGCGTAATTATGCCTGAAACATAATGATTATCGATTCCAAAAACAAATATCTCTCTAATGATTGAGATGATCACTTTGAGGCTAAATACTCATAGTGAGTAAAAGGGACATAGTTAAATGATGAGATATTCAGGTAGCTGATGATAGAACATATAAAGAGATCTCTCTATGTTATATTGAGATGGAATCGATAAATAAGTCGACTGCATACCCTCTTATGAAAATGAGGTTGATGAAATTATAATACTTTGGCCAAGTATATAACCCCAATGTAGGGATTATTGTTCAAGGACCTGAAGTCCAAATGCTTAAATGTGTAAAGCCAGTAATTATATGTACAAATGAAAAATATTTCACAGTCGCAAAAGACGACTCGTTGCGCGCAAGATTTTTCATAGAACTGGCATGACATATGGTGGATAGACTATAGTCTAAATCACTAGCTTGAGCTCTTTGATATACCAATGAGTGAGATCAAAATGTATGATTCTCATCTCGGTACTTTGAGAGTATTCTTTGATGTACCAGTTGATCGGGGTACGTTGGGATTTCAAGTAAAATGATTGTAGATTATATGTCAAAATTGATATCTATTTCAATGATTGATTATGCTCCTGCAAATTAGAAATTGCAGTTTATAAAGTGCAAGAACATACATGTATAAATCATTGAAATATTCAATATGCCCAGATTAGTATCACTATAGAATGATACAAATGACTCCATGATATAATATGTTGAAAGTAAAATTGGAGTGTAACATTTATGACATCTGGGAAATTGATTATTCACTAGAAGTGAATATGAAAATGAATATATTTAATTATTCACCAGAAGTGAATTCTAGATTTTATTATTCACCAGAAGTGAATTCTAGATTTGATTATTCATCAAAAGTGAATTCTAAATTTGATTATTCACCAGAAGTAAAAAAATGCAATATTTGATTATTCACCGAAGTGAAAGATGCAATATTTGATTATTCACCAGAAGTGAAAGATGCAATCAATAAATTAGTACAACATTGCTTAATATAGCATGTTATGACATCATGAGCTATGAACGATTTATATAAAGCTCATCATAAATTATAAGATGAAAAGATTCGTGATTGCATCAATATACTTGTGATATTCCATGAAAAGGAATAAATACGCGTTGCACTCTTTTTCCCTTAGCTGAGGTTTTGTCCCACAGGGTTTTCCTAGCAAGGTTTTTAATGAGGCAACAGTTGAGGCGTATTGATGAAAATTAATGAGAATACTGCACTCTTTTTCCCTTCGCTGAGGTTTTGTCCCACAGGGTTTTCCTAGCAAGGTTTTTGAGGCATCATCATAGCTATCAACAAGCTATAATTCAGCAACACATTGTTATACTGGAATGATATCAACAAATGAAGAAAATCATACACATCTTATGAAGAATGTTATGATATCGGCTACACACAGGAAGATTTTCATATATATTCCAGAAGAAAGATGATATCATTATTCAAAAGGTTCATGAATACTTGATTGCACACTTCAGGGGGAGAATCATGCTGTCATGCTGTACTCTTTTTCCTTCGTCCAGGTTTTGTCCCACAGGGTTTTCCTGACAAGGTTTTAACGAGGCAGCGGCTGTACTCTTTTTCCTTCGTTCAGATTTTGTCCCATTGGGTTTTACTGACAAGGTTTTAACGAGGCAGCACTAAAGCACTAAAACACTGAAGCAGCGAAGCACTTCAGATTTCAGTACATGATTTGTACTACTTAACATTGATGTCATTTTGGATATTAGACTCAATGATTAATGATGGCCAACATCAGGGGGAGCAGCTGTACTCTTTTTTCTTTTGCTCAAGTTTTATCCCACTGGGTTTTCTTAGCAAGGTTTTAACGAGGAAGACAATTGAGCAATAAGTCATTCAAGGGGGAGTGTTATAAATTATTAGAAATTATTAAGAAATTCCTTTGTAGATCTCTACCTAATTTCTTACCTAACTCCCACCTAATTAATATTGTAAAGAATTATTGTGAATGACTTTATCTTCCTATAAATAGAGGCATTCATTGTTGTATTTCACACACCTAATGGAATGAGAATTCTCCTCTTTATTCTCTCCATCTCTTCATATCTAATTCTTGTTTAGATTTTGATAGTTTTATAACAAAAAACAAATATTTCAATAGCGCGTTTTTGCATTAATTAAGCTTGTTTTGAAAGATTTTTTAATGTTTCTATTTTTGGAAAGAAATTTAGGTGGGAAATTGGGGCATTCCCTTTTTGGCATGTATTCTATTATTAGATAAAGATAAAGATAAAGATATAAAGATAAATATTATGAAAAAATTTACTATTTCAAACCTCATATTTGAAATAATGTGTTGTGTTATTATTAGCCCCCTAATTAAGACTTGTCATTTCAAATAACGTGGTTTGTAAAATTTTGTAGAATGCTTGGTAAGTGATATTTTGAATAATGAATATCAAGATGAAATAGACATAAATTAAATAAATTTAAACTAATATTTTTTAATGCAATTATTACAATTTATAAATCAATTTATAACGTACATAATTTTTTGAACTACTTTTTAACCTACACATTTTCTCTCAAATTATTCAAAACATCGTTTTTTTTTTCAAAAGTCATTTTCTGCCACATTTCATCAATAAAATAATCAACAAATAAACTTAAAAAATTCTCTACTTTTAACCTTACATTATGAAATAATTTACTATTTCAAACCTCATTACTTAAAATAATGTGTCATGCTATTATTAGCTCCATGATTGATATTCGTCATTTCAAATAATGTGGTTTGTAAATTTTTGTAGGATGTGTAGTAAATAATATTTTGAATAATGAATATCAAGATGAAATATACATTGTGACGCGATCCCAGTCGGGAAATCTCGTCGAAACGCGGAATAACGATAAATCTAAAACCCTAGGAAAGATCTAAATCAGATCTGACAAGAAAATTAACAAGAATTAAAATAAATAGACGGGAATTAAAATAAGATTGACGATAGGACCTGGACCCAACAATCACGACGCAATAAATTGACGATGCGGATTGAAGAACCGAGGTTTTCGAGACGCCACAAGGGATGCCAAATTCCTTGATAAGTTTCTGATTGGAACGCCACAAATATTCAAGAAAATATCTGATAAGTTCTATGAATTATTCTTCAAGAACAAGAAAAAAGGAATCCTCCTTTTAGAGAGAGAAAATCTCACATTCATTCAAATAATTCAAAAGTTGTTGTTCCATAATGAAATACAAGGTAATATAATGTAACAATTGACCTAACTAGGGTTAGCCGCTAATTTGGGCCCAAAATATGGAAGTAAATAATTTAAAAACGGAATTAAATTAAAATACGCGAAATCTGGAAAATTAGGTGTTACGACCGTGAGAACTGATTTACGGCCGTAAATGTCCTTCTGCATAAGTCTTACGGCCGTGACCATTTTCATTACGGTCGTAACTATAAAATTCTGCAATTCTTAATTCAAACCCGAGGCGGAGTTACGGCCGTGAGGATGTGAGTTTTACGGCCGTGAACTTGAGTTTTACGGCCGTGAAGTTTCTTCTTACGGCCGTAAGTGTCTTTCTGCACAATTTCTTGATTATTTGTCTCGGCTTGATCCTTTCGCCTTCTCGGCTCGACTCCAGCATGAAACTTGTGCCGTTTCCCTCGTAGATCACTGTCACATTACCCGTAGGTCGACTTCTCCTTTGGTCTCATACTTCGGATCACATCACATTGCATAAATTATATAAATATAAGCTTTTGTTTTTTAATGCAATCATTACAATTTATAAATAACATAATTTCCCAAATTATATTTTAATCGCGAACACTTTCTCTTAACTGTTTAATAACACATTTTCTCTACACCTATTTAAAACATTATTTTTTTAAAAAAAATCATTTTCTGCCACATTTTACCAATAAAATTATATACACACAAATTAAAAAAAAAAAAAAATCCTCTACTTTTAACTTTACATTCTGAAAAACTCATTATTTCAAATAACGTGTATTAAAAATTATTATGACGAAATAAAAGATAAGAATGACATATTACAAAAGATCAAATTACAAAAATATATATGTAGCAAGACAAAAAAGAAAATTAAAAAAAAAAAGCATGTATTTGATAAAAGTAAAAAAAAAAGGGTTTGTAAACATGTTTATAAACTTCACAATTTCTCAAACCATTTTTTAACCATAGAGATTTTCTCTTCCCAATTTTTAACCAGTTTATAAATCAAATAGTGTTATCAAATGGAGGCTTAAGACAAAAAAGAATAAAACAAATGAAAAAAAATTAAAAAATGATGTTAGCACCATAATAATCGCTTCCAAGCAATTTTGTAAAAAAAAAAAAAGAAGGAGGGTTTTGGAGGGATCTTTTCTGTTATAAAACCATCGAAATCATAAGAACAACATAGAGAGAGAAATGGAGAGAGTTTAGAGGAGAGAATTTCTCTTCAAGAATTGGTGTATCAAATGTTATGAAATTGCTCCTATTTATAGGACTGGACAATGGCACAATCGTAATACTGTAAAGTATACAGGGATATAATGGTAATGTCATTCACATATATACATTATTTATAACACTCCCCCTTGAATGACATATTACGCAATTATCTGCCTCGTCAAAACCTTGCTAAGAAAACCTAGTGGGATAAAACTTGAGCGAAGGAAAAAGAGTACAGCTGCTCCCCTGATGTTAGCCATCATTAATCATTGAGTCTAATATCAAAAATGACATCAATGATAAGTAGTACAAATCATGTACTGAAATCTGAAGTGCTTCACTGCTTTAGTGCTGCCTCGTTAAAACCTTGTCAGTAAAACCCAATGGGACAAAATCTGAACGAAGGAAAAAGAGTACAGCCGCTGCCTCTTTAAAACCTTGTCAGGAAAACCCTGTGGGACAAAACCTGGACGAAGGAAAAAGAGTACAGCATGACAGGATGATTCTCCCCCTGAAGTGTGCAATCAAGTATTCATGAACCTTTTGAATAATGATATCATCTTTCTTCTGGAATATATATGAAAATCTTCTTGTGTGTAGCCGATATCATAACATTCTTCATAAGATGTGTATGATTTTCTTCATTTGTTGATAAACTTCCAGTATAACAATGTGTTGCTGAATTATAGCTTGTTGATAGTTATGATGATGCCTCAAAAACCTTGCTAGGAAAACCCTGTGGGACAAAACCTCAGCGAAAGGAAAAAGAGTACATTATTCTCATTAATTTTCATCAATACGCCTCAAATGTTGCCTCATTAAAAACCTTACTAGGAAAACCCTGTGGGACAAAACCTCAGATAAGGGAAAAAGAGTGCAACGCGTATTTATTCCTTTTCGTGGAATATTACAAGTATATTGATGCAATCTCGTATCTTTTCATCAAACATATCATTCATGATGAGCTTTGTTCATAGCTCATTTATGATGTCATAACATGCTATATTAAGCAATGTTGTACTAATTTATCGATTGCATCTTTCACTACTGGTGAATAATCAAATTTAGAATTCACTTCTGGTGAATAATTAAACATATTCATTTTCATTTTTCACTTTCTAGAATTCACTTCTAGTGAATAATCAAATCTAGAATTCACTTCTAGTGAATAATAAAATCTAGAATTCATTTCTGGTGAATAATTAAACATATTCATTTTCATATTCACTTCTGGTGAATAATCAAATCTAGAATTCACTTCTAGTGAATAATAAAATATAGAATTCACTTCTGATGAATAATTAAATATTCATTTTCAAATTCACTTCTGGTGAATATTCATTTTCCAAATTTACTTCTGGTGAATATTCATTTTCAGGATTCACTTCTGGTGAATATTCATTTTCCAAATTCACTTCTGGTGAATATTCATTTTCCTGATTCACTTCTGGTGAATATTCATTTTCCGGATTCACTTCTGGTGAATATTCATTTTCCGGTGGATAATATAATTTTGCATATTGAAAATCAATTGCATGTCCAAATATTCAAATACAATAATAGTACACTCCAATTTCACTTTCAACTTATTATATCATGGAGTCATTTATATCATTCTATAGTGATACTAATCTGGGCATATTGAACCTTTCAATGATTTATACATATATGTTATTGCACTTTATAAACTGCAATTTCTAATTTGCAGGAGCATAATCAATCATTTAAATAGATATCAATTTCGACATATAATTTACAATCATTTTACTTGAAATCCCAACGTACCGCGATCAACTGGTACATCAAAGAATACTCCCAAAGTACCGAGATGAGAATCATATATTTTGATCTCACTCATTGGTATATCAAAGAGCTCAAGCTAGTGATTTAGACTATAGTCTATCCACCATATGTCATGCCAGTTCTATGAAAAATCTTGCGCGCAACGAGTCGTCTTTTACGACTGTGAAATATTTTTCATTTGTACATATAATTACTGGCTTTACACATTTAAGCATTTGGACTTCAGGTCCTTGAACAATAATCATTTGGACTTCAGGTCCTTGAACAATAATCCCTACATTGGGGTTATATACTTGGCCAAAGTATTATAATTTCATCAACCTCATTTTCATAAGAGGGTATGTAGTCGACTTATTTATCGATTCCATCTCAATATAATATAGAGAGATCTCTTTATATGTTCTATCATCAGGTACCTGAATCTCTTACATTTAATTATGTCTCTTTTACTCACCATGAGTATTTAGCTTCAAAGGGATCATCTTAATCATTCAAGAGATATTTATTTTGGAATCGATAGTCATTATGCTTCGGGCATAATTACGCTTCAAGCGTGTTTTCCACATAATGTTCATAAACATTATATTATATCAATCGGCTAAAAATGCCATAACACATGTCATTCTTTTAGAGATATAATCTCAATCATATATCTAAGTGCGCTTTGGTGGATTGTATACATATCGCACTTTTACAAATCATAAAGCTTCATAAGCAGATTTTCATAGTATTGACATGTTTGTAAAATATTGCTGCATGAGAAATATTCAAATTATTCTCATAGCAAATAACTTGAGGCTTTTAATCTGATAATCCATTAGCAATATAATATTCTATTATCTCAACTTAATTCGTAAAATCATTAATGACTTTAAGATATATTCATGCTAGCATTTATCACTTTGATCGTAATATCATTACTTGAGCAAATAATCAGTCATTCATTTTCTTAGTGAGATAATTAATTTACTTTTGAGAACAAGCAGCAATGATAACTTGTTAACCTGAATCTTCTGGTTCTTTAATGAATACCATTTTGAATTCTCAATAAATCTCATTTATTGAATTGGAATCTAACCAATCATTATAGAACTTCTGGTTCAACAAGATATTCTACTTGTACATATGTATGAACTTCTGGTTCAATACAGTATTCATTTTAGTATACCGAAAAAAATCAGGTACAATATCCAAGGAAATATTCCATATTTCAAATTTTATCATCAAATCTTCCTTTCTCGAGTTTTTATAAAGGCTAGAAAAATAAATCAACGAAAGGTGAGTAGGATGATTTAGTCAAAAGTAAATCTTCACTTTTTCAAAAGACGAGCGGAAATAGTGAAGTTTTTTCGGTTTTAAATAGCCAAACATTTTTCATAGTTCATGCATCCTAAAATAACATTTTCTCATAAGTTTTTCTTTACTTTCAAAAATGGAAGGACCAAAATTTCGACAGATCAAAACTATCTGTGTATTTTAAAGATTTAAGGTGGTAGAGTACGTAGTATTCTTACTCTTGAAACACACATTTTTCTTTATTTCCTCAAAAGATCAGAGGTGGTAGGATACGGCTATTCCCGAAACACATCTCTAATTTTGAGGATCATAAATGTTTCCCCCTTTTGTATTTTGCATGTATAACTCGTTTATGCTTCTTCAGGAGCAATAATAATAATAATATCATTTCAGTATGTTTAGATGATAATTTTTACTTTTTCTGGAGTAAATATATATTTCTTCTGGAATACATAAGTGCTCGTGCAAGAACTTTTCCAGACACTTATCATCTAATATTCATCTGGTAATACTGATGAGATTATTTTCACATTAGCCATATCCGTGCTATCATGTGATATTATCTTTATCATACATCAACATTCTCTTGTTGAATAATTCATTTTTATCTATCTTTTCAATACAGATAATGGTAACTTCTGGTACCGTTTGATAAAATATTTTTATCAACATCCAATAACAATAATATCAACTTCTAATAAAAATTAGTTCGGGCCCCACAAGTTATTTCTAATTCACATGCATGTTCTAATTGAGTGATTAACATGATTATTAATACTAATAATTAATAATCATGTTAATCAAATATTATAAAATATGGTTAATATATTAAAAAGTATACTAACCTTTGGTGGATAGTACATTTTCCACTATGAAGATCATGGCACCACTCAACTTTGGTCTTTTGTGATTTTACTATATTTGCACGTACTTGGTTCACTGTTGTCACCACTAATAATTTAGTGGGTATCCTTTTCATAGAATAAATGAATAATGATCACTTGCACGGCAGCTCATAAAAATGGACCATTACATCATAACCATTCACTATCTCCACTATAATGGTATTACTTTCCACTACCAACTTTCAGCACTTTTTCACGAGCTTGGCTTTCTTCAACAACCCTCCAATTCATATGCATCATCACCATCCACTATCTCCACTATAATGGTATTACTTTCCACTACCAACTTTCAGCACTTTTTCACGTGCTTGGCTTTCTTCAACAACCCTCCAATTCATATGCATCATCACCATCCACGATCTCCACTATAATGGTATCACTTTCCACTACCAACTTTCAGCACTTTTTCACGAGCTTGGCTTTCTTCAACAACCCTCCAATTCATATGCATCATCACCATCCACTATCTCCACTATAATGGTATTACTTTCCACTACCAACTTTCAGCACTTTTTCACGTGCTTGGCTTTCTTCAACAACCCTCCAATTCATATGCATCATCACCATCCACGATCTCCACTATAATGGTATCACTTTCCACTACCAACTTTCAGCACTTTTTCACGTGCTTGGCTTTCTTCAACAACCCTCCAATTCATATGCATCATCACCATCCACGATCTCCACTATAATGGTATCACTTTCCACTACCAACTTTCAGCACTTTTTCATTCCATATCATCATTTCCACCTTTTATTGTGGCCGACCACTACCTTTTTTTTTATTCCATTTCATCCTTTTCATTCCCAATCGCTGGTGGGGGAAGGTGCCGGAGCAAAACATTCTGCTGGCTGAGGTATGGCGGCAAGGAAAGGGCTATGACCAAGATGATAGCCAAAAAACGCCATAAATCCAATCGAAGCTATGTTGATAACCGCCATTGATCCTGTTTTCTCTGGTCACTTTTCTCTTTCTCCCTCTGCGAATCTTGCGAAGCCAGTTACTACTTGTGAAATACCTGTAGTAACTTACAAGTCGCAGAGACAGAATGTTTACTACTTGTGAAATACCTGTAGTAACTTACAAGTCGCAGAGACAGAATGTAGAGAGAGAAACTACAATCCTTTAGTGTGGTAATGACAAAGAGACAAGATCTCCGGCGCCAGCGACTATGATTATTCCGACGGAGAAAGTACTTCTGAGCATGGCATGCAAACCTCCAATCTCCTTTCCCAACTTTCTGCAGCTCAAGTAGAAATAACCTGTGTTCCTCCTCAGTCCATGTCACTCCTCTTTTCCGATCATGACTCCGGCCAGAAGGGTGGACAATATCGTCGGAAGTATAGCAGGCGGCCACATCATTGTTGGATTCATGATGAAGGAGGCGATTCAGGCTAAGAACGTCGAAGCCATACGGATTCAGCTCTACCAGGAGGTTCATACGGATGGAGCCGAGCCACCGGAGGTTCCCGAGTCGCCATTGGTTGTTTTTATTAATTCCAAGAGCTGAGGACGCCACGGTCCGGAACTCAAGGCCCGACTTCAGAATCTAATGGGCGAAGAGCAGGTTTTTGATCTCTTAGTGGTGAAGCCTCATGAATTTGTTCAGTATGGATTTTGGCTGCCTGGAGAAGTTTGCTGCTCTTGATGACAACTGTGCTAAAGAGATCCGTGAAAACTGAGAGTTGTGATTGCAGGAGCTGTTGGTACTGTGGGATGGGTCCTTGGATGCCTAGGAGATCTTGACAATCAGGTGCCGATACAGGGACATGAGAATCTCTGGCACTACGCTTTGGTTCAGTAGCGGAGAAAACAGTTCCGATGAGGAAATTGATACGTCGGTGATATTGATCCCGAATCAACGGCTAAGACCATGGAAACTCCCGTTATATTACTCAATTGGCTAGAATCTCGTGCTGATAACGTGTTATAAAACCATCGAAATCATAAGAACAACATAGAGAGAGAAATGGAGAGAGTTTAGAGGAGAGAATTTCTCTTCAAGAATTGGTGTATCAAATGTTATGAAATTGCTCCTATTTATAGGACTGGACAATGGCACAATCGTAATACTGTAAAGTATACAGGGATATAATGGTAATGTCATTCACATATATACATTATTTATAACATTTTCCACTTTTATATATAGTATAGAAGTATAAATTAATCACCTGAACTATACCTCAATCTCCTGCTCAGGGAATTAGTGGCCAATAGCCGGATCATCCGACCCGTTTTTCAAAATAACCCTTTGACCAATTTTTAAATTAAAAAGAAAAAGTAAAAATAGTTTATTATTGACAAAGTGTAAAATATCCTTACACTTTTTCAAACATTTGGTCTGTTCCAACCATCCAAAAACACTCTCTTTGGAAGAAGACATCGTCAGTTCACTATCTCTTTGGAAGAAGTCACGGTTCGTTCAAGAAAATGTCACGGTCCGTTCACTCTCTAAGAAACCATCAGATCCATTCAAGAAGAATATCTATTCATCATTTTCTTCAAAAATTAGACAAGGTTATATTACATTTTTAGCTTTTGATTTTTAGATCTATAGCTTGAAGTTCATGTAAATCGAGTTTTGACAAAGTTTTTTACATATTTATCGGCGGAGCTCACGGATAATGGTTATTGCTTGTCAAAGTTTACCACTTAAAACTATTTTATTTCGATTTCTTTTTAAATGACTACTTTCGTCTTAATTTTCGGTACACTTATTATCATCAAAATTGAACTTTTAATATATCATTTTGAAATTCATTTAGAACTCTACACAATGGTATTCTCGAATAGTCAAAATCGATACGAAACTAAGGACTTAGACGTCCCAAAACCATACGTGTAATTCATCATTAATTAATAATATATAATAAATATATGTGTGTGTGATGTGATCCGGACCAGGCATCGAAAGGCAAAGTCGAGACATCGGCAGTATGACGGTGATCTACATGAAAACAGAGCAAGTTCCATGTTGGAATCGAGCCTAGACGACGAGCGGATCAAGCCGAACCGGGTGGTCGAAGTTTGAAGGAAAAGTTGAAGTTCACAGCCGCAAACCACATGGGTCACGGCCGTAAGAGCGCCACGGGTTTAGAACAACAAATCAAGCATACAAGAGTTACGGCCGCAAAGAAAGACCATTACGGGCGTAACCTGGCCTCGGTTAAAAAAAAAGGAATTGTAGAATTTGTCACTCACGGCCGCAAATCTCTCAGTCACGGCCGTAAATCAACAAAAGGGGAACTCTTACGGCCGTAAGAGTTGCAACACGGCCGTAACCTGCATTCCGTTTCAGATTCACGCGTTATTTTAATTTCCATTTTTTAATTATTTATTTTACTATTTTAGTATTTTAGGTCAATTAGGATTCTGTTTTGAGCCCAATTAGCAGCAAACCCTAGTTTAGATTTTCTTGCTTATTTATGTTTCTTTTCATCATTGTAAACATTAGACAAGTTTGAGTTGATTAATAAAATTTGTGAGAGGATTCTCCAAAATTGAGAGGTTGAGTTTATTCCCTTTTTCTTGAACTTATCAAAGATCCGATCTTTGTGGCGTTCTTCCAGCAAACTTATCAAATATTCGCAAGAATATTTGTGGCGTTTCCGAATTCGAAACTTATCAAGGAAATTGACAAGTCCTTGTGGCGTTCACCAATCTTGGCTCTTCAATCCGCATCGCCTT
Source organism: Ligustrum vulgare (assembly GCA_963555705.1). NCBI lineage: Eukaryota > Viridiplantae > Streptophyta > Magnoliopsida > Lamiales > Oleaceae > Ligustrum > Ligustrum vulgare. Next base: position 63,770,259 of record OY743173.1, read on the forward strand.
AAATTGCGTCGTGATTGTCGGGTCAAGGTTTTACCGTCGTTCTATCCTTATTTTTGTTGTTTGTCTTGTGTCAGTTCTGATTTAGATCTTTCCTAAGTTTTAATTATCGTTATTCCGCGTGTTCGACGAGATTCCCCGACCGGGATCTCATCAGTGTGTGTGGACGTCACACACACATATATAAATAATTATATATTACTTTAATTATTTTTATTTTGACCAATAAGTTTACGGATTAGTTTTGTTCTATTATTTTTCAATGTTAGAACGAATTCTTAGTTCCATTTTTAAATACATTACATATACTTCAGTCCACATTTTCCCAATTATGGAATCGATAGTCGATTTATTAAATCGATAAAATTACTTAAAGTAATATTTAATAATCTTATTTATTTTTCGTTTATATCATGTCAACTAAATTAAATATCTTATTTAATGTCAATTAGGCTCCTTTAAATAAATCAAATAAATTAAAATTTCTATTTGACTTTAAAGTGAGTCATGTTAAATGTGAATAACTTAATATAATAATAGGACAAATTTTTTGGATCGTTACATCACTTTTCAATAAAAGTAGTCTATTTTTCTTTTTTTCGTCTTAACTTATAAGCTATATATTTCGATTGAAACCAATTACTTCTTTTAAATTTCTGAGCCAGATATCGATCGAGAGAGGGGCAAACCATTTAGCTTCTACGCTGATACTTATCGCTAATGTCTCTTTCGCTTTATTGATGAAAATGGTTTCATTTGTCTGATCTTAGTTATTGTTAATTGACTTTTTTTTTCAGAAATAAATATTTATTATTATCAAGTACAAATGTATAAAAATAATTTTTTTTATTAGAATAAATAAATTTTGTTTTATTTGTTATGAAAAATATGAACCAAACAATAAATTTGAAAATTTTTCCACAGTATCTACTTAGAAATTTAATAAAATCAAACATTTCCAATTATATTTCCCACAAAAATAATTTCCTGGTAATTCAATTCCAGGAATTTATTTTTTATACTAATTTTTCATCTTTTTAATCAAATACTGCCTTAGTGTAGAGATGACAAAAAAAACCCGACTCGATGGGTACCCGACCCTAATGGGGCGAAAAAAACCCGCCCCGCGGGTCGGCGGGACGGGTATGGGGCGACTTCCCCCGACCCGAGTGGGTCGCGGGGCGGGTACGGGTTTGGTTGTCCCGACCCGAACCCGTCCCGATTAAATAAATTAATAAAAATTAATAAGGAAAAAAATAAAAAAAAATACCGAAAAAATAAAAAAAAAATTAAACGGGGCGGGTAGGTTGACCCGCCCCGACCTGAAATTCGCGGGTCGCGGGGTGGGTTTGGAATTGAAAAATTCTCGCGGGGCGGGGCACGGGTCGGGGGGACCCGACCCGTTGCCATCACTACCTTAGTGTTAGAGTTTCTTTTGGTTGTGTATATTTGGTAATTAATAATCGAAACTCGGATGGAAAAGAAAGCTAAGAGCACATTTTGAATAAAAAAAAACAATTTTAATTCAATATAAATAAAAAAAATTAACGGAAACTTAATTCCTTTTTAATTATGTTGAAAATTTAAAATTATTACGAATTAAATTATCGTCCACGCATTACGCCCACTTCAGAGCATCTTTAATGGTTTGGGTCGGTCTTGAGGTAAGTGCGTGAGAGAGAAAGGCACACAAAATTACAAAATTCGTGGGTCCCACTCTAATATCTCTTTTTCTTGTTTTTCTTCCACTTTCTTTCCATTTTTCTCTACAAAAATCCTTCTCAAGGTCCAAAATTGGACCTTGTACTTGACCCCTTTCAATATTTTTTTATTAATTTATTTGAATTTGTGTCAATCTCTCTCTTTATTTTTCCTCTTTTTATTTTTTATTTTTTTTCCTACTTTCAACATCTGCCTCATATCCACAATTTAATCTTAAAATAATATTTCTTTCTTTCTCTTTCATCCAAGGACCTTAAACCTTTCACACATCAATTAAAGATGAGGTAAACAGTAAACTGATCATTTCTTGTCAGATACCCGACTCCTTGTTCTCAAGTGTCAACTATTATTTTGAAAGCAAGTTGATTCTCAATCTTAAAAAAATAAACAAATTACTCATCACCATTTTATTATAGTTGCACGATCAATATTTAATACAGAAAATATTCAAGTATCTTTTAAATTATCATGTAACACGTATTTGTTTAACTTTAGGATTTATGTGCAGAATTTGAAGTGTTGCACATACGATAATCATATAATGATTTAACAAAAATTTGAACAACTGGTTTTGTTGGAGATTGATTGTGCAAATTTAATGAGAAGTGCGATTTAATTTTCTCCGGTGTTTAAACAGAAGGACCAACTTATTACCAAAATAATAGATTAATGATCAAAAGTGTAATTTTCCCTTTCTCATCATTGATTTGAGATAGGAATGGTAACTGACATGGCTGAGTTTGGTTTCAATTCGGGGCAGGATGGCTAGTATAGAGCATCTTCTTCTATGGTGATAGTCAATAGGTGTGAGCGTGGTTCCATATGGTTTTGATTCTTGGGGAATCGAATCGAACCAAGAACCGATGGTTCGTTTTTGAAGAGAAGAACCAAACCAGAATCGATCCGTTCAGGTTTTTTGGTTCTGGTATCGATTTCCCAAATTAAAATTTTCAAACTTAAGCAATGAACCGACGGTAGATTCCTACTGGTAAGAGTCATAAGACAGTAGGTCATCGACAATGATCAAGATGTGAATACAATGGTCATATTTGTCCTTGACATCAATATATTCACTCCCTTCCGGATAGTAACGTATCTTCTCATCGTAATGATTTTATCCCTGTTACGAGGATGGGGACGAGGATGGAAATGAGATCCTCGCTCAGTTTAAAATTTAAAAATTAGAAAATAGTAAAAATTTAAAAATTCAATACATTTTTGAAAATTACAAAAAAATTTTAACAAAGTTGAATGATTTCAACCTAGATTACTAACTTAAAGGTATGGGATAATAAGGTTGAGATTTTTTTTTTAAATGATTGATCCAAAAAAAATAATAATAACGGGAATTTAGACAGGAAATTTTTAGGGGCTAATTAGGCCTAATGATACTTTTAAATGTTAAATTCCCAAAATCAGGTAATCATAAACAATTTTACCAAATCAAATATTAATCTATTATTAAACCCAAATCCAAATCCAAATGTAATAGATCTCATCTTCGTATCTCTTTCTTCTCTCTTTTCAAACAGTCGTGAAAATAGATATCTCTTTCATCTCTCTTCACACCAATCATGACATCCACTCCTTATGATGGAGCCACTTCTCCACCGGCAGAGCCTAGATAGGAGATTGCAATGGGAGCCTGCACGTAGAGGCATGGTAGATGTCGTGGTTGAATGTGTTCTAGCGCTGTGCTTGGAAAGACATTGAAGCTTGTTGGAAAGATGATGGCGAGAGGATTAAAGCCCGATGGGAGTACTTACAATCAAAATTGAAGTTTTTCAAATCTGATGTATGCAGCGACGACTCCATTGGCGTGTGATGGTGGTGTGCAATTCGTAGAAGGTTGGAGCGAGACTCAGGAGTCAGATTTGCTCCTCCATCACCGACACTGGCATAGTTATGCTTTATGTTTGTGTGTGAGTTTTTGATTTTTATAGTGGTGAGAGTGGTTTATATATGGCTATTGTGCTTGTGTGTAAACTGTGAGTGAACTTGTGCATTTTGATTGTTGGTGGTGTAAGGAGAAATCGATGAAGATTCATATAGAATAGGTGCGATGTAGCAGCGGTGTTGGCGATGGCAGGAGGTGACAGTGAAGGCGGTGGAGGCGAGACGTGTAGTGTGGGTATCTCTAAACCTTCATTCAATCTGCTTTTGTTTGATTTTTTTTCCTTTAGTTTATGTTGTTGTTGTTGTTGTGGTGGTGGTGGTGAGACGGTGTTGTTGTTGTTGAGACAGTGGTTGTGATGGTGGCGGTAGAGGAGGATCGGTGGTGGAGGTGGAACTGTGGAACTGTGGAAGTGGTGGTGATATTGAGACAGTAACTACAAATTGAAAAAAAGGTTGTGATTGTAATTAATTTCAAAATTGAAATAAAGTTACAATTTTATTTTCGACAGTAGACGACGACGATTGTGGCAGTGACTAATTTTTTTGTCAAATCCATGATGGTGGTGGTGATGATAATTAGTTACAATTGTAATTAATTACAAAATTGAAATAAAGTTACAATTGCATTTTTAACGGTGCTCCAATGACAACGGTTGTGGCGATGACTGATTACAATTACACTAATGTAATTAATTACAAATTACGAATTACACTAGTTCTGTACTAATTTATAAGTTACAATTGTAATTAATTACAAAATTGAAATAAGTTACAGTTGTATTTTCGACGGTGGTTGTGGTTGTGGCGGTGACTAATTACAAATTAGGTAGTGATCCGTGGTGGTGGTAGTGGTGATGTTAATTAATTGCAATTATAGTTAAATCACAATTGTAACTAATTACAAATTGAAAGAAAGTTATAATTGTAATTAATTACAGAACTCAATTATGAATTAAAAAAAATACCTAATTTTGAAAATTATTTTGATACTTGTGTAATTAGTTACAAAACCCCTTTATTACAAAAAATTTCAAATCTAAATGTTTGTAATTGTGTACTTAATCCAATTTTTAACCCACGCCCCCGCCCCGCATGTAACGGAGATGGGGATGAAAATGAGGTCCTCACCCATACACGTCCCGTTGTCATCACTATGCACAAGTCGAGCAAATCTTTGAAAACAAGATAACAACTGATTGTAAAATGGAGAATTGAGATTTATTGTTTGTTGATTCTTGAAGAACTGAAGGTTGAAGGTTTGACGGCTGAAGACTTGAAGCTAAACGACAGAATCAATGAAAGAAATATGATTTTTAATCTCCCCCTTTTTGTTTATTACTTGTTTTACTTATAATTATTGTAATATTGAATGAGTCAATAATTGTTGGGTAATTGTTAATGACTAATGAACCGGATAAAATGCATTAAGATTAATAATTGATCTTTTTTTTTTAATTTATATTTTAAAAAAATATAAAAAGTCCTTTTTCGTTCTATCGGTTCTGGTTCTGAACCAAGAACCAAAAGCAGGAACCAAAACCGAACCAAATAGTTCTTGATTTTTAGAACCAGAAATATTTAGAATTTTGAAAGAATCGAATCGAACTGTTGGTTCCGATTCTTTATCTCATGCCTAATAGTCAACCAAGAAGCCAAGACAACATTTAGGATGAGGAATGATGAATTCAATTCTCGCCACGTTTAGTTTTTTTCTATTATTTTTTTCATGTCTTTAGTTGGTAAAAATCATTATTATTATTTTTTTAAATTTGTAGACCAACTCATTTTCATCTATAAATGATAATTATTATTTCATTTTTGTGTATAAAAAAATTAGTCTTGAAATGAAATTTAGGAAGTGTTCGGCGGCACAAAGGAAATGCTTTATAAATCATTTTTTAAATTACACAATTTCTTATATCACTTTTTAATCACACACATTTTTACTCTCAAATTTTTAACCACATATTTTATCTCGAAAATCACACACAGAAATAAAAAGAAAAAGTCGTCGAACACTTCGTGAAATGGTCATGTTTTCCGTACCCACCCCCATCCCGTCAGTGAGAAACTTTCGTCTCATTCGAGATGGGATCTGCGAGATATTGAATTGGTAAATATATTGACATCGCACATTTTGTTAACAAGACTACATTTTAATTATAATGAAGATTCCTAATTTTTCCTTATTTTTACATTTAGCCTCCAAGTTTTTTTTTTTTTTTAATTGTTTTATCACCAACTTTTTATTAATTTTCATATCTATCTTTAGAGACAATTTTCGTTTAAAATATTTGTTACGAGGACGAAAAATACTTATTTATCTCTTATACTTTTAAATAATCAAAATAAATAATTAATACAAAAGTTAAATAAAATATTTGTAAATCTTTTCAATGCAAATTAGCAGAATATTCGAATAGAAATCGTGATTAGAAACATAATATGTTAATTAATTGAATGTTATGAAAAATAATGCGATTAAAAGATTGAGGACATAAAAATAAACGTAAACAAATATTGAAGATCTTTCTGCAATTAAGACTCTGTTTGGCTGATTTTAAATAGAATTGAAATTATTTGTTTGATTTATTTGTGTTTTTAGATAAGATTTGTGGTTAAAAATTGGAGAGAGAAAATGTGAATGGTTAAAAAGTAGTATGAAAAATTATTTAAATTATTTTTTGTGTTTTTTTTTGTCTTTTTGCCAATTAAAGTGAGGTCGTCGAACACGCCCTAAAGTGTGATGTAAATAATAAATATTCCATCCGTCTCAAAAAGATAATCTTGTATACTATTTTTGTTTATCCCAAAAAGATAGTTTTGTTTTCATATTGAACATGTATTAAATTTTTCATTTTCACATATACCTTTATTTAATATATCTTGGTGCATTCAATTATTTAGTTATTGTATTTTCAAATTTTTTGTCGGAAACGAAGTGAGTCTACTTAAAATAATAAATAAGAAATAAAGGGTAAAAATGAAAAATATTGATAAATTTAATATCCTAATTATATTAAGTATCATTTTTTAATTCGTGTGAAAATAATCGTAATATTATTTTTTTTTTAGGACGGAGGGATAATAAGAAAGCGATGTGTAAATATATTTGTTTGTTATGCTGTGCTGTTCTTTCTAGGTAGTAGGACAACATCACACGTTTTCAAGTAGTCAAGTCAGAATCCCTAGGAACTGATTGCGAACCTTGTTGGTCCCGTTCCTGGATAGAGATAGTTGACTTCAATTCCAACGCTGTTCGGCGGCTGATAAATGGGGGAGAGAGAAATTCTTTTAATATTTTTTAGTAGGGATGGGCATTAAAATATTCAATTCGTTAAAATTGTCCAATTCAATCCAACTCAATTCGATCGATTTGGGTCAATTTTTTATGAAAATTGGATTGGATTAGGTTCTACAAAAAAAAAAAATTGGTCAGGTTGGGCCCAACCCAACAAATTTTTTTAAAAAATAGGATCATTTAAATTTCAAGAATCTCAAACACATTTTATAATTTGGATGAAATTTAAATATGGTTTGAACATATTTTACTTTTATTAACAAGTATTCAATTTATTGTATTTGAGCTTATTATATTGTACATAATTTATTTGAGTTAATAGTTGATTTATGGGCTTAATTTTTTAAATTTCAAGATTTTTTTGTTAATTGAACCAAAGTCCAAACCACCCAATCCAACCAGGCCCGACCCGACCGAAACTTAATTGGGTGCTTGGTTGGATTGTGTTGATTTTTTATCAACCCGACCACAGTGGGTTTGGTTTGGATTGGGCAAAAAATCGACCCAACCCAACTCATGCCCACCCCTATTTTTGAGGTAATATGTGATAAAAAATTAGAGAGAGAAAATGTACATAATTAAAAAATTATTTGAAAAATTGTGTAATTTAAATTGAAGTTTAAACTTTAAATTAATGAAGTCGTTGAACAGCGATAATTAAAATTTTTAAACACTCAATCACAACTATTTATTTTAGTCAAACTTATAATATTTGACTTTTCAAATAAATTTTAGCCATATGTTATCCTAAAAATAATATTCGAAATCAAATTATTTAGCAAATAATGGGGATCAAACAAGAGCAAAATAAGCTCCCCTTTGGTAAATAAAATAAAATAAAATGATTGCTCAGATCGATAACAATGTTCGATTTATAAATTGCTTTATTTATATTTTTAAGATAAAAGTTAGTGATTGAAAATTAGAAAGAGAAATGCGTTGTTGAAAAATATTTTGAAAATTTGTATTTTTTATAAACTTATTTATAAAAAAAAAGTACGGTTTCACAAACCACTTTTTATATATAATAATTTGATTTATAATGTGATTTGTTTGAATTTTCTGGGTAAGATGTGTAGTTAAAAATTGAAGAGAGAAAATGTGTGTGGTTAAAAATGATATAAGAATATGTGCCCATTAAATTTTTGTTTTGGTTAACGAACAGACCCTAATTTATAAATCATATTCTTTTACCAAACACTAGTTAATCACCCGTGCGATGCACGAGAAGAAACGTTTGGATAAAGATAATTCAATATGAAATTAAATAAATCATTTTCATAAAATAAATAAATTTCGCAAATAAGAGATAATATCATCATTTATTGATTTCATATGATTACAAATTCTAGAATACTTCTTTGTACACAACGTTGTTTGTTGATTTTGTTGTTCTTCATTTCTTATCACAAATCAATATCTTTAATTTGGAACGATTTGTCACCCTAGAAATTGCAACACAGAATTATCCATGTGTAAGCACCAGCCGTTTAAGAAGAAGTTCCACATGCAAGAATGATTGTCCCTTACTCTTATTGATAGTCATGACATATGACACCATCAATAGAAACTGTCTTCTTTGAAATCTAATAAATATCCTAGAATCAGAAGGGTTCAACGATAACATTGGAATAAAGAACTTGTATCTTGCATTGATGCCAGAAAAAATTTGACCTTCTAGAACATGGTCGTCAAGTTTTGTAACTATCAACCTTGTTCCATTACTCAATCCCTGTGTATGATCAATATTTCTCAGAAAGAACTTGTGTCCTCACTTATCTGTTGCAAAGGTCCACCACGTGGCGCAATAGTGATATCCATGTGTTAGTGTGTCAAAATCCACCGACAATCAATTCGGCAATTTCATCGACAATAGAAAAATCATATTGGCCATCATTGGTCGCCCACCAACAAATAAGTAAAAGTCTTAAATTTGAAGTGTTTCCTCAATCATCTTTTCTCAAACCGGCCTAAATTGCCTTAACAATTTGTTGTATTTGTCTAACATATCCTTTGAATCAGAAACTATTAAATCATGCAACATAGAATCGCATGATTCACTCCTACTCGAGGACATTAAAAGATATAAATTAAATTTTAGAATATCACAACAAAATTATCCGTAAACAATATAAACATAAAAGCAATAAATACATAATACGTACCTTGCGACCATTTTTCTGCTTTCAACCTCATTCACATTGTCAACAATGTAAAGCGGGCAAATTGCAGAGCTAAACCGTCATCAGGAAATAGACTCTCAATCTTATGGAAATTTTGATCGTGTAATCTGAAGAGGGGAGACCCTCTACCATCATTTAGCTCATTATCTATTCCCCCATAAAAGTGAATGAAAACATCATATTATATGTTCGAATGTTCTCAATGGAATTTTTAATCCTGTCTCCCGTCATATAACAAATCTTTCAAAGTTAGAGGATGATCTTCTATAAGAGAAATATTCACTTTCTCTTGTATACAACAAAGTAGGGATGAACAAATAAACCGCAAAACCGAATTAAACTGCAACAAATGGTTTGGTTTGTAAAAATTCCAAACCACCATAAACAATTTGGTTTAGGTTTCAATTGTCAAAATCGCGATTTCAAACAGCCAATCTGCCAAATTTTAAAAAATAAAGACAAATGTTCAATTTAAAAAAAAAAAAAGCAATATACTTTTTATTGTCAACAAATCAAAATTGAGGAGACAAAGATTAATTTGTTCAAATCCATAATTATTTGGAAATAATTTTTCCTCCCACAATTCATTATCATCATCCAAAATATTTTCTTAAAATAAAATTTTTAATATAAGAGCTAACGATAGTTTACTTCTATATAATTAGTTTGTTTGTCAACAATGATTGATTTACAACAAAGCACTCAATTAGAAATTTAATACTATTTTTGAGCTAGTTTCAACTCGAAATTTTAGATGAATATGTGTCTTTGAGCTCGCTTTGAAATATACTAATTTATTCATCGACAATCTATGGTTTCAAACCACACCAAATCGCAAAAAATAGTTAGATTTTATTTTGTTTAAAAAATGAAATGGTTTAGTTTGGCTTGGAAAAACTCAAAACCGTTTTAAATGGTTTGGTTTGAAATATTATTAAAAATCGTGTTCACCCCACAACAAAATGAGAAGTTCGAATTACGACATGTTTTATAATACTTATTCACTCTCTCCTCGCACCAAAGATTTGCTTTGCAAAATAAATATTTAAATGTAGGATCTCCAATGTCCATGTACTCTGAACAATCAAACAATAGATGGAAAAGTTATTAATATAGATCATGCTATAAAAGATAAGATTTATTATTTTGACCATTGACAATGAAAAACAACACGTATAAGAAAATAATTCGATAATCATAAAAAAAGAAAAAAAACTAAAATTGTGATTGACAAAGATGCATCAAATTCATGGTATTATAAGTTTTTGCAATTTTTATATAACGTAATTGTTTTTTGATGAAAATTATAAAATAATATTGATTATCTCAATTATCAGTTAAGTAAATTGGGAGACAATTTATTTATTGTTGTAAAAATTTAAGAATCATAAATATTGAATTAAAAGTATGATTATTTAAGACAAAATTTAATACAAATTGATTAAATATTCGATATAAATATAAATGAAAATTCGATATTAGATTTGTATGACATAACAAAATTATTCATCCATAAGATTGATGCCAATAAAATATCACAATTATTGAAAAAAATTATTACGTATTAAATGTAATTTTCTATAAAAATACTAATTAAGTTAATAGAACGCAATACAAATGAGCTCAAATTTTTAGATGTACTAAATAACTAAAAAAACAAGATTATTTATAAAAAAAATTATACAATAAGATTTATTTAGTACTAGATGCGTGATACAACTTCGATATAATTTTGAACTGAAAATTTTGCATTGAATTTGTATGACTGCACACAAATACTTATTTGTAAAATTCAAAACATTAAAAGATAAAATAAAATTATGAAAAGAGAGGTTTAAACACAAATAATCAAATATAAATAAGTAAAAAAAAAATTTCATAAAAATATTTAAGTGGAAGTAGCAGTGTGAACACAATAAAAGTTGAGTTTTGGTCTTTGGAGTGTGAAAGCAATAAAAGTTGAGTGTGAAAATAAATGAAATATATAATATATAATATTGTATAAAAAAAATCACAAAAAGTTGTGTCAAATTGGCGGGAGGAGTCGATATTAGATTTGTATGACAGAACGAAATTATTCATCCATAAGATTGATACCAATAAAATATCACAATTATTGAAAAAAATTATTTACGTATTAAATGTAACTTTCTATAAAAATACTAATTAAGTTAATAGAACGCAATACAAAGGAGCTCAAATTTTTAGATGTACTAAATAACTAAAAAAATAAGATTATTTATAAAAAAATTTATATAATAAGATTTATTTAGTATTAGATGCGTGATACAATTTCGATATAATTTTGAAATGAAAATTTTGCATTGAATTTGTATGACTGCACACAAATACTTATTTGCAAAATTCAAAACATTAAAAGATAAAAAAAAAATTATGAAAAGAGAGGTTTAAGCACAAATAATCAAATATAAATAAGTAAAAAAAAAAATCTCCATAAAAATATTTAAGTGAAAGTAGCAGTGTGAACACAATAAAAGTTGAGTTTTGGTGTTTGGAGTGTGAAAGCAATAAAAGTTGAGTGTGAAAATAAATGAAATATATAATATATAATATTGTATAAAAAAATCACAAAAAGTTGTGTCAAATTGACGAGAAATTCTCCTCCTTTAATATTAAGTAAGATTCGCTTTCAGATTAAAAGTAATTTTGATTTTGTTTGGATAATTTTTGAAAGTGTTACTGTATTAGTATGATGATAAGATATTTTAAAAAACTTACATAAGGTAATTTTTTCATAAAATCTTTATTCGAGAAAAAGAAACAAAAGCCTTGATAAACAAGAAATAATTATTTTCTCAAAATTTAAATAACTTCAATATGTTTATATAAAAGTAATTAAAAAAAGTTGGTTGCTAATTTTATACACTTATTTCCATCATAAAAGTAGGATTTTATCTGTTTGTCCAAAAGTATTTACTATTTATTTCATGTTATTTGTTTATATTTCAAGATTAACTCAAAATCGAGAAATTGATGAAATTAAAGTCAAAATCAAGCAATTAGATGATAAAAGTGTCAAAGTGTGAAAATTAAGAGTTGATAAAATAGATCTAAGGGCCAATTGAAAGAAAATTCGAAGAAAAAAATCAAATTTGAAAGAAATCAGAAATTTAGGGGCCAAATTACAACAATCGAAAGTTGAAAGATCTGATGTGCAATAAAAATATGATGACCAACTTAAAGCACTTCAAAAGATGAAAAATTGCACTCTACCCGGATAACCATGCGATCGCATGGATTATAACTGCGCGATCGCATGGTCTTGACAAAAATGGTCAGAATGTTTTTCGGAAGCCTACGCGATCGTATGGATTTGTACCATGCGATCGCGTGGTTATATTTTGGGCTGCAGATGGGCTTTTAGCGCAATTTTAAGCGAATTTCACTTATTTTTTACCTGGGGTTTGAGAGAATCTATAAATACAGGGCATAAATGCACAAAATTAGGGGTTCCCAATTATCATAATCCATGCCAAAACGCTATGCAATTATTAGGGGATTCAAGCCACGCCAAAATCAAGATTGAAGATATAATTCCAAGAAGTTGAACTGGGTGACATCCATTTACTTTTCGTGTTATTTATTTTCTATCATGTATCTATATTAGACTTTTAATTGTTAGAATTGTGATGAAACGTTAATTTCTTGATTCCATGTTTTGATTTAACATTTATATTATGGAATTGATGCAATTAATTATGTTTTACTTTCATTTATGATTGTGGACGCATAATTGTTGATGTGTGTGATAATTTTCTATATTCGAAAGAGTAGGAAATTATTTGACCATGATTAATTGCCACAAAGTCCTATAAATGATAGAAATATAGTCTTATACTTTGTATTATCTACACTATCTTAAAAGTATGGATAATGGAAAATCTTTCACATCACCATTTTGCCCTCATATTTTTTGCTCTAAACCAATTATACCCTCCTTTAATATTCTCATTAACTAAATAATTAAGTTAAATAAAACAATGATCAATTAGTATGATCCCATAAACACATAATAATAACACAAAAGCTCTAAGCTAAAATATGCACATACAATACACAATCAAAAGATTTCTAGGTCATTTCTCACATCATATTTCTTCATTGTAAAATATTTCTCTTTATCGACATTGAAGAATTTCTTCAAATTATTATTGTTTAGGTTATCAATTTTTTTTAGAATGAAAACGATAATACCGTAATAGACTAAATAAATAATTTTTTAATTTGTCTCTGAAAATCTTTAAATTAAATATTTTGTAATTATTTTCTTTATAATGTCTAGAGATGAGTGTTTGTAGTTACCGAAAGGGAAATTTGGCTAAAATGTGCAGTAAAGATGTTTTTCACAATTTTTTTTAACATCCAGAATGTATAAAGCGTGTGTCTTGATAAATTTTTTTCTTATGTTATCTTTTCTCTATTCGAAGCATGAAATTTGACATCAAAATCAACAATATTTTGAGGAATTCATTAAAAAATCTACATAATTTAATTTTCTTTACAAATTTTTAGTAAATTAAATAATAAAGAAAAATATGATTGGAATTTGAATAATTTTGTAACTTTTACATCATTTACAACTCATTGAAGGAATTACATCATTTACTATACAAAACATGCAACATGTTTTTTCCAGATTAATTGTCGAACACACTACTTACTATTTCTTTATTCAAATTTACATAGTTTTTTCATTTTTTAGTTTTGACTGATTACTCCCACGTCGATATCTTCTTGTGGAGATGAATAAAATGTTCAATTATATGTCACACTTTTGCATAAAATTTAATGCAAGCAACAAAGGTTTTTGAAATAGTTGAAAGCAAAAATAATAAAAATTGTGGGAAATTAACAAAACTATTGTGTACAAATTTTTTTTTTTTTTTTTTATTGTAACCATATTGTTACATTTTAGTTAATTGAAAGATTGCAAATATTATTCAAAAACTGCTTATTAATTATTACAAAAAAATTGCACAAATTATTCTTTCTTTACATAAGATATGTAATGTACAAAAAAGTATTGTAGTAAAAAAAAACAAACATTTCGATTTATTCAACATTTTCACATTATATACATAAATTCAAAAAATAAAAATAAAAAAATCATATCTACAATTTCAATTTTTTCTTTTAATAATATTTTTTACCTCAACAACTTTCAAAAAATAGTATTAGTTCTACGAAGACATTGCGAATCACATTCATCTTATTCGTAAGACGTGCAACGCACGTACTTACTACTAGTATTATTCTAAAAAAGTGTTTATAGTTGGTTAATGTTTTTCTACGTGTTTGAATTGTCATAGAAATATAGGTTTGTCTCTTGTAAAAAAAGGTATTTATGCATCACTCGAAAGGGGATATAAAAAACTATAGGAACACAGATTTTTAATTCTCCATAAATTGTTGTTAATTGTTTAAGTCAAACACATAGATGATAGAGTTAACATGGATTCATGACTCTAACATATTTAATTCATCGTTTTTCACAAATCAATTTTTCTTGTTCTTTTTAGTTAGTTTTTAATTCAAAGTTCTCAACTCAATCAAGTTTCTCATCCGGTTAATGTTCGTAGTCTAAAATACTATTTGCACAAGAGCTTTGCTACATGTACCATGATTTTGACAATAAGGTTAACAATTAGCTTATGTGGTATAATTTTTTTTTTCACCCATCACATTAACTTTTAAATCAACAATTAACAAACTTACACATCACCTAATTGTCAACTATATTATCAAATATATTGTACAAGTTAAAAAATTCTTGGTTAAGTTAGCTTTAACCTATATTAACACAAAGTCTCTCGTTAACTCTATATAACTTCTTCTCTTTTTTTTTTTTTTTTTTTTTTTTATGACAATGTTATCTCTAATAGAACTTTAATTGTAGACTTCAACCTAAATCGAACTCGATTTGAATTTTCAACCATGACGTCGTTTATAAGTTTGTCATTTATAGTCCATTTAACATTAGCTATACATGCCCAGATTGGATCATACTAACGTGTATTTAATATTTATCCGCTGGCAAGCTTATCCTGAAATCCAGTCAAGTAATTGCCTCCGGTAAATTCCGTTTGGTAACACCGTAGTTGTTATAAATTGATTTCTTTATAATTTTGAGGTAAAATATATGATTAAAAAATGAGAGAAAAAGTGTGTGTAGTAAAAAAGTAATTTGAAAAATTGTGTGATTTATAAATCATTTATCAAACGAGAGCTTATCATCCGTTTACTAAATAAAATAAATTAATTTATAAATCAGTTTATAAATTACACATTTTCCTAAGTTATTTTTTCACCATACAAATTTTCTCTATCTAATTTTCAACAAATACCTTTTACCTAAAAATCATAAATAAATCAGTTTATAAACTAAATAATATTATAAATATAGTCTGTTCGACAACTTATGCATAGTTTTTTTGGCTTTTTTGTGTTTTCTAGGAAAATGTGTATAGTTAAAAATGATTTAGAAAATTGTGTAAAAAAAAAAAACTAGTTACCAAACAAACTGTAAATAACACATGTTCTAAAACTACATTTTAATCACATACATTTTCTCAATTTTTTGTTTAAAAGTATTATATCTTGAAAATATGACATTTTTTATTTATAAACATTTTTTTTAACCAAATAAGGCTAAAATGCGAGATAATTTTATTAAAGGACACTAAAGTTTCAGCTAAATTTTAAAATGGTCATTGAAGTTTAAGCTAAATTTCAAAACGGTCACTGAAATTTTGAAAACTTACGACAACGGTCACCCTGTACACAACATATCCACATTGGTCTTAAACTTTAAAACATTGAACAAAAACACATCCAATTGATCCTAAACTTTAAAACAATGACGAATAAGTCCTCATCTTCAACACCACCATCACCACCACCACTTCGTCTCTCCGAAAACCTCATCCACCACAGGTACAATTTTCAGGTGCGAAATCACACCGGAGAACAGGTGTGCGAAACTGCACCAGATTTGGTGCGGTTTGGCACCAGGTTCTCCAGCGAAAAAGGGGGGAGCTAGTTGGGGGAGGTTTCTCCCCCTTTTTTAGGTGCGAAAAAGTAACGAAAAATTGTGCTTGTAGTGGATGAGGTTTTCGAAGAGACGAAGTGGTGGTGGTGGTGGTGTTGAAGAAGAGACTTATTCGTCATTGTTTTAAAGTTTAGAATCAATTTGAATGTGTTTTTGTTCAATGTTTTAAAGTTTAGGACTAATGTTGATATGTTTTGTGTACAGAGTGACCGTTGTCGTAAGTTTTCAAAACTTCAATGACCGTTAAAGTAAATCTTAGTCCATGTTTGATGCACATTAAAATACATTTTTTTTCTTTCCTCATTTTGCTACAGTATTTTAATATATTAAAATCCTGCAAGTGTCACTGCCTTTGTCAATGCTGTGCATCGGTCAGTGGATGTCGAGCCCTTCAATCTCGAATTTGCCCTCATTTGCCACTTGAAATTACCTATACTAGTGAATCATCCCGTGCGATGCACGGGAAGAAACGTCTAAATAAAAATAATCTCATTCGAAATTAAATAAATCCTTAAACAAAATAAATAACATTCACAAATAAGATATAAGTTCATCATTTATTAGTTTTTTTTTTTTTTTTTTTTTTTTTTTTTTTTTTTTTTGAAATCTAGTAAGTATCCTAAAATTCGAATGACTCAATGATATCCTTGGAATAAAGAACTTGTGTCCTGCATTACTTTCAGATAGAATTTGACCTTATAGAATATGATCGTCAAGTTTTGTAACGATTATTGACTATCTCCTCGAACCAAAAATTCGTCTTGCAAAATGAACACTTAAATGTAGGATCTCCAGTATTCATGTACTCTGAACATTCAAACAATAGATGAAAAAGTTAATAATAGAGATCATGCATATAAAAGATAAAATATAATAGATGAAAATCTTACTTTGGATTTGTATAACTGAACACAGATATTTATTTGTAAGATTGAAAATATTATAAGAACACATTTTTTTTTTATGAAAAGAGAGATTTTGACACAAAAAAACCAAATATAAATAAGTAAAACCAAAAAAATTGTCGTTCTTATATCATAAAAAATAAAAAACAACTTCTCGAAGCAAATTTAAAAAAAAAATAATTCTAGTTTCTTGTTTTTGTTATTTTTTATACAATGTGATATACAATTTCATCAAATATATATACTGACCCATGAATAATATGTTTTTTCTTCACTCAATGGACGAAACATTAACATATCTATCCAACCCAAAGCTATTATAAATTACCCAACATTAGTTAACACATTGCAACCGCAATAGAGAAATCTAGAACATAATATAAATAGACTATTAACAAATCCTCTTATTAGTCCAAAATAATTTTGCATTCTCTATTTTTTTCGAAGCTTTCTCTACAATATTATTGTTTTAATATTTTTTTCTTTTTTTTCAGAAACTCAAATCTATGTTCAACGACTCAAAATATCACAGGTCTTGAAGAAAAGAGTAGTGCCAATCATTTTTACTTTTTCAAAAAATAATTTACGATTTTTTATTTTCAACTGGTTTGTAATATTAATAACTAATAAGCATTACCACCGCACCAGAAATTTTGAATCATAAAACGTGATAAATAGAAGGTGGAGTAGAGGGGTCATGTTAAACAATACACATTTTTTCAAAGAAATAACATTTTATTTGAATATTTTATTATTGTGTATATCTTCATAATAATTATATATAATAGAAATGAAAGAGATTGTATATCGGGAAATGGAAAAAAAAAAAGATATAGAAAACAAAAATGAATAAACAGATTTTGAAAAACGGGGAAAAAATGAAGCAAATTATGAAAAAGCGAAAAAGGGAAAAAAAAAATAATAACTGGCTTTCCAGTGTAATTAGGCGGCGGGAAATAGAAGCCATATAAATACAATAAATATTGAAGAATGTAAGTAGACGTCAGCGATTTTGAAAATAATAAATAAAGATTGAAGGCCCAACTATTTTTGAAGTGAGTTTTGAAGTTGATTATTAGATGAGAGATATGAGTAGTGTGAACATGATAAATATTGAAGTCCCAAAAAATTGAAAAAATAAATAAATAAAACCTGCACATAGCACAAGAGTTTTGAAGGGGTCATGTTAAACAATACACATTTTTTCAAAGAAATAAGCTTTTAATTGAATATTTTATTATTGTGTATATCTTCATAATAATTATATATAATAGAAATGAAAGAGGTTGTATATCGGGAAATGGAAAAAAAAAACGATATAGAAAACAAAAATGAATAAACAGATTTTGAAAAACGGGGAAAAAATGAAACAAATTCTGAAAAAGCGAAAAAAAAAATAATAACTGGCTTTCCAGTGTAATTAGACGGCGGGAAATAGAAGCCATATAAACACAATAAATATTGAAGAATGTAAGTAGACGTCAACGATTTTGAAAATAATAAATAAAGATTAAAGGCCCAACTATTTTTGAAGTGAGTTTTGAAGTTGATTATTAGATGAGAGATATGAGTAGTGTGAACATGATAAATATTGAAGTCCCCAAAAATTGGAAAAATAAATAAATAAAATCTGCACATAGCACAAGAGTTTTGGAGGGAAACAGTGAAGTTGACTGAGGTTGACTCAACTACTTTTATATATTATATAGATTATATAGATAGATTCGATAATCATAAAAAAAGAAAAAAAACATACTAAAATTATGAGATTGACAATGATGCATCAAATTCATGATATTATAGGTTTTTGCAATAATTATACAACGTAATTGTTTTTTAATGAAAAATATAATATAACATTGATCATCTCAATTTTCAGTTAAGTAAATTGAGATACAATTTACTTATTGTTGTAGAAATTTAAAAATCATAAATATTGAATTAAAATATAACAATTAATATCATGTCATAGTTAATTATTTTTTAAAATTTAGACTTAACAATTATGACAAAAAAATCATTAATAACTATATAATTTCAAAACAATATAAATAAATCTGTTAACCGTTAATGTGAAAAATGTGATATGAGACTTTCTAGAATAAAAAAATCATATAATGATTAAATGTAATTGTAAATAAAATTATTTTGATAAATAATCTTATATAGAAAAAAAGGTTATTATATATATATACCAAAGAACTTAAAAGTATGACTATTTAAAATGAAATTTAATACAACTTGATTAAATATTCGATATAAATGTAAATGAAAATTCGACATTGGATTTGTATGACCGAACGAAATTATTCATCCATAAGATTGAGACCAATAAAATTTCACATTATTACAAAAAAATTATTTACGTATTAAAAGTAACTTTCTATAAAAATATTAATTAATTTAATAGAACGCAATACAAAGGAACTCGAATTTTTAGATGTACTAAATAACTAAAAAAATAAGATTATTTATAAAAAAGTTTTATATGATAATATTTATTTAGTATTAGATGCGTAATATAATTTCGATATAATTTTGAACTGAAAATTTTACATTGAATTTGTATGAGTACATACAAATACTTATTTGTAAGATTCAAAACATTAAATGATTAGAATAATTTTATGAAAAGGGAGTTTTAAACACAAATAACCAAATATAAATAAGTGAAAAAAATTCTTTATAAAAATACTTAAGTGGAATTAGCAGTGTGAACACAATAAAAGCTGAATTTTTGAGTGTGAACACAATAAAAGCTAAGTTTTCCCGCCAAAACTCAGCTGCTTTTATATATTATATAGATTATTAATCCACCAGCCTTAGGCCTAACCGAAGGGTAGAGCTGGGAGGAAAAAAAAAAATCTTACTTCATGGTAGGGCCCACAATCCTTTGGCAAGAATATAAAAGTCTTGACGTCCAATAATGTGGCCCACAAGCACGACTTTTTCCGTTGATTTACTGTGCAAAAAACTCAATAAATTGCATTTTAATGCGCATCAATCAGGGGCTAAACTTCAATGATCGTTTTAAAATTTAGCTTAAACTTCAGTGACCTTTAATAAAATTAACCCGCTAAAATGCATATCCAAATTAAGGTGACGTTCTGTTTGTATTTTATTTTGTATTTTCATTTTCGAAAATGATTTGTGTTTCCTGTTTTCATTTTTGTTTTCAAATTTGCTGAAAATGCGTTTGGTTTATCATTTCTGAAAACTGTTTTTGAAAATAAAAGCTGGAAAATACGTTATGTTTAAAATTTTGCAGAATACTAATAACTCAAACTCAAATTTCCTTTCACAATACATTGAAAATTTGGTTATATGCAACACACTAATGTGAGCATTAAGAGTCTATATTAACACAGTTTGGTCAGGTTCGGGATTTGAGAAAGCACTACTTCTATTAAAATCCAGAAAATGCAAGTCCTTTCAAAATCACCAGAGTCCATTTATCAGTGCATTTTTTGAAATATTGTTACAAGAATTCTCACTTAATTTTTTTTGTAATGTTGATATTGAATTTAATAAAACTTTATTTAAGCTTAGTTTCAAGTTAGGATAATTCTCTCAAAAAAAAAAAAAATCTTTTTTTAAGCTTAGTTTCATGTTAGGATAATTCTAAAAAATAAAATAAAATAAAAAAAATTTTATATTAAGCTTAGTTCTAAGTTAAGATAATTCTTAAAAAAAAAAAAAAAAAAATTCTCAAAACTCGTTTTCCGCGTTTTGAACATTTTTTGTCCAAATACACACAAAACGTCCAAAACGAGATTTTGGACGTTTTGCGTTTTGTGTACAATTTTTTTTTTTTTTTGTTTTTCAAAATGCATTTTCGAAAATGGTAAAGAGAACGCGTTTTTAACGTTTTCGAAAATAAAAATAGAAAACGATCTCAAAACAGCAAAGAGAACAGGGGTAGCCTCTGTTTGTTAAAAAAATTTTTGTTTAAAAATATATATTTTTTATATTTTTTAAGTAAAATATGTGATTAAAAAATAGAGAGAGAAAATATGTGTGTAGAAAAAAACAGGTTTGACAAAGGCATTCTAATTTGTTTGATGGCTTGAGCCTTGATTCATAATACTTTGTCCTTGGTTCCCAATTCATTTTCAATCGATCAAATCGGGATTAAAATAAAAGAACAAATTCAATTGAAAAAGACGTAGACGACCTCAAAAATTCGAAATTTCAGACTTTTATGTAATCAATTATTCTTCATTACTTAAGAGTCTAAGAGTCCTAATCTAGACGGAATCAGGTGCCAACAAGATCGGAAAATGGCAAGTGATCGTTCCGAGAATGGAATAATTGAGCACAAGGCATATGCTCGGGTCGGGTTGTTGGGGAACCCGAGCGATGTGTATTACGGTCGGGCAATATCATTCAGCCTTGGTAATTTCTGGGCGTCTGTGCGTTTGGAGCCTTCGAAGGATCTGATCATTGTCCCTCACCCCACCCACGATCTCGTCCAATTTAATTCTCTACCTCACCTGGTAATATATGCATTTTCAGTATATATATACGAATAAAATAATTTGTATGCATATTTAATTTTTTTGCTGGATCATTTGGAACTCGTGTGAGATTTGTATCTTGTTGTGCTTTGGGTTAATGTGATCCTTGAATCGATTGTTTTGCTCTGTTTTAACACAACTGGTTTTATTTTTTCAATAAATTGATGACGATTGAATAAAATTGATATTATTTATTGGTTTTTAATTTTTGTTTTATCATTTTTTGTTTTTTCATGTTTAGGTGAATCGGCTGCAAACTGATGGCTACTACGGAGGGGTTCGTCTGCTTATGGCGATCTGTAAAATTTTTTACAATTTTTGCAAGGAAAACAACATCAATTTACATAATGGGAAGTTTAGATTGTCATATGATACCAATATTCCTAGACAGGTGGGGCTTATGTTCTTTGATGTCTTTATCACTTTTAATGTGGTTGAACTTGTACGTAATTGTATGATATCGGTTTTATTATCTAATCATGCTTTGACGATTCACGCATTTGCTTGAAATCAAGGTCATTAAGGACCTTGCCTTTTGTTGAATAAATCTGAATACGAGTTCACAGACGCGCACACACACATATATGCTGAAACTAGTATAGAAATCTCTCTCAATATCTTGATTTTTATGCATTTCATCTATTTATGATTACAAGAGCCATTTGGCATATCTATTCTGTAGAAATTATATGAAATCTAAGAGTTCTTGGATTAAGTGCACTACATTACATTCTTAGGACTAAATTCTAAAGATGTCGATTGATATTTTTAATTTTAAGATCTGGAGATATTTGAAGGTATAAACCACTTAACTGCACCTTTAACTGACGTGAGAGAGTGAGGTACCTTCTTCTTTAGATGCAATTGCAGTTGGTTAAAAAATCTGCAACAAAATTGGCTTCTCGGTATGTCCAAGAGTTGTCCCTCTGTGTGTTTCTATTCTTGGAAATGAAAGTATTCGTTGGTTATTTTTTGAAATCGTATTCTTTGGTAATTTTCGCACTCTATGTTTCTGTACGTGAATGTATTTGATAGAAGACTCAGAATATAGTTGTTTTCATGTCCCAGACTGGTCTTTCTGGTTCCAGTGCCATTGTATGTGCCGCTCTTAGCTGCCTTCTCGACTTCTATGAAGTAAGGCATCTGATAAAAGTCGAGGTGAGGCCGAATCTTATCCTTAATGCAGAGAAGGAACTTGGTATTGTTGCTGGTCTCCAGGACAGGGTAGCACAGGTCTATGGGGGCCTCGTTTACATGGTATGCAAAGAGAAAAGAGTAGTAAAATAACAGCATCTTATGTGCCTCCTAATCTTTTTCTTTTCTTAGGATTTTAGCAAGAAACACGTGGAAGACTTGGGACACGGACTATATAAGCCTATGAACGTAGATCTTCTCCCACCTCTCTATCTGATCTATGCCGAAAATCCTAGCGATTCTGGAAAGGTAAGTGTCATATTGTGGCTTCATCTTTCTGTACGATGCTAGTAGCAAACACTTGTTTTGAGACAATATTCGTGTACTGCAGATACACAGTACAGTTCGACAGAGGTGGTTAAATGGTGATAAGTTCATAATATCATCTATGGAAGAGGTTGCCAATATTCCTCTAGAAGGATATACGGCATTGCTTGAAAAGGACTATACCAAACTTGCTAGCCTTATGAATCGCAACTTTGATTTGCGGAGGTAACTAAATTTATGCGCACAAAGTTTAATTATCAGCATTTTCCAAGTACTAGTTCCAAATTTACTAGCTTTTATATAGAGTGATGCTATTCATAGAGAGTAACTATATGTAGTCGGTATCATATGTATGGTTGTTAAGAAGATTCATTTTATTGTTTTTTAATTGTTAAAACAACTCATAGATTCGAAGTAAACGACGGCCGATAGTCACTCACTATGAATAATATTACTCTTTTATGTACTATGATAGGCACAAGTTTCTCTACAAGGATAGCATTGAACACAATCACTCTTTTAACTTCTCCCTAACCACTATTTGAACCGTATTAATATCACTTGGCAGTTGCCTTTGTCAATGGTGGTTTTTTCTTTCGTTACTAGCGGAGCTCAATATTTGCAATGTGTTCTTATATGTGTGCTGAATACAGGAAAATGTTTGGGGATGACACGCTAGGGGATCTGAACATAGAGATGGTCGAAGTGGCCAGACGGGTAGGTGCTGCATCAAAATTCACGGGAAGTGGAGGTGCCGTGGTTGTTTTCTGCCCAGATGGATCATCTCAAGCAAAGCTTTTGGAGGAAGCATGCGAAAGAGCCGGTTTTGTCTTTCAACCAGCTAAAGTGATGCCGTCTTTTCTAAACAAGGTAGATATTGAAACTCTATCATCAAAGCTTAAGCAAACAATATGAAGACTCTTCATCCCCGTTCATCGCATTCATAGAATAGTGGGTTTTGTTCAAGTGTATTCATTTTTTCATTGATGAACAAATAAAGTGATACTGGACGACTGGATCCTTATGTTAATAGTTAAGGTTATTAGATTTTTGGTTCAAATATTAAATTTTTCATTCGATTAATAGCTCGATAAAGTTGATATGGCTGATTCTCCATAGTGAGGGGTTGTCAATGGGTTTGTTAAGCCATTGTGATTTTAGCAAAAATCATATTGTCAAATAAAATTTTTGGCTCTCGGATGGAGTTTGACAGTGACCTTTATCTCGTTTACGAAGTACTTCCTCAAATATTATAGCATCTCTAATATTTTTTATTTGATATAATTTTGGCTATTTGACGTTGACCTTTATCTCATTTACGAAGTCCTTCCTCAAATATCATATGGAATTATTGTATAGGATGTAGCATTGTAGCATAGAAGTTTACGTTACGGTGAGACATGTAATAGAAAAGTCTACGTGAGATTTGTGAGTACATATATGTGTTTGGTATTGTTTAAAAATAATTTGTTTGAAATGAATAATAATTTTTAGGAGAATGAATGGTGAAATTTAATTGAAAAGTCAAATATTGTAAGCTTAACTTCTAATAAATGGTTGAAATTGAGTACCATAGAAATAATAAAAAAATTTAATGAAAACTAAACAGGGCATATACTCACAGAATAAATAAAAAATTAACCCCACTACACGTACAATATCCTGTAGCAAGTTACATGACATTATACTTAGGGATGACAGTAATACCCACAGACTCGATACCCGTTGGAGATTCGACATAAATGAGTGGGGATTACCCGATTAAATGGGTTTGTGGGACGGGCATAGAGGTAAAAGTTAAAACCCGACGTGGGTATGGATAGGGTGTGTATTTTACTACAAAACTCTTACCCCACCCGCATACCCATTAATTTCCATAAAGAATTATATAATTTAAAATAAAAGTGATTGTTTGAAAAAAATCGTTAGAAAAAATAAGGGAGAGACACGACTATATATTATCATTGGAAAGTAATTTTTAGAAATAGTAATTTTTTTATCAAGAGTAGTTGACACATGTGGAAAAGAGTCAAAAATTCATTTTTTAATCTCTTACAGAGACCACCATTATATATTACCTTGAATTGTGGAAGTATATATATATATATATATATATATATAGTTTTAGAGTTTGTCACACACCAACACACGTATTTTAAAAAAATTAAATAAATAAAAAATAGGTAATGGGTTTCAAATGGGTATAAAAGCGTACCCGTCCGACTCGTCTCCGACCTGTCATTTTTAAATTGATAGAGTATAAATATTGTAAATTTCTAATGGATAGGGTACAAATTTGACAAACTTGATCAATTGCCATCTCTAATAGTACTTGAAGCATTTTTTTCAAAATTTAATTACATGTGGTTTATGCAAATTCTTTCTTACACCTACATCAATGGGGGCCATCCGTTGCCTCTGGCCGATACGACTCTCCTCCGCCACTTCAAAACCATATACTCCCTTCGAACGCCGACTTTTCACACCCATTCCTTCCCCTTAACCTCACCAAAACCTTCCCTTCGTGGCTTCTCTCTACCACCTCGACACCATACCCACTCCAATACGAAATGATTATTTCTTGGCCATCTAATCCCCCTCCTCCACTCGCTTCACCAAGTCGTCATCTACTCGCCATCTCTAATTATTGACTTGCCGAATCAGATTCCAATCTGGAAATTGTTTTGAAGACTGGGTTTATAAAAAGTTATCCAACAAGAATCAAAGCAATGATACCGAAATAGATATGGTATGGATAAGGCCAAGAGAAAATACAGATTTAGAAAACATAACTAATATTGAAAAACACTCACAAAACCCACTCTTCCTATGGGTGGGTGTCAGTGGATGTTACAATGGGAACCAACTTTGGGGAAGAAGAGGGAAATGCAACAAGAAGAGAAAGGGAAGAGAGCGGAAACAGAACTCCAACGGCTAGTGAGGTTTGAATTTTATACGGTGTCGTTTGGGAATAATTGTAATAGATCAGTGAGTCAAGTCGTGTTTTGGGGTCTTTACATTTTATATTTGGGAAATATATGAGCTGAAAAGAGAGTGGAAACGGGTGTGATTTGTCAGATAACAAATTCCGTCTGAATTTCTCCTCTCTCCTTTCTTCCTCTTTTTTCCTTCTAAATTCTTCTTTCTGTTGAGTCTTCTGAGTAGTTGTAATCCCTGCAATATAATACCATGAATTAATTGAGTTCCATTAATTCTGATTCATCCTTATATCTGTGATCAAATTAGTGTAATTACCATTTGAGTTTTTCGGCAGATTAAGATTGTAACAATTTGGTATCAGAGCATAGCCGACGGGGCATGCAGTAAGCTGGCGGAGGAGAATGTCAAAAAGCTAGAAAAAGAAGTGGGGGTAATGGACGAATCGATTAAGGAGAATACCACACAGATTCAGTTGATGGTCACCAAGCTAGATATAATGGAGCAGTTGATGAGGGATCAAAACCAAAAGTATGATGCATTGATGGCAGTAATGAGCCCAAAAGGTGGGAAGGGTAAATTAGCAAAAAGGGAAAAGTCGAATGCTCTAAATGCTAAAGGTATTCTACCGATCCCTGTGAAATTGGGTTCTGGCCGGAGTGTGGATGATTCCTCTGGGTCTATAGAATTTAAGCTACAGACCACGGCACCCAGGATTGATTTTCCTTTCTTCGATGGTGAAGGTCCAAGAGAATGGGTAAGGAAGGCAAACAAATATTATGATATGTATCATATTGAAGATGAGGAGAGTTTTCATAGCAAAGATGTATTTGAAGGGTAGGGCGGATGCATGGTATTCAGGATATATAACAACTCATCCCCTCATTTTATGGGATGAACTATCAGAAGCTATATGTAAGAAATTTGCTGAAAAGTCGGAGGAAGAGATTATGGAGGACTTTTGCAAGCTCAATCAAAGGGGAACAGTAGAGGAATACATTGAGGCATACGAATAGCTGAAGTCCTAGGTCGTTCAATCCTTACCCAACTACCCTGAGTCATATTTCATAGCTATTTTCTCCAGTAGATTGAAAACAGAAATCAGATCCATGCTCAAAATCATGGAGCCCCGTACCCTAGACAAGGCATTTACCATAGCTTTGTTAATGGAATCTACTGTCAAAGCCATCAAAGAACCAAACAAAACCAACACCCCAGCTAAATGGCCTTATCATTTTACAAAACCTCCAGATATTAAACCCACAACCACTAATTACAATCCTTGCCAAAACCCCTCACCCATCAAAACTTATCCAAAACATGAAAGTCCACCTCCATTCAAATTTAAAACCATATCCCCAAACGACTTGGACACAAAAAGAAGGATGGGACTATGTTTCAAGTGTGCTGAGAAATATCACGTGGGGCATGTTTGTAAGAACAAGCAATTGAACTTCCTGCTGATGGAGAACCAATAAGGTTGTGATGGAGGGGGATGAGCTGAATGTGGCTAAAACTAGAGGTGAGGGAAAGGAAGAGGTCATGGAGATATCGCTCCATGCCTTAATGGGTAGCAGCAAACCTAAAATCATAAGGATACCTGGCAGCATTAATGGAAGAAAGATATCAATTCTGATAGACAGTGGAAACACCAATAGCTTCGTAGATGAGAAGTTGATAAGAGACCTAAAATGGGACTTGATACCTACTACCCCAGCAAAGGTTAAAGTGGCTAATGGAGAGATTATCATCAGTGAAGCCACCTGTGATCCACTCTACTGCAGTATGCAGAAGCTGGAGTTCCACCATCCACTTAAGAGTACTTAGGCTAGGGGAAGTGACATGGTGCTCGGGGTGGACTGGTTGAGTCAATTTGACCCAGTTCTATTTGATTTCACATGAGGAAGTATTAGCTTTAATTTCAAAGGGAAACCAATTACACTTCAGAGTGTTAAAGGTAGTGAAGAAGGGGAGATGTTAGCAGAAGTGGATCTGCAGAAATGGATGCAGAAGCAATCATATGGAATACTTGCCCAAGTAAGTCTCCAGCGAGAAAATGAAACTACTGAGGTTCCCAAAGAAATTCAGCAGGTAGTAGAAAAGTTTGGACCATTGTTTGAAGAGCCTAAAGGATTACCTCCTCCAAGGTCACATGATCATCAAATTCCCCTCAAAGAAGGATCCCAACCATTTGCCAACAGGCCCTATAGATGCCCCTATTTACAGAAGGCTGATTGAGAAATTGGTTAAAGAGATGCTGGAAAATGGGATTATACAGCCAAGTAACCGCCCCTTTGCTTCACCAGTGCTCTTGGTTAAAAAGAAAGATAGTACATGGCATTTTTACGTGGATTATAGGCAATTAAACAGTCTAACAATTAAGGATAAGTACCCTATGCCCTTGATCGAATAATTGTTAGACGAGTTGAAGGGGGCTAAATGGTTCTCCAAAGTAGATCTTTGTTCGGGGTACCATCAAATAAGGGTGAAGGAGGGAAACATCTATAATACGGCTTTCAAAACCCACCAAGGGTTATACGAGTTTGAAGTGACGCCCTTCGGTCTAACCAATGCCCCGGCGACGTTTCAAGGATTGATGAATGAAATTTTCAAAGACTACTTAAGGAAGGGTGTATTGTCTTCTTTGACAATATATTGATTTGCAGCAAGTCCTTAGAAGATCACTGTAAACAACTACAGACCACCTTACAAATCCTCCAGAGCCATCAGCTATTTGCTAAGAGGAACAAATGCTCTTTTGGAGAAAATCGGGTGGAGTATCTGGGGAATGTCATTAATGAGGAAGGAGTAACTGCTGACCCGATGAAAATTGAGGCTATGGTTAATTGGCCCAAACCAGATACACTGAAGAAGCTCAGGGGATTTCTTGGCCTCACAGGTTATTATCGGAAGTTTGTGCAGGGCTATGGAACCATAGCGAAACCCCTCACTGAGCTACTGAAAAAAGATGCATTCGGATGGAATGAGAAGGCAGAACGAGCCTTCAGTCAGCTTAAACAGGCGATAAGCAAGACACCGGTTCTAAATTTACCAGATTTCTGTAGACCCTTCATTATTGAGACAGATGCCTGTTATGGTGGGTTGGGAGTGGTACTTATGTAGGAAGGGAAACCTATTGCTTACATGAGCAAAACTATAGCTCCACAGAAGCTTGGACTGTCCATCTATGAAAAAAGAACTTATGGCGTTAGTCTTTGCAGTGAGTAAATGGAGGCATTACCTAGAAGGGAATCATTTTGTAGTAAGGACTGACCATCAATCCTTTAAGTACTTACTTGAACAAAGGATCACTACACCTTTACAGCAAAAATGGCTCACTAAGTTACTTGGGCAGAGCTATGAAATACAGTACAAGAAAGGGGTTGAGAACACAATGGCTAACGCTCTTTCAAGGAGAGATGAATCAAGTGATGAAGAGTGCAATGCGATCACGAAGAGTACAATGCGATCACTACTGTAATCCCTCAATGGGTGCAAGAATTTACTGAAATCTATAAAGGGGATGCAAAAATGGAGGGGATTATACAGGCGCTGTTGTTGGACCCTTCTAGTCAGCCAGAGTTTCAATACATCAATGGACTAGTAAAACACCGCAACAAAATTTGCATTGGAGATCAGGGAGAAATAAGGAGGAAGATAATTGCTGTAATACACGAGTCTCAGGAAGGGGGGCACTCCGGAATTCAAGCTAGTATCCACAGGGCAAAGCAATTCTTTCATTGGCCAGGTATGGTTAAAGACATTAAACGGATAGTTTTGGAATGTGATGTGTGCCAACGGTGTAAGTCTGAACATGTACCCTATCCTGGCCTTCTCCAACCCCTGCCCGAACCCAAAACCACTTGGAGTCACATCACTATGGACTTCGTTGAGGGCCTCCCTAAATTAGGAAACTTCAATTCTATTCTTGTAGTGGTAGACAGATTCACCAAATATGCTCATTTTTTGCCGCTCACTCATCCTTACACTGCTGCCACGGTAGCTAAACTTTTTCTGGACAATATATTTAAACTCCATGGATTGCCTCAGAGTATTGTCACGGATAGGGATAAGGTTTTCACCAGTGTATTTTGGAGGGAGTTGTTTACACTTATGGGCACTAATCTTTAGCTGAGCTTGGCATACCATCCTCAAACAGATGGTCAGACGGAGTGGGTAAACCAGTGTATGGAAATGTACCTAAGGTGTATGGTACATGGGTATCCTAAACAGTGGTCTAAATGGATTAGCTTAGCTGAATGGTGGTACAATACCACCTTTCATACAGCTATTAAAATGACCCCTTTCGAAGCATTATATGGAGTGCAACCCCCCTCAACTGGCCTTAGGGCCTTATTTGCAGTCTAAGGTGCCGGCTGTAGAAGAGCTATTGCAAGAAAGGAAGGAGATTGATAAAGCATTAAGGGAGAATCTGGCTCAAGGTAGAGCTAGGATGAAACACTGTGCGGATAAACAAAGAATAGAGAGGGAATTCAAACAAGGAGAATGGGTGTTTCTTAAATTGCACCCCTATACTCAGCAATCTGCAGAAAGGAGGACCAATCAGAAGCTATCAGCCAAATTTTTTGGGCCTTATTAGATAATCAAGAAAATTGAAGAGGTGGCATATGAACTCGATCTCCCAGCGCATTCCAAGATACACCCTATTTTCCAGGTATCACTATTGAAGGGGAAATTGGGTAAGGATTGTGTTCCAGTTACCAACCTGCCATCCTATGTGTGTGAGGAAGGACCTCCACCGCAACCTGATAAGTTATTGTCTACACGAGGAATTCAAATGAATGGAGTGACGCTTACTCAGTGGCTGGTGCAGTGGCAAGGAGCATCACTAGAAGATGCAACCTGGGAGAACGCCGAATGGATCCTACGGGACTACCCTACATTTAACCCTTGGGGACAAGGGTCCTTCAAGGGGGAGCGATGTTACAACGGGAACCAACTATGGGGAAGAAGAGGGAAACGCAACAAGAAGAGAAAGGGAAGAGAGTGGAAACAGAACTCCAACGGCTAGTGAGGTTTGAATTTTATACGATGTCGTTTGGGAATAATTGTAATAGGTCAGTGAGTCAAGTCGTGTTTTGGGGTATTTACGTTTTATATTTGGGAAATATATGAGCTGAAAAGATAGTGGAAATTGGTGTGATTTGTCAGATAACAAATTCCGTCTGAATTTCTCCTCTCTCCCCTTTCTTCCTCTTTTTTCCTTCTAAATTCTTCTTTCTGTTGAGTCTTCTAAGTAGTTGTAATCCTTGCAATATAATAACATGAATTAATTGAGTTCCATTAATTCTGATTCATCCTTATATCTATGATCAAATTAGTGCAATTACCATTTGAGTTTTTCGACATATTAAGATTGTAACAGTGGACCCCACTTTCACCCCAACTTCTTACCTCCCCACCCCAAGAGTGATGGGTGTATAGGGGAGCAAAACTGCAATGATATATATTGGAGCTATAAATGTGTAATTATATTCACACAACACATTTTTATATCTATACCACACTTTAATTGCAAGAGAGATCTTCAATATTTGTTTATTTTTGCTCTTAAGTCCTCAACTTTTTTTCATCACATTATTATTCATAATATTCACTTAATTAACATATTTTGTTTCTAATCACATATTCTATTCAAATACTCTACTAATTTGCATTGAAAAGATGTGCAAATGTTTTGTTTAACATTTTTATTAATTATTTATTTTGATTATTTAAAAGTATGAAAGTTAAATAAGTATTTTTTGCCCTCATAACAAGTATTTTGGACGAAAATTGTTTCTAAAGATAAGATGTGAAAATTAATAAAGAGCTGATAATAAATAAAAAATTATAAAAAAACTTGACAGCATAAATGCAAAAGTAAGGAAAACTTAGGAATTTTCATTGTAATTAAAATGCGGTGTCAATATATTTAACCACTATAAATTTACTTAATATATACATACAGTGAATAATTGGTAGTTAGTATATATCGATAACAATGTATATTAAATAGGGCTATATTAGAAATTAAGACATTAATATATTACTCTCAATAAGAAAAATGACTTATAATTTGAGACAATTAAAAAAGGGAAACAAGTCTTTCTTTGTAACTTTGTTGGACGAAGGGAGTATTAAAAAGGAGGAAAAGAATGTATGGAGAATCGGAGTCAGATGAAGAAAGTGGTCGCGGGAAAAGGATGGTGATTGTTCAGAATTAAAACGAGAGATGGTGAAGCTACACACATTGTAGAAAAAAGAGGAAGAGCTATATTTTTACGATGCATTTACGTGTACTTGGGAGAAAGATAAGCATTACAAGATAGTTTATCAGTTACATAAGAAGTATTTCCCTGATCAATGTTTTGATAAGGCTTTTCTGGAGACCGGCCAACCGAATGGTAATGTAAAATGAACGAGTCACTTTTTAATTGTTTCTAGATGGTTATCAAACTAGTACAATTATCCTAAGTTGAATTATCGCAATTTGCTATATAAAAGCAATAAGTAATCAAAACAGATATGATGGCAGAGAAACTCAACGTAGGAAAAATTTCAGGACCGAACCAGTCTCAACTATAAACAATGTATGTTTACAGCTAGATATGTCCAGAGAACTTCACTAGACATTTCAATCTACTCCTACAAACCCCAAGATAACGTTGTTCACTATTCTAGCTTCTCGATCTTATATTGTTGTCTCTTCCAAGTGGATACCCAAGAATCTCCAATTCTTTTTACTATTCTTTCGCTTGTAGTCCAACATTCTTCAACATCTGAAATTTTCAATTGAGAAAGTATCTTCCTTAAAGTGTTAAGGAAGTATGTGTTTTAGTTTAGGAAAAATGATATTTTCCTAAATCTGTTGTTGTTGGATCTCAATAAATAATATATTTGATCTTGTATATAAAGGATTCTTGAATCACCAAAATATGTAGAGAGGTGTAACGCTAAATTCGTGCTAGGGCTTGGGTATAGATAGGAAAATGTTTGGAATTGTTTGGACTGAACAAAACTATTGCAAAACGCGTATTAAGGCTGGTTCTGACCGCTTGAGCGGACATCGAGCGAAATTCGAGCCCTAAAAAACGGCCAAAAGCGCTTGACCGGAATTTGAGCAAGCTCCAATATTTTGATCATAAAGTTCTCTCATGATGTCCGATTGAGATGACTCAAATTGTATTGGAAAGCTAATTCAAAGGGCTACAATTCTTTCAGAAATAGAAGTTTCCAAATTCGATTTTTTTCAATACGAAAACTTACTTTAAATCTTTATCTAAAAATCTAAATCATAATATTTGCGAATTTTGGATTCTTTTTTTTGCTTCTAATTGCATCCCAAGTTTTGTTTCACTTCATTGGTATTCTTGAACCCAAATATCAAACTAACTATGTTACAACACTTTGACTCTAATTTAACTTTATAAACGGTGCTTTTGTTTACTGAATCGTCAATACATAATTCCAACTAGAGAGTAAAGAATTGCAAATTGAGGATGATAGAGGGCGGATGTTCTTCGAGGGGAGTGACGGTGACAGTGAGAGAAGGTAAGGATTTGAAAATGGGTAATGTCATAGAGAAGAAAGTGGAGGATTTCTTCAAGGGTTTGAAGAAAGTACCCAATAAGAATAACGGTGATACCACTATTGCAGAGCCCTTTTTTCAACGAGAGAGTGTTGGGCTTCCACCTAAATGGGACTGCGGTTTTGGTGAACAAACCAAAAGGTATTCCTTTTTTTTTTATAGATATTCGCACACTTACGCGAATTCGGGTAACGGCTACAAGGGATAAATTGGAAAGACTCGAGGAGCTGATCTAATATATGTACTTCAAAGGGGTCAGTGTGAAGTGTACTAACGCTTCACTGAATCTATCTTGGCCTTCCTTTTTATACGCATATATAATCCTCTTATCTATTTGTCCGATGTCGTGGTTTGCAAAAAAGGTACTCCTTTGGTACTGTTGGTGTGAAATCACAAGTGCGCGATATCGTTAACAAGTAGTAAAAGTGGACTTTTAAGTCCGAGTTGTCGATCACATGGAGACTATTTATTCGTTATAAATTTACTTCGATTCTAAAATTCCTAGACTAAAGTAAAAATTAACTAAAAAAATAAAATAAAATGGCAAACGATTCCAAAAAGACAATAAATTGAGAGATTAATAAAACCAACAATTTCAATAACTAAGAAATAGAAAATTAAACTAAAAGTAACTAAATTAAACTATAAAAACGAGAGATTGAACGATGAGTTTTTTAACAATAAAGAACTATTGGGATTAATGATTTCGAAATAATATTCTAGCATAATTTCGTATCTCAAGTTGTTTTCTAAAATTGTATTTAATCGAATTCACACATGTATCTAATTTACCCCTTTCGAGTTCAAATTATTCCTATTTAACTAAGTCAACCATGTATCTCTACAGCGGGTCAGAGTTCTCCTTAACTAAATGCATTAAATTACCTAGGAATTTATAAATGATCACAAGCAACCACAAATTCATATCTCTATCTTTTTATTGAAATTGTCGAATTTTACTACACGATCTAATTGTTAACTCACCTCTCATATTATGAAAACAACCATTAAATCATGAATTAGTGGCCAGTTAATTCAAGTATTAAAACATAGTAAAATCAATATATGAAAACAATAAAATCCCCAACTTGAGAATTGAAATTAAAACTAGAAATATTAAATCTTCATCATTAATCCCAATATTAAATTTAGCTGCTCATGTTCTTGGGACTAAAAATAGCAACAAATAATGAAAGTAAAACCCGGAGTTTGAGAAATTGAAGTCCATGCATCGCCCCAACTGTGCACCACCAAAATTAGTCCAATCGTACCCCTTTCTTTTTGTTCGAGTCAGCTTCTTCAATCTCCCAAGAATTTGACGTTGAAATTCCAAGATTATGATATTCTTAGGTGAGTCAAATGTTTGATTTTTGTGCAAGACATGTTTCTTATATAGTTGGTGAAGAGACTTAGTTGAAGAAGGAAATAAATTCGCCAAACCTGCTAGAGTCTTTTCTTGTATCTGCACAGCGTTCAGTATTTTGACCATATCTTTCTATTTCCTTATCTGATTGAGGTGATTCAAATTTCGTTAGAAAGATAACTTAAAGGACTACAATTATTTATGAAATATGATTTTTCCAATTCAAACGTTTACTACCCTAAAATTAGGTCTCAAAGCCCAACTAGAAATCTGTCCAGAATCTTGTGCAATTGGAATCAATTTTATGGTAATATTCTTATCATATTCCATTCATTTTTGGCTTCTACTTACATCCAATTGACTCCTAAAAATACTCAAAGTATTGTCTTGTGATCCAAGTCAATCATTGGATATTTGCAAGTTGTTTCCTCATTTTTAATTTGCTATTCAGTTCTTCAACTTCTGATTTCTTTACTTTGACACATTGCATTTTTCCCGTTGATATCATTAGCCTCTTGATTGTCCAATTTAGCTCCAATTAACATCCAAATGTGAATTTTGCTGCAATTTCTTATTTTTCTTGATTTTGGAATAAAACTTAAAATAATAATAAATAACAACAATTAAATAGAATTTATTCAAAAATAATAATAAAATAATATCTTAATTTTTGACAGATAAATAAGTGTATAAAATACACTTATCAAATTCCCCAAACTAGAATATTTGTTCGTCCTCGAACAAAAATAAAACTAAACTATAAAAATAAAAATGTAAACAGAAATTGTTTTTATTTTTGTCAATTTATTTACCATGCACTTCAATAATCCAAAATGACGATTTACTTTAGAGAAGAAATATGAACAACAAAAATTATTTTCATTCATCTAATGCTCAACTTCATCGTGTATGTGTGAATAGCCAAAAATCGAATGTAAACTCATGTAAAAATATACTTGACACTGTGTGACTAGTCATACAGAAATAAACTCGAATCCCATATGGTCAACAATGATTTTCTTTTTATTTTCTTTACACTCTCATAGATGATCACAACTTTAATACTTTTCTCTTATATCCCGAGATATTTCCTATTGATGTGGTTTCTAAACATGCATAAATTGCATTTTTTCATACAAGGCAGTTAGGATTTGACAAGTATGCACGACGGACCAATAATAATTCATCTCCAATCCCATACTCCAGTATTAGGGATTTTAATCAACAAAGCTTATACCATTTTCATTTCATTTTTTTTCTTTTATATGGACGACTTTTTCTTTTAATGTCCTTATCTTTTATCATCTTTGTGCAGAACTTTTCATACTGACTTTCTATATGACCCTTATAGCGAGCTTTATGTCGGCAGCTCCCAACTCAGTTGAGCTGAGGGTACCAAGTTTAGAGAACCCATCAGACTTAATTACCCTAGTCATAAAGGCTTAAATAGAAAAGTTAAAGATGTTTTATCGTCTTATGTGTAAGTCCACTCTCTGTACTTGCTTTCTAATTGACCTCTGTAGCGAGCTTTAGGTCGATGACTCCCAAGCGAGACAACTTTAGTGCACCAGGTTTGAAAGAACCCTCTAATTTAATTACTCGAGTTAAAAAGGCTTTTGAAGACCAGAATAAGACCTTCAACATTTTTCTGTTTTTATGCTGGTCATGGTTTATACACGTTGATTAAAATCCCTTACACTAAATATGGATCATTAAAAGCTTCATACCCTCAATTCGTCAATGACTACTTGTACTTAACCCTTCCACCCCAAACTGCTTCTTGAGCAATTTGGTTCTACATTTCAGGTCGGGATCTAATTTATTAAGGTTAGAAATTTACAGTCAATTCTATATTCAAAGTGCACAAGTTTACCCTACAAGGATCAAGCAAATCCCTACACAAGTTATTATTCGAAAGTGACTATGTGCTCAGGTTTAATTAACGTTTTACATGGATGAATGTTAAGAAAAATTTTAGTTCACATGTTGCCCAATTTTTCTAACTAAAACACAAAAGTCAATTCAAATCATGTCATAAGTAATAAATAAATCAATAAAAAGTTTCAAATTTTTCACCCTTGTGTGTTTTTTTTTTTACCCTTTTTTTTTGCGAATCCCAAAAATAAGGTATCGAATGAACAAAATGAAGAAATGAGATACCACCAACCCCCCCAAACTAGAAAGTTACATTATCCTC
Source organism: Ligustrum vulgare (assembly GCA_963555705.1). NCBI lineage: Eukaryota > Viridiplantae > Streptophyta > Magnoliopsida > Lamiales > Oleaceae > Ligustrum > Ligustrum vulgare. The sequence goes on from OY743173.1 coordinate 63,807,398, forward strand.
AATGTAAAAGAATATATATATATATATATCAATTAATAACAATACATAAAAGAGGAGTTAAGTACTTCTTCGGCAACGACGCCAAAAACTTTTTTGTATGAAATCGCAAGTACACGATATCGTAAACAAGTAGTAAAAGTGAACTTTTGAGTTCGGGTTGTTGATCCCACGAGGACTAGTTAATTTGCTATAAATTTACTTTGATTCTAAAATTGCAAAATTAAAACAAAAACTAAATAAAAATATAAATTGCAAAATAATAAAAACAAAAAGGACAAATAATTGGAAATCAATGAATAAACAAAATAATTAAAATAAAAAATAACAATTTAAAACTAAAAGCAATTAACAAAACAAGAATAAACGTGGTGGGTTTTCTAACAATTAAATGAATATCGGGACTAACAATTTCGAAGTAATATTCTAGCTTAATTTCTCATCTCAAATTGTTTTCTAAAATTTTATTTGGTCGAATTCACGCATGTATCTAATTTACCTCTCTCGAGTTCAAATTAGACCTATTTAACTAAGTCAACCATGTATCTCAACAGCGGATCAGAGTTCTCCTTAGCTAAATGCATTAAATTACCTAGGAATTCATAAGTGACCACAAGCAACCACAAATTCATATTTTCATCTTTTTGTTGAAATTGTCAGATTTTATTACGTGATCTAATTGTTAACTCACATCTTGGATTATGAAAACAATCATTAAATCATGAATTGGTGATCAAGCAACTAAAACATTAAATGCAATAATAAAATCAATACATGAAAATAAAGTACCAACTTGAGAATTAAAATCAAAGTAAAATCATTAAATCTACATCATTAATCCCGATTAATAATTTAGCTACTCATGTTATTGGGAGAAAAAGCAATAAATAATAACGTAGATAAAACCCGAAGTTTGAAGTGTTGAAAAATTAGCATCTCGTCCTTCCAACCGATTAATTCCAGTTGTTTTATTTGCCCAGCAGCTAACTTTTTTCTACTTTGTCTTCCAGCCGTATGACCTCTTCAATTAATGTTGCTGGCTCTGTTTATTTTTATTCCCAGCAAACATCTTTTATTCTCTCCAATTAATCACCACCGTGCACACCTCCAATTAATTCCACCAATGTCTCCTCCAAAGTGCTGCCTTTTTCCACTATGTATGCTTTTTAATTCCCCAGTCAAGTCTTTTATTTCACAAGCAATTAATTCTTTGAACAAGCCACTATTTATTCCCAGCCGCAATGTATAATAGTAATGTTGCTGCCCACTTTCTTTTCCACCAGAATTCCTTGCAACAGCCGCAATCTTTTGTTTGATTCCACCACCGTCAACCTCTATAACTCCCAAGAATTATATCCTGCCAACCCCCTTTTAATTTCAATCAGCCAATACTAAATTCCAGCCGAATAACCTCAATTAAAATTAGCCAGGCACCACTTTTCTCTTCTTATGTATATAGCCAGGTGTATCTCTCCCCAGGTCGGCCCTCTGTTGGAAATTTCGAAACATCGATTCCCACTTTAATTTTCCCACAGGATCTTTCGATGTTTAAAATAAAATAAGCAAACAAGAAAATAAATACGAACACAGAAATTTACGTGGTTCAGCAAAATGCCTACGTCCACGGACCCTCGCCAAAACTTTTCACTTATATTAAATTGTTACAAATATATAGACTTTCACTCACCAACCCAATCCCACAGACCACAGAGAAAATACAATAAACGAGCTTTACCACATATAATTTCTACCCTTTGACTTACACCACAAAGAGTTACAAGAAACTTCACAATATGCTAGGCTCACAATTTTCTCTCTTTGATCACAATGTGACACTAATTAGCACTCTTCAATATGTTTGTGGTGGTATATTTCTTCCTTGAATTCCTTCTCTATTTATAGAGAGAATTCTACATGAAATTCTCTTAACACCAAAACATCATGATTAGTCAAACTAATTATCATTCAAAGATATCATAATTAGTCAAGACAAATTATCATTCAAAGACATCATAATTAGTCAAGACTAATTATCATTCAAATACCATAATTAGCTCCACCATCCTTTGTTTCAACTATGCACTCATTATGTTTCACTAGGCACTTGATTAATTTGGGTCAAATACCCAACAATCTCCACCTTGACACAAATTCGTCCAAGCCAAAACCAAATTCAAATATTGGGTAACAGACAAGCATTTTTCCACTTTGACAGTCCCATACTCCACCATATGAGTATAATCACTCAGAATTATCAACGAACTCCGAGAATTTCATCGGCCCATGTCGAAACAAAATTGCTGAAATTTATGGTGCAACTCCCATATTTGGTTCTCCTTGGAAGTTCATCAGCCATCGACATAAAATAAACCACATACCTTGCATCTAAACCAAACCAATGCTGTATGCGAACACAGTACCCGTGCCAGTAAGAACACATCATCTATCATGGCAACTGGCATCATGCCATGAGGATGTCACATCTTACTCAGAGTACATCATCACCACCCTCCACCAGGAGAGTCGCATTATCCTTCGAGCAGTTTGCCGAGTCTGCTCCACCTTTTGGACAATTTCTTCTCACGTGCCCGGATTGACCACAGTTCCAACATGTCACCTTCTTCTTCATGGAGTTCCCTCTCTTCCACTTTTCAGTAACAAGCAAATTATTATTAGATGAATTATCGTCTCCACCTAATCGCCGCTCTTCAGAGATCAATTTACTTGTAACTTCAGAAAAATCCACCGTTTCTTTCCCGTACATCAAAATCGGCTTGATGTGCTCAAACGTGGATGGAAGAGACCAGATGAGCCTCAACGCTTTATCCTCATCTTCAACTTTGACTCCAATAGATTCCAGTTCAGAAACAATCCCGTTAAGAACACTAAGATGGTCAGAGATTTTTGTACATGCGCTCATTCTCAACGAATGAAACTGTTCCTTCAGATACAAGCGATTTGACAAGTTCTTCGTTTGATACAACTCTTCCAGTTTCTCCCAAAGTTCCTTAGCAGCAGATATCCCATGAATATTTGTAAGAACATTCTTGGCCAAACAAAGTCGTATTGTACTAGCAGCTTTCAAATCCAAATCTTCCCAATCTTCATCAGTCTTGTTGGATTCAATTTCTTTTTCTTTGTCAGAACTCTCAGTTGGTTTTCCCTTCAAAGCTTTGTGCAGACCCGCCTGAATCAAGACATCCTTGACTTGTACTTGCCACAAGCCAAAATTGATTCTCCCGTCAAATTTCTCCACATCGTACTTGACAGACATATTTTCTTTTACTTCAAATTATTTGAACCACCTGTAGCTCTGATACCACTTGTTGGGAATTTCGACACGTCGATTCCCACTTTAATTTTCCCACAGGATCTTTCGATGTTCAAAATAAAATAAGCAAACAAGAAAATAAATACGAACACAGAAATTTATGTGGTTCAGCAAAATGCCTACGTCCACGGACCCTCGCCAAAGCTTTTCAATAAATATTAAATTGTTACAAATATATAGACTTTCACTCACCAACCCAATCCCACAGACCACAGAGAAAATACAACAAACGAGCTTTACCACATATAATTTCTACCCTTTGACTTACACCACAAAGAGTTACAAGAAACTTCACAATATGCTAGGCTCACAATTTTCTCTCTTTGATCACAATGTGACACTAATTAGCACTCTTCAATATGTTTGTGGTGGTGTGTTTCTTCCTTGAATTCCTTCTCTATTTATAGAGAGAATTCTACATGAAATTCTCTTAACACCAAAACATCATGATTAGTCAAACTAATTATCATTCAAAGACATCATAATTAGTCAAGACTAATTATCATTCAAATACCATAATTAGCTCCACCATCGTTTGTTTCAACTAGGCACTCATTATGTTTCACTAGGCACTTGATTAATTTGGGTCAAATACCCAACACCCTCTGCTGTTGTGTATATATATATATTAAGGGAAAAATACATAAATAAGGAGTTTAAAGATACAAATTTCAAAAATAAGGTCAAATCTAAATATATTCAAAAATCAGGTTCTAATTAATATTAATTAATTAATTATGTTAAATAATGGAAAAAATATTTTATTAATTATATATGTTGAGGTCACAATATTGTATAATTTCAGGTCACAAAATCAATTTTTTTTATATGACAAAATTTTTAAGTTACAATTGATTTCAAGGTCACAAATTACAAAATCAATAGGTCACAAAAAAATTTCATGTCACAAAAACAAATTTATTTATATGACAAGATTTTTAATTTACAATTGATTTCAATGTCACAAATTATAAAATCAGTAGGTCACAAAAAATGTCAAATTAGCCAATTCTGACCTTTTTCTAGGTCACAACCTATCAAATTATTAGGTCACAAATTTTTTTAGTAACAAATATCAAATTATTAGGTCACGTTTATTTATTTCTTGGTCACAAATTATCAATTATCAATTATTAGGTCACATTTATAAAGTCGACATCTTAGACCATCAACACTTGCAACCACCCCACCACCGTCACCGCCTCCGCCACGCCCCCACCTACGCTACTGCAACCGCCACCACCGGCAGCAAAACTACACATGATTTACAAATTCCAAAACCAAAATCACTCCCCCACCCCCACCCGCACATACAAAAGACACCACCATCGCCAACGCCACGACTGAACAGCACAACAAAAGGGATTCTATCTAACAACAAGAAGAGATCACATCGCATACGCCTACCACCACCTACCAACTCAAATGACAGGTCGCAAACCGTTCGTTGATTGGAGCTCCCTACCGGCGGGAATTTCAGTTCAAAGCTCCGGTTCACTTACCTTCTCCGGTCGATTCGCACCACCGCCGAACGCCTTTCCAGCCCACACTTCAAGCGAGTGTTCCCCACAGTTCTGCAGTGCTTCTGATTGTCTTGGATTGCTGATTGATCGGCCGGAGATCGAACTTTAGAAAATTGCAAAAACCTTTTTTCTTTTCCTTCCGGTCGGTTTTGCTTCTTCACTGACTGAATCACTTCACTGGTCAGCCTGGCTTCAATGGATTCTTCTCGGCTTCACAGATTTCTCTTCTGTCAGTGTAGTGCATTGATTTCTTCTCAGCCTTCTCTCCTTGGTCGACTTCACAGAGTCTTGTTCACTCACGGTCGACTTCCTTTTCCACCGGTTTCTTGCTTCACGGGTCACGATTTCACAGATTTTTATCTTTCCTGGACGGTGCTTCCGCCTTCAACCGTGCGATGCCTCCAGATTGCCGTGCTTCTGGTGGTCTTTAGAAATAAGGGATTTATTTTGATTAATTAATTTAATTTTGTTATTATTTAATTATTAAAAGTAATTACAATATGATATTTGAAAGAATATAGGTTTGATCTGATTTATGAATTTGGATATTTAAAAGTAGAGTTGTGTGTAATTTTCAGATATATTAATAGGTTTTTAAAGTCCAATTAGTCATGCAATAATTTGGGCAAAAAGTTTTCTTTACAATTATTTATGAGACCCAAGTAACATTGGTGTATGTTTTATAACTAAAGCCTCATTTTTGCCAAATAATTTATTTTGACCTCTTATCTCCGTTTTATCGTCATTGCATCAAAAATTGAGTTTTTCCATCTAATTGTTGAATAATTACTTTAATTTCTCATTTTCTTGATTTTTGGATAAAAACCTGAAATAATATAAATAAATACAAACTAAGTAAAATTTATTCGAGAAAAATAAAATAATATTCTAATTTTGACAGATAAATAAATGTATAAAATACACTTATCAGGTACAAAGGACTAGACTCATAATTGTGAAATCTTGCACGGTCCAAGGATATCAAAGGTCTGCTTCTAGTCCTAAGATAGGCAGGTGCCTTATAATGACCAAAAGTAATCCATGATTTGGACCAACTTATCCATCAATCCGTGGCGATTCCCTCATCTTTTGCTTTAGGCACTACTCACTAGCTCGTAGGTCACTAGCCCCTCTCGTAACACAGTTTGTGGGAAGTTGAGACGCCTGGTCAAAGTGAAAAAGGTGTGTATGACACTATTTTAACCGGCTTCAACTGATCTCAATATTCGAATTCAGCATTGAACGAATTTTAGATGACATGCAAAATGTTATTTTCCGGGTGACATGCTCAAAAGGGACATACATTCGATCTCTTTGTGCTGCATTTCTGCTAATGTTATAGAAATGTTAGATATTGCCGAGGACCCAAATTAACCCCCATACAATTTTTCTTGAGAAAAATTTGCTGTCATTTTTTTTCTGAGAAGAGTACAAGCCTTCCTCCAATACAATTTCCTATCTTGGCGGAGCGAGAAAAAAAGGAAAATTATAATGAAAACAAGAACAAGCCTTCTCTATTGTTAAGGTTACTGCTATGAGATATGGTCGATGAGAAGTATCAATGCAGTGTCCAAGCACGATTCTTAATACCTAACGAGCTGTAGAATTGGGTGGATCAATTCCCATAGCATCATAGTAGGCTTTTTCTGCAGCAGTCATGCGATCTTGAAACATCGACCATTCATTTCTACATCTCTCCCTTACCTAAGCCAAAAGAGAAGGGGACGTAAAAATAAGAAACTTGGATCCCATGAGTAAATTAAATTAGAAGGATGGTACGAGTATTATATACGTGATTAATGTCATGTAGATAACTGGACGGGGTTAGGTGACTCGTGGGAGCTTTTATCATGCGATGAATATGAATTAGTCGAGATGGCTTTTGTGAATGGAGTGAGAAATGAAGAACGGACTATAGTTAAGTTGTTACGTACCCCTTCCCATGGCGCCTTGCCTTTTTCTGCCTTACCCTGTAAAAAAGAGAGAATTTACGATGAGATGTTCCATGCGACATTTATCTAAGATGAGATCTTATAAAGTTACCTGGTTTCCTAGTGAAGGAACCGTTTGATGCACAATCCATTGAGAATCTACCACTCCTATTTTTTCATGGGCTGGCTGCTTATAAAAAACTATGCAATAAGCATAAAATCACTGTATATGCAGTAAGCATAAAGAGACATTGATGATAGCTTGCCTCAACACATTTTTGGAGAGAAAAATCAAGACCCCATCCATGGACCAAGTCATTCTGCAGCATTACTAGCAATGTTAAGGTTTTACAGTCAAAAGGACGGGGTTTTTCTCTTCTTTCTCATTTGACGGGGGGTGGGAGGTGCGGGGGAAGGGGAGCAGTGGTTTCCAAAACACAAAACTGTTAGAACTTGAAGAAAGCAAAGATCATCTTGATACCTGAATCATATGCCAGACACAGCGCCATGCATTTCGAGAAAACACGGGTGCCATGATCTCGACGAATCTGTATATCATCAAGTTAGCAGGTAAAGTATTTAAGTCAAGTAGGCGTGTAACTAGATAACATTGTCGTTAAAAATAATGAATTCATCCACATACGCTGCACATGGCGGCAAATGAGGATCACTGCACCAACCTGGTCTTTCCTCTGTTTCTCTGTGTCAAGCAGAAGTAATTAGATTCTAAGCACACAACACAACACATTCATGACATGTTTGGTAAGGTGGACCAAGACTGCTACAATAGCATCCTTTTTTTATTTTTTTGGTTCTTACTTGTGAACTTCAGTGTCATCTCGTTTTCTCGTCATCTGCCATGTCATGCCACTATCTGCAGATAAACCCGGTTGTGAAATATCTAGACCATGCTTCCTCACCAGTTTTATATATCTGTCGCATAGGAACTTAAATTTAGTGAATAATTTGACAAAACAGCTAATCACATTAGAATGTATTAGATGTTTCTACTCACGCCTCTGGATCAAAATTCTCGACACCCAGGTCCTCATCCCAGATAAATATATAATCGTAAGGAGCCACAATATCAGGATGCAAAAAACGCTTAGAATACCACCTTGCAATGATAATACGAATTACATTCAATATTAAAAACAAATATATCATTCATCAAAAAAAAAAAAAAACAAGTATATCAGGATTGTACAAGGAAAGAATGAGAATGTTATAATTACCATTTAGTCTGCTTCAGCACGCTCACATGGATAGCAGATTTTGACCACTCAAATTCATCCCATTCACTTAACCGGCCATCATAGTGAAATAACAAAATCATAAAGTTCTCTGTCAACTGTACAAGTTCGTTAAGCAATATAAGTCTGGGTTCACCCCCAAAACACACAAAACTGCCCCCATGAAGGGACAAAAGAGTGAAAGTTTGGCTTGCCTTTTTAACTGCAGCGTCAATATTTTTTCTCTGTTCATATCCAACAGTAAAGGTTACAAGATACCTAGGTTTGATAATTAAGTCCTGCATTCATCCCGCTATTTAATTAGAAGTGATGGAAGAAAGTAATTCACGGATTGATTAACAATTGACTATCCTATCCACTCAAAAATTAAGGCACATATCATAACCAATAAAATATCAAATAAAATGAAACATATCGAAAATATGAATATGCATATCATTTCAAGCACCTATCAAAACAAAAAGGGGGGAGAATTAACTGCTTAATACTGTTCAAATTCTATCGAAGAGATTAAGGAAAAATGGAAATTAGCTGCTTAATACTATTTAAACTCTATACATTGCAATTGCTAAATAATGGAAAATCAGCTGCTTACTACTGTTCAAACTATATCTATTGTCATTGTTAAATAATGAAAGGTAAAACAAGTCTCTCATACCAAACAATGGCAAAATATACACACCTTGCCAGGATGGCCCCACAATCTGCGAAGATACAAATCAGACTCTGATGTAACAATGCCAGGCGGTAGTCTCTCAGCTCCTCGAGGATTGGTGGAAACCCATATCTGCTTGAAAATCACTAAGAAATAATATAAAAGGCAGAAATAGAAAATTATGCAGAAAATTACAATGCTAATAAGGCTAGAGTTGCATATGGTTTGAATAAAGCTCATTTGAGATTGCCTAGTTAAGAATCACAAGCTATGCTTGAACTCCATCTTAAAACTGGTTAAGAGATCAGTCAAAGCTTAAACAATTTAACTCACCTTGACTTCTTAGAAATACTGAAATTAAAAAATGCAACTTAAGCCAGAATAGTGTTACAAATAATTTTTCATTCTGATAAGATTGCATTCTGCAATTCTCCTATAGAATCTAACAAAACAAAATATAGAGCCAACTGAAGTTTTAAGACTACTCGTGTATTTGCAGCATAGATTAAAGGATGTAATATGATGAGATTCGAAGCGCGGAAGAAATGCCGGAAAGTTCCGAACCCAGGTTGTGGATGGACGGTGGAATCTTGACCCGATATTCACGACGCGATGGCTCGACGATAAGGAATAAAGAACCAAGACTTTCGAAACGCTACAAAGATTTGCCCAATCTCCTTGATAAGTCTCTGATTTTAACGCCACAAATATTCTAGCAAATATTTGATAAGTTCGATATTTGAATGCCACAAGAAATATTCTTGATGAGTTCGAAAAATATAGGAATCCACCTATAACTTTTATTGAATCCTCAATAAAAGCTATTTATATCAAAATCAAGTCTCCAGTCTGAATTACAATGAATGGAAATGAATATAAATAAGTAAAATAACCTAGCCGCTAATTGACTCAAAATATAATTCTAATTAGACTAAAATTCTAAAATAGACAAACAAATAATTAAAAACAAAATTTAACCTAAAAATACGCAAAAACCCTAATTTCCGTCTGCATAATTAACTTGTTGTTTTGAAGCCCCAAATGATGGAATTTGGCCATAAAATCAGTCGGCTCAAGGGCTATAGCCCATGAGTTTTGCTTAGTGGCCAATTTCTACTCGAAAAACACATATTATGCATCTAATTCCGACATGGTTGACTGGATTGCACTTTTATTTGGCTTGAATATTTAACTTTTTCCGTCAAGCCTGCTATGACTCCGATTGTCGAAGGTCCGGAACACATCATACCCTCCTTCTTTAGGATGATTTTTCCCGAATCATAGTTTTGTTCCTGTTGTTTCACTTCACCTTCCGGATCAAACGAAAAATTATTGCTTCCATGCCAGTGGAATGACCAATAGTATCCTGTAACTTGGGTTGCATGAATGGATTGAAGTAAAAACTCCTGTGGGCATTGGTGGTGTTGCCCAAATTTTCAAGTACATTTAACCTGCAAGACAAAATTAAATAAAGCGGGGAGGGAAATGTTAGGTTCATGAGGTACAAGGTATGAATCATTGTATTCATGAATTATCACCGTCAATTCCACCTTTTGAACTACGAGGCCCTTCTCTTAACCTCGTTCTCCTTTTGCAACTTCTTGCTCGCCCCCCTCTATCTCTTTTCTTTCAAGCTCGGTTACTTTCTCTAACTCAAGATTTTCTAGCTCATCCACCTCTTCAGTTTTTTTTCTTTCAAATTTAACCACATCTTCTACCTCCAAATTTGTATCACCATGTTCGCACACTACCTCATCACTATCCAAATGTGGATTTTTCAATTCAAAGTTCAAATGTTGAACTTCTACACCAACTTTCATTTCATTCCTCTTATCGTCAACAATTTCATTCCTAATCAATTCCTCATCAAATTTTGGAGTTTGTTTATTTGTTTTTAATTTCAACTTTCCCTCTTTCTTATCAATATCCTTATCCCCACGATGCCTCCTATTACACCACTTTTCACTCTCCTTCCTTACCCTCCGTAAATCTTCTAGTGCTTCCTCTAATTTCAACCAATATAGTGCGCATGTTTTCCCTTTCTTAAGGAATTTGTATATGTGCATGCTCTTATCATAAACAGCCTTCCTCATACGTCTCCAAGGTTTTCCCAATAAAATATGATAAGACTTCAATGGCACTACATCACACCATACATCCTTATAATACCTTCCCTGGGTGATAGGCACTAGAACTTGTTTGGTTACTTTGAAATTCCCAAACTCCCTCATCCACGTCATCCTATTAGGTTTATAGTGTGGTTCTAGGGGCAATCCTAATTTTTCGACCACGGTGCTACTAACGAAATTAGTAAAGCACTTTCTATCAATCGTCAAACTGCACCCCTTATGATCCACATAACATCTAGTTTGGAATAAAGAGTCCAGTTCATAATCCATTCCTTATGTGGCGTTAAAAGAAATTCAAGAATAAAGAGAATTTGGACATCAAATAGCAAGAATGACTTTTATTGACTTGGAAGGAAATGAATATCAAGATTTTAAAGAAATTCAAGAAAGTGGTTCTTGAATCTTGGAATAACTTTTTTTTTTTTTTTTGAATTTTGGATGAATCTTCGGAATAAAATAAAATAAATAAAAAATAAATAATTTTTTTTTAAAAATAAATCCGAAATAAACATAAAAATCAAACTGGATAGAAAAACCTGAATTCAGAGTCCAACTCTGATACCGATGATGAGATTCGATGCGCGGAAGAAACGCCGGAAAGTTCCGAACCCAGGTTGTGGATGGATGGTGGAATCTTGACCCGATATTCACGACGCGATGGCTCGATGATGCGGAATAAAGAACCAAGACTTTCGAAACGCCACAAGGATTTGCCCAATCTCCTTGATAAGTCTCTGATTTTAACGCCACAAATATTCTAGCAAATATTTGATAAGTTCGATATTTGAACGCCACAAGAAATATTCTTGATAAGTTCGAAAAATATAGGAATCCACCTATAACTTTTATTGAATCCTCAATAAATGCTATTTATATCAAAATCAAGTCTTCAGTCTGAATTACAATGAATGGAAAGGAATATAAATAAGTAAAATAACCTAGCCGCTAATTGACTCAAAATATAATTCTAATTAGACTAAAATTCTAAAATAGGCAAACAAATAATTAAAAACAAAATTTAACCTAAAAATACGCAAAAACTCTAATTTCCGTCTGCATAATTAACTTGTTGTTTTGAAGCCCCAAATGATGGAATTTGGCCATAAAATCAGTCGGCTCAAGAGCTTTAGCCCATGAGTTTTGCTTAGTGGCCAATTTCTACTCGAAAAACACATATTATGCATCTAATTCCGACATGGTTGACCGGATTGCACTTTTATTTGACTTGAATATTTAACTTTTTCCGTCAAGCCTGCTATGACTCCGATTGTCGAAGGTCCGGAACATATCATAATATCTCTGACAGTATTTTAGACAGTTTCTGATTACCTCCTAAAAAGAGAAGAAAAGGTGCTACATGTACTAGAAAGCCACAAGCCTTAAGATATTATGCTTATAGCAAAGCCCGTATAAACCATTATGTTTCCTATGAAGTTCAGGCATCAATCTTTTGACTTTACAAACTGAATTAGCATGTCTTCAGTAACTTCCTTTATAAAAATTATAAATTTAAAAAGGGATCAAATGAATAACTTACCTTAGTGTTATTTACTTTGTGTGAACTGCCTTTATGACCTTTAAGAGAAGACCACATATTTAACAGTGCTTGAGTCGAGAGACCCGAGTACTTGTCCTCAATGTAAGTAAGATCTATGGAAGAAAACAGGCTCGAAGGTAGATGAACCTGAAAACATTATAGCATGCAAAAAGATGATCTTTTGCCAAACAAAATTATGAAATCAAATTTAATATTTGCAAATCAAAAGAGTCAAGCCTGCCTGCCTTTGTCAGTGAAAGTGTAGGAAAGGATACACCTAAAAAGAAGCCAAAAACGATTCCCACAATAGTAGTAACAATTAGCCTCATTGTTTCATTTGTTCTTCTAATATTCATGCTGCAAGAAAACAGGGAGCTATAAAATTAATTCTTGCACCTTCACCAGTATTTCTTCACCACCAATAATTCTGAAGTTTCTGACTTTCTGAAATAAGAATTACCCGGATCGTCGCAAAGGTGTGCCCATGTTAACAGCGCTCGTTCAACTAATCTGCATAATTTATATCTGTTAAATTTCCATTGCTTCAAAAAATAAATGCACAATAACCCAATACACAAAATGAAAAGAATGGCAAAACACATATTAATCGCTGACACTAGTATTCGAACAAAATTCGAGACCTACAATTTAGAATTTTCAATCTTAAGCCCAAATCAGTAAAAATAACTGTTAACTCCAATGTTTCTATACTAATATAAGCTCGTTGTAATTCGTAAAAAAAAAAAAAAATCAAAAATCAAAAATTTGATTATAGAAATTCAAAATAATTCACCTTTGTGATGAGAATCTAAATCACTAGTGAATCTGATCCCGCGATGTGGACCAGATGCTCAGAATTCGCGGGTCAGGCGCGGGAAAAATGGTGTTGTAACGAGGAGACAAACAAAATCTGCCATGAAAAAGAAACTAATTTATGATGGAGTATAAAGGAAAAGTTGATTCAGGTTGCAATCAATACTTTTCTGTTTCGTTTTTTCGACAAAAGATCTGCGTGGGAACGATGATAAGAACAGGTGGGCTCCAATATTAAAATCGGAATTATTCGATGGAGCCGGTGCAATGCACTGCTGCTCTGTAAGTGGCTGGAGTCCGTCCGCGTCTCAGTTTTTCTTTGTAGAGATATTTCACTGGAGCCCACTTAACTTACAACTTTGCTTCATATTGGTCACTTAACTTTAATCAAATTCAACTTGATCAAGTAACGTATATTTTTATTTCAGTTTGACCATTTTTGTCCATTACTCGTTACAAACGACACCATTCGTAACGTAGCCAGCGAAATTCCTAGTTCAACTTTAATATATAAACTTTCCTCGGTTCTACCCTTTCGATGAGAGAGTAGACATCAACCATCATATCTCTTTCTTCCCTTACCAAGCAATTATGTAATCATATTGATGGACAGTAATTTGCTCTAATCCGAACACGACCTCATATGTTTCCCCCGAACATGATCAGAACCTGGTATAGCACTATTTCTTCCCTGAGGAATATCTGTCCCCGAGGACTATGTACCCCGAGGGGCTCGGAGGCATATTCCTGACCCTATGTTGGTCGGGGTAATGATGATCGGGGTTGTCCTCGGGCCTGGGTGTGGGGGCCCCTCATCTGACACGTAATATGTCCATTTCTTACAAATGCTAGGAGTTTTCTCCTTATCCAACATCTGATGATACAATCCCTAAAAAATAGGAAGGTGATTCCTAACAGGACTCCTACAATAAAGGTATTTCAGTCCTGTTGTAACTCGTTTAGATGACTCTATAAATAAGCGGCTCTCAATCATAATACAGGTACACAATTCTTATTTTTCCAGTTTATAGCCTCTTGCATAAATTTTCTTCCTCTTTACTGACTTAAGCATCGGAGTAGCGACGAGGACACACCTCCTCGCCTTTATTGCAGGTATTCGGAGTTCAAGTTCGTGCCAGTCTGGTGCTCAAGCTCGGAATATCTGAGGTACAATTTTTTGCATCATCACATATCATATTTAATTGTCGTCACATGGACTTATTCTCTTTTTCGCGAACAACTTTCTGAGCATCCTTCATTGGTCAAAAAAGCTTAACGTCCAAACTTGATGGCTGTCTCGAAGGAATAATTTCTTCTTAATCAATCATGCCTCCTCAACTAACTATTGCTTGCCCTTGCTTTTCACTCTCAAGGGTCATAGCTTGGGTTGGGATTTGCGATCCATGTAAGATCGGTTCAGGATCATGGATTATATATCTTTCTACATCTACAATCTACATCTACATCTATTTACATCTATCTATCTATCTATCTACAATGTATAAAAAGGGAGGATAGTTGAGAAACTTTTGATTCCCTAATATACCCTCATATATTTAATAATATACCTAATTTGCTATCATTTAATAAATAATTTCTAACTCTTTTTGAAAAAAAGTTAATATAAAAATATTTTTTTTAAAATTATAATCTAATTAAGAATACAAAATAATTAATTTAAAAACTCTCTCGAAACAACAACAACAACAACAACAACAACAACAAAAATTATTTAAACTTATATGGCCCCTATTTTGAATAGATTAAACTCAGATTTTTGATAGATTTTTTTATAAAAGTTGATAAGATACATGGTTGAAAAATTGTGGATACCATAAAATCTGTTTTTAAAATTAATTTTTGATTTTGACTTGATGTTAAAATCAAATTTTAATCAGAAACAAAACAGAGGCATAATATTAAACTTTTTTATTATAAAAATATGTTTCTAAATTAACTTTCTTATGCACAGTTTTTCATATTTATTCTACGATTTATTATAAATACTTTATAAATTAATTTTCGATATGTCTAATATTTTATGATGGAATAACCAATATTTTAAATAATTATCAAACATATATTTCGAGGAATTCTGAGAAATTCCAATTTTCTAAAAACTATAGATAATGTACAATTTTAACTTTAACTTTAACTTTTCCTTTAAAAATATTAATAACCCCAAATACTTTCAAAATCAATTTTAATTCTTCAAAAGCATTACAAGTATTATTCATCTTACGTATAAAACGTGCAAAACACTTGCTTATTACTGGTCTATATGAAAAAGGAATTCAAAAAGAAGAAGAAGAAGAAGAAAAATTTAGGTGACGTTCTGTTTGTATTTTATTTTGTATTTTCATTTTCGAAAATGTTTTATGTTTTATGTTTTATGTTTTTATTTTTATTTTTAAATTTGCTGAAAACGTGTTTTGTTTGTCATTTCTAAAAACTTTTTTGAAAATGAAAAGGTGGTAAACACATTCTGTTTGAAATTTCGCAGAATACTACTTAAACTATTTTTAATTAACTTGCTTGCAGAATACTACTGATAAAAACTCAAATTCTCGTTCACAATACACTGAAAACATGGTTACCTGCAACACATTAATGTGAGCACTAAGAGTCTATATTAACAACAAGAATTCCAATTTGATTTTTTTTTTTTGTAATATTGATATTGAATTCAATAAAACTTTATTTTATGATAATTCTAAAAAAAAAAATTATTTAGGCTTAGTTCCAAGTTAGGACAATTCTCCCAAAAAAAATCAACTTTATTTTACACTTAGTTCCAAGCCAGAATAATTCTTAAAAAAAAAAAAACATTTATTTAGATTTAGTTCCAAGTTATGATAATTTTGTTTTGATGTCGTTTTCTATTTTTATTTTCAAAAACACTAAAAACGTGTTCTCTTTACCATTTCCAGAAACGCATTTTGGAAAACAAAAAAAAATTTATTCACAAAACGCAAAACACTCAAAACCTCGTTTTGGGCATTTTGTGTGTATTTCAACAAAAAATGTTCAAAACGCGGAAAACGCGTTTTGGGATTTTTATTTTTATTTTTTATAGAATTATCCTAGTTTAGAACTAAGCATAAATAAAGATTTTTTTTTTTTTTTGAGAATTATCTTAACTTAGAACTAAGCTTAAATAAAATTTTATTGAATTATATCAACATTACAAAAAAAAAATAAGAGAAAATTCTTGTTGTTATATTTCAAAAAATGCCTTGACAAATGGAATCTGGTAGTTTTGAAAGAACTTGCATTTTCTGAATTTTAATAGAACTAGAGCTTCCTCAAATCCCGAACTTGATCAAGCTGTGTTAATATAGACTCTTAATGCTCACATTAGTGTGTTGCATGTAACCATGTTTTCAGTGTATTGTGAAAGGAAATTTAAGTTTGATCCAGTAGTTTTCTACAAGCAAATTAATTAAAAATAGTTTAAGTAGTATTCTGCAAAATTTCAAATAGAACGCGTTTTCCAGTTTTTCATTTTCAAAAACAGTTTTCAGAAATGACAAATCAAACGCGTTTTCAGCAAATTTGAAAAAAAAAATAAAAACAGGAAACACAAAACATTTTCGAAAATGAAAATACAAAATAAAATACAAATAGAACGCCACCTAAGTTTTTCGGGAGACCCGACCCAAGTTTAATATTGGAGCCCAAGTATTCTTATCATCATTCCCGTCCAGATCTTTTGTACTAAACCAGTTTGTGTGGGGGAATCGGATTTCTTGTCCCCAATTTTTTTTAGCTTTGTTGCTAACGTGGCACGTCAACGTTAGGCAACAGAGCATTTCTGAATACCCGATAAAATGAACTCTAAATACATCTAAGCACCTACACTACCAATTTTGATCTCTTGTCCATCGTTGGTAATATAAGAATTGCTCATTGCCAATGAAAAATTGTCAATTGCTTAATGTTTAAAATGTTTGACACTTGACAGTTTTTTTTTAGTTGTGAGAAAAACTTATGTTGCCCACGGTGGCAACAGATCAAACATCCCTACACTAAACCTAGTAATTCTTACTATTCCGAAGCGTAATTCATCATGTAGGGTATTTTGTACCCAACGAAATTTAAATTTCCTTCTAACTAGAGTTCTGAGTATTGATTTATATAATTCGTTGATAGACATTGAATTTGGAAAATCAATTCTTCTTGCACGAGTTATTTTCTTCCCGTCTCGAATGAATCATATAGGGATGTCAAACGGGTTGGATAGTTCGGGAATTCGGCTCGGTTCGGGTCGTTAAAATTTCGATTCGGCTCATGAAAAAAGGGACTTGGGCTTGGACCGGACAAAAAAATTAGGTATTGGACAGTTCGGGTTCGGTTCGTGAAGTTCATGGATTAGTCCAACAGACAGTTAAACGGACAGAAATGGGCTGGCTCGCAAGCCAGCCCATTTGGCTCGTGATAACGAGCCGAAACTCGTGAGAGTATAACCATTTTTTCTTGATTTGGATCACAAACCAATCTCAAGTCTCAAATCTTAATTGCAAATCTTCTACTTCTAGTTATATTCTAATTTGTAGTGCTATAATATTTCGTTTTCTAATGCATGTTGTATCAAATTTCATAATTCATTTTCATCTCCAATTCCAAATTTCCAAATCCATTATTTCTAATGGCACACTCACAATCTCATGATTATTCTTCTAGCCAATTTGTTGATGGATTTTTCGGTCTTAATGATATTCTAATTTCCGACATTTTGGTGGATTTAGAAAATGAGATCGAAGATATAGATACTAAAACTCCTCTTAATTTGGATGACATTGTTGATGAAGATGTTGCTGTTACATATGGATCCGACTCGTAGGCTCTGACGAGCCATGGTCAAACTAACCGAGCCGGCCCGGCTATGCCCTTTTGACATCCATACTTTTAATGCAAGTGGAAGAGTGTTATCTGAATATATGTCAAGATTTAAAGAAGACATATTGGAGGCCTTAATGTACTTGAAAGATTGACAGTTTGCGGAGAAAAGGTTACAAAACAGGATAAGTGAAATTCTGGCAGAGGAATTCGGAGAATAATCGTATTGGTGAGTAAATTATTCTATATTATTAATTATTAACCTTACAATTATGCTATAAATAATATATGCATTTTTCTTTTTCTGTATTTTTAGTTCTTTCTTTCAAATAAAAAAATTGTACAAGTAACATTTTGTTTATATACAATTTTAACTCCGCCTACAAAAAATTAAATGTAGCCGGTCCCAAGCCCGGATTAAAGGAGGGGGGTTTATTTAAGTTTTTATATTTTCAATTATTCCAGTCGTTACCCATTTGAAAAAAAAAATCGAGCCGGCCCACGAGCCTGCCCGTCTAGCTCGTACGAACGAGCCCACGAGCGGACTTGGTCCGGCTTAGTGGGAAACGAGCCGTCTCTGTAGCGCCCCGAGTTCCGTATACCCGATTCACTACGTCATTTTCTGTCTAAATTTTTCGAATAATATTTTTGCGGAAGAAATAATTGAAATTCATTTTTGGCAACATTAAATAAACTGTAATGGCCGCTAAAATTGAAAACATTTATGAAACCATTTGAAATAGTAAATCGAACCATTAATATTGTAAAGAAATTGCCAATATCATAATTTCTCAAATAAATGAACTTCTCTAAATTATTCGATTGTTTGGAAAATACGGAAATCATTAACGTCAAACTTTCAACCGTTCAACGATTATTGCCACCATCATTCATCGCTCGCCACCGTCTCCGAAATCTGCAAAACTGTTAAAAGTAGGGTGAGTATTTCATGGGGGAAATACTCAGTAGACTCATCGCAAATTAATTTAATTTATAAGATGATTAAACACATAAATCCCGGCTCTTTATAAAACGGGCATTGATAGAGCTTCTTTATAAAACTGCTCTTGATAAAACTCATATTGTGCATTACAGCACGGGACATATTTTGCAAATCATATGCTCTTTGAAAACATCTCTTTGAAAACAGTTCTTTGAAAACCATATACTTATAAAACATTTTAATTATGCCAAGCATAATTTCTTTTGAAAGCATAACATAAGATAGGATTGAAATCCTCATAAACATAAGAAGACACAAGAACTTTACCGAACTTAGGTGGCAAGAATTCTTATGCAGTAAAATCATAATAACAGTAAGTTTTCATCATAACATAGGATAATATCGAAATCCTCGTAAACATAAGAATTTTACCGAACTTAGGTGGCAAGAATTCTTATGTAGTAAAATCACAGTAAGATCATAATAACAGTAAGTATACCAAAACATAATTCATGAAATTCATAGGGATCATTTCCATCATAACATAAGATAGGATCGAAATCCTCATAAACATACGCGACAGGAATTTTACCGAACTTAGGTGGTAAATCCTCATAAACATATGGAAAGGCAGGAATTTTACCGAACTTAGGTGGTAAATCCTCATAAACTTATGGAGACACAGAATTCTACCGAACTTAGGTGGTAAGAATTCTTATGTGCATAGCAATGATCCAAAACATATAAAACATTATCGTAAAAACATAGGGTATACTTACTTTTCATAAAACATACTTAATTTTCTTGAAAATTGACTTTCACAAGTCACATGACATTTATATGAAATCATAATTTAAATCAATTAATAAGTGCGAGTCTACCTCAAATCCGACGAGTGCAAAGTTGAGCGGGAATGACTTCAATTTCTTTAAATTCTCCGTACGCTTCGTCTTAGCCAATAAGTCACTTTAGTATATCGAATATATAGTTCAAAATGATAAATTATAATTTTGAGGACTAAAATTGATGTTTTGAAAGTTGAGGGACTAAAATGAATACTTTTGAAAGTTGAGGGATTAAAATGAATACTTTTGAAACTTGAGCTTAAAATCAAATAAAGTAAATCAGCAGGGACTGAATTGATCAGAATTTTAAAATGAAAGGGCTGATTAAAATCATTTAAAACTTAAGGGCTGAAATTGATGATTTTAAAACTAAAAGGACTGAATGGAAACAAATTAAAATGTCAGGGACTGATTTGCAAATTCTGGAAAGTTAAATATATCAGATCTGTTTTTCTCTCTCTCAACTCACTCTCTCACGATCCACACTCTCTCTCAACGCGAAGGCGATCTGGAGAAGACGAAGGCTGAAAAAAAAAACTGGCGATCGACTACTTTCAGTCAAGGTTGCCGCGAGCCAAACGCCGGCGGTGGTTCGGCGATGGTTCGGCCATCATGTGGTGGTGATTTAGGCTAGGTTTTGGTGTTGATTCGAGGTGAATCCAAGGCTCAAGCTCTGATCTTGATTGCGATTTCCGGTGACAAATCCGGTCACTGGCAGTCGGCGTCGAGGTAAGTCTTTGGTTTAGTTGATTTTGGGTTTTATCTATGATTGCTGGTGGTTGGATTCAAGGACTTGGCTTTTGGCAGCAATTGGTGATTGAGGTAGTGAACGGCGGTTTAGGTGGTTTTGCTGCAGGTTTTGGGTTGTTATAGGAGTTGTTCTGATTTGCTATTGAAGTTGGGCAGTGGCGTCGATGGAGGTTCAGGCGGTGGTTGTGATGGAAGGCAGTGACTGTTTGGGGATTGTGGTTTGCGATGGTGATGATGTTGATGATGGTTCGAATGAGAGGGGGCTCAAAAATGGAAATTACAAAATGGGCAGTGAGGTTGAGGTTGTATTCGATCGATTGGATGGTGGTGGCGACTGTGGTGCGTTTTGTGAGGAAGCAGTAGGTGCAGGTTGGTTGTGATTCTGTAGTGGTTCGATGGTGGTTCAGCGTTCTTGGTGGTTGGAGATGGAGGTGGTGATAAAGATGCCGGCGATGGTGGATCAACTGCTATGGTGGAAAAGGTTGCAGTGGTGCCAATGCGATGATGGTTTTAGAGTTCAACTTGGCAAATGGTTTTGCTGGAATTTACAGGTGCTAGGCTGCAATGAAGTTGGAAGGAGGATGAATGTTGTGTTGGCCATGAATGAAGATGGTGAATTGGTGAGGTAGGGATAAAATCAAATCTGAGTTCAACTGACTGATGGAGGTTTGTGAAATGGTGTTGATGAAAATTGTAGAATTGGCTATGACTGATGATGATGATTGACAGTGTTGTGTAGATAATGAACGAAAGTGGTGATAGAGGAGGCTGTGACTAGTGGATTCATAAATGGAGGATTGTAGTGGAGATGAGTTGGAATAAAGTGGAAAAATTGGTGTGTGAATCATTATGTCTTTGAGACACCATGATGATGAACTTGTGGAAAAGAAAGCTTGTGGAGTTGGCCAAGGATGTGATGAGCATGATGAAGAACGTATAAAAATAGAGAAAGAGATGGTGGATAGTTAGGTTTTAAGAAAAAGTGATAAAACATCATAATTTGGGGAGGGGAATCATGTGGAATAATTGAGTGGAATAATCATAATTTGGTTTACAATATAATATGGATTTTGTGTAAAGAGAAAAGAAAGGAGGAGAAAAACGTGGATAAAATTTTGGTAGGATTAGTTTAGGGTAATTAACTAAAAATTTGACTAAATTCAATTAGGAAATGGAATTTAAAACAGATATATTTTGGACTGAAAAAATACATTTGAGAATAAATAAATTACGTAATTTGAACTTAAAATAATTTAAATAAGAAAATGGAATTTAAAATGCTTTTGACAATAATAATATAATTTTAGAAATTCGAATTTTAATTTAAAATCGAACAAATTCGATATTTCTTGACTTGGCTAGACGAATTCGTCGCGGCATTAATTTCAAAACAATAGCGACTCAATTTTCTAAATATTAAAATAATTATTTATTGCATAAAAATTCTGGGTTGCTATAATCTTACCTCCTTAAAATAATTTCGTCCTCGAAATTAAACTTACTTAATCTTATAATTTCTGAATACTTAATCAGAATCTCTTCTTCTTATCATCGAAAATTCCAAAAATAATCAAAGAATTACCTGAATATCTTCTCTACGTAATATACCCAAACATATCAACATAATATCATCAACTTATCTTTCCAATATTTGTAACCCAAAAATTTAGTAAACAAATATCTCCCAAAACTAAGATTCTATACTTAGATGTCACCACATTTCCTGCAAAGTATTTCTTTCACTTGTATATACGTATGAATTCTGATTCAATACGGTACTCATTTTACTTTCCACGTATCATCACATTATACTATGATTATCATTATTTAAAACAAAATATCAGTACCCATAATCCAAGAAAATATTCCAAATCTCCAATCAAATCTCCTTTATCGATAAAATTTAACAGCGCATTACTTCTTGTCTCCTCTTTTCATTAAAATAATCCTGCTCTTTCTTGCTGGACACAACATCACGCGGATTCATTCATATCCTTGCGCTTTTAAATAGTTCATGCTGGAAAGAGGTTGAATCATCAAACAATGGATATCATCCTTTCTAACATTCGCAAGTATTATTCCAGTCTTCCTATGAATGATCTGAGAAAGATCTATAAAATAAGGCTCGAAAGATTGAGGTTGCTAATGGCTCATGATATTCCAGAAGATGTTCGTTGGTTGATAGAAGCAAAGGTTCGACTATCTGGTGAATTACCATCAACATTTCCAAAACATATGCCTGGTTTAGGCAAAAGCACGTTCGCAAAGAAACGAAGAGCAAAAAGGCTGGGTGGTTGCTACAAATGTGCTCGATGGAATTGTGATACTCGTTGCAAATCAGTAGGATATTCTTCTACTAATCAGGATGATAAAATCGAATTCATAAAGGGTGGACTGATTAAGGAGTCTTTGGATGATATTCGACTGACTCTTGAGACGCACCCAAGTGGTTATGTACAACGTGAACTTCTCTCCTTATACGCTCAGTTTAATGAGGACAAAAATCGTTATAGTCTCCAAAATATAATAGCAAAAGATCCTGTTTGCCAGTCTGTTTTACAAAATGAGGCTTCTGGCAGTTCAGAAATGTTATAAGGTAAATCTTTTAAAATATTTTGCTGCTTTCTTTCACGCGTTTTGAAAATAAAATATATTTTCCTTTTCTCGAGTTTTGATAAAGCTGGAAATAAATATATTTTCCTTTTCTCGAGTTTTGATAAAGCTGGAAATAAATCACCGAAAGGTGATATCTTTGATAAAATAGTCAAAAGTTGGCCGATTTTGTCAAAAAGTGAATCTTTACTTTTTCAGAATCAATCAAAAACAGTAAATTTTTCCGGCTTTAAATAGCCAAACATATTTCATAGTTCAGGCATCCCAAAATCACATCTTATTCGTAAGTTTTCCCTTCTTTACTATCAAAGATGGAAGCACCAAAACTTCGACAGATCAAAACTATTTGTGTATTTTGTGGATCAAAAGTAGGGAAAGGCTTCGGTTATCTAGAAGCGGCTGTAGATCTTGGAAAGAAACTGGGGGAAAAAGGTATCACTCTTGTATATGGGGGTGGTAGCAGTGGTCTAATGGGTTGTGTTTCCCAATCTGCTCTTGCAGAGAAATCAAAAGTAATCGGTGTTATACCTGTCCCTTTGGTAGATGTTGCAGGCAAAACACGAGGGCATGAAGTTCAAACCTTATCCATCCATGAACGCATAACTTGTATGCTATATGGTTCTGATGCCTTTATAGCCCTGCCCGGAGGTTTTGGTACCTTAGAAGAAATTTTTAACATTACCTCGTGGGCTCAACTAGATCTCCATACTAAGCCTATTGGGCTTCTGAATGTTAACAATTTCTTTGATGGTTTGTTAACCTTTCTTGATTATGCTGTGGAACAGGGATTCATCTCTCCATTTTCCAGAAGGCTTCTTATTTCTGCTCCTACTATTGATTAACTACTGGATAAGCTGCAGTCATATATCTCAATACAAGATCCAGCAGGGGTTAAGATAGATTGGTCGCAAGGAAGGGGAATCAAGCGAAAATGGAGTCCGGTTAATGTAAACTTAACTCTTTGAATCTTAGAATAGGTGGGGGTAGAGTACGGAGTATTTTCACTCTCGAGACACCCCTCCATTTACTAGGATTTCCTTAATGTTTAAATCTTGTGTGTACCTCAAAGGTTCCAGGTGGTAGATTACGGAGTATTCTTACTCTCGAAACACACCTCTTTGAAGGTTTTCTCTTTATATCCTCAAAAGATCAGAGGTGGTAGGATACGGCTACTCCGGAAACACATCTCTCATTCTGAGGATCTTTCCATGCTTTTCTCTTATGCTTTCATGTGTTTCATGTATTTCCTTTCCAGTGTGACTCTTGTGTGTTCTCCTTATGAGAAAATAATAAAATTTCTGCTATCATCAACCAAATCTCGTTTGTGATATAAATGTACTTGCATGTCTAACCTTAATTCCTTTAGTAGATGCTTATCATATCATGCTCTTAATTTCAATTGATAAAATTCTGAACAGAGTCTCCCTTGTAATTTGGACTTATCCAAACCATAAGCATACTTCATAACTCACAATAATAAATAACTCCACATTTGATCACAACGATCTAAAAATATTGAAAACGATTCCAACACTTCATTATCATCAAAATATCCCATAATTCAATTCATAATTCCTCAACATAGAAATTTCAAATCATATTTTTCAATATCACAATATCACTTCCTTCGATACCTTAATGGCTCAAAAGATAACTCATACTTATAAATATATGCCATAAATCATGTTCCCAAAATTTATTCACAAGGCCAAACTTCATAATAAATTTCTCTTCAAAATAGAGAAAATAATTCACTTACTCAACATAATATCCATTACTTAATTCTCAATAAAATCATATTATTCCCATTATGCTCAACACTCGTTTTATTTCTAAAAAAAAAAATTCATAATCATACATTAAAACATATAAGTTATGACAAAGCATAACAACATCATTATTTTCGAAAGAAATACATTCTTATTTCTCATAAATCATAAGTATCCGAAATACTCTTCATTCTTTCTCATAAATCAATAAAATGAGTATTCGAAATACTGAAATAACTTTAAACATCATAAACTTCTTTACCTCGGAGTTGGTGGAACGAATGATGGCAGTGGCAATCTTCATCAATAAAATTTTATAATGGAAAATATTTCTTGAAAATTCTTTTTGAAAATTTTTCCAGTCTACAGAAACGCAGACTAGCTCTGATACCAACTTGTAGCGCCCCGAGTTCCGTATACCCGATTCACTACGTCATTTTCTGTCTAAATTTTTCGAATAATATTTTTGCGGAAGAAATAATTGAAATTCATTTTTGGCAACATTAAATAAACTGTAATGGCCGCTAAAATTGAAAACATTTATGAAACCATTTGAAATAGTAAATCGAACCATTAATATTGTAAAGAAATTGCCAATATCATAATTTCTCAAATAAATGAACTTCTCTAAATTATTCGATTGTTTGGAAAATACGGAAATCATTAACGTCAAACTTTCAACCGTTCAACGATTATTGCCACCATCATTCATCGCTCGCCACCGTCTCCGAAATCTGCAAAACTGTTAAAAGTAGGGTGAGTATTTCATGGGGGAAATACTCAGTAGACTCATCGCAAATTAATTTAATTTATAAGATGATTAAACACATAAATCCCGGCTCTTTATAAAACGGGCATTGATAGAGCTTCTTTATAAAACTGCTCTTGATAAAACTCATATTGTGCATTACAGCACGGGACATATTTTGCAAATCATATGCTCTTTGAAAACATCTCTTTGAAAACAGTTCTTTGAAAACCATATACTTATAAAACATTTTAATTATGCCAAGCATAATTTCTTTTGAAAGCATAACATAAGATAGGATTGAAATCCTCATAAACATAAGAAGACACAAGAACTTTACCGAACTTAGGTGGCAAGAATTCTTATGCAGTAAAATCATAATAACAGTAAGTTTTCATCATAACATAGGATAATATCGAAATCCTCGTAAACATAAGAATTTTACCGAACTTAGGTGGCAAGAATTCTTATGTAGTAAAATCACAGTAAGATCATAATAACAGTAAGTATACCAAAACATAATTCATGAAATTCATAGGGATCATTTCCATCATAACATAAGATAGGATCGAAATCCTCATAAACATACGCGACAGGAATTTTACCGAACTTAGGTGGTAAATCCTCATAAACATATGGAAAGGCAGGAATTTTACCGAACTTAGGTGGTAAATCCTCATAAACTTATGGAGACACAGAATTCTACCGAACTTAGGTGGTAAGAATTCTTATGTGCATAGCAATGATCCAAAACATATAAAACATTATCGTAAAAACATAGGGTATACTTACTTTTCATAAAACATACTTAATTTTCTTGAAAATTGACTTTCACAAGTCACATGACATTTATATGAAATCATAATTTAAATCAATTAATAAGTGCGAGTCTACCTCAAATCCGACGAGTGCAAAGTTGAGCGGGAATGACTTCAATTTCTTTAAATTCTCCGTACGCTTCGTCTTAGCCAATAAGTCACTTTAGTATATCGAATATATAGTTCAAAATGATAAATTATAATTTTGAGGACTAAAATTGATGTTTTGAAAGTTGAGGGACTAAAATGAATACTTTTGAAAGTTGAGGGATTAAAATGAATACTTTTGAAACTTGAGCTTAAAATCAAATAAAGTAAATCAGCAGGGACTGAATTGATCAGAATTTTAAAATGAAAGGGCTGATTAAAATCATTTAAAACTTAAGGGCTGAAATTGATGATTTTAAAACTAAAAGGACTGAATGGAAACAAATTAAAATGTCAGGGACTGATTTGCAAATTCTGGAAAGTTAAATATATCAGATCTGTTTTTCTCTCTCTCAACTCACTCTCTCACGATCCACACTCTCTCTCAACGCGAAGGCGATCTGGAGAAGACGAAGGCTGAAAAAAAAAACTGGCGATCGACTACTTTCAGTCAAGGTTGCCGCGAGCCAAACGCCGGCGGTGGTTCGGCGATGGTTCGGCCATCATGTGGTGGTGATTTAGGCTAGGTTTTGGTGTTGATTCGAGGTGAATCCAAGGCTCAAGCTCTGATCTTGATTGCGATTTCCGGTGACAAATCCGGTCACTGGCAGTCGGCGTCGAGGTAAGTCTTTGGTTTAGTTGATTTTGGGTTTTATCTATGATTGCTGGTGGTTGGATTCAAGGACTTGGCTTTTGGCAGCAATTGGTGATTGAGGTAGTGAACGGCGGTTTAGGTGGTTTTGCTGCAGGTTTTGGGTTGTTATAGGAGTTGTTCTGATTTGCTATTGAAGTTGGGCAGTGGCGTCGATGGAGGTTCAGGCGGTGGTTGTGATGGAAGGCAGTGACTGTTTGGGGATTGTGGTTTGCGATGGTGATGATGTTGATGATGGTTCGAATGAGAGGGGGCTCAAAAATGGAAATTACAAAATGGGCAGTGAGGTTGAGGTTGTATTCGATCGATTGGATGGTGGTGGCGACTGTGGTGCGTTTTGTGAGGAAGCAGTAGGTGCAGGTTGGTTGTGATTCTGTAGTGGTTCGATGGTGGTTCAGCGTTCTTGGTGGTTGGAGATGGAGGTGGTGATAAAGATGCCGGCGATGGTGGATCAACTGCTATGGTGGAAAAGGTTGCAGTGGTGCCAATGCGATGATGGTTTTAGAGTTCAACTTGGCAAATGGTTTTGCTGGAATTTACAGGTGCTAGGCTGCAATGAAGTTGGAAGGAGGCTGAATGTTGTGTTGGCCATGAATGAAGATGGTGAATTGGTGAGGTAGGGATAAAATCAAATCTGAGTTCAACTGACTGATGGAGGTTTGTGAAATGGTGTTGATGAAAATTGTAGAATTGGCTATGACTGATGATGATGATTGACAGTGTTGTGTAGATAATGAACGAAAGTGGTGATAGAGGAGGCTGTGACTAGTGGATTCATAAATGGAGGATTGTAGTGGAGATGAGTTGGAATAAAGTGGAAAAATTGGTGTGTGAATCATTATGTCTTTGAGACACCATGATGATGAACTTGTGGAAAAGAAAGCTTGTGGAGTTGGCCAAGGATGTGATGAGCATGATGAAGAACGTATAAAAATAGAGAAAGAGATGGTGGATAGTTAGGTTTTAAGAAAAAGTGATAAAACATCATAATTTGGGGAGGGGAATCATGTGGAATAATTGAGTGGAATAATCATAATTTGGTTTACAATATAATATGGATTTTGTGTAAAGAGAAAAGAAAGGAGGAGAAAAACGTGGATAAAATTTTGGTAGGATTAGTTTAGGGTAATTAACTAAAAATTTGACTAAATTCAATTAGGAAATGGAATTTAAAACAGATATATTTTGGACTGAAAAAATACATTTGAGAATAAATAAATTACGTAATTTGAACTTAAAATAATTTAAATAAGAAAATGGAATTTAAAATGCTTTTGACAATAATAATATAATTTTAGAAATTCGAATTTTAATTTAAAATCGAACAAATTCGATATTTCTTGACTTGGCTAGACGAATTCGTCGCGGCATTAATTTCAAAACAATAGCGACTCAATTTTCTAAATATTAAAATAATTATTTATTGCATAAAAATTCTGGGTTGCTATAGTCTCGACCCAGCTCGTTCCCACACAAGCCGGCCTGTTTGCCTGCTTGTGGGCTTGGATGAGCCATGGTCAAACTAGTCGAGCCGACTCGGCCCGTTTGACCTCCCCAGAATCATATCATATTATATATGAAGGAATAACACTTCTCAAAAATAGGTTGTGACATTTTTCTCGCCTCAACTGCATTTTCAAAAATAAAAGTATTTCAAATGAACCAGAATACTTTTGATAAATATACTATTATTTAAAATTTGAAAAATATGCAATATTGATGTTAAATCGAAGATCTCAATGGAAACTTTAATACGAACTCACAAGTGAAGGCCAACTGTAAACATGTAATCCCCATAATCACATCAAGAATTAAATGTAAAAGTTTTATTTTATACTTTTTACTTTTTTCAATGTCCAACTATTTCAAATTAGTTTATTGAAGTCCTGTGATATTTAACATTTCCCTATAATCACATCAAGAATTAAATGTAAAAGTTTTATTTTATACCTTTTACTTTTTTCAATGTCCAACTATTTCAAATTAGTTTATTCAAGTCCTATGATATTTAACATTTCTTAACTAAATCCAATTTGATCGTAAATAATTAATTTCTATAGGAATATTTTGTATATATTAACGTCAAAGAAATTGAATAATTATATGAAATCAGTGCTGATAAATGGATAGACTAACGACAATGAAACAAGAAAAGGAAAAGAGAAGAAAAATCAAGGCAAGTATTGAACACTTGTCCTTAAGTCAAATTTGTCCCGCAACAGTGTCTACAGTTAGTAGCAATCAACTCCCAAGATACAATAACTCTCACTTGTATTTGTAGCACTTCAAAACACAAGCATAACGAATCAGAATTATGGCTTTTGTACTCTAAAATGAATATGAAAAGAAAATCAAAAGTATGCAACAAAAATGCTAGAATTTTTATTCAAGAGAAGAAGAGAAAATGATATTATGTTTACATATCATTGGTGCAAGGGTCCTATTTATAAATCATGAATGGTTGTGAACAGAGTTGTGTAAAGCCAAACAATGCATCACTTCGAAAAGACACAACTTTCAGATTATCATGCTATCACATGACTTTGTGTGAAACAAAAAATAATCAGATTTCACGTGTGATTGCATTGTTTTACTGCAATCGTCAAAATTTTCCATTCTCCGTAATTTCTAATTCATCCGATATCCCGTTTATGCGTCTCAAAGCAGCAAAATGGCAAAC
The DNA here is from genome assembly GCA_963555705.1 of Ligustrum vulgare. NCBI lineage: Eukaryota > Viridiplantae > Streptophyta > Magnoliopsida > Lamiales > Oleaceae > Ligustrum > Ligustrum vulgare. Next base: position 63,837,371 of record OY743173.1, read on the forward strand.
TAGTTTGTCTAAACGAATTGTGTCGAGTTCGAATATTTGGCCGAAGTTGACACGAAGTCACTTTAGTTGATTTTTCAACACTCACCAATTTCTCGAATTATTAAACAAATATCTAACAATTTAAATTCGAGTTGCTTTTTTTTTATCAAATTAAAATAAATAATAAATATCCGAACTTTTTGAGTAAATTTAATTAAGTCTAGATTATTTTTGCAACTTCATGTTTTGATCAATTCATTTGTCATTTCAAAATTAAATTTATTTATTTAACCATTTTTGTTCATTTTTTTATGTTTGATACTATAGATTTAAATAATCAAATATGCAAAATATATATTACAGACTTTAACAATTAGTGTAACTATTTTTATCAAAATAAAAATAAAGGCAGATTAGCAAACTCATTCTATCTCAAAATAGGATGTGGTCAAACACTTTATTTACAACGTATATAAACGTGTGTGTGTGTATATATATATATACCCTTAGACTACTTGGTGAAAAATGAAAAGTTGCTGATGTGATCCAGACCACGAATACAAGCCCGCACAAAGATTCGTTGATGATCAAAGGGGGACCGATGACTCGATTACAAACAAAGAGGGCCAATGAAGCAATGTACAAGATAGTACAAGAAACAATGGCCAAAACAATGTTCGTGTCATCAAAAGAAGCAAGTTCCATGTTGGGACCAAGCCAAAACGACCAGTGAATCAACCTCATTCAATGCGTCGAAGAAAATAGTGAAATTTCAATGTTACGGCCGTAACATATATTTCCTCACGTCCGTAACAAGCTCACTTCTGAAATTCATATTGCGAGGAATTGAGATTACGGCCGTAAAAGCTGGGGATCACGGCCATAATGAAGGCACTGCTTAAAATTGGAATTTGGACGTTTTTGGACTTACGGCCGTAAGTCATATTGTCACGGCCGTAAGTGTGAATCAGTAACAAGGTTACGGCCGTAAGAGAGTTAGTCACGGCCGTAAAAGGCAATATCCGTAATTTTAGGATTTTTAATTATTTCCTTATTTTTAAGTATTTCTTTCCTAATATAATTAGAACTCTTTAGTCAGGTTTTGACCCTATTTATAGGGATGTAATTTTCATTATTTTACAGACAACTTTGATATTATAATTGAGAGACTATTTTGCTTTCACAATCTTATTCTTCATTGAATAAAATCCGAACTTGCGAGTTATTCTTGTTTGTTCAAATCTCGGTGAGAATTATTATTGCTTGTGATCAAGAGGTCAATATATCCCAGTGATTTTATTGGTTGCTTGGTTTAATTAATTTTAATTGGATCTATAAATCGTGGTTTCTTGGTGTTCTTGGGTCGATTCAATATTTTGTGGGTTGCGTAGTTACAATTGCTACGTGGTTTGCATCATTTGGTATCAGAGTTTAGGCTCCAAAAATCAAGGTTATATCTTTGTTTTGTTTTCTTGAGTCTTCTTTAATCTTGTTCTTCGTGCTCTTCCAGTTCTTGAGTCTTTAATCCAAAAAATAAAAAATAAAAAAAAATCAATAGTCGTTATTTCCTTCGTTTGTTATCCAAATTAAATTTCTTCTGTTTCGTTATTCTCGTAGTTGAATTTTCGAGAAAAAAAAAACGAAAATTTCAACAGCAAAAGAAAAAAATTTATTATTTGATTTCAAGAATTATTTTCTTGAATCAATCTTAGTTCCCATAAAAATATCCAATCCTTTATAGAGTCGAATTCCATTCTCTGAAGGTCTTCTTCGAGTTTTCCAACAAATTCATAAATTCTCACTCATACTCGATTTGAATCATTCGGGCTTAAACTTGTTTGAGTTCGGGTTCGTTCTTTGAAGCAATTGGGGGTGAAAGCCATTGAGTGAAAAAAGGCAGAGAGGTGAGATCAATAGAGGGTAAAAGCCAAAAAATTGAGTGATACACAAGCGAAATACACGTGAGGCATATATTACTTAGTTTTAGGATGTCGGAAAATTCTACTACAGCAAAGAACGGCGATCAAGTCAACATGGTGGAAGAATTGGCACAACGCTTTGAGAAAATGCTTGGGGCTATGTCAAGCCGGATTGAAAGGTTAGAGCGTCCTAGGGAAGCGCCCAATGTGCGGAGACAAGTGGGGCGTGGTCATAGGATAGAGACAGAGGAAGAAGATGAATTTGATGGGTATGATAATGGGGCACTTATGGATAGAGATATTAGGCATGAACGACAAGGTAGAGAGGATGTTGGGGATCGACAGGATCGTGACATGGGTAATATCAAAACAACTATTCCTTCCTTTAAGGGTCGGAGTGATCCGGAACAATATTTAGAGTGGGAGAAAAGGATTGAGTTGATATTCGATTGCTACAGCTATACGGAGGAGAAAAAGGTTAAGGTTGCAGTCCTTGAATTCACTGATTATGCACTTACTTGGTGGGATCAATTAGAAACCTCTAGGAGGCGAAATCGTGAGAGACCTATTAGTACATGGGGTGAATTAAAGGCTGTCATGAGGAAGAGGTTTGTTCCTAGTCATTACCATAGGGAACTTCATTAAAAACTCCAAAGTCTTCACCAAGGTTCTAAGAGTGTCGAGGATTATCATAAGGAGATGGAGATGTTAATGCTTAGAGCCAATGTAGAGGAGGATGAAGAGGCCACTATGGCCCGTTTCTTAAATGGGATGAATAGAGATATAGCAAATGTGGTCAAATTGCAACACTATGTGGAGTTAGAAGATATGCTACATATGGACATGGAAGTGGAGAAACAATTGAAGAGAAAAGGGACAGCTAAGTATCAGTCGGGTTCTAATCCGTCTTGGAAGCCGAAGTGGGAAAATAAAGGCGATGAGGCTGTTTTTAAAGGGAAGTTTGAGGCACCAAAATGAAAGTTTGAGGTACCCAAGAGAAAGGAGGAGTCCATTAACAAATTTCCACCCAAAGGGGAGTCTCAACCATCTAGGAGTAGAGATATCCAATGCTTCAAATGCTTGGGAAGAGGACTTGTGGCTTCTCAATGCCCTAATAGGCGTGTTATTACCTTGGGAGCAGAGGGGGCTTGGGAAAGTGGCAGCGATGAGGAAGACTACAGTGACATGCCCACTTTGGAGGAAGCTAGTGATAATGAGGAATTGTTATCTGGGGAGCATGGGACATTATTAGTAGCGAGGCGAGCCCTTAGTGCTAAAGTCAACGTGGATGATGTGGAGCAACAGAGGGAGAACATATTTCATACACGGCGTCGCATCCAAGGCAATGTATGTAGTATGATTATTGATGGTGGTAGTTGTACAAATGTTGCTAGCACCACACTAATTGAGAAATTAGGGTTATCATTGTTAAAGCATCCATCACCTTATAGACTTCAGTGGTTAAATGATAGTGGTGAAATTAAGGTGAATATGAGGGTGTTAGTAAATTTTTCGATTGGTATCTATATGGATGAAGTGATGTGTGATGTGGTTCCTATGCAAGCCGGGTACATTTTGTTGGGTAGGCCTTAGCAGTATGATATGAAGGTGACAAATGATGGGTATAAAAATAGATATAGTTTTACCAAGGATTGGAGAAAAATTACACTTACGCCATTGACACCATCACAAGTTTATGCAGATCAAGTTAAATTGAAAAATGATGAAGAACAAAAGGTGAGGAATATTGAGAAAAAGAGAGTTGAGGCTACGACCTCAGAAAAAGGAGAGGAAAAGAGGGTTGGAGCCATGACTCCAGAAAAAGGAGAGGCGAGAGAAAAAAGAGTGTTGGGGTACATACCTCAAAAAAAGGAGAGGGAGCGAAGAGTGCCAGAAAAGAAAAACCAAGAGTGAGCTTCTATGCCAAAAGTAGTGAAATCAAGAAGGCTTTTTTGGAAAATCGACCAATGGTCCTTTTATTGTACAATGAGTTATTCCTTGCCCTTGATGAAGCTAACAAACCCCTTCCTAGTTTGGCTATTTCTCTCTTGCAGGAATTTGATGATGTATTTTCGAAGAATATACCTAGTGGGTTGCCACCCATTCGAGGTATTGAGCATCAGATTGATTTTGTACCTGGAGGAGTCATTCCAAACCGTCTCGCTTATAGGAGTAATCCCGAGGAGACGAAGGAGCTTCAAAAGCAAGTGGAGGTTAGAAGTAGATGAAGAGAAAGTCAAAGCTATTAAAGAATGGCCAACACCTAAAAGCATAACTGAGGTTAGAAGTTTTCATGGGTTGGCTAGTTTTTATAGGCGTTTTGTTAAGGATTTTAGCACAATTGCTGCACCACTCACAGAAATTGTCAAAAAGAGTGTAGGGTTTAAATGGGGAGTAAAACAGGAGCATGCATTTAAGACTATTAAAAATATGTTGTGTGAAGCACCGGTTTTATCACTTCCTAACTTTGACAAGGCTTTTGAGATTGAATGTGATGCCTCAGGGCTAGGCATTGGAGTTGTTTTAATGCAGGATCGAAGGCCAATAGCCTATTTTAGCAAAAAGCTAAAGGGGGCTGTTCTTAATTATCCCACATATGACAAGGAGTTAAACTCACTAGTGCGCGCTTTGGAGACATGACAACATTACTTGTGGCCACGGGAGTTCGTGATTCACACCGATCATGAGTCCTTGAAGCATTTGAGGGGTCAAGCTAAGCTGAGTAAGAGACATGCAAGATGTGTAGAGTTCATCGAAACCTTTCCCTATGTCATCCGGTACAAACAAGGTAAGGAAAATGTGGTGGCAGGTGCATTGTCTTAAAGGTATATTCTTTTAACTTCTTTGCATTCTAAATTGCTTGAGTTTGAATACGTTAAGGACATGTATGCGAATGATCCGGACTTTTCTAGTATTTATGGTTCATGTGGTAAAGGGACTGTGGATAAGTTTTTTAAACATGATGATTATTTATTCCGAGAAAATAAATTGTGTGTCCCTAGGTGTTCAATGAGGGAGTTACTTGTGAGAGAAGCCCATAGTCATTTTTGGAGAGTCTTGTGGAACAAACTAGGAACAAAACTACTTTTTTCTACAACTTGTCACCCACAGACCGAGGTAGTAAATAGGACAATGATTCAATTATTGCGCACCATAATCAATAAAAATCTGAGAAATTGGGAAGAGTGTTTACCATTTATTGAATTTGCATATAATAGGGCTATACATTCTACTACTTCTTGTTTACCATTTGAAATTGTTTATGGTTTTAATCCGTTAACACCATTGGATTTAATTCCTTTACCTGTGAATGAAAGTAGTAGTTTAGATAGAAAGAAAAATGTTGAGATGGTTAAATCACTCCACGACAAGGTGAGGTTGGCGATTGAAAAGAAAAATGATCATTATGCTTCGCAGGCTAACAAAGGAAGAAAGGGCGTCATATTTGAACCCGGTGATTGGGTTTGGGTACATTTGAGAAATGAGCGGTTTCCAGAACAACGCAAGTCAAAGTTACAATCGCGAGGGGATGGTCCACTCCAAGTGATTGAAATGATCAACGACAATGCCTATAAACTCGATCTTCCTGGTGAGTATAATGTTTCGGATTCATTTAATGTTTCTGATCTATCTCCGTTTGATGCAGGTACAGATTTGAGGTCGAATCCTTTCGAAGAGGGAGGGGATGATGTGATCCAGACCACGGATACAAGCCCGCACAAAGATCCGTTGATGATCAAAGGGGGACCGATGACTCGATTGCAAACAAAGAGGGCCAATGAAGCAATTGACAAGCTAGTAAAAGAAACAATGGCCAAAACAATGTTCGTGTCATCAAAAGAAGCAAGTTCCATGTTGGGACCAAGCCAAAACGACGAGTGGATCAACCTCATTCAATGCGTCGAAGAAAATAGTGAAATTTCAATGTTACGGCCGTAACATATATTTCCTCACTGCCGTAACAAGCTCACTGCTGAAATTCATATTGCGAGGAATTGGGATTACGACCGTAAAAGTTGGGGATCACGGCCGTAATGAAGGCACTGCTTAAAACTGGAATTTGGACTTTTTTGGACTTAAGTCATAAGTCATATTGTCACGTCCGTAAGTGTGAATCAGTAACAAGGTTACGGCCGTAAGAGAGTTAGTCACGGCCGTAAAAGGCAATATCCGTAATTTTAGGATTTTTAATTATTTCCTTATTTTTAGGTATTTCTTTCCTAATATAATTAAAACTCTTTAGTCAGGTTTTGACCCTATTTATAGGGATGTAATTTTCATTATTTTACAGACAACTTTGATATTATAATTGAGAGACTATTTTGCTTTCACAATCTTATTCTTCATTGAATAAAATTCGAACTTGCGAGTTATTCTTGTTTGTTCAAATCTCGGTGAGAATTATTATTGCTTGTGATCAAGAGGTCAATATATCCCAGTGATTGTATTGGTTGCTTGGTTCAATTAATTCTAATTGGATCCATAAATCGTGGTTTCTTGGCGTTCTTGGGTCGATTCAATATTTTGTGGGTTGCGTAGTTACAATTGTTACGTGGTTTGCATCAGTTACGTTGTTATATTGAAAATTATTAAATAAGTTTTGAATATTTTGATAGTTTGTATCTATGATTTGTTTTAATTTTTTTCAATTTCTGTTGGTGATTGTGGCTTCATGTTGTAGATTGATTTATACAGAACTTAACTATTTGATTTTGATTTTGTGAAAAGTGATTTCTTTTAGAATGTGTAGTTAAAAAGTAGTATAAAAAATTGTAAAAAAATGACTATTTAAAAAATTTGTGATTGAGAGTGAATGTTTAGAAAAAATGATTTTTGAAAAATCAATTTCATCGAGTAACAGAGTAAGTGATAAAATATAATATCTTGTAGGTTAAACACTAGCATCGCTTTTATTAATTGAGATGTATAAATTATAAACATTTCTCTGAAAATACATTAAAGATTAAAGGAAACAGTTTAATTTGAAAATTTAAAAATTATAAAAAAAAAAAATTTGGAAAAACTATACAATAGGAATTGAGAGCAATAATAATTTTTTAAATTTAGATTTTTCAATATTGTTTTTATTATTTTTAGGATATAAATATTTTTTTATATATAAAACTAGATTTTTAAGTGGAAAAATCCGGAAAAGAGTTGATGTTGAATCCTATCTTGGAAGAAAATGTTGAGAGTTCGATAAACTAGTTGCCGGTTCTGCAGGTTTTTTCAAAAATCGGTCTGGTCGATCGTGTTTTTCATATTCGATTTTTTAACATTTCGCGATTCGCCTTTTGAACTAGATCGCGAATTTATCGGTTGGATCGAATTATTTGTTTCGTGGTTTAGTAACATCGTTTAATATTATAGAGAGAAATAATCAAAATATGCAAAATATATATTAAACCTTTTAAAATTTTATTTTTCCATTTTAAGCTTTAAATCAATCTAACTTACAATATTTAAAGAAATTTCTTGAAACAGTAAACATAAGAACTGCCAAAAATAAATAAATAATGAATGTATGTATGTATAATTATACATTTTTTTTAATTAATTATATTCCTCATTTTTTCATTTTTCATTAAATATTCATTTCGGATATAAATTCGATATATCTGAAAAACAAATGACCGTACATCGCACAGATATAACACTAATAATAACTTGCTTATAGTTATTTTTAACTTTTACTAGTATCACACCCGTGTAATGCACGAAATTTCAGTCCATGATTATGATTAGAATTCAAGAAAATATGTTGATTATACAATAACATCAAATAAAAAATATAGTACAAATAATATTTTATTACAATATATTATCGAATTCGAAATTTTAAAAAAGATAACACTAATAAAAATACAAAAAAAATACCAAAGCGTCTTAAAATTAGGTGTATAATTAATTTTTTTGTATTAAATTTGTTTTAATTTTATTTATATTGATCACCAATTTTTTTTAATGTATTTTAATTTTTGATTAAGTTTAATTTTTAATGTATTGATTACGTATATTTTATAAATACTTTCAACACACACACATTAAAGAAATGATAATGTCTTGTACGATGCTTAAGACATTTTTTTGGAATTTATGAAAATATGTTGATTATATAATCATATCAAATAAAAAATATAGTACAAATAATATTTTATTACAAAATATTATCAAATTCGAAATTTCAAAAAATACAACACTAATCAAAATAAGAAAAAAATACACACATGTCTTAAAATTTGGTGCTTAATTAAATTTTTTGTATTAAATTTGTTTTGATTTTATTTGTATTCGTCACCAATTTTCTTTTTAATGTATTTTAATTTTTGATTGAGTTTAATTTTTAAGATTACATATATTTGATAAAAACTTCAATACACACACACACACACATTAAAGAAATGATAATATCTTGCATGGTGCTCAAGACATTTTTTTTGTTGGAATTCATGAAAATATGTTGATTATACAATCATACCAAATAAAGAATATAGTACAAATAAAATTTTATCACAATATATTATTGAATTCGAAATTTTAAAAAAGATAACACTAATCAAAATAGAAAAAATACCAAAGCGTCTTAAAATTTGGCGCTTAATTAAATTTTTTGTATTAAACTTGTTTTAATTTTATTTGTATTCATCACCATTTTTTTTAATGTATTTTAATTTTTGATTAAGTTCAATTTTTAATGCATTTATTACATATATTTTATAAAAATTTTAAAAACACACACACACACACACACTCACATATATATATGCATATTAAAGAAATTATAATGTCTTGCATGGTGTTCAAGATATTTTCTTTTTTTTGGAATTTATGAAAATTTGTTGATTATATAATCATATAAAATAAAAAATATAGTACAAATATTTTTTTTTAAAATTTTTTAAAAAGACAACACTAATCAACGTAGAAAAAAAAAATACACACGTCTTAAAATTTGATATTTATTAATTTTGTTTAAATTTTATTTGTATTTATCACAAAATTTCTTTTTAACGTGTGTGTATTAATTAATTAATGACCTACATTTATTACTCTCTCCGTCTCATTTATATAAGCTGTATTTCTTTTTTTGTTTATCTCAATTATATAGGTTTTTTCTTTATTGGGAAGTATTTATTTTGTTTGTTTATTTATTAATGTACTCCTATTTATTACTTCATATATAATAATTTTAACTTTTGATATTAAATAAGGGTAAGTTGGATATTTTCTTTACAAAAATTACTTTTTCAATAATATTAAATATATTTTCTCAATCCGTGTAAAAAGTCAAATAAACCTATATAATTGGGACAGATGGAGTATTTACTTTATTTAATACAAGTTTTATTAATTACTCCATCTATCCCACAAAAATAGCCCAATATTCTTTTTTCGTCCGTCCCAAACAGATAATTCACATTATGTTTTGAGAGTGGAGTTAATATTTTATATCCCATTTTGCCCTTATTTAATGTATTTTTTATTAGTCTAAATAAATTTATATTCTTTCAATTTTGTGAGAAACTAGAAAATTTATTAGGGGCATATTAGGAAAAGGGATGGTAAAACTTATTTTTCCAACAATATTAATTGACATTTCTTAATTTGTGTGAAAATGAATAGATGACTATCTTTGTGGGACGGATGAAATACATTTAATACTTGTTTTTTTAGGCAAAAATTTCTTGATTTAGAAAGAATTTTGAACAAAAAAGTGTGTGCGTAAAAATGGTAACGGTTATCTATTATGTATTATATATAGATATATATAGATTACTACTTATGACTTCCAAGCTTAGCCAAACACGCTCAAGAAATCAATTGGAATACCCTCCCCGGTCTATGGTCACTTAACAAAGATTTCTGACACGTGGCAATCATCGAGCAGTCAACGACCAATAATAAAGTCCCAGCTATTTTTCTCATATCGCGAAAACTCATCTGACTCGAATTCCTTATGAAAATCTTCAACCCTATTATCAAAACCCAATCCGTATTTTATTGCTGAATTCAATGAAGGCAATGATTAAGCACCAACAACGTTAATTATACCTTTTTCCGAAGCTCAGATTCGAAACCGAGCTGACGTTTAAACGATCGAAAAACGATGTCGTCGCCGGACATCACAGGAATCTTGGACAACTCGAGGGAGCTCGATCGGTTAAGGAAAGAGCAAGAAGAAGTGCTCCTCGATATCAACAAGATGCACAAGAAGCTCCAGTCAAGTGAGTCGTGACATAAATTTACCAAACCCAGTAAATGTAATTCGAATTATTCAACATATTTATGTGGCATTTTGGAAGTTTATGATGAAAAGGTCTTTATTGTTCTGGTATAATCAGGATTGCTAAGAAGAATCAAACTTTATTGTTCTGGTATACTCGGGATTGCTTTTAACTGAATTTATAACATTTATGCCACTGTTCTTCGCCAAGTGTAGTAACTGATTGCTTAAAAGTTATAATCTGACCCTATTAGGCTTGAATTGTATTTGTCTGAGTATTTCCCGAATTATTATAACAGAAGTTTATTCCAGGAGGTTTGTCAACATGGATGTGTGCATATGTTTATAGTAACTCTGTGTCAAATTAAGTATGAGATGCAAACGCATCTAGCTTAACCATATTGGTAACCCATGTAACAATCAATTAGAGGACTAGACTAGTGCAGAGGAGTGTAGTCCGGCATTTCTTATGGGTATCTTTATGGAAAAACCGAAGAAAAATTCTGTTGAATCTGGAATGAAAAAGGCTTCTATATTTTCTTTATATTGGTGTGAAGGTTAAGGTCTTACTCCTGAGAAAAATGATTTTTCCTTCTCACGATCTTCTAGGGTTTTATACAGATTCTGTGTAACAATATTTTGTTTGTTTAGGTTGCCTGCTGGTATTTATATTGTATGTCTTGTCATCTTTATTTTACCCGTTTCCTTTATTGATTCTTGAATGGTTTGCTGAGGTCCTCATCTCTTGATATTTATAACATTTCTCAAATATGAACCATGAAGAAATAAAAGAAGAGGAGTTTGAACACTCCGTGGCAGTGGCAAAAGGTGTAATTTCTCTTGAATACTCTTATGTTTTTCATCTTCAACATAGTGCCTAGAGTTATTAGATTTGTGGTGACAACTCCAATAGCATTCTATCAGCCTTTGAGACAAGGGAGCTTTTAGTCAACCGTTGTCCTTGGGCATTGATCAAAGAGAATGCGTATTTAATACCTTTTTGTACTCCTGTTGGTTATGTTCTCATATTTCTATTTTAGCTGTTTCTCTACAGACTACAATAATTCTTCAGGTGCGTTTTTTTCTTCCCCCTAATAGCATCTAGTATCACAATTAATATAGCAGTACAATGCATATGCCAGCTTCTCCACAAAAAAAATGGAAAATTAATCATCTTAGAAAATACCGCAAGGCCACAAGGGCATTGAAGATCGTAATCGACTCGCTTAATTAGTTAAGATTCTCTCTTAAATAGTTCATCTTCATATGCACATTTTTCAACAAAAAATGCGAGCAAGACAATTTTGTCTTTAGTACAAAATCATCCACTGTATTAAAGAACGGCTCAAGAGCTACAAGTCCAAGTCGGCAGTATGACCGACTTCTTTGCTGATTGTTGTAACATAAATCTCCAGAAATGGCTTCCCTTTGTTGGTGCATTGGCATTGCCCATTAATTTGAACCCACACTCTCACAGAGTGGGTAAATTAACGTCTCACTCAAATATTAATTCGAAGACGTCCCGTGTTATAGAAAACATTAGGTGGAGAATTATTTTTTATTATTTATTTATTTATTTTTGCTCCTTCCAAAGGAAAGGAGGGCAGGGTAGTGCTCGGCAGAGCGTTCAAGGTCCGCTCAAGCCATTGCAAGTCGTAATCAATAATTGAGCTTTGGGTCAATCTTGTAACAGGAAACGGGGTTTTTCAAGTGTTCAATCATCTTACTCTAGGTAGCACTCTATGGAAAGATGAGTGTTTTGTGTTGTAGTAAGAAAATACTAACTTCTACTCTATATGGTTCGATCATATAAGTGAAGATTTTAATCTAGTTAGGCAATTAACACATAAATAACTAAACGCATTTTTGTGTGAGATTTTAATTCTCCCCCCTCCCCCTCCTTTTCAGAATAATGATTGCAAATTAGGGTTATTATCTTTTCTGCTGCCTCAAGTGCTTTTTCTTTTTCTTTCCTATTTGTGCAAGACAAGATTTGCTCGGACTGGACATAAATGTTTAACATATTTTCAGCAAATGACTTCTTCTTACTTCTTGTTTATTAGAGATTTCCACATTGTTTGACGTATTTTACCTTGCTTGTCCATACAGCTCCAGAGGTGGTCGAAAAGCCTGGTGACAATTCCCTTTCGAGGCTTAAGATGCTATATACTCAAGCCAAAGATCTATCGGAGAGTGAAGTAAAGTATGTTTGCTACATACTTTTTGGCACCCCCCTCAATTTTTCTATAGTTTGAATCCCTACTCCCAATTTAATGCTGAAGTTAGATATTCTTCTGAAGTTTGTTTCATCATTTTCTGAATTTCCCTTGTTAAGCTTATTGCATCTTAGGTCTCTTAATTTTATAAAAATCATAAATGATGCAAATGGATACATCTTTTTTCTGACAGAAGTTTCTTTGTTTGATTGCAGCATTTCCACTCAATTGTTAGGGCAACTAGATACATTGATGCCTTCTGGAACTCCGGGGCAACACCGAAGAAGGATAGGTTTGTACCTGACACTGGAAATTAATGAAGGAAACAGAATGAGATGCACATGAATTATCAGTTATAGCATGGACCAGCTCTATTATTAATTGCTTTTTTAATTAGTTTAAAATTGGGAACGGGATCTAGACTTGAATGCAATTAGTCTACATCTAAGCGAATATGCTACTGCTCAAGCTTCGTTTATGGAAGTTTCTTTTCTGTAACTTTATCCTCCATTTGTAAATATTTAAATTTGATTTTGGATAAACAGCAGAAGGCAATGAGCAGAAAAAGAAGCGAATGAAGGCCGACTCTGACATCACAAGACTTTCTCCTTCTCTGCGGAATCTCCTAGATTCTCTTGCTAATTTGAAGGGTGAACAGGTAAGTTTTCAACTGCATAAGAATAGACTCTCTTTGAAAACATGCTAGTTTCTTTATTTTGGAGTTTTAATTAGAAAGCTTGTATACTTTTCAGGTAGCAGCAAGGGTTAGACAAGAGGAGGCTGAAAAAGATGAATGGGTCATAGTTAAAGTAATCCATTTTGACAAGGAAACAAGAGTGTAAGTGTAGTGCTTTTATTAGATACTACCTCAGGGGATAAATATTTTTGTATCTTTATGAGAAAGAAATGACAAAAAACTCAGATGGTAAATAAGATGGAAATGAAAAGAACATGGAGATTAAACTTTATTGTTTTATTTAATGCATCCGATTTGCATCTTATGAATGCATTAGATTCGAAGTTCTAGATGAGGAACCTGGTGATGATGAGGAAAGCAGTGAGCAGAAGTATGTGTTTCCTTCTCCTTATCTGTAGAAAATATCTGCTTTATTCAATTTTTTGACCATGTTATCTTGTTTAAACAATTGTATTTCGTTTTGAACATTTGAGCTGGTTCTATGTCAAATTTTTTTTTTTTTGAAATGGGTTCTACGTCAATTTGAGAATTACTTTTTGAGCTTCTTGTTCAAATCTACAAAAATATGTTTTCTTCTCTTTCTTTTTCCTTTTTGTCTTGGTAAAGAAGGCGGTGCTTCAATTTTTACATGGCAATGACATGCATGCACACTTCAAATCCAATTTGAACTATAAAAGTTTTTATTTCTGTTGATAGTTAAAAGTGACTTGGCGATGTGTGGCAATTATGCTTGCTGACTATTGCTGCATGACTCAAGTGGTAGTTCACTAATACGATAACATAGTTTAAAAGGTAAAGGTTTCACAATACCTGACCCTAAGGTATGTCTATTGGCTTGGCTGTCACTGAGCCCTTTGATTGGATTAAAATTTCTAGTCAAAGTAAACAATTAATTTTAACAACGTATGTCTTGGGATCAACTTCTTTTATCAAAATTTACTAAACATCTAATTTTAATATACACTAAACAGGGGCTAAGTAAAATTATTTCATCGATAATTATGTTTGCACGACATAAGTTAGCTAGACATATCGATTCTTTAATATACTGCCTTGTGTGTTTTTGTCTCAAAATCCTGTCCATCTTTCAGAGGCTAAATCCCAACGAAATCACCTAATTACTTGTTTACTAATTTCTCTTCCATAAAAATTCTATTATTAGGAAGGAGAATGAAATGAAAAGAATTTCCTGGAAACTCGAGCAGCTTCATAGTGTTGCATTCATCTCCTTTAATTTCCTTTGCATTGAATAATTTTTCATTCCATTAGCTTTGCCAATCCAGCATCTGATTTCCATTGTCGCCTCCTTACATTTTGTAACTTGTATTATTTGGAATTCCAAATTTTAATTCTTAGATGATAATTGTTAACTCCGTGGCTTTTTAAACCACCTGTTCCATGGTCCATTTCTTAGTCTGATGCTTATGACAATCCTCCAGTCTTATGTATTTCGTTTGGTTGATTAATGTAGTCTTTTCCCCTTGTTTTCTCTATGATGCTTTCAGACAGTACAAGTTACCCATGTCACATATCATACCTTTTCCTAAGAGGACTGATCTCACGAATGCTCAAGATTTTCCTCCGGGAGAACATGTTTTGGCTGTCTATCCAGGAACAACTGCACTATATAAGGCAACTGTAGTCCAAACCCGTAAGGTATATAATACTAATACTTTGTGCATAAGCATAAATCAAAGTTAAACTTAGTAGCTCATTACTTTTTGTACACATAAATCGAAGTGAAACTAACCGTTGTCTTCATATGCATATAATGCAATGTTCGCGATTTTTCCAATGTCTAGAAGAAGACTGATGAGTAAGTAACATTACCTCTAATTTTTTAATTATTTCGCAAGAATTTTTAATTGCCGATTTACACCTGGCGCATATTTGATACTAGTACTGGACATGACGAACAAGATTTGTACAAGTTTTTTTCTTTTTAACATCGTCCAATGCTATCCAATCCAACCGTACCAAACATGCCACTGATGAACTAGTTGTGTAACATGTGCTCATTTGAATAATAATGAAATGAAAGCAATCCTTCGTGATTTCTAGTTTTGAAATTCTTTGGGCTGTCTAATTTATTCTTGAAATTTGGATTTAACAGTTATGTTTTGGAATTTGACGACGATGAGGAGGAAGGATGTTTGCCTCGACGGGAGGTACCGTACTATAGGGTGGTTCCTCTTCCAAAAGGACACCGCCAGTGAATGTCTTATCTAAATTCTGCATTTATTCAATGTTATGATGTTCGATACTTCAACTTGTTTTCATCTATTGCGTTTCACGTATCACAGTTATTATCATTTTATATGTAGTTTCCAGAACTAAATGATGGTTCAGAATTGGATGCCAGATAAATATATTTTGACTGTTAATAGGTAAATAAGTTCAAGGATTCACATTTAATTTTGGCATGCCCTTTTGATGGAGATTTGTGGATCTGATAACGAACCATTGACTATACGGTTTGCAATCCAATGATTTGCTGCTTCAGAATAGTGCACACCATCCCAGCTAATGACTGTAGAAGGTTTTTTACATGAACCAGCATTAACTTCACTACCATTTACAGTTCCTTTATTTCCACACCAAACATCATACCCAATTCCATGGTAACCACAGCAGATTTTGAAGGGGTCCTCAAATCCTGAAATCAACAGGAAAAAAGTTTCCGGGTTTGTTAAAATTTCTACATTTTTACCGACAAATACCATAAAGGTACATTGATTACCTTGATTCTTTGAGCTGGAGATTAACTCATACTTTGCGCTGTACATATCAACATAGATTATTGTGGCTTCAGAAAGCTCGATCCTCACTTTGATAATCTCATCCTTGAGCTGTTTGTTTAGCCCTATGGCTACGTCATTTTGATTCTTGACACAACCATGTTCGTCAAGATACCCGGGCACGGGGTCTTGGACTTTGACAGTGGTTACTGGTAAACAGCCAATTGGACCAGTATTGTGTATCCAGATTGTCCTTGCCCCTCTTTGATACAGATTCTGCAGCCATGTATATGATCATCATGATTATTCATCGATAAAAAATGGTAGAATTTGACGAAGTGTTGCAGCACTTGCAATTCTAGCTCAGACTGCTAAGGAGCGAAAGAGACAGAATGAAATTAGTATTGCTACTTACTCGGACTTGTGCCACGAACTGGTTTACTATTTTGGGTATAGCTGCTTGCTGAAGTTCGAAACTCAACTTTCTGATGCCAGCAGCAATGTCGTTTTGTCCTATATCGAGCGTAAAAATAGCCTTTGAGAAATTCTCGGGCTTCGGTAACCTGCTTCTTTCAGACAATTCCTTGTCTTAAAATCACAAGAAGACGTACTCACGTCAGAAGCTTAATGAAACAAATTTCGGCAAATCACAATGTTCTGTTCATGTTACAAAATTTATTACTGGGGGAGTTGAAATTTGGGGTGACCTTGATTGTAGAAATAAGCTGTTCTTTCTTTAAACTGAGTATAATGCTCTACTTGGAGTTCAAGATTGAAAGGGCTGACACCCGTCTCAAACCATGATTCATTTGGTCTCATAATGGTTGCACCTCCTGTTGCAAAGTTTGCACCATGACTGAAATTGGTTCCAATAGAGTCCAGGTATGCACTCAAGTATGGTAATCCCAGGTGATCAGCTTCACCATAACAAGAATTCCCAATATATTTTTATCAATAGAACTAACAAAATATAACAAGTGAAAAAAATGGTTCATCATCTTGAAATTATATTTTTTTCATACCAATGAAGTCGATGATCAGACGGCCATCAGAGGCTCTTCCGGCTGGCCTATGGAAGTACGTTTCACCAGAAGGTGAGCCTGCCGGATAAAATGCTGCTGAAATCCCTCCTGTGTCTGAGTTTGAATCGCCAAAATTGTATATTGCAGTGTAATGGCAATCGACCGAATTTTCTTCAGCATAATTAGCTATTAAAAAAGTCGATAAAACTAAAATCGAAATGGTAAAAACTGATCTTAAAGACCCCATATTATAATGATTTGTTTTGTTTTGCAGAAAGCATATGAATAACACCAAATATATATAGAGATTAGACATTTCTTACAGCAATCTAGTGAGCTGACTACTGTTCTTAAAGGAGGTGAAAAGAAGAGTGACATGATTTAAATTTCAAACATGTGCACCACTAATTGGCATATAAATAATTCCATTTTGTAATGCTCATGCAGTTTTCAAACAATTTATTATTAGGAAGAATGATATTCCCTGCCTATAATCAAATGATAATTGAATGAACAATGCAATAATTAATGTCAAGCCTCATCTGAGGTTTTGCTAATTGTTGACAAAAATAACGTTAAAAGTTATACTACGAGGATGTCACGGGTTTTTATTTCTCCATATGACACATTTGAGGGGGGAAAAAATTCTTCTTCCTATGATCCTATCATAATTAACTTTAGTTGCGGAAAAATGAAACAATGGCTCCACTAAATAAGTTTGGTTTCATACTCATCGTTCACTTAGAAAAAGAAATATTATATATCTCATCCATAGTGGCACAATCCATAGGCAACAAACAGTACGCACGTTAAGTAATAATATAAGTAAGTTCTTGTTTAGATGAGTTAGTTCAACATGACAGAATGAAAATCGTTACTTCAAGTCCTGTACTCACGTGTCTTGTCTTTGACGAAAACTATACATGACTGAGAAGGTAATATCATTTTCCTAACCGCTTAAAATCTTAGATAATACTGTTCGACTATTAATGTGTATAGTTCTGAAAGATGTCCTAAATCTAATCAACTTATGTGTAATACTCTGTTCGTTAACTTGTTTATAAATAAGTTTATAAATAACATATTTCCTCAAATCATTTTTAATTATACATATTTCTCCAAATTACTTTTTAATAAACTTCTAACAAACAGAGGCTAAATAATTTTACAGTGGGTTGCAATGTATAATTCTTAGAGTTCACCTACATTTCCATTAAATCAAGTTTGATTGTTGTGGTCAAATCAAGATTCAAAAAGTTGAGTTTAGCCACACCGCACTAATCTTCCGTGATGGACTGATGGTAAGTTAAACTCAACTATCCTATTATCGTTTATCTCTACTTCATTGGACTGGATGGCATTAGGCAGTACTTCGACCCTTATTGCCCAACCTGAGATCAAACAGCTAATTCGTGCTCGGTTCATGGATTTCTTGATTCGAGAAATCAAGATAATAGGATCGAAAACTACTTCTGAATCAATGGGCAGGTAAGAGACAACCTGGCAAACTGAAACATAGTAGCTCTGGACCAAAAGCTGGAAATCGACATCTTTATCAAAATGGCCCAACATTTTTTTAAGATGCTTATGACTGATGCAAATCTTGCGCCACTGATGTACATTTGCTCGTTTCACTAAGATCCTAGTTGTGAAGTTTATTAAGTAATCTAATTTATTTGCGAAATTTGGATTTAACAGTTGAGTTATGGAATTTCGACGACGAGGGGGAGGAAGGATCTTCGCACATAGGCTGGTTCCTCTTCCACAAGGACACCGCTAGTGAATCTATCTCTATCTTAAGTTTGTGTGTATTCCGTTATGTGATGATCGATATTTCAACTTGTTTTCAACTGTTGTGCTTCATGTACCACATATTTATCAATTCAGTTGTAGGGTTCCATGGTTCATTTCGAATAAAAAAGAACGTGATTGATTTCTTTTCGGATTGCAGTCCGTTTCACTCATATCGTGTTAATTGTAGACTGCGGACCGCCGTCTGCATCACGTACTCACAAACTTGTGTCAAAAGTATAAGAAAAAATAGATTGGCATTTGTTAAGTATGCAGTACTAGACAAGTGGACTGGACACTTTAGTATTACAATAATTCTATATGGACATTCATTTTGAACATTTTAAAATAACTTTATGATGTGTCAATTTTCCATTGAATGATGAAGACGTGCATTAAATAATGAAGTCATCATCAAATGAACCATCATCCAATGAAAAAGTGACATATCACAATGTTATTTTAAAATGTCCAAATTTATTTTCCCTATAGAATTACTCTTAGTATTATCCAGTATTGTCGACTACACATTAGGCATGCACTCATATATAGCCCTTCTTTGGTAGAAATTAAAATTAGATTTTTAGTATATTTTGATAAAAGTTCATAAGGTGGCAGTCTCAGATAAAGAGTTGTTGAGATCACTCCTCCAAGTTAAATATGTTCTACTACGATAATTTTGGTTTCATACTCATCGTTCACTAAGAAAAAGTAATATTATCTATTTGATAAACGTCATTAGTTCAAGTTCCATTGTCATTGAATAATAACTACTTGAGAGATTAGTACACGGGAGGGAGTACTCAATCTTTTTTCTCATCACTTAAGATTTTAGACGAGACAGCTCCAAGTCTCCAACACTAACGTGTAATGGTAATGGACCACTAAATCGAGTTTGATTGGTGTAGTCAAATCAAGATTCACAAATTTGAGTTTAATTAGCCACACGCACGGAGCATAACTCTAACATGAAGCCCAAACAAATAGTGCTTTGGGCGAACTTTCGGACTTGATCCTAGGTCATATAAGGCTAGATTATGCTTTTCCTATGGTCTCTCTGTCTCTGTTTAGTAAAAGTTTTTTTGCTTATAAACAAAGAATATGTATATGGTTACAAAGCGATTTGGAAAAAAATGTTGTTTATTGAACAAGTTACCAAACGGAGGTCTCTCGTTCTATTCTGCTGGAATTTGAGGTGAGCCTATGTAAGGGAACTTCCATGTAAACTACAAAGTAGTGATGATACTAATCAATTCGATATATTTCAAGATTCTTACAACACGCACATCTGAAACATCGAAAAGTACAACATTAATTCGACAACATTTTACATCTTGTGCTTAAGACAAGCACGGTCAATCGGTTTTGGAGGATCAGAAAAGGAGCCATTAAGAATATTATTGGCAATCCAATGATTTGCTGCCTGAGAATAATGAACTCCATCCCAGCTAATATATGCCGATGGAGAGCCGCAGGAACCACCAATAACCTCGGTGTTATTTATGATTGATCTTTGTCCACACCAAACATTAACGTTTTTCTCGTGATGCCCACAACAGATTTTCGAGGCGTCCACGAATCCTGCATGAAATAGTAGCAAAAGACCAGGTTCAAAAAGTAGCTAATTATACTAATGTTGTAACTGAAGAGAGACGACAAACTCGACTCTGTTCGGCAACACTGCAGGTTTATTTATGTTTTTAATGTAAAATGTGTGGTTAAAAGTGGATCAAAAATTGTGTTGTTTATAAATTGTAATGATTGCGTTAAAGAACAGATGCCGAGTTGTCATCTTTTCTTTTTTTTTCCTTGGCCTATCGACAACTTTCGATTGTTGAGAATAATACCGACCGTAGTAATTGGCATTGCGGATTAAGTGATATTTCGCAGTGTAGATGTCGACATAGATCAGCGCAGCGTGGGGAAGCTCCTGTCTGAGTTTTGTTACTCGGGTTTTAAGTTGTTGGTTGAACTCAATAGCCATTTTATTTTGAGCCCTGATGCAGCCATATTTGTCAAGAAAACCGGGTTTCGGGTTTTGGATGTAAAATGCTGCTGCTGGTAAGCAACCAATTGGTCCAGTATTATGTATCCAGAATGCCCTTGCCCCGTGTTCATATAAATGCTGTGAATCAAACTCAACATTTAGAGTGTGTTTGGTATTGTTTAAAAATAGTTTTTTAAAAAATTAATAGTAATTTTTAAAAGAATAAATGGTTGAAAAGTCAAATATTGTATGATTGACTTTTGATGAAAGATTGAGATTGAGTACTGTAAAAAAAAAAAAAAAATTAATGAATATGAATATCAAACATGGGCATAGTAAATATTGCCAAAAAAAAAAAAAAAAAAAGAACCGCTTTCAAAAATGAACTTACTGTAACTGCCATAGCAAATTGATTAACAATGTCTGGAATTGCAGCCTTAAGTTGCACAGAACTAAGCTTTCCAAAACCAGCAGTAAGGTCATTCTGACCAATATCGAATGCGTAGAGAGCCCTCGAAAATTCCCGTGGTCGAGGAAGTTTATTTACGTTGTACGGATTTTTATCTGGAAATATATCGAAGAAAAATGTTATTTATAAAGAAACGGGAATTCATATACTCTAGCTAGATTTGATGGCTGATGAAATCACCCCGAAAATAAAGTTCACTGGTTCTCTCTTTGAATTGATCGAAATGCGCGATTTGGATATCCAATGAGAAGGGACTTAAACCATTCTCAAAGATGGATTCGTTCTGCCTTCGGATTGTTGATCCTCCGGAAGCAAAGTTTGCGCCATGTCGATAATTTGTGCCGATGGAATCCAGATACGAACTCAAATGTGGCAGTCCCAAGAGCTCGGCTGCGTAATATAGTTGAATCAACGTACTTTTATCACTACTCGATAGACAACACTAAAGGAATTGTAGGACTAGGTTTTTTACCGATGAAGTCTATGATAAGACGACCATCAGAAGCCCTTCCGGCAGGCCTTTTAAAGAAACTTTCGCCGTAGGGCGGTGGAATGGGTCCAAATGTTGCTGATGCTTGTTCACCGATATCTCGCAATACGAAATATCCCCGCAAGTGAACGGGTCGTGAAGAGTAGTTAAAATGGACCTAAGAGTCCGGATTATCGTTCCCACGATGACCGTTTACTAAGTACCGAAATGTGTAAATTCTTATCCCTATTTGAACAAAGAAATGAATTTTTGATTGTTTGGAAACTAATGTTTATAACTATGACTAACAAATTAAAACTTTGCACAAAATTGAGGTTTCGCAATTGCTGATTGTTTTTAAGTATGATTGAAAGTGGTTGGGATTCACGAGTTCACCTAGTCAATTAAATCAATTCCTGTTCCAGATTTTATTTTCTAAATATGTGATCGATCAAGTTCACAAAATTAAGTTGAGATTCCTCTCTCGAGTTTAAATCAACTCTACCTAGATAAGTCAACCTTGTATCTCTACAGCGGGTCCGAATATTCCTTATCTAAGTGCATTACATGCAAGAACTTAAACATGATCGCACTAATCACGAAAGTATATCTCTATCTCTCGTTCAATTAATGGATTTATTACCTAGATCTATGTTATTAACTCACCTCTCGGATTATGGAAATAACACATAAAGTCATGAATAAGTGGCCAATTCACTCAAGCATTAAACTCAATAATAAACCAACACATGCATTACGGCGTTAAAACAAGAAACATGGAATTAAAGTAATATGACTAGGCTACGTCGTGATTCCCAACGTTAGGATTAGTTACACATAATAACTGAATAACAAAAACAATCTGAAATAAAATTAAACATGCTGGAATTTATGAGTTCAACGATGAGAAAAGAAGTCTTGCACCAAGATTTGCTTTCCCGTGTTTAGCTCCTAATCTCCTGTGCCTTTTTCTGTGCTTGAGTCTCCTCGTCAATTCGATGTTGAATAGCCAAAAATCCTCCAATATTTAGCTCTGCACAAAACTGCTTTTTAGTTCCTCACGCCTCTGTTCAAACTTAGGTTAATTTCCCGTGCTTTTGCCTCTTAAAATCGCGCACAAAAGCCCAGTACAGGCCCAGTCGGACACCCACGCGATCGCGTGGTTGGAACGTCAGCGATCGCGTGGGCGAGCCATTTTACGCTCTGCATGAATTTTATCGCCATGTCGCGATCGCTATCATGGGAATGTCGCGATCGCGACTCAACGTTTTTCCTCGCGATTCTCCATCTTTCCCTCGGCTTTCAATTCAGTCCTCCGGTTTGATTTGTGAAATGTATCCCTCACTATTGATTTGATCAATTTGACCCTAGAATTTCTGTTTCTCTTCAATTCTCCTTCTTTTGACCTTTATTTCTCGTAATTGCTTCCTTGTTCCTCTTTTTGACTATAATCTGAAATAACAACAATTAAATGCAATTTAGGTAGAATAAATTCATAAATCAACATGATAAATTCTCATTTTGGCATATTCCCAAGTGTATAAAATACACCTATCAAATACCCCCAAACTTGAATTATTGTTCGTCCTCGAACAACGGATACTGACTTACAAAATCAAATAGACAAGATATAAGATATTTTTGTTGTGCCAACATGCTTACCATATGCCTCCATAAGTCCAAATCAATTTACGCTCTAAGCACGAGTTATGAACAACAATGTAAAATAATTTCTAGTTATATCATGCCAGAGTTTCAAGTGTGTGTGTGAAAAGCCAATGTCCAACGCATACTTATGCAAAAGATGTGCTCAACACTGCGTGGCTTATTATGCATAATCCAGCCCGAATCCCATGTGGTCAATCTATGATTTCTAATAAAATTCCTTTCAACGCTCATGGATGATCACCACTTTCTGCTTTTTCTCTCGCATCCCAGGTTTTTATCTATGTGGGTTCTAAAAATATTCTTAGCTTTTTCCACACAAGGTAATCAGACTCAGAAATGTGCGTGTATAACAAATCAAACGCAAGTGGGGCCCAATTCTACAACATCAACCATCACAGCTCAGTCAACTAAGCTTATACCATGCAATAATAGATATATATATATATTTTTTGTGGCATTTGGACGACTTTTTCTTTTAATTGTCCCTGTCTTTTACCATCTTTGTGCAGAACTTTTCATACTGGCTTTCTATATGACCCCTGTAGCGGGCTTTCAGATCGGCAACTCCCAAACCAGACGGTTTTAGGGTACCAGGTTCAAAGAACCCCTCAGACGTACTTGCCCGAGTCATAAAGGCTTAAACAGAAAAGTTAAAGATGTTATAATGTCTTATGTGTAAGTCCACTCTCCGTACTTGCTTTCTAATTGACCCCTGTAACGAGCTTTAGGTCGATGACTCCCAAGCCAGTTGGCTTTAGGGCACCAGGTTTGAAAGACCCCTCGGACTTACTTACTCGAGTCAAAAAGGCATTTGAAGAGCAGAATAAGACCTTCAGCATTTTTCTGTTTTTATGCTGGAAATGGTTTATACCTATTGACCAAACTGTAATGACTAAAGTGCAAAACCAAGAACCACAGACCTCCAACCCGTCAACACACACAAATTCCAACCTTTTTACCCCCAAACTTGCATTTTAGCATGATTGATTCTAATTTAGGGATGGGATGTCTAATGATCTAAGTTCAGGGATTTTTGAGTCATTCTTAAGTTCCAATTGCACAAACTCTACCCCACATGTATTAAACACAATCCCACACACAAGCAATTACCCAACATTGGCTATGTGCGCAAATAAATATGACTCTAGCAAAACATAACTAGTTAAGAAATTAGTTCATGCTTCCATGTTGTTCAATTTTCAAGCCTAAACATAAATTGATTCATACTATTTCCTAGGCAATAAGTGTGTCAACACAATTTTTAACTAAAAGATTTTTTTTTTTTTTTTTTTTATAAAAAAAACATCAATTAAAAGGACCAAGTAGTTGCATTGATTAATAGAGGTTTGAAGAGTTACAGACTATCAAAATTAATACAGGCCCATATGATCGAAAATAAATACAGCCTAAAATTTAACAACCACCCCCAAACTTAAAAATTACATTGCCCTCAATGAACAATAAAGCAAGAAAAAGATCAAAAATGGAAGGCAAGGTAAAAAGAAAAAGATCAAGAACTTCCTGGGGGTAGGTCCTGCGGCTGTGGCTGAGATGGTCCTGCGGCGTCTGCACCCAATCTACCTTCTATTCCTTCCAATCTCGCCTCAATCCCCTCAGCTCTCCGCTCAATTCCTTCCAGTCGGCTCTCCATAGAGAAAAGCCTGGCCTGTATCCGTGACAACTGACCGCTGAATTCTGTCATCGTATGGCGCATGATGCGCTGCTCCCCCGCGATATTACCCTGAACTAGACGGTCAAGGCGTTGTTCCAAGATTTCTAACTGCCTGTGCTGTGCAACGTCAGCCTCCCTCCTCAAGTTAACGGCGCGAGTAAGGTCAGTCAACTCCAAAAGTATCTGCCGTAGGAGCCTCTCATCTCCAAGAGGAGCTGGCACATGCGCTGGTGCAGCTGGAGCGGCTGGAGCGGATGGTTCTGCTCGGACATCTGGGTCAACAGGGGCAACAGGATCCACTGGGGCTGGTGGAGGAGCAGGTGGACCTCGCTGTACCCTAGGCCTCGTGCTCTCTCGGGTGCGTCTGCTGATAATGGCCCCGAGAGGTGCAGGTTCTTCAAGAGGTAAAATATCCACTCCTTCGGCCACACAGATCGCACTGATCAAACAAGGAAACATGATCTGGCGGCCGGAGTCCAGCTGGGAGGCAAGTGTGATAATAAAATAAAAAATGTGCCTCCCTAAATCCAACTTGCGCCCCCTGGCTAGATGATGAATTAAGCGGGCCCGGTCTTCATTAAACTCTGTCCTGTGGGAAGTGGGATCGATGTTATGGCACATGAAGATGTGCAGGACCCTAAGACTCTCCGTGAGCTCCCCATGTTCAAAGCGCCCTGGCTTCTCCAACTCCACATGCTGCCGGCCATACAGGAAGTCAGTAATCAAATCAATGTCCAAATCACTAGGGACCGGCTCAATCCCCTCTCGTGTAAGCTCCAAAACCCGCTCAATTACAGCCGGAGAAAATCGGATCCATTTACCACGCACCCAGGTCTTATACCTGTGAGGGGCACCTTCTGTCTCAATGGCATGGTTGAAGTTGGCTAGGAACTCCTTGACCAAGAGTGGATATGGCTTGTGCGGTGTGCCTGCCAATTTGTGCCAACCAGCTCTCTCTATAAGGTGGCCGAGCTCAGTATCCGGGAAATCGGCTACAATGACCTCACGTTCGTTCCACATTTTCTTCCCCTTAAGCAGTACATCATATCTGCGCAATTCTTCGCTCCCCACAAACCTCTGTATATCTCCTATGTTCCCTTGATCAATCTCAGGATCCGCAGAGGAGGATCCTCGTTTGCGCTTAGAAGGCCCAGCCTGTCCCTTCCCTTTCTGAGCAGCCGTGGCTTTCGGAGGCATTATTGTACCTACACAGAGCAAACGCATCATTAGAACCAATGTGAGAGTGGAGAAAGTATAAGAAAAGTAGCACAAACCCCCAAACTAGTGAGAAAAATAAATGAAAGACAAACAGCCCGACTGGTGCTTTTCAACCTCGGTTGTCGTGCCTAAAAAGGTAAAATTCTTGAAACGTGTCCCGAGCACAATAGAGTATTACAATTCAAGAGTAGCATATGAAAAGTTAAGAGCAGACAGAAATCAGATTCATATAGAAAAATCGCGATGAAGTGGTGACGCGAGCGTGCAATGGCCTTGCAGTGGCCCTGTAGTGGCCTTGCAGTGACCCTGCAGTGACTGCAATGGTGCTAGATATTGAAATATGCAAATTGATGCAATGCAACGAGTTAAACAGCGAGATTATAGCACAAATACTGTGAAAAACACGTAACAAAGATAAGTGCTCGAGGGGATTTTCCAAATTGCATCAAAACTGTCGTTGGAACATTTCATCGAACACTTTGAAGGCATTACTCAATATATGCATAAATCACAACTTTGGGCAAATGAAGTTACCCAAAAATATTACCCATCATTTTCACACATATCCAATCCAAATTCTACCCTAAGCCCAAACTCCAATCGATCAAAATTCGAAAAGTGCACAAAGGATAAACAATTCGGTCAAAAACAAGGAAAAAAGACAAAATCTTATGAATCCATACCTTGATTTCGTAAGTAGGGAATGTTTAAAATCGTGATGATGCTCTAGAATGGTGGTGGTGACTTCAAGATACTAGGGTCGACGAACCGGTGGCGAGAGAGAATAGGTTGCACCCGGCAGCGAGACTAAGAATCAACTTAAGGCCGCCGGGTTTAAAGTGTGGTTTTCGCGCCCAGGTCACCCACGCGATCGCTTAGTATGACCTTTAGCGATCGCGTGGTGTTGGTTAAAATCAATCTGTTGAAAAAAGGACGGCATGTCGCGATCACTGACTTGGTAAATCAGCGATCGCGACTAAGCCTAAATATATATATATATATATATATATATATATATATATATATATATATATATATATATATATATATATATATATATATATATATATATATATATATATTTTTTTTTTTTTTTTAACTAAAATAATTTGAACCAAATGCCACAAAATGCTAGAAAAGCGTGGATGCTCATGAATATCGACATTAAACATAGTTCAATCTCGTTAGGAGGTCGGGAGTGACAACTAAAATCTAAAATGCTCAAAATAACTAGAAATCTGAAAACATGCCTAAAATGCCAAAGCATGCAAAGAGGAATTGACATGAGGGAAACGTGCACAAAAATGCTTGAACAAAAATGAAAACAATCAAAGGCTAACTAATGCAAATGTCATGAATGCAACAATGATAAAGAATTGATAAAAGTAATCCGAAACTAAGGGAAACATAAAACATAAAAATGCAAGAGAAGAAAAATTGGGTTGCCTCCCAACAGGCGCTCCGTTTATAGTCTCAAGCCCGACTTTCTGCGTTGTTTACTCTGGAACGGTGATGTCAATGTGTGACTTCGCCTTATCAAACTCCACCTCATAGTAATGCTTGATTCTTTGCCCATTAACTTTAAAATGTCCTTTAGTCGGATGATGAAGCTCGAAAGTGCCATATGGAAATATTTGAGCAATTGTGAAAGGACCAGACCATCTCGACCTCAATTTTCCAGGAAAAAGCTTTAAGCGCGAATTGTACAGGAGCACCTGGTCCCCAACTTGAAATTCTCTCTTGTGAATGTGGCGATCATGCCACTTCTTAGTCCGGTCTTTATAGATGGAAGCATTCTCATAGGCTCCCAAGCGAAATTCATCCAATGCATTTAGCTGCAAGAATCTCTGATCTTTGGCCAAGTCCATATCCAGGTTCAACTGCTTTAAAGCCCAGTATGCCTTGTGTTCAAATTCTACAGGCAGATGACATGCTTTTCCATACACTAACTGAAATGGTGATATCCCGATGGGAGTCTTGAAAGCTGTCCTATATGCCCACAGAGCATCATCCAATTTGCTGGCCCAGTCCTTACGGGATGACCTCACCGTTGTTTCCAAAATCCGTTTCAACTGCCTGTTTGAAGTTTCCACTTGCCCACTAGTCTGTGGGTGATAAGCTGTTCCCATGCGATGACGAGTTCCATATTTGGCCAATACTGCCTTGAACAACCTGTTGTTGAAATGAGTTCCCCCATCACTTATGATCGCTCTTGGTGCTCCAAAACGAGTAAAAATGTTTTTCCGGATAAAATCAACCACAATTCTGGCGTCATTGGTTGGGCATGCCTTTGCTTCGACCCACTTTGATACATAGTCAACCGCCACCAGTATGTATTTGTTGTTGTATGAAGGTGGGAAAGGACCCATGAAGTCTATTCCCCACACATCAAACACTTCCACTTCCAAAACACTGTTAAGCGGCATTTCATGCTTGGATGATATATTACCTGTTCGTTGACACCGGTCACACGCCTTGACAAACGAGAAGGCGTCCTTAAACACTGTTGGCCAATAAAACCCACATTGCAAGACTTTAGCTGCCGTTTTAGTGGCTCCCATGTGTCCCCCATATGGGGCTGAGTGGCACCTCTCTAGAACCGATAAAATCTCTTCATCTGGAATGTACCGCCGAATTATTTGGTCAGGTCCCCTTCTGTACAGAAATGGATCTTCCCAATAAAAGAACTTCAAATCATGAAAGAACTTCTTCTTCTGCTGGTAAGTAAAATCAGGAGGCAAAACGTTGCTGGCCAAGTAATTTACATAATCTGCAAACCAGGGCCCCTTATTATTCTCTACCTGCAACATATGGGCTAGCAGCATTAACTGTTCATCTGGAAATACTTCGTTTATGTCTTCAAGATTTTCCTCATTTACCTGCTCCAATCTGGATAAATGATCCGCAATCTGATTTTCTGTACCTTTTTTATCCCGGATTTCAATATCGAATTCTTGAAGCAGTAAAACCCATCTGATCAGTCTAGGCTTGGCATCTTTTTTTCCAAATAAGTACTTCAACGCCGAATGATCTGTGTACACCACTACTTTTGATCATATAAGATAAGACCTGAATTTGTCAAAGGCGAACACCACTGCTAATAGCTCTTTCTCAGTTGTGGCATAATTTATCTGGGCATCTGTTAAAGTCCTGCTGGCATAATAAATTACGTGGAAAATTTTGTCCTTTCGTTGCCCCAATGCTGCCCCCACAGCGTAGTCACTCGCGTCACACATGAGTTCAAAAGGCAAACTCCAGTCCGGTGCCACGATAATTGGTGCGGTAGTTAATTTTTCTTTGAGTGTAGTAAAGGATGACAAACACTCTTCAGAAAAATCAAAGACTACGTCCTTCTCCAATAAACTACACAAGGGCTTCGTGATTTTGGAAAAATCTTTTATAAATCTCCTGTAAAATCCAGCATGACCTAAAAAACTTCTGACTCCTTTGACTGAGCTAGGTGGTGGTAACTTTTCAATTACCTGAATTTTTGCCCTGTCCACTTCAATTCCCTTTTCAGAAATCCGATGCCCTAGCACAATTCCCTCATGCACCATAAAGTGACACTTTTCCCAATTTAACACCAGATTTGTTTCCGTGCATCTCTTAAGCACTAGGGATAGGTGGTGTAGGCACTCATCAAACGAGGACCCAAATACTGAAAAATCATCCATGAAAACTTCAATAAATCGCTCCACCATATCGGAAAATATTGCCATCATGCACCTCTGGAACGTTGCTGGAGCGTTACACAGTCCAAACGGCATTCTCCTGAAGGCAAATGTACCATAGGGACAGGTAAAAGTAGTTTTCTCTTGATCGGCCAAGGCAATGGCAATCTGATTGTACCCCGAATATCCATCAAGAAAACAATAGTGTGAGTGACCCGCTAGCTTTTCCAACATCTGATCGATGAACGGTAATGGAAAATGGTCTTTTCTGGTTGCAGCATTCAGTTTCCTGTAATCAATACATACTCTCCAACCGGTCACTGTCCTTGTTGGGATCAACTCGTTGTTCTCATTCGCAATTACTGTCATGCCCCCCTTCTTTGGCACTACATGAACTGGACTGACCCAAGCACTGTCTGATATCGGATATATAATACCTGCATCAAGTAGCTTTAAAATTTCTTTTCGCACCACTTCCTTCAAAGTAGGATTCAGTCTACGCTGTCCTTCTACTGATGGCTTGGAATCATCTTCCATCAAAATTTTATGCATGCAGATAGTCGGACTAATACCTTTGATATCGGCAATAGTCCATTCTATTGCCGTTTTGTGTTCCTTCACCACCCGAAGCAGCCGTTCTTCTTCCAAAGCTGTCAAGTGGCTTGAAATAATAATAGGCAGTGTTGATGACTCCCCCAAAAATGCATATCGCAGGTGAGCTGGTAAAGGTTTCAACTCCAAAGTGGGAGGAATTTCACATGATGGTCGGGACTTCTGCAAATTTTCACCTAATGGTTCAAAATAACGACCTGCCCTCAACGTGAACCTTGGTGATGCCTCCAATTCATTAGCCATCCTTGCCACTTCCTCATTTTCCGAGTTTACAGATTCCGACTGAACGATGCATGCCTCCAAGGGATCTTCAGGATGCTCCTCATCATATACACTACGAACTGCTTCTTGCACAGTGTCCACCGTGAAACACGTATCCAATGACGAGGGATATTTCATAGACTTAAAGATGTTGAAGGTGATCTTCTCCTCATCCACACGAAGCACTAGTGTTCCTTCGTGAACATCTATTAAAGCCTTTCCCGTTCTCAAAAACGGTCGTCCCAAGATGAGAGGAATTGTCTTATCTTCTTCCATATCCAGTATAACGAAGTCCGCAGGGTAAATAAACTTCCCAACTCTTATCAGTACGTCTTCAAGCAACCCCCACGGGTATTTTATCGAACGATCTGCTAATTGCAAGGAGATAGTGGTTGGTTTTGCTTCTCCAATCCCGAGCTTCCTGAAAATAGATAAAGGCATTAGATTAATGCTGGCTCCTAAATCACATAAAGCAGATTCAAATTCAATAGAACCAATAGTGCAAGGGATTGTGAAACTCCCTGGATCCTTTAGTTTGGGAGGCAATTTCTTCTGGATTATTGCACTACATTCTTCGGTAAGCATCACTGTCTCATGCTCGTCCAGCTTTCGTTTATTTGTCAGGATTTCTTTCATGAATTTCGCATAGCTCGGCATCTGGGTTAAAGCCTCTGCGAAGGGAATGTTGATGTGCAGCTGCTTGATTTTCTCAATAAATTTTGCAAACTGCTGGTCTATTTTATGCTTCCTCAGCCTCTGTGGATATGGTATGGGAGGTACGTAGGCTTTAACTGGGGTCGGGGCCTTCCTCACCTCCATTTCTTCTGCCCTGTCAGATTTTTCCGTTGACTTTTCACTCTCCGTGTGATCAGCCTCTTTCTCTTCCACTGCTTCTCTCACTATTTCTGAGTTATCTGTTCCTCTCACGCCTATTTCTGGTAATTGAACTCCACTTCTGGTTGTAATGGCTTGTACCTGTTCTCGTGGATTTATTTCTGTATTACTTGGCAATTTACCTTGTTGTCTTTCTGAACTTGCGTTTGCCAACTGTCCCAACTGAATTTTTATTTCTTTAATATCAGCTTGATGACTTTGCAGCAGCTGAAGTATCAATTCTTCACTGGAAGTCTTTTTCACTTGTTGCTGCTGTGGTTGTTGTTGTTGCTGAAACCCTGGTGGTCGTTGGGTGTTTTGATTATTAGCCCATGAAAAGTTGGGATGCTTTCTCCATTCAGGGTTGTACGTTTGCGAGTACATACCTCCTTGCTGCCTCTGATTGTTCCCAACAAAATTTGCATGCTCATTATCTGGTTGACCTTGATATGCCATTGGACACTCTGATAGTGCATGATTCTCAAAACAGTAATCACAAACTATGGTTGCTTGAGCTGCAAGCACTGGCTGCTGATTCATGCTGTCAAATTTTTTTGTCAATGCGTCCAGTTTAGCATTAATAGTTGTAATTTCATTTACCGCAGCTATTCCACCAGATTTCTGTGCGGTGCGATCGGAGTACCACTGATAACTATTTGCTGCCATTTTCTCGAATATTTCGGAGGCTTCTTCATAAGTCAAATCCATCACTGATCCACCCGCAGCTGAATCTGCATGCTTCTTGTTATCATTGGTCAACCCGTTGTAGAAAGTTTGTATGAGGATCCAATCAGCTATTCCATGAGTAGGACATTGACGAACTAGCTCATTGAACCTCTCCCAAGCCTCAAAAATGGACTCTCCTGGCTGTTGATTGAACGAAAGGATTTCGCGCCTTAACTTTGACATCCGGCCAGGTGGAAAGAATTTGTCAACAAACTTCTGACTCATTACTTCCCATGTAGTGATTGTGTGGAGGGGCAGCGTGTAAAACCATGCCTTTGCCTTGTCTGCCAATGAGAAAGAAAATAATTTCAGCTTCACAGCGTCACCCGGAACCCCATTCATTCGCTGCATGTCACATAACTCTTGAAAGGTTCGCAAGTGTGCATGTGGATCCTCAGACGGCAGCCCATGAAAGACGGCAGAGTTTTGGATCAGAGAAATCAAAGAAGTATTGATCTCAATGTTGTTGGCAGGTATAGCAGGCGGCACTATACAAGTTCCAATATTTCCCACTGGGGGAATCATGTAATCCCTTAATGCTCGCCTCCCATTGTTCGGTTGATTTTGTTGTTGAACTACAATTTCTGCTGGCAGATTATTTTGGTTTGGCTGAATTGGATTTTCTGCCATTGCTAAATCTGTGTGTTGAGCTGCTTCCAACTGTTGTTTGCGCCTTTGTCGAAAAGTGCGTTCAATTTCTGTATCAAGAGGAAGCAATTCAAAAGATTTAGTCCTTCTTAACATGAATTTATAAAGATAAATCGAAAAAGTTAAGACTAAACTAAATAACAATAAAGCAAAACAAAATTCAAATTAAAGTAAGAATTTATTGGTATCGATATTAGTAAAAACAGTCCCCGGCAACGGCGCCAAAAACTTGTTCACCGATATCTCGCAATACGAAATATCCCCGCAAGTGAACGGGTCGTGAAGAGTAGTTAAAATGGACCTAAGAGTCCGGATTATCGTTCCCACGATGACCGTTTACTAAGTACCGAAATGTGTAAATTCTTATCCCTATTTGAACAAAGAAATGAATTTTTGATTGTTTGGAAACTAATGTTTATAACTATGACTAACAAATTAAAACTTTGCACAAAATTGAGGTTTCGCAATTGCTGATTGTTTTTAAGTATGATTGAAAGTGGTTGGGATTCACGAGTTCACCTAGTCAATTAAATCAATTCCTGTTCCAGATTTTATTTTCTAAATATGTGATCGATCAAGTTCACAAAATTAAGTTGAGATTCCTCTCTCGAGTTTAAATCAACTCTACCTAGATAAGTCAACCTTGTATCTCTACAGCGGGTCCGAATATTCCTTATCTAAGTGCATTACATGCAAGAACTTAAACATGATCGCACTAATCACGAAAGTATATCTCTATCTCTCGTTCAATTAATGGATTTATTACCTAGATCTATGTTATTAACTCACCTCTCGGATTATGGAAATAACACATAAAGTCATGAATAAGTGGCCAATTCACTCAAGCATTAAACTCAATAATAAACCAACACATGCATTACGGCGTTAAAACAAGAAACATGGAATTAAAGTAATATGACTAGGCTACGTCGTGATTCCCAACGTTAGGATTAGTTACACATAATAACTGAATAACAAAAACAATCTGAAATAAAATTAAACATGCTGGAATTTATGAGTTCAACGATGAGAAAAGAAGTCTTGCACCAAGATTTGCTTTCCCGTGTTTAGCTCCTAATCTCCTGTGCCTTTTTCTGTGCTTGAGTCTCCTCGTCAATTCGATGTTGAATAGCCAAGAATCCTCCAATATTTAGCTCTGCACAAAACTGCTCTTTAGTTCCTCACGCCTCTGTTCAAACTTAGGTTAATTTCCCGTGCTTTTGCCTCTTAAAATCGCGCACAAAAGCCCAGTACAGGCCCAGTCGGACACCCACGCGATCGCGTGGTTGGAACGTCAGCGATCGCGTGGGCGAGCCATTTTACGCTCTGCATGAATTTTATCGCCATGTCGCGATCGCTATCATGGGAATGTCGCGATCGTGACTCAACGTTTTTCCTCGCGATTCTCCATCTTTCCCTCGGCTTTCAATTCAGTCCTCCGGTTTGATTTGTGAAATGTATCCCTCACTATTGATTTGATCAATTTGACCCTAGAATTTCTGTTTCTCTTCAATTCTCCTTCTTTTGACCTTTATTTCTCGTAATTGCTTCCTTTTTCCTCTTTTTGACTATAATCTGAAATAACAACAATTAAATGCAATTTAGGTAGAATAAATTCATAAATCAACATGATAAATTCTCATTTTGGCATATTCCCAAGTGTATAAAATACACCTATCAATGCTCCACCGGTATCTGAATTCCAGTCACCAAAGTTGTACATTGCCGGGAAATGACATGGTGGCGCTGCATGGATCCATGTTTCTTCGGCATCCCCGGCCCATGCCAGTGAAAGTACAAGTGTAAAGAACACCACTCTTGCACACTCCATTCTTCTTTGTAGAGATCACTTAATTTATTATGAAGTCTAAAAAACTAACCCGTTTCTTTTATACTGAAACATAATTGCAGATTGGTATTTAGAATTGAACACGAGTGACGTGTCGTCGTTTGTCCTTTCCGAGCATTTCTAGTTCAACATACCAAATACATCGAATAAGGCTATATATAATCGACGTGAATGAAATTATGACAAAAAATTGAGAAATTTTGAAATATTTCATGCAAAGCATGTGTGATAAGTTAATACTTTTGGCTTCAGTTTCTAGTTTTCAAAAAAAGCGGCTCCATTATTCCAGCAGAACAGTGTTCTTTTCCACTGCTTTTGAACCGTATGGATCATTCGAATAGTTTAGATCATCACTGGTGATCAAGATACAAGATTAATGGTTTATTCAAAAATCTATTACTCGACCTCTAGTTAATTCGAAAGAATTAAGAACAATAGACTTTTTTTGAAAGAGACTATCACCACTAGGGTCCAAAAAACCACTAAATTATGTAATTCCTATTGACATGAGTGTAAGTGAACTTATTAAACAGTTTAGTAACCAAAAATAATTCGCAGATTGTAAGTAAAACAGTTTACTAAGTAAAACAAAATTTACAATAAGCAGTAAATAAGCAGTAAACAAAATGTGCTTGAACAGGAAATAAAATGAACGTTGGAGTCGGGGCCTGTGTTCAATACAGTGTCCTTAAAGCAATATTCGCCCTCTCACCGAAGTAACTCGAGCGCTTGCTTCCCAGGATACAGCGGCCAGAACTGCAGCTGTGCAGGCGAACGGAAAATGTGCTTGAACAGAATCACCAAGACTGGAAGAAGGAAGGCAGGAAGCTGGACAGAAAAATGCAGAGAGATTTTGAGTTTGTGGTATTTTTGAATTGAGGAATTGGTTCAATATATATAGGCAAGGAGGAGCCTTTGCCTCTTAATGCTGTCATAATTCATCCATTTGAATTCAGACGTTTTTTGAACGTTTTTGGAGTTACAAAATCTTGTCTTTACACTCCATTTGAATTCAGATGTTTTGGAAACATTTTTGGAGTTGCAAAATAAATTTTCAGGTTATGTTTTGAATGGAAACCGTAAAAGAAAATTCCAAAACATGGATTGCACTTTGTGGCCAATTTTTAACTCGTTCGGTCCGGCATTCGTGTACGTAGGTCGCGCACGAACACAGGTTCAAGGCTCGAAGGCCAAGTCGGTCCAAGATTTGCACCCCCCTGCGGGCGCGTAGGCCATGGAGGAGTCTCTATGCAACAAATTGTTACACCTTACAAATTGTCAACCATATATAAATTGGTCCACAAACTCATTTCTATCCTATGTGGGATAACCTTTAAGCATTCCCAATATTTTCACATTTTTTCCATTTTCCAATGTGGGATGAAACTATTATTTATAGCCTCCACTTATTCCCACTTTTCCATTTCTAACCAATGTGGGATTGTAATCCCTTTTAAGGCTCCTCTTCAAATCCCAACATTCAATCAGTGTGAGATCAATTTCACATTAACACAAGTGAAAATCAATTGCCACCAATATATTTTCCAACAATCCCCCACATGAATGGAAATTGATAGAGACACGGAATACTTGGTGATAAAGTTCCACAGTTGAAACCTGCATATGATAGGTAGGGGTTTCCTTTGAACCTTCCCTTGTGAAAATACATTTATTTTAGTAGCTGATCAGTAGACACGATGTCTTTGAACTGTTCTGCTTTCTGTGTAAACGATGATGTACTTCACACATGATTCTTCCTAACACATTTTAGTTCTCATGGGTATGTTCGTTTGTGGTCATGAACATATGCCTGGTTCAGTGAGATTTGTTAAGAATTAGCCTCATAATTCCCTTCGAAGCGGCCCCACTTCTATCTCACATAGGTGATTTCTTAATCAAGAGTAACCCGCATTACTTCGCTCGGATTTCCGACACATAAGAATCGTTAAAAGCTTATTGCTTATCCTCTCCCCACGGGCATCACTGTTATTACAGGAATGGACAGGAGATAACCCCCACAGTGATCCTATTAAGTATTTGTAATTAGGTTTTCTCATTGAACCTAGATCTTGGGATCTCCAGTCAGCTAGGGTGAGGTTCCATTACAATAACTTATTCTTTTAGAGGCTTAAGTCCCATTCCTCTCGATGACTTTGCAACTAACTCTCTATTTAACCATTTGGTTAGCGGATCCGCAATGTTATCTTTTGACTTTACATAGCCAATCGAGATAACTCCAGTTGAGAGTAACTTTCTTATGGTATTATGTCTACGACGTATGTGTCTAGACTTACCATTGTACATGTTGCTTTGTGCCCTTCCAATCGCAGATTGACTATCACAATGTATGCAAATTGCTGGCACATGTTTTGACCATCTTGGAATATCCTCTAAGAAATTGCGTAGCCATTCAGCCTCTTCACCACATTTATCTAGAGCTATAAACTCAGATTCCATGGTAGACCTCGCAATAACTGTTTGTTTAGAAGATTTCCATGATATAGCTGCACCTCCTAGTGTGAACACGAATCCACTTGTAGACTTTGAGTCTTTAATATCAGATATCCAATTAGCATCAGTATATCCTTCAATAACTGCAGGATATCTGGTATAGTGCAGTCCAAAATCACAAGTATATCTCAAGTATCTTAGTACTCTTACTATTCCTTTCCAGTGGTCAGACCCTGGATTACTAGTATATCTACTCAGCTTACTAACTGCGTAAGCTATATCTGGTCTTGTACAACTCATTAGGTACATAAGACTTCCGATTATTTTAGAGTACTCTACTTGAAAAATACCATCGCCTCTATTTTTCGATAGATGTTGACTTGTATCTATTGGTGTTCTAGCCACGCCGTGTCATCATTATTGAATTTTTCCAAAATCTTGTCCACATAATGTGACTGACTTAGAACAAGTCCATCTGATGTTCTTGAAATTTTAACTCCAAGAATCACATCAACTAAACCCATATCCTTCATGTCGAATCTTGAATTCAACATATTTTTAGTAGATTTAATCATCTTATCGTTGCTGCCAACAATGAGCATGTCGTCAACATAAAGGCCTAAAATGACATAACCATTTTTTGTGTCTTTGATGTAAACGCATTTGTCACATTCATTGATTTTAAATCCTCTTTCCATCATTGCTTTGTCAAATTTTACATGTCATTGTTTTGGTGCTTGTTTCAAGCCATATAATGACTTTACCAATTTACACACCTTGTTTTCTTGTCCTGGTGCAGAAAACCCCTCAGATTGTTCCATGTAAATTTCTTCTTCTAAATCTCCATTTAGAAAAGCAGTTTTGACATCCATTTGATATACTTCGAGATTGTACAAAGATGCAATCGTTAATATTAATCGAATGGAAGTTATTCTCGTTACCGGAGAATAAGTGTCAAAGTAGTCAAGGCCTTCTCGTTGCCGATATTCTTTAATTACAAGTCTCGCCTTGTACTTATCAATAGTTCCATCTGCTTTCATTTTCCTTTTGAAAACCCATTTGTAGCCTAGTGGTTTGCTTCCCGGGGGAAGATCAACCAGCTCCCATGTATGGTTTTGCAGAATGGAATCTATTTCACTTTTAATTGCCTCTTTCCATTGAGGTCCTTCTGAAGAGTTTACAGCTTCTTTGAAGCTTTGAGGTTCAGTTTCTAGCATATAGGTCAGAAAATCAGGACCGTAAGATTTTTCTATCCTTTCACGTTTGCTACGTCTTGGTTCAACCTCTTGATCATGACTAGTTTTAATCATGGTCTCATGCGTTTGTTTAGAAGAACTTGGTTCTTCTTTGGACTTATATGGAAATACGTGTTCAAAGAACAATGCATTTCTCGATTCCATTATCGTGTTTTTGTGTATATCAGAAATTTTAGAATCAAACACAAGAAACCGATAAGCACTACTATTATGTGCATATCCAATAAATATGCAATCAATAGTTTTCGGTCCTATTTTCACCTTCTTTGGTGTAGGTACAGCCACTTTGGCAAGACACCCCCACACTCGTAAGTATTTGTAGGAAGGCCTCCTTCCTTTCAATAACTCGTAAGGGCTCCTTTCTTCTTTCTTTCGGGGTACCTTATTTAAAAGCTAATTAGCTGATAACACAACTTCCCCCCACATGTTCTGAGGTAACCCAGAACTTAATAACATTGCATTCATCATTTCTTTCAATGTTCTATTTTTCCGTTCAGCAACACCATTTTGTTGAGGTGAATAAGGTGCTGTTGTTTCGTGTTTAATTCCATGTTGTGCACAGAGTTTAGCAAATGGTGATTCATATTCACCACCTCTATCACTTCTCAACACTTTGATCCTTTTGTTGAGTTGATTTTCAATTTCATTCTTATAGAGAACAAATTTTTCTATAGCTTCGTCTTTACTTTTAAGCAAATACACAAAACAATATTTTGTGCTATCGTCAATAAAAGTAATAAAATATTTGTTGCCTCCCCTTGTTTGCACAGATTTTAAATCACATACATCAGTGTGAATTAAATCAAGCGGTTCAGTTTTTCTTTCAACAGATTGAAATGATGACCTTGTCAATTTTGCCTCAACACAAGTTTCACACTTATGTTTATTATCAATTTGGAATGTAGGTATGCAATTCAGGTTAATTAGTCTACGTAAAGAGTCGTAATTAACATGTCCTAGTCTACCATGTCATAAATTGAAAGACTTAAGCAAGTAAACAGAAGAGTTATTCATTTTATTCATTTTTGGCTTAATAGCCATAACATTGAGCTTAAAAAGCTCATCACTTACATAACCCTTTCCTACAAACATTCCAGACTTGGACAAAATAACTTTGTCTGACTCAAACACCATATGAAATCCATGCTTGTTCAACAGCGAATCGGACACCAAATTCTTGCGAATCTCCGGCACATAGAGCACGTTCTTTAGAGTCAGCTCTTTCCCCGATGTCATCTTTAGAACCACCTTTCCATGGCCCTTGTTTCAGAAGTAGCTGAATTTCCCATATACAGCTTCTCCCCATCCACTGCTTCAAAACCGCTAAACATTTCCTTATCGGAGCAAACATGTTGGGTGGCACCGGTGTCTATCCATCATTCTCTCGGAATTGAACCCACCAGGTTCACTTCAGAAATGACAGCTGCAAGGTTGATGTCAGATACATCTTCAACCACATTTTCTTCCTTTTTCTTCTTCGGCAGGCGGCACTCCGTAGATTTGTGACCAATCTTGTCACAGTTGAAGCATTTTCCTTGAAACTTCTTCTTGGAAAATCCACATTTTGGCCCCAACTTGGGCCCTTTGCCACTAGATGGCCCAGACTTGTTCTTGTTATTTTTGGAGCTTTGTCCATGCTCCACAACGTTGGCTTTGGCCACAACTGGATTGAACCCTCTTTCAGAACTTTTGTTGTCTTCTTCAATTCAAAGTCTAACAATTAGCTCCTCGACGTTCATTTCCTTTAGCTTGTGTTTTAGGTAATTTTTGAAATCCTTCCATGCAGGAGGTAGCTTCTCAATCATGCAAGCCACTTGGAAAGATTCACTCACAACCATTCCCTCGGAATGAATTTCATGCAAGATTACTTGTAGTTCTTGTACTTGACTGATTACAAATTTGGAGTCCACCATTTTGTATTCTAGAAAGCGGCCAACAAGAAATTTCTTGGCTCCGGCATCCTCGGTTTTATACTTTTTGTCCAAAGACTCCCACAATTCCTTAGCCGTTTTAATGGTGCAATACATGTTATATAATGAATCGGCCAAGCTGTTCATAACGTAATTCCAGCATAGGAAGTCAGAATGCTTCCAAGCATCCACTGCACTGATTGCTTGAATGTCTCCTTCACCTTCTTTGAGCACTGGAGCATTCTCAATCAAGAATCTCGCAAGATTCAAGGTCGTGAGGTAAAACAGCATTTTTTGTTACCACCTCTTAAAATTCGAACCACTGAATTTCTCCGGCTTTTCCCCGTGATTAACCGGGACTGTCACAGTTGGACCAGTAGCCAGACTTGGCATGTAAGCCACAGTCTTAGTTCCACTCGGGCCAGCAGCTAGACTTGGCATATTAACCATAGGCTGTGTTACGGGAGCCGGTACTTGAGCCACCTCAGAAGTTGGAGGAACTGCTTCATTTCCGGATGCCACTGTTGACCTATGGTCAATTTGACCTTATTATTTTGATCATAACAAACAAGAATTTATTGTGTTACTAACAAGTGTGCTTCAAGTGTTTCATGTAATGATAAATATTCAAAGCACTCTATGTTCAAATCGTCTCTCAAAGATATAAATCAAAATTATGTGATCGAGCACATGAGACGCAAAGAAGATCATGAAAGAATTGAAGTTATTCGAAGATCAAAATTGAAGTTGAAAAGCATGATATGAAGATCAAGAATTCAAGCATACAAGATTAGAGTTGATTTAACATATGTAAAGGTATAACACTCTCAATCTTTAGCGATGAAATTCAACGAGCTCGAAAATGATTTTTATGCATTAAGAAACTTACTTGAAAATTCATCAATTGCATAAAAATGATTTTTCAAATCATATCATGAAATAGTTTTTGGAAAAATAAACTTTTTGATATTAAAATAAAAATTCCAATTTTTATACTTTCGGTCGACCGAAAGTATACTTGATCGACCGAAAGTCTGGTCGACCGAAATAGCCTGATCAACCGAAAGTTCAACGGCTATAATGCAACGGCTATATTCAAACTTTCGGTCGACCGAAACTCAAGAACCGGTCGACCGAAACTGGCTGAACTTGAATTTTTTCATCTATAAATAGCCATCACATTTGCATTCAATAACAACAACTTAGATAAGATTTTATACAAACTTTCTTGTGAAAATTCAGTGTTCTTACTTAGTTTTTATTCATCTTTTATTTTCATAAAACTTTGATTGATCTAAACTTTGTTTTATCAAATTCATCAAAGTTTTTGGAAGAAAGTTTTGTGAAGATTTTTAGTTTTACATTGTTTAAACTTCTTCAACATCTTCACACTATATTGGAATTGAAGTGTAAGTCTCTCTTTGTTCTAAACTTGTTTTAATCTTTTAAAAGAGAGAAATTCCAATTGAGGAACTTTGATTATTTGTGCTACATTTTTCATTATCATTTGATTCATCAAAGTTCCATTGCCTAAACACTTTGAGCTTAACTTATTGTTAATTATTCAAGTGTGGCATCTCTTGGTACGTAATTTGATTCAATATTTTTAACAAGAGATTATTTGAAAAACTTTGTTTGATTGCATCGAAGTTTTCATTATCATTTGCATCAAAGTTTTTCTCTAACACTCGAGCTTAATTCATTGCTATCTATTGAAGTGTTAGCCTAACTCTCTCGGTACTTAATTTGAGTATATCATTTGTCAAGAGAGTTATTTCAATTGTACATTCAATTCATTATATCTTGTGGTTTCGAGAGCCTTGTGAAAACTCGATTGTTGGTTTTCGAGAGCCTTGTCAAAACTCGATTGTTGGTTTTCGAGAGCCTTATCAAAACTCGATTGTTGGTTTCGAGAGCCGTGTGAAAACTCGATTGTAAAAGGATAGGCGCTCCTTGTTGTAAGTCGCCAAAGGATTTGGTACTCCTTGTTGTAAGTTACCAAAATAGTGGATTTGGCCTTGCTCGTGACGGAGAGCTCGGTAACGGGGGACGTAGATCACGTTGGTTGATTGAACCTCCATAAATCGCGTTTGCACTCTCTCATCCCTTTTATTTACTTACATCGCACTTACTCTATTCTATCAATTTACATTGTGCAACGTTTTATCTTAGTGCTATACTTGCCTTATCAATTAAGTTTACACTTATATAGCACATTACATTGATAGTTTAGTTACTTGTAACACTAAGTGCTCATATTTGTACCCATTGGTTTTTAAGTTTGAGGTTATTATCGAAAAAGTTTTATAAACCAATTCACCCCCCTCTTGGTTAGTTTACTCTTGGGTTAACAATTGGTATCAGAGCTTAGGTGCTCATTTTTAAAAGATTTTACAATCTTGAGTAAATGGCTAACCATAATCTTGAGGGGCATTCTACAAATCGTCCTCCTTTCTTTGATGGTACAAATTATAATTATTGGAAAACTAGAATGATGATTTTTATTCAATCCATTGATTATAATATTTGGGATGTCATTGAATCCGGTCCTCATGAGCTTACTATGGTCATTAAGGTTGATGGAAAACCGGATCAAACTATTTTAAAACCTAGAGAGGAATATGATGAAAATGATAGGAGGAAATTGACTTTAAATGCTAGGGCCAAAAATATACTTTATTGTGCTTTGGATATTAATGAATTTAATCGTATTAGCACATGTGATTCCTCACACGATATTTGGCATGCTTTAGAAGTCACACACATGGGCACAAATAAAGTAAAAGAAACTAAGACAAATCTTTTATTTAAAGATTTTGAAAATTTCTTTATGAAACAAGATGAGCCCATTACTTGCATGATTACTCGCTTTACCGACATTGTCAATGGTCTTAAAGGCTTTGATCATAAATTTTCTAACGGTGAACTTGTGAGTAAAATTCTTAGGTCTCTCTCCCAAGATTGGAATCCTTTAAGGATGTTGATCGAAAACACGATAGACGTCAACACACATCCATTGGAGGAGCTTTATGGAACATTGATGACTTATGAGCTCAACAATGCCGAAACAAAGGAGAGGACAAGAAAAGGAAAAGAAGAGGTCAAGCGCGAAATTGATCTTAAATCATTATATGGTAAATACTCATCAAA
Source organism: Ligustrum vulgare (assembly GCA_963555705.1). Lineage (NCBI taxonomy): Eukaryota > Viridiplantae > Streptophyta > Magnoliopsida > Lamiales > Oleaceae > Ligustrum > Ligustrum vulgare. Next base: position 63,880,847 of record OY743173.1, read on the forward strand.
CTCAAACACAAGTGATGAGGAACTTGATGATCTTGCTATCCTTATCAAGAAGTGGAGAGGCGTTCGCAACAATCATCGAATCCAAAAGAGAGAAGAAAAAGATGAAAAGATTGTTTGCTACAATTGCAACAAACCCGGTCACAAAAGTACCGAGTGTCGAAGTAAGAAAAGATTCTTCAAAAAGAAAGCTCTACAAGCCACTTGGGATGAAAGTAATGATGAGCAAGATGAAGATGAGAGTCAAGATGAAATGGCCAACATGTGCTTCATGACTATTAAGGATGAGGTAAAATTCTTTGATACATCTTGGACTTTGAATGATCAATGATTTAAATTTCTATTTATCAACATTTTTTTTAAAACCTCATGCACTTCATAAAAATTTCTTACATTGAAAAGAGGTATGAGTATGAATTTGTAACATAGTGCTAATTTGTGTCTTATGCATAATTTTATGTTACATACATGTTTTAACCGAAATAAAATAAAAATTTCAATTTTTGTAGATTTCGGTCGACCGAAAGATTTTTCGGACGACCGAAAGTGTACTTTCGATCGAACGAGCGTTCAACCGAAAGAGTTTCGGTCGACCAACTGTACGACCGAAACCAGACTTTCGGTCGACCATTAGTCAACCGAAAGTGACTGCAGCCACCCTTCTTTGTACTCTACAGAGTTTCGGTCGACCAACATAAATTTCGGTCGACCGAAAGTGGCTAAATTTGGGAATTTTTTTTATTTTCAAAATTTTCATACTCAATCCCAAAATGACTTGAAATCATCTTCTCCTCTTCATAAAACTCTTGTACTACATTACTTTTGATCATTTTTTTAAGAGTGATATGATTGTTGATCAAAATTGTTTTGATATTTTTTTTAACTCATCCACACATGATCCGCCTATTCAATGAGTTGAAAATACTGTGATACTTCAACAATATGCATTATAATACCCTTTAACTCATTTCATGCTAAAAATGCTTTACTAAGGGGGAATGCTTCACTAAGGGGGAATTCGATTACAATCGAGATATTTTTTATGCCCCATTATTATGCTTATCACACCTATGCTCATGATTAAGGGATAGATGCCACCTTTTTGCTTATGCCAAAAGGGGGAAAATATGGTGATGATTTGATTTTGATGATTTGATTTAGCTTGAATTTGGATAATCTATATGCATGAAAATGATTAAATTATATGCTAGATTATGCATCATTGGTTTGTATAAGATAGGGGGAATATATGCTAAACTTGAACCTATCAATTATTCTTATTTCACTATGCTCTTCAATTGCTTATATTATCATTACAAATCATCTTGTTTGTCATAATCAAAAAGGGGGAAATTGTTGACCTATGGTCAATTTGACCTTATTGTTTATATCATAACAAACAAGAATTTATTGTGTTACTAACAAGTGTGCTTCAAGTGTTTCATGTAATGATAAATATTCAAAGCACTCTATGTTCAAATCGTCTCTCAAAGATATAAATCAAAATTATGTGATCGAGCACATGAGACGCAAAGAAGATCATGAAAGAATTGAAGTTATTCGAAGATCAAAATTGAAGTTGAAAAGCATGATATGAAGATCAAGAATTCAAGCATACAAGATTAGAGTTGATTTAACATATGTAAAGGTATAACACTCTCAATCTTTAGCGATGAAATTCAACGAGCTCGAAAATGATTTTTATGCATTAAGAAACTTACTTGAAAATTCATCAATTGCATAAAAATGATTTTTCAAATCATATCATGAAATAGTTTTTGGAAAAATAAACTTTTTGATATTAAAATAAAAATTCCAATTTTTATACTTTCGGTCGACCGAAAGTATACTTGATCGACCGAAAGTCTGGTCGACCGAAATAGCCTGATCAACCGAAAGTTCAACGGCTATAATGCAACGGCTATATTCAAACTTTCGGTCGACCGAAACTCAAGAACCGGTCGACCGAAACTGGCTGAACTTGAATTTTTTCATCTATAAATAGCCATCACATTTGCATTCAATAACAACAACTTAGATAAGATTTTATACAAACTTTCTTGTGAAAATTCAGTGTTCTTACTTAGTTTTTATTCATCTTTTATTTTCATAAAACTTTGATTGATCTAAACTTTGTTTTATCAAATTCATCAAAGTTTTTGGAAGAAAGTTTTGTGAAGATTTTTAGTTTTACATTGTTTAAACTTCTTCAACATCTTCACACTATATTGGAATTGAAGTGTAAGTCTCTCTTTGTTCTAAACTTGTTTTAATCTTTTAAAAGAGAGAAATTCCAATTGAGGAACTTTGATTATTTGTGCTACATTTTTCATTATCATTTGATTCATCAAAGTTCCATTGCCTAAACACTTTGAGCTTAACTTATTGTTAATTATTCAAGTGTGGCATCTCTTGGTACGTAATTTGATTCAATATTTTTAACAAGAGATTATTTGAAAAACTTTGTTTGATTGCATCGAAGTTTTCATTATCATTTGCATCAAAGTTTTTCTCTAACACTCGAGCTTAATTCATTGCTATCTATTGAAGTGTTAGCCTAACTCTCTCGGTACTTAATTTGAGTATATCATTTGTCAAGAGAGTTATTTCAATTGTACATTCAATTCATTATATCTTGTGGTTTCGAGAGCCTTGTGAAAACTCGATTGTTGGTTTTCGAGAGCCTTGTCAAAACTCGATTGTTGGTTTTCGAGAGCCTTATCAAAACTCGATTGTTGGTTTCGAGAGCCGTGTGAAAACTCGATTGTAAAAGGATAGGCGCTCCTTGTTGTAAGTCGCCAAAGGATTTGGTACTCCTTGTTGTAAGTTACCAAAATAGTGGATTTGGCCTTGCTCGTGACGGAGAGCTCGGTAACGGGGGACGTAGATCACGTTGGTTGATTGAACCTCCATAAATCGCGTTTGCACTCTCTCATCCCTTTTATTTACTTACATCGCACTTACTCTATTCTATCAATTTACATTGTGCAACGTTTTATCTTAGTGCTATACTTGCCTTATCAATTAAGTTTACACTTATATAGCACATTACATTGATAGTTTAGTTACTTGTAACACTAAGTGCTCATATTTGTACCCATTGGTTTTTAAGTTTGAGGTTATTATCGAAAAAGTTTTATAAACCAATTCACCCCCCTCTTGGTTAGTTTACTCTTGGGTTAACAATTGGTATCAGAGCTTAGGTGCTCATTTTTAAAAGATTTTACAATCTTGAGTAAATGGCTAACCATAATCTTGAGGGGCATTCTACAAATCGTCCTCCTTTCTTTGATGGTACAAATTATAATTATTGGAAAACTAGAATGATGATTTTTATTCAATCCATTGATTATAATATTTGGGATGTCATTGAATCCGGTCCTCATGAGCTTACTATGGTCATTAAGGTTGATGGAAAACCGGATCAAACTATTTTAAAACCTAGAGAGGAATATGATGAAAATGATAGGAGGAAATTGACTTTAAATGCTAGGGCCAAAAATATACTTTATTGTGCTTTGGATATTAATGAATTTAATCGTATTAGCACATGTGATTCCTCACACGATATTTGGCATGCTTTAGAAGTCACACACATGGGCACAAATAAAGTAAAAGAAACTAAGACAAATCTTTTATTTAAAGATTTTGAAAATTTCTTTATGAAACAAGATGAGCCCATTACTTGCATGATTACTCGCTTTACCGACATTGTCAATGGTCTTAAAGGCTTTGATCATAAATTTTCTAACGGTGAACTTGTGAGTAAAATTCTTAGGTCTCTCTCCCAAGATTGGAATCCTTTAAGGATGTTGATCGAAAACACGATAGACGTCAACACACATCCATTGGAGGAGCTTTATGGAACATTGATGACTTATGAGCTCAACAATGCCGAAACAAAGGAGAGGACAAGAAAAGGAAAAGAAGAGGTCAAGCGCGAAATTGATCTTAAATCATTATATGGTAAATACTCATCAAACTCAAACACAAGTGATGAGGAACTTGATGATCTTGCTATCCTTATCAAGAAGTGGAGAGGCGTTCGCAACAATCATCGAATCCAAAAGAGAGAAGAAAAAGATGAAAAGATTGTTTGCTACAATTGCAACAAACCCGGTCACAAAAGTACCGAGTGTCGAAGTAAGAAAAGATTCTTCAAAAAGAAAGCTCTACAAGCCACTTGGGATGAAAGTAATGATGAGCAAGATGAAGATGAGAGTCAAGATGAAATGGCCAACATGTGCTTCATGACTATTAAGGATGAGGTAAAATTCTTTGATACATCTTGGACTTTGAATGATCAATGATTTAAATTTCTATTTATCAACATTTTTTTTAAAACCTCATGCACTTCATAAAAATTTCTTACATTGAAAAGAGGTATGAGTATGAATTTGTAACATAGTGCTAATTTGTGTCTTATGCATAATTTTATGTTACATACATGTTTTAACCGAAATAAAATAAAAATTTCAATTTTTGTAGATTTCGGTCGACCGAAAGATTTTTCGGACGACCGAAAGTGTACTTTCGATCGAACGAGCGTTCAACCGAAAGAGTTTCGGTCGACCAACTGTACGACCGAAACCAGACTTTCGGTCGACCATTAGTCAACCGAAAGTGACTGCAGCCACCCTTCTTTGTACTCTACAGAGTTTCGGTCGACCAACATAAATTTCGGTCGACCGAAAGTGGCTAAATTTGGGAATTTTTTTTATTTTCAAAATTTTCATACTCAATCCCAAAATGACTTGAAATCATCTTCTCCTCTTCATAAAACTCTTGTACTACATTACTTTTGATCATTTTTTTAAGAGTGATATGATTGTTGATCAAAATTGTTTTGATATTTTTTTTAACTCATCCACACATGATCCGCCTATTCAATGAGTTGAAAATACTGTGATACTTCAACAATATGCATTATAATACCCTTTAACTCATTTCATGCTAAAAATGCTTTACTAAGGGGGAATGCTTCACTAAGGGGGAATTCGATTACAATCGAGATATTTTTTATGCCCCATTATTATGCTTATCACACCTATGCTCATGATTAAGGGATAGATGCCACCTTTTTGCTTATGCCAAAAGGGGGAAAATATGGTGATGATTTGATTTTGATGATTTGATTTAGCTTGAATTTGGATAATCTATATGCATGAAAATGATTAAATTATATGCTAGATTATGCATCATTGGTTTGTATAAGATAGGGGGAATATATGCTAAACTTGAACCTATCAATTATTCTTATTTCACTATGCTCTTCAATTGCTTATATTATCATTACAAATCATCTTGTTTGTCATAATCAAAAAGGGGGAAATTGTTGACCTATGGTCAATTTGACCTTATTGTTTATATCATAACAAACAAGAATTTATTGTGTTACTAACAAGTGTGCTTCAAGTGTTTCATGTAATGATAAATATTCAAAGCACTCTATGTTCAAATCGTCTCTCAAAGATATAAATCAAAATTATGTGATCGAGCACATGAGACGCAAAGAAGATCATGAAAGAATTGAAGTTATTCGAAGATCAAAATTGAAGTTGAAAAGCATGATATGAAGATCAAGAATTCAAGCATACAAGATTAGAGTTGATTTAACATATGTAAAGGTATAACACTCTCAATCTTTAGCGATGAAATTCAACGAGCTCGAAAATGATTTTTATGCATTAAGAAACTTACTTGAAAATTCATCAATTGCATAAAAATGATTTTTCAAATCATATCATGAAATAGTTTTTGGAAAAATAAACTTTTTGATATTAAAATAAAAATTCCAATTTTTATACTTTCGGTCGACCGAAAGTATACTTGATCGACCGAAAGTCTGGTCGACCGAAATAGCCTGATCAACCGAAAGTTCAACGGCTATAATGCAACGGCTATATTCAAACTTTCGGTCGACCGAAACTCAAGAACCGGTCGACCGAAACTGGCTGAACTTGAATTTTTTCATCTATAAATAGCCATCACATTTGCATTCAATAACAACAACTTAGATAAGATTTTATACAAACTTTCTTGTGAAAATTCAGTGTTCTTACTTAGTTTTTATTCATCTTTTATTTTCATAAAACTTTGATTGATCTAAACTTTGTTTTATCAAATTCATCAAAGTTTTTGGAAGAAAGTTTTGTGAAGATTTTTAGTTTTACATTGTTTAAACTTCTTCAACATCTTCACACTATATTGGAATTGAAGTGTAAGTCTCTCTTTGTTCTAAACTTGTTTTAATCTTTTAAAAGAGAGAAATTCCAATTGAGGAACTTTGATTATTTGTGCTACATTTTTCATTATCATTTGATTCATCAAAGTTCCATTGCCTAAACACTTTGAGCTTAACTTATTGTTAATTATTCAAGTGTGGCATCTCTTGGTACGTAATTTGATTCAATATTTTTAACAAGAGATTATTTGAAAAACTTTGTTTGATTGCATCGAAGTTTTCATTATCATTTGCATCAAAGTTTTTCTCTAACACTCGAGCTTAATTCATTGCTATCTATTGAAGTGTTAGCCTAACTCTCTCGGTACTTAATTTGAGTATATCATTTGTCAAGAGAGTTATTTCAATTGTACATTCAATTCATTATATCTTGTGGTTTCGAGAGCCTTGTGAAAACTCGATTGTTGGTTTTCGAGAGCCTTGTCAAAACTCGATTGTTGGTTTTCGAGAGCCTTATCAAAACTCGATTGTTGGTTTCGAGAGCCGTGTGAAAACTTGATTGTAAAAGGATAGGCGCTTCTTGTTGTAAGTCGCCTAAGGATTTGGTACTCCTTGTTGTAAGTTACCAAAATAGTGGATTTGGCTTTGCTCGTGACGGAGAGCTCGGTAACGGGGGACGTAGATCACGTTGGTTGATTGAACCTCCATAAATCGCGTTTGCACTCTCTCATCCCTTTTATTTACTTACATCGCACTTACTCTATTCTATCAATTTACATTGTGCAATGTTTTATCTTAGTGCTATACTTGCCTTATTAATTAAGTTTACACTTATATAGCACATTACATTGATAGTTTAGTTACTTGTAACACTAAGTGCTCATATTTGTACCCATTGGTTTTTAAGTTTGAGATTATTATCGAAAAAGTTTTATAAACCAATTCACCCCCCTCTTGGTTAGTTTACTCTTGGGTTAACAGCCACAACATTATTGGTAGGTGTATTTTCCATTTCCAAAACACAATCAGAATATTAGTATCAAACGATATAAATCAACTGCCCTTAAGAAATTTGCTTTTGAAAATGTTTTGTAAACTGTTTAACAAAATATTGCTTTAAGTTTGTAAGTGAACTTATTAAGCAGTTTAGTAACCAAAAATAATTCGCAAATTGTAAGTAAAACAGTTTACTAAGTAAAACAAAATTTACAATAAGCAGTAAATAAGCAGAAAACAAAATGTACTTGAACAGGAAATAAAATGAACGTTGGAACCGAGGCATGTGTTCAACACAGTGTCCTTAAAGCAATATTCGTCCTCTCACCGAAGTAACTCGAGCGCTTGCTTCCCAGGATACAGCGACCGGAACTGCAGCTGTGCAGGCGAAGGGAAAATGTGCTTGAACAGAATCACCAAGACTGGAAGAAGGAAGGCAGGAAGCTGGACAGAAAAATTCTGAGAGATTTCGAGTTTGTGGTATTTTTGAATTGAGGAATTAGTTCAATATATATAGGCAAGGAGGAGCCTTTGCCTCTTAATGCTGTCATAATTCCTCCATTTGAATTCAGACGTTTTTTGAACGTTTTTGGAGTTACAAAATCTTGTCTTTATACTCCATTTGAATTCAGACGTTTTGGAACATTTTTGGAGTTACAAAATAAATTTTCAGGTTATGTTTTGAATGGAAACGGTAAAAGAAAATTCTAAAACGTGGCTTGCACTTTGTGGCCAATTTTTAACTCGTTCGGTCCGAAATTCGTGTACGTAGGTCGCGCCGCACACAAGTTCAAGGCTCGAAGGCCAAGTCGGTCCAAGATTCTCACCCCCCCTGCGGGCGCGTAGGCCATGGAGGAGTCTCTATGCAACAAATGGTTACACCTTACAAATTGTTAACCATATATAAATTGGTCCACAATCTCATTTCTATCCTATGTGGGATAACATTTAAGCATTCCCAATATTTCCACATTTTTTCCATTTTCCAATGTGGGATGAAACTATTATTTATAGCCTCCACTTATTCCCACTTTTCAATTTCTAACCAATATGGGATTGTAATCCCTTTTAAGGCTCATCTTCAAATCCCAACTTTCAATCAATGTGGGATCAATTTCACATTCACACAAGTGAAAATCAATTGCCACCAATATATTTTCCAACAATGAGTATGCAAAACAACTTGTTTCAAGTTATTTCATAATGGTAGCATGCGTTTACATTTTTTACTTGTAAGAATAACTTGCTAAAGAGTAAACAAAATACATTACAAGTAATAATAAACAAAATACAGATATTTGCACCCCTTGCGGCCGTGTAAGTCACGGAGAAGTCTCTGTGCAACAAATAGTTATACCTTACAAATTGTTAACTATATTTAAGTTGGTCCACGACCACTTCTTCTTAAATGGATAGTTATTTAAGCGTTCCCCACATTGTCATATTTTATCAATTTTTCAACGTGGGTTGACCCTATTTAAGTTATAGGACCTATTTTCTTACAATTTTCCTTCATTTTTCAATGTGGGATTGTAATCACTTTTAAAATTACTGTCAAAATCTCAATTTTTTTTAATGTGGAATAAATTTCACGTTCGTAAGCGAAACTTTTTTGCTTACTACATACCTTCGCCACCACCACTTGTCAACGCCACCACATCTCTCAACAAGTAGTTTTCCTCTCACTATCCCTATTCTCTTTACCTACAAAATAAGTTATACTCTCTTCTCTCGAAAACCCTACAACCGTATCATTGCCCCTCCTTCGCTTGTCGCCGCCACCAAGGCTCTCTTGTAATTCTCAAAAATCCAACCGTTGTTGTCAATTGCTCTCTGCTTCATGTCCACTGCTTTCCAACGCCACACCGCTCTTCCGTTGCTTGCCACCGTTACCACTGCTTCTGGGTTCTTATCAGCCTACAAAAGGCTTTGTGAGTCTTGATTTGGGTACTATTCTTATTGCTTTTCTCTTTCAAGTTTTTTTTTTAATTTATTTTTTTATTGCACACTTCTATTGCTCCATAATTTGAATATTCTTTTCTTATCTTGAAGCAGAAGTGATTGAGAAAAAGGGTGTGGGGAATAGGGATAATTGATTATATTGTAGCATAAATTGAATTTTTTGATAATCTTTGTGGCATCTAAATGAATATTGTTACTTAAACTGCACTGGACAAAACATAAGCATCTGGACCTTTATTTTTTGGTTTTTCCAAAACATGAAATGACAATTTTAGCTAAAGTACGTTAATGAAGGCTTAGAATTGGAATGAAAATATGTAATGGCGGTGTGAAAAAAATGTTACTTATTATTAATTGGGTTTGTTCAGATAGGTGAACTTCGACAAGCTTACCTGAAAGAGAAGCTTGCAAAATTACAAGGGAAATCATCTCTTGGTACCAGTGAAAGTGAAGCAACTAGCCAAGACCCTTTTTTGCAAGCAAAGTGCATGACCATATTAAACAACATGGAAGAATTGACTGATGAAATATACGCTAAAGCTATGACGGCACTCAGAGATCCAGAGCATAGGGTGCATTTTGTTTTGATGCCTGAGAGTAGGAGGAGGGGTGTGTTGGAACTCCTTTAAGACATTTCCTATTGCGTTACTTTACTTGACCATGTTACTTTATGTGTACTTGTTCTAGCGATGTTGTTTGTTCTATGTTTTATTGTACTGTGGATTTCATGACATTGTGTTGATGCTTTGTATTATCAGCACGCTGTGATTGCTTGTGGATTAGGAAATGTTATTATATAATCATCTCTTGTTTTGTTGTGGTATTTTTAAATGTCATTTGAGATATTAATAACGTTGCAATTTAGCAGGTTGGAGTTAATCTAAGTGCTACGCAAGTGTGCAGGAAATGTCTTGTTCAGGGCAAATTTCTTTCGATGAATCAAGTGATGAAGACTTGTTTCTCATAGGTGAAGAGCCTAATTCATCTGTAGACATGATGGGATTGCAAATTGTACAATTTGCATATGAAATGATTGGAAGGACACCAAAAAGAAATTCAGTGCTTACTGAAAGGATGTATATATATGAAGTATTAAATGGACATCTAGATGTGTGCCATGATAATTTTCTCATGCAGAAGCATGTATTTGAGAATTTTGTAGTACTTTGAGAGAAAAAGGATTATTGAAAGATGGAAAGAAGGTGAGCATTGAGGAAGGGGTTGTAATGTTTTTAATGATCGTAGGGCACAGTACACGATACAGAATTATAGGTGACAAGTTTCAACATGGAAACCACACAATACACAAATGGTTTAAGAAAGTCCTATGTGTCGTTCGTAAGTTAGAAACTGAGCTAATATGTCCAACAACTGAGGTGTTGTACATGAACGCATCTTGCAAAGATACCCGTACTTCAAAGATTGTATCGGTGTAATTGACGGAACACATGTGACAGCTTGGGCGCTATCTTCGATACAAACAGCTTTTCGGAGAAGAAAAACAAATTGGACACAAAATGTAATGTTAGTCTGTGATTTTGACATGAAGGTCACATATGTGCATACTGGATGGGAAGGGTCGGCTAATGATTCTCAGGTATTCGTTGATGCTGTTACTACCAGCTCAAATAGATTTCCAATGCCATGTGGAGGTATGATACATTATATTTTTTAATGTTCGAGTAAAATTCTTTTGACACATAAGTTTAGACCATGTTAATTTATGCGCAAGTGAATTTTACTTGGTTGATGCTGGATATCCAAACATACTTGGATTTCTTGGCCGGTATCAAGGACGTCGATATCATCTACGTGATTACATAGGAGGAAGACGGCTACGTGGAAAAGAAGAGTTGCTCAATTACCGACATTCCTCATGCCACAAAGTGATTGAGCGATGCATTGGAGTTGTAAAGACCATATTTCCTATTTTGAAGTTTATCAGTAATTTTCCAAAAACACGTCCTATAAAGACCCGGGTCCCACTTAACGGGCTGTCTCGGCCGTTAAATGACGACTTACTGTCCCCACAGCACCAACACGAGTCTTTTCAGCATGCTTTGTCCTTACTGCAAGCTCCCCGAGAAAACTTCACAGGAGGTCATCCATCCTAGAATTTCTTCAAGTCAAGCACGCTTAACTGTGGAGTTTCTAACGATTGACTTCCGAAAAAGAAGGTGCACCTTGCCTTAACATTGAGAGAATAATGAGATAGTACATAAAATTGTTCGCAATCATTCCAAGTATCTTTTCCACATGTAGTCCATAATACAAAATGAAGATTCATCATAAGCATATTCATTTTCACATGTTATCTTATATTCTCAAATGACATGATGAATACATTAAATCTGCATTGCTAGGATGCACTTATTCTCTAAATGCATTTCTTGATAGTTTGGGCCCCTACCCTAAGAGTAAGTATTCACAGAGCGCTCAATATAATTTCTGGTACCCTTTCGGTACAAAATTCGGTACTATTAAGGTACAAAGGTCACCTATCACGTAACTTCATCATGACATAAATTGTGATGATGTAAACATCTCATATCGTGATAGTTTATTAACCATAAAGCTTACTGTAAACTATAATAATTGTTGGAAGTATTAGAATCTAAACTTGATTCACTTCCGTGACCTTAACTATGTGAATAATCCTATGGGTATCTAGAATCCCAACTGGTGAATACTTAACTGCTTAGGGTTCTGCTTCCTAGCTATACACATTTTAAGTATTTTTCGTAGACTTAAGTGCATAAATGATGCATCATAAATGAATGCAATACATCCAACATGTATAAGAGGAACTATATGTTTCACTTATAAAACATATAATCTTGTTCAATATAATACATGCAGGTATAGTTCCTTCAAATTAGCATAATTGAAGTAGTAGCAACTAAGTGTGCCAAATAAATTCTCATATGCTCAAGAATAAACTTGATTTTTAGCTTTATAAGACTTTAGTAACTCATAGGTTGCTGTAATTAAAATCTGAAATCAGCTTTATGTCACGTACATAGGCATATAGTTGAACTAAGAAGCTAATAACGACTCTATAAATCTAAAGCACATCAAAATATTCTTGAATGACCATATTTAGAATCTGATAATACCTTACTGTTAAAGGAACATTATTCAAGAATCTGAAACAGTATTAAGATACACTTCCAAATATTATACTCAATCCAAGTAAAAATGATAACTGCAGGTAGGGGTGGGCATTAACACACCCAACCCGCCAAAATCGCCCAACCCAACCTGATCGGTTTGGATTGGGTTCTAAAAAAAATTTGTTTGGGTTGGGTTGGGTGACAAACCTGATCCAACCTAACCCAATCAAAATTTTAAAAATATAAGACCATTTAAATTTCAAGAACCTTAAGCCAATTTTTAATTTGGATGAAACTCAAATATGATTTGAACATATTTTAGTTTTATTAGCAAGTATTCAATTTATTATATTTGAGCTTATTGTATTGTACATAATTTATTTGAGTTAATAGTTGATTTATGGGCATAATTTTTTGATTTTCTAAGATTTTTAGTTAATTGGACCAATGCTCAAACCACCCAACCCAAACCAAGCCAACCCGACCGAAACTTGATTGGGTTGGGTTGGATTGGATTGGGTTTGAACTTATGTTTGAGTTGTGTTGGATTGATTTTTTTATCAACCTGACCATAGTGGGTTGGGTTCGGCTTGGGAAAAAAACCGACCCAAACCTAGCCCACCCCTAACCGCAAGAGGCTATCAATAGCATGATATTATACTAAACAACAAGTTGCATAAACAACAAGCTGCAGGATCAATAGCATTATTCAGGGACATTTTCAACTAACCCAAAAATCTGAAATTTTGGTAAATTTATGAAGTCTAAGTTACTTCTTAAGTTATAAACTTATTGTACCTCAATTTACATGTATGCATGATTAACCTTATTATTAGAAATCAACTTTTGAGGCATGCATGTATGAACAAGTTAAGATCATGAGTTTAGATATATTAAAAATATCAAATCTCAATTAAACTCCTAATTCGGCCCTTCAAAAAGAACCCAGATTCTTATTTCTAATAGATCCAACATAAAAACACATTTATAGCACTTAGATATACAAAACAAGGAACATAGAATGTAGGCAGATTCTTATTTCACTCTTTCAAGGATTTTTAAGCCAAGACTTCCCATTTTTCCCATATTTACATCACAATCAACAAGCATCTTTAATAATATATGAAAGAAGCTTGATCTAAACACCAAAAACAGATATAAATGATTAAGAACAACAAAAATTACAAAATAAACACATTTTGCTTTACTCATACTTTTTTTTTTTAAACTTAGCAAACAATTTCTTTTCTCTAAGTTTCTGAAGTACGATCTTCAAATGTCTTTCATGTTCTACTTCTGACTTCGAATAGATCAATATGTCATCAATGAAAACTATAACAAATTGATCCAGATATTCTTTAAAGACCCGATGTATTAAGTCCATAATGCATTCGCATGAACATTTGTTAACCCAAAAGGCATCACCAAGAACTTATAATGTCTATATATAGTACGGAAAGATGTCTTTGGAATGTCCTCTTCTTTAATCCTCAAATGATGGTAACCTGATTGCAGATCGATCTTAGAAAAATATCAAGCACCTTGAAGCTGATCAAACAGATCCTTAATTCTTGGCAATGGATATTTATTCTTCATTGTCACCTTGTTCAATTCTCTGCAGTTTATGCAAAGTCTCATAAAACCATATTTCTTCTTCATGTATAGCATAGGAGCACCCTATGGAAAAAAAACTAGGTCGAACAAAACATTTGTCCATGAGATCCTATAGCTGCTCTTTGAGCTCTTTAAGTTCCGTAGGAGCCATCCTACACGGTGCCTTAGATATTGGAGCTATTCCAAACACTAAATCGACGATGAAGTTAAATTCTCTTTTAGGTGGTAGATCATAAAGATCGTCTGGTAACATATTTAGATTTCTTGAACAATTGAAGTTTGTTTAAGAGAATTGTCTATCTTACGCACTTCAATTGTTGTATCCAGGTAAGCCTAACAACTCCTATTCACCACCCGACGAGCCATCATTGCCAATAATATCGAAATGGAAAGTTTCATCTCAGCCTCAACAAAGTGAAAAGGGTTTCGTTTGGATGTTCAAACACCACCTTATCGTGATCGTCGATTGAAACTGTAATGACTATTCATCTCCTAGTATGACACCAAAATCTTAGATATCCGATGTTAAGAGATCTGTCGTCCACTCCTTCCATTTGCCACAATCTGGAAATCTTTCAACACATGCTTAAGTTCAACATTGCTACAGACGGTGTTGACAATTAAATCTGAATCTCCAATTACATAGACGGATAAATCAATTTTCCTATGATTGTGGGACTACCAAATGAGTGGTTAGTCCCGAGATCAACATGACAAGTGTCTAATACTAAGTTCGATGACTTCTCAACTTCCTGCTTGGATATTATATACATTTGTCCCAATGTGGTCTCTTCAAAATACTACTCACATTCACTTCATATCTTTCACATAAGGAATTTGTGAACATTACTCAATTGTATAATAATCATTACTATCTCACTTTCTCATTTACATAATCAAGGTATACACGACATATTCATTAACAACATCAACCTTTAACTTTACAACATTACAGTTTAACATGTAGAATTCATTTGTAACGACCCGAGTCCCACTTAACGGGCTGTCTCGACCGTTAGATGACGGCGTACTGTCTCCACTGTACTGACATGAGTCTTTTCAACATGATTTGTCCTCACTTTCATGCTCCCCAAGAAAACTTCCCAGGAGGTTATCCATCTCAGAATTGCTCCAAGCCAAGCACGCTTAATTGTAGAGCTTCTAATGATGGACTTTCGGAAAAGAAGGTGGACCTTGTTGGTATGAATAGTACCTATCAAATCTTTTAAGTTTTCTTGGCAATGGATCCTCAGATGGTTTAAGCGTGACGAAGACGTCATGAGTCTAACAGGAGGTGACTGTAACACCCCAGGCCAAGAAAGCTTAAAAGATTTGATAGGTACTACTCATACCAACAAGGTGCACCTTCTTTTCTGAAAATCCATCATAGAAGCTCCACAGTTAAGCGTGCTTGGCTTGGAGCAATTCTGGGATGGGTGACCTCCTGGGAAGTTTTCTCGGGGAGTGTGCGAGTGAGGACAAAGCATGCTGAAAAGACTCATGTTAGTACAGTGGGGACAGTACGCCGTCATCTAACAGTCGGGACAATCCGTTAAGTGGGACCCGGGTCATTACACATCCCTGTTGCGTGCTGCATAATACATAACTTCATTCTTCGAGAGCACGCACTGGACAAGTTTTTTACAGAATATTCTCAAGAAAATATGATTTTTGATGATGAACCCGAATCATCTGAACCACGTGAACCCATTCAGTTTGATTCCAACCAGACGGCTTAAATGGCACAAATGCGAGAACAAATTGCTCTTCAAATGTGGAACGATTACTCTAGAAGGGCACCATGAATTTTTGAACTTTTTTGCAGCAACAAATTGTGTGATTGGGGCTAATCCATTTATTTTTGTTGTTCTAAACTCAAATATGACATTTTTATTTCATTTATATTATGTATATCATATATGTATGAATGTTGTATATATAATATATATATATATAACCAACCAAACGTGTTTTTAGCAATTTTGAAAACATTCACAGAAAATGAAAAACAGAAAATATTTTTGAAAACGAAAACAAAAAACGGAAACATAAAGAAAGAGCAGCCTAAAATGCTTCTCCATTTGAGGATTGTCCAAAGCAGTATCTCTCAAAAGTGACTGGTTTTTCCAATCAGTAAGTACATGCCGTGAACAACTTTGTTCCGATCATGTCTTATTAGTGCTAGCAATTGAACTTTTCATACAAATTAGTGAATTGAGTGTCCTACTGAAGTATGCATCAAAATTCCAACACTAAGTTTGAACACAATTAGTTCAAAGGTCAAAAAGAAGTCAAGTCATCACCAATTTAGCATAGTTTCAGTTTTCTTTTGTTTCTCTTGCCTTTTCTGTCTTCACGGGAAAAGATATTGTAGCCTAAATAGACCATTACATCAATTAAGAGTCTTTAAACACTTGTTGCAATCAGAGACGGAGATAGGGGAGAGGGGGTGACCGCCCTCTAACATTTTCCGCTGGTCCACTATTTCTAGTTAATTTGTAATATATTTTTCAGTTTCGCCCCCGCAAAAATTTGGACTCACCCCCGTAAAATTTTGAAATTTTTTATTTTTTTTCTCATTAATAAATATTGACCCAATAACTTACACTTTAAAATTTAACAATACAAAAATCTTAGACCTAAACAAAAGATCCAATAATTACTTAAATAAATAAATAGCCCAAATTCAATACAAAAGAAAATGACCCAAATCAATTACCCAAAAACATACCCAACCCACCTAATATTGTAACTCCTAATCAAACTACACACCTCAGTCCTCACAACCCAAAACCTTCAGCCTCATTCTTCCTCAAATCGACTCCTCTCCGCAGCTCTGCCACTGCCAGAGCCACGAGTCCAGTTGCTCCGCCAACGCCCACCGCACACCTCCTCCCTTTTCGGGTGCTCCTATGACCTATCTCCGCCTCTGTGACCCTGCGTAGTTCGTCCAACACAGCAGGCGCGCAGCACATGTTAGTTTTCTTTGTTACTGTTAATTTGTGTTAGTTTGAGTTGATTTTAAGTTAATTTTTGTGTTAGTTTGACTGTATTAGTTAATTTTTGTGTTAATTTCAGTTGATTTGAAATAAGTAGTGATTAAATAGGCTATTTGCTGTTATTTTGTTAGTGATGAATATTTGAATTTAAGAATTAAGTAGAGTAGTTTCTGTTACTGCTATTTTGTGCAAGTGTGTTAGTTATTGAATATTTGAACTTAAGAATTAAGTAGTAGAATAGTCGGTGGTTATTGAATTGAACATTGAATTTGGGTATTGTAGTATTGAAATTAATTTGAATTAATTGGAATATTTACAATATGAAGAAAATTGATTCATATTTCAAAAAAAGAACTTTTTAGGAATTGGTGTCAATGACGAAAACTCGACTTCAAAACTATAGAGAAGATGGATGGGATGGATTGTTGAACAATGTGAAGTCATTTTTTAATGGGATGGGATGGGATGATTTTTTGTCCAATACCATGCTTGTGTATATAGAGAAGGAGATTGTTGATACTTTTCTATTAGATTCTCTTATTGATGAGTTTGAAGTGATGAGGACTAGGAAAGACCAATTTCAGATGTCCAAGTCATTTTTACCATCTGTTATATAGATAGGCAGCCTACTTTTTGTTCTTTTGATATCCATCTAATCTTCATATTTTCAATTTGTATAGCGTTAGACACATAGATGGACAAATTATTTTTGTATCGACAAACTAATTGTCTTTTTGGTCAATTAATCTAATTTGCCTATTTTGGTACTCAAAAGTGTCGTTTCGAATCCTCTTAGTTAAAAAAAAAAAATTCAGGGGATACACCCCCGAACCCCCGGGAGGGGGCTCGCCCCCAGTATTTTCGCCCACGTAAGATTAATATTTTAGCTACGTCCCTTGTTGCAATATTGTGTCCAACTTACTGATAGAATGAATTTAAAGAGAAATTGTGTAATATTCTTTACATTATGCTTCAAGAATAAATCTGCCTCATCATTTTGTTTGTTGAAAAAGATATGGATTTTTCTCATTTTGTCAGAGAAAAAAGGGAAAGTGAAGGGAAATGAGGTTGAAAGTAATTTTTCTTACTTTATTTTAAATAACATTGACAAATTCTTAACCACGTTTTAATGTGAGAATGTCAAAAATATATCCGTGATTCAAATAAAGCACTTTGTAATTTTTCACGTCCAGACAAGGATGGTGGCACCTAGAGGAGAAGCACTTGGTGTAATTGGAGATTTTTTCATGGGGGTTCAAACTCAATTTTCTTTTCTTTGGTTGAATCTTATCTCTTTAAGTGAGCTTGTATTGATGTTGTTAAGTATAATGCTTATGTATTTATTAGGGTTGAGCGTTTACCGGTTCGGTTCGGTTCGATTCCTTCAAACACAAGAATCGAACGGTTTCGATTTCGGTTAGGTTTTTGGTTATTTTTCAATTTTTGTTTGGTTCCAATTAAAAAAAAAAAACTAAATTTGATGCAAATACAAAAAAAATTTAATTGTTTGCAAAATTTAAAGGTAAATACAACCAAATAAAGCTTCCAATTAAAATAAAATTCCAAATTCATGTATAATATACCACAAATGTGAATCTCAGAGTCTTGATAGTTAAAATCTTTTTTCTATTCTAAAACCATTCTTATTTGAAAATGAAATCACGTCGAGGAAGTAAGAACATTTGAATCTCATTAAAAGTAAATTCCACAAAATAATAATACTATAATAGTATATGAAATGACTTAAAAATAAATTACTAAATTCTATAATAATAGTGTATCAAACAGACAACATTGAATACACTGTCTAAGTGTCTATACATTAAAGTGTGGTTCTACTTGGATAAGATTGTGAGTCATGGAAATACTACCAATCTAGACAACATTTCTCAAATGAAAAAATTGTGAGTAAATTTATACTCTTCTGACTTACTGTCTACACATTAAAGTGTGAACATAAGTATATTTTGCTGTATAATTCAATGAAAAATAAAAAAAAAAAATATATTTATCGGTTTTGATTATAAGAACCGATCGGTTTCGATTTTTTTTTTTTAAAAAAAATCGATTTCGATTTTGAATTTTTTTTTCAAGAACCGAAACATTTCGATTTTTTCGATTCGGTTTACTCGGTTTCCCTTTTTTTGTCCACCCCTAGTATTTATGGGGAACACTACTATAATTTACTTAGCAAAAAGTTTTTTAGATTTCTCAGGGTAGTCTTCATTTGTATTTCAACAATATAATAGAAGAATAATGAAGTGTCTTTTTATGTTCTTTGCAATGATTCAGTGATATCGAGTTTTTAGTTTTTGGATGAGCTTCGAGGACAATTGATCTATGGTTATTCTTGTATCTCAAATGTTGGACTTGAACGTGATAGGTTTTTCTTCCCATTAATAAATTGTTGTCTATAGTTAAATACTATAATTGACACTATATAGAAAATTTTTCTTTCTTGTTTCTTTAGTTGTTATTTACTGGTTATTTTCACTGTAAGAAGCATCTCCTCGAAAAGAGATGCATGTTTGTGCTATTCATGTAAAAAAAAATTACATGCATGTGTATTTATGATCATGTGCTTTCTATTTTATTTTCTGGTTTACAATATTGATTCGAATTGGTATTATTGGTGAATGATGCTTGATGGATATGTTCTATATAAGGTTTCTTGTGCCGTGGTTTGTTCTCAAGGCTATACTAATTAAGACGATGATACATTCTTCCTAAGGAAAATGTACCAAATGTTGTTGAAGTGTCCAAAATAGACGAGCAGCCACATTTTTTATGTAATCTTGCAACCTCGGTTTTTTTTTTTTTTTTTGTGCCTTCAGCAAGTATCCAAAATTACAGTATACGTTGTATTCATTTAAAGAGAACTGTTGTTTACCTGCCATTGACTTCAAAACATTGCGAAGTTGCTGTTTCATGTGACCAGATATAGTATTGATCTGCAGTCTCTTTTAAATTATTTTCAGAAATTATGAGTGTGATATTTGATAAGCGAAGATAAGAATTAATATGTATATATATATTGGCTAGATTTGAAGTTTAACCTATTGTTTATATATTTTATTGGTTTAACTAGCAGGTACGAGAACTTGAATTGTACCATGTGGCTAAATTTTACGCAATTAAAAGGATAGAGGTTAGTTCCTTTTCTCTATATTTTTTTTATCCTTGAGACTTACTTCGACTATTTATATGCTAGATCCATAAATAATTATGCTATTTTCTGTGATTATTATAATGTTTTGATGATGTAATATACGAATTCTTATAATAATTTCTCCCATGATTCGATAAATTGGTCAGTGTAAAGTTTAAAATTATGTAACGAATGGTAATTTTTTTGCATTTGATTCCACCACCCCAAAAATTTGTTGTATGTAAAGATGTGTAATATTATTTTAGTATCGGGTTTTGAGATCTTGGAATTCCCTTTCAATCAAATTTATATCAAGAACTCGGGTCGAGTGAGGGCATAAAAGAGTTTGCTTTTAACATTTATAACTTTGTTGGGATTTTTTCTTTTGATGCTTCTTACAGAAAGTATTTGCTGCTTGGCGGTGAGTGACCCGTTGATATGCCTAAATTATGTTTGTTGCTCCCTCTCTCTTTCTCTCTCTCTCTCTGTTGATGGTCCAATTAATCGATCAAGACAAGATGTGCCATTTGAATTTTGAAATCACAACTTACTCAGTTACGAGTTAACTGTTAACCTCAATGAATTATGTATACATATAAAAATATAGAATTTGATCAGAGACGAGTCCACTACGTCCATGTTTTATGCAATTATTAAGAGTCGAGTGGTGAATTTTTCTTCCAATAATAATAATAATAATATATGCATCCTACTAATAATTTGAAAAATGTGAAAATAAACGCTTCTTAAATTAATTTGAGCTCCTTTTTATCTTTCTTTCTTAAACTAATTTGAGCTGATTTTTTATATTCAAATTTCTGTTAGATTTTGCTGTTGAGTCAAATGAATAATAGATATGGACAAGTACTTTAACAAATTTAGTTTTATAAAACTCTTGTAAATGAAAAATAAAAATTATTGCTTGCTACAATTTTGGAGCTCAAATTTTCTGCCCCACCAAACTACAGGTAAGGGTGTAAATGGATTGGATATAGATCGGATCTGCCATTATTTGATCCAATTCGATAAGAATAATTCGTACATCCGATTCGATTCGATAATCCGACAAATATTTGAACGTTAAATCCATATCCGATTTGCTAACTTATCAGATATTCGATCCGATTATACAATTTGAAATTATTTTTAGCATGATTTTTTAAATGTTTACATATTAATGAGTAAAAATTTACTCATATAATTAATTATAATTCCATATCATTCATAAAAAATAAAATCATAATATCTTAAAAAATTATAACAATATTTATATATTACAAGTTTTAAAATGAATATTATAAAATATAATAATATTATATTAAAATTATATTTTATAAAATACATTACAAGATTTAAAAAAAAATATGGAATAAAATTATATAATAATATATAAAATATATTATATTATTATAAAAAATTCAGATCGGATTGTTATCGGATCGAATTATCTTATATCCATATTTGTTCTATTTAGTTAACGGATTATTGAATTCAGATCCGTTTCGGGATATCAGATTGAGACCTTTAATCCATCTTCCATTAATTTCATCGGATTTCGAATCGGATTAAGATTAAAATCTGATCAATTGACAACCCTAACTACAGGTACGACCCACTCATTATATGATTTTTTTTAGGCAAACACTATGATTAAGGTATGAATAATATTTTAAGGTGTACAATACTTCCCAAGGAGTTCTTATTCTCGCTAATCAAGCCATTGCCTTAGATCATATAGATGCACACATCTTTGTTGAGCCTAAGAAGAATAGGAATTTCAAGGTGCTAATGAAATATTTCCGTGGAGTTTAAAAATCTAGACATATTCAATGTAGACTTTATAATTATAATTCCATAAAAGTAAAGTCTTGAGATATTTAATATAGATTTTAATGGATTTTTAAAAAATCTTTAGATGTCATGCATGATTTAAGTAAAACTTTTAAAAATCCTAAAAATTTGTAGGTATCCACTTTATCAATAGTTTTAATGGAAATCTATTGATGGACTTTTGAGGGAAAACATGTGTAAAAAAAATATTTATTTCTTTTGAGTTTATCCTAAAAACTTCAAAAGAGATTTTTCAATGGCTTACTTAATTCTCCAATACCCCAAAACATCTAGAGAGATAAGATCATCTGCAATGGTGGTGTATATTAGAACTATTTGATGATTTAGATCGTCAGTTTTTCCGGAATGATCTCCAATGTGGAGGTGTAAAATAGATGTAAATTAACTTTTTCGGCAAAAAATGTATATTTGGATTCACATTTACATCCAATTTTGCATCTCTTGTAGGCTGTAGCCCTCTTCTGTGCACATCTCTGGCTTAATTGGTATAAATATATGGTAATAACATATTAAGTGGCTCAAGGCAATTTTAAGAGACTTTAAAAAGAAAATTTGTCTTCTTTTTTTTTTTAATTTTCTTCACCAAATCTTAAAATTTTTAGATCGATTTATTCGTAATTTACATGTAAACAGATACTGCCTAAAATAAAATAAATTAAAAAATTTATTAGCAAGAATATTTGTGCAAATTAAAAAAATTATAAAATTTTTAATTTACATCTATTGGAGCACAATTTTTGTTTAGATCCATTGAGATATATATTGGGATGTAAAAGTAATTTCCGAAGTGTTAATTTATATCTAGATCTACGCTACGGCTGGAGATGCTCTAACCAGACTCCATCTCCATGCTACAACTAATCATATTCATCCTTACTAGCCTTAGAACCAATGATTTCTTTCCTAAAATTATTTTACTTTCCTAAAACTATTTCCCTATTTTTTAGAACAAATGAACTCTCTCCCCTAAACTATTTATCACTCATCAAGCTTGATTGCTATTTTACAAAACATGTATAATTTATACTCACATTTTTGCAATGTGTTCTGAATTTCTCGACTACATAAAAATGATGTTTTACTTGATTTTGTTTAGATTTTTGCCTTCTTGTTGAGTTGCGTGTAGATGTGGTGGGAAATGAGATTGAAAAAATATATTTGTGATTCACTTAACACATAACTATTATTATTCATTATTAATATTCACGGAAAATTAATATATTAATATTCTATTTTTTCAATTGAAAAGACGAAAGTCTATAAAAGTCTTTAAAAATTTGTATTAATCCATAAAAATCAATAAAATCTATTGAAGTTAATTAAAAAGTCTTTAATTTTTTTTTTTTAAAAAAAAGTCATTAAGCCCCTGTTTGAGATCTATTATTTGAGATCATGTGATTTGTAATAATAAAGTTTTGAAGAATGAATGGCTAAAAAGTAGTGAATTTTTTTGAGTTTATGTATAAATTATGTTATTAGTAGAATGTGTGGATGAAAATGAGTTTTAGAAAAAAATTAGGTTTTTAATAATGGACCCTGTAAACGTGTAAGTAAATTGTTTTGTAATATACTCGACATAATTAAAAGGACTTGCAGTGTAGAATTTTATTTGCCCTAAATAACTTCTCTCTCCCTCTCTCACACACACAGTTGAACTTAATTTTCCCTAAGTAAGATTTGATGGGGAAGAAGGAAGGAGGGAAAAGCAATGAAGAAGAAAATTCTACCATTACCAAGGTAAAGTGTGACGCCCCGAGTTTCGTGAAACCCGGAACGCCAATTCTTTCTTTAAAAACTAACTTTCGATTGAAATTTATTGCGAAAAGATAATAAAATCTCGAACATCACATTTATTGATTTTTAAAATGTGCTGAATATTCAAATAAAATAATAACTTGGTGAGAATTCATACGATTCTATATTTCAAACAAAACGAAATAAATGTAGTTCATGAAAAAAAAAAAATTTTTAAATGATTTTCTACTAATGATTTGCCACTTTTGCTTATCATTTGCCACCGTCTCCAAAATCTGCAAAATTTGTTAAATCAACGGGGTGAGCATTTCAAAAAGAAATACTCAGTAGACTCATCTCCAATAATTAATCTACAGAATAATTGAATACGTAATCATGCAAATATTACAGTGATATTCTCAAATTCTCATCATAAGCATCACATAAGGAGTGCAAATGAATATATTCTTGTCTCATGCAATAAAACATATAAATCATGACAAAATTCTCAATTTATCTCATAAGAGATATTCTCTTCTATTCTCATGCAATTAAGCATATAATCACGTAAATCCACATAAAAATATTCAATTATAATCTAAACTAATTAGTGGGGGCGAGTCTACCTCAAATTTAACGAGTTCATGAAAGTGGAGTGGGAAAAGTACGTTAATCTCTTAGTTCTCCAAATGATTCGTCTAGCCAAGAGAAAATTAATTAAATTAGAAATTTCAAAGATTAGGTGGCATTCTGTTTGTATTTTATTTTGTATTTTCATTTTCAAATTTTTTTTTTGTTTCCTGTTTTTATTTTTATTTTCAAATTTGCTGAAAACGCGTTTGGTTTGTCATTTCTAAAAACTGTTTTTGAAAATGAAAAGTAGAAAAACACGATCTGTATGAAATTTTGCAGAATACTACTTAAATTATTTTTAATTAATTTGCTTGCAGAACACTACTGACTCAAACTTAAATTTCCTTTCACAATACATTGAAAATATGGTTACATGCAATACACTAATGTGAGCATTAAGAGTCTATATTAACACAGCTTGATCAGGTTTGGGATTTGAGGAAGCTCTAGTTTTATTAAAATCCAGAAAATGCCAGTTATTTCAAAACCACCAGAATCCATTTATCAAGACATTTTTTGAAATATAACAACAAGAATTTTCACTTAATTTTTTTTGTAATGTTGATATTGAATTCAATAAAACTTTATTTAAACTTAGTTCTAAGTTAGGATAATTCTAAAAAAAAAAAAAAAAAAAAAAAAAAAAATTATTTAGGCTTAGTTCCAAGTTAGGATAATTCTATTAAAAAAATATTTATATTAAGCTTAGTTCCAAGTTAGAATAATTAAAAAAAAAAATATCCCAAAACTCGTTAACATTTTTTACTGAAATACACATAAAACGCCCAAAACGAGGTTTGGGGCGTTTTGCGTTTTGTGTACAATTTTTTTTTGTTTTCCAAAATGTGTTTTCGAATATGATAAAGAGAACGCGTTTTTAGTGTTTTCGAAAATAAAAACAAAAAACGACCCCAAAACTGCAAAGAGGTCAGGGCCTTAAAGTCTTAAGTGATAAAATAAAATTTTAGGGTTAAATTGAGATTTAAAGGTCTAGGACTGAAATGGTTATTTTTTAAAACTTAGGGCTGACTAGAAACTTTTTAAAAATGCAGGGGCTGAATTAAGCATTTTTAGAACTAAATAGAAGCTTACAAAATTTTTTAAAAACTGAGAGGACTGACTAGAAGCATTTTAAAAATATAAAGGACCGAATTGCATATGTTTTGATAAATTGGGATTTAAAGTAAAATTTGACAAAAATCAAAACTTAAATAAAAATCCAAATCATTCTCTTTGTACATTCGGACATAGAGAGGAGAGTGCGATTGGGGGGGGGGCATCTTCCCCTCTCCATCTGATAATCACAGGCGTTTAGCCGGCGAAACACCACCGTCAAGTGGTGGCGCCCGACGTAGGTAGGTGGTGGCATAGGGAGCAAAAAAAATTTGGGCTAAGTTGAGTGCGAAATCGAAGGTAAACCAAGGTAAGCATAGGCTGGTTTCGTGGGTTTTTCCGGTAGAATATACCGGTGGTCGAGGTAAGTGATTGGGATAAGTTTATTCTTTGATTTTGGGTTTTTGATTTGGGGCTTTTGGGATTCGATTGGATGTCAAACGGAAGTGGGCAGTGTGCGTGTTCAGGGGTCGGGGTTCGTGTGTGGTGGTTGCGATGGTGGATTGGTCATGATGGTGATGGTGTTTCTGGTTGTGAGCTTTTGGTGCGTGAGGTGGTATCGGTTTTTGGCTCGGTGTTTGGAGGCAGTGCAAAGTCTCTGTGGGGCTCGACTGGGTGATGATGTGCGTCGAGTTGCTGTGATAGTGAGGTTGGGAGGTGATGCTGAATTTGTGTTTTCTGGTTGTGAATTTTGGAGGTGGTTGAAAACTTGGTTTGGCAGCGTAATGGTTGGGTTTGTGCAGTCGACATTGGGGCTCAGAGATGGGTCTCGAGTTTGGTCTTGGTTGGGATGCAATGGGTGTGGTTTGGTTGTGGAAATTGCATATTGATCTTGCTGAATTTGGAGATAACCGAAGGCAGAAATTTACCTGTTTTGTGATGCTGAAATCTTGAATAAGGTTTGGGACGTGAATGTGTTTAAATGGTGGGTTAATTTGGTGTTGGTGTTGGATTGAAATTGTGTAACCTTACCAGATAAACGTGGGTTAAGAAATTGATGAGGTTGAATTTGGGTAAATCACAAAATTTTTCAGGATAATTATGAACTCGGATTGATAATCTTGGATAAATTCGAAATTTGAAAAGAAATTAAGCTAGACTTAAATTTTCGATAAAAATTGGATTTTAAGAATTTTAAAATTTTGGGATTTAAAAAAAAAATAGAATAAAAATAAAATGATGATTTTGGAATATTAAAATAAAATTTGGAATTGACTACGATTTAAAATAAATTCTAAATTTAAATTAATAATTAGCTAGACGAATATTCTTTTGAAAATAAATGGGATAAATCATAGTGACACGATCTTTCTGTTATTTAAGGTAACAAAAAATTCCCAGTCGCTACAAAAAGGAATGTCACAATTTGCTGGGCTCGCCGACTTTCAAGCCACTGGACAATGGGCGCTTCAAATGCGTGGAGACATGCCATAAACTGCTCGCACATGCTCGTGACTCTTACTCTCAAAATAAGCACTGTAGATTAGGCCTAATCGACTTCTCCCTTGCCAACAAGAAGCCCCCTCTCAACATGTTTCTTCAGGACCCTTTTTCCAGGTAATTTCTGTAATATATGCACTTTTCGGCAATACTGTAGTAATTTATAAATTGGTTTATTTATGTTTTTGAGGTAAAACGTGTGGTTAAAAAGTAATTTGAAAAATTATATTGTTTATAAATTGATTTATAAATTGTAATGATTGTGTTAAAGAACGAAGTTGGATTTGAAGGTTAAGAAAGGAATTTAGGGTTTAAGGTTTGTATAAATGCTAATGAGAAAACGGAAATCTTTATTTTATGGTTGCTGTGAATCTGTGATGTAACTGGTGTTTCAGTTCAAAGTTAAATTGTAAGTTGACTGGAGTCACTATCAATAAAACAGATAAGCATATATGGAAGAATATCAACGGAAAGCGTTTCCTCAAAATGTTAGGTTGGTTTTTCTAATTTCGATTGAAAAGTTCTAAAAATGTTTGTTGATTGCTTGTCTTGAATTCGACTGTTAATATATAAATTGAATTTTTTGATAATCTTTGTGGCATCTAAATGAATATTGCTACTTAAACTGCACTAGATAAAACATAAGCATCTTGTCACGGTCTTGCAACTCTTCAAGCAACCGTACGACTTGGCTCGGACCTGTGCTAAACGGGGCCCCAAGCTGAATTCAAAAAATGGGGCCCTATAGACTATAATGACCCCTTAAAAAAATATTACTCTAAATATATAGTCGAAAAATCAACAAAAGTACTAACTAATTAATAATAACTAAACAAAAAACTACTTAAGTTGAATAAAAAATGAAATAAAACAGCAAGATCCATTAAGAATAACAATACGCCGACAAGGCATTAACAATGAATCAACTAAAAAATTAATATTTAAATAAAAGAACAACTAATAATTGAAAAATATGCCAGCAAGGCAACAACATTTCATTTAAATGAGTTAGTTTAGTGGGCTTAGAATTGGATTGGAAGAATCTAGGCCCCTATGCTGCATATCATTTTGAAAAAAATAAAATGGGCCCATTGATGTTTTGGGTACTAAGCACAGGCCTCTTGAGCTTGCTATCAAGTCCGGCCTTGCGTACGGCCTTGCGTTTCAAACTCTCGCCTCCTTGCTGATCTACGCTAAGTCAGCCTTACGTTTCCGCCTTGCACTGAGAACAACCTTAGGCAAGAGTATGAAAAACAAATAACACGAGAGTTTAAAGAAAACCTTTACAACACTTGAAGGCTATATCACTCACTTCCTTTTTTTACAAATGTCCCTAACCACCTATTTATAGGACAAGCCTCTACAAATGAATGATCATGATTTACTTAATCCAATGGCCAATATTTACAATCTAGAGAATTCTAGGAAAATCTATACAAATATGTCACTTTCAAGAATATTCTATAACATTACTTATCAACCTAGATTCTTCTAGAATCTTCCGGAAGGGTTGAGGCTTAGTTGAATCTAGAACCTTCCGTACTCTTCTAGGACACTCCACCTCTTTCTAGAATATTCCGTCCCATTCTAGAATATTCCACACTCTTCTAGAATGTTCCGCACCTTTCTAGAATGTTCCTCCCCACACAACATGCTTGCATTTCATAGCTTCTTTCAATATGCAAGATGCATATTTCAAAGATCGATCAAGGATCTTTCCAGAATGTACTAGTGCAATCAAGTCTCATAATCTTTTGGAATCCTCCATTTCCTTCGAGTACCTTCCTTCCTTGCTATTCTTGCATTGGTCTCTCAAAGAGTTAGGTATTGCATCCCGCATATGTCCTTGTCCTACAAGCTCACGTCTGCCCTGCGCTACTCCGCATGCCTTCGTATTTGGAGTTTCGATCATGTGACGCGCGAGGCGTGACAGTCTGGACCTTTTTTTTTTGGACGTTTCCTAAACATTAAATGACAATTTTAGCTGAAGTACTTTAATGAAGGCTTAGAATTGGCGTGAAAATATGTAATGGAAGTGAGAAAAAAATGTTACTTATTATTGATTGGGTTTGTTGAGATAGGTACCGGAGAGCAAATTGAGAAAATATAGATGTTTCTCCGTTCGAGGATTGTCCAAAGTAGTATCTCTCAAAAGTGACTGGTTTTTCCAATCACAAAGTACATGCCGTGAACAACTTTGTTCTGATCATGTCTTATTAATGCTAGCAATTGAACTTTTCATGCAAATTAGTGAACTGAGTGTCCTGCTGAAGTATGCATCAAAATTCCAACACTAAGTTTAACACAATTAGTTCAAAGGACAAAAAGAAGTCAAGTCATCAACAATTTAGCATAATTTCAGTTTTCTTTTGTTTCTCTGGCCTTTTCTGTCTTCACGGGAAAAGATATTGTAGCCTAAATGGACCATTACATCAATTAATATAGTCTTTAAACACTTGTTACAATATTGTGTCCAACTTACTGATATAATGAATTTAAAGAGAAATTGTGTAATATTGTTTATATTATGCTTCAAGAATAAATCCACCAGATCATTTTGTTTGTTGGAAAAGATATGGATTTTTCTCATTTTGTTGGAGAAAAAAAGGAAAGTGAAGGGAAATGAGGTAAAAAGTAGTGGTTGAAAATTGGAGAGAGAAAAACGTATGGTTAAAAAGTGATTTGAAAAATTGTGTATTTTATAAACTGATTCATAAACCAAGAAAAGTACATTTACCAAACACAGATGTGAGAAGGTCAAAAATATATCCTTGATTCAAATAAAACACTTTGGAATTTTTCACGTCCAGACAAGGATGGTGGCGCCTGGAGGAGAAGCACTTGGTGGTGTAATTGGAGATTTTTTCATGGGGTTCAAACTCAATTTTCTTTTCTTTGGTTGAATTGGTTGAATCTTATCTCTTTAAGTGAGCTTGTATTGATGTTGTTAAGTATAATGCTTATGTGTTTATAGGGAACACTACTATAATTTACTTGGCAAAAAGTTTCACGCATAGATTTCTCAGGGTAGTCTTCATTTGTATTTCAACAATATCATACAAGAATAATATTGAAGTGTCTTTTTATTTTCTTTGCGATGATTCAGTGATATCGAGTTTTTAGTTTTTGGCACTACAAGGAAAAAAAAGCCTTTTGCAACATGTAAACGACAACATTCGTTAATTGCATGTTGCTAAAAGGGATCTACAACAACACTCACTTGTTGCATGTTGCCTTTAATTCATTTATTTGAGTTTTAGAAACATTTAGCAAATGAGTGTTGCTAATAATAATCTTTTACAACATTCATTGCGCATTGCAAAAAATGTACCATTTTGCAGTGTTCGTTGCGCGTTGCGAAATGGGTTAATTGAGGAAAAATTACATATTACCTGAAATTGTGGGACTTAATTAAATTGCAATTAGGGCTAAATTTCACAATTACCTAAAATGGGGACTAAATTGCAATTTACAAAAAAATAAAATCTAACCTAAATCCCTATGGGGTTTATTCAATTGAGATTTTGAAAGACATTTAAAGACTTTTTTTAATGAATTTTTTTAAAGGATTTCATTGGATTTTATTGACTTTTATGGATTTTTATAAACTTTTAAAGACTTTTATGGACATTTATTTAAAAGACTTTCATGAACTTTCAAAGACTTTTGTAGATGATTTCAAAGACTTTTACAGACTTTCATTTTTTAATAATTGAAAAACTTGAACACTATAGATTAATTTTCATATGGTGTGAATGTTAATCGTTAATAATAATTATATGTCAAGTAAATTATATATATATATATATATATATATATATATATATATATATATATATATATATATATATATATATATTTGTGATTAAAAAATGGGGGAAAATTAAAATTATGTTTGATATTGACATAAAAATTGTATTATTTTCATAAATTTTTTTGAATATACAAATTTTTATAGATATCGATTGACTTTTAATTAATATTTTTGAATATACAAATCTCTCTCGAGAAAATTCTAGAATAACTTTGCTTAATTATTATTTATTTTGATACAATTTAATTATTATTTTTCAATAAAATTTTAGCTGAATTTATTTTTATAGAAAAATTGAAAAAAAAATGAAAAAGAAGAGAGCCAAAATATAAAGAAAGAATATTTAATATATATATATATATATATATATATATATATATATATATATATATATATATATATATATATATATATATATATAAAATAAGGTGAAGAGAAGAAAAACAATGATTTGTTAGTCATAGATTTCTAAAAATTAACATAAAAGTAAATCACAAGTTTAAGGTAAAAATAACATGAAAGAAGGGGAAAAAATATAGAAGAAACAAAATTACAATTTAATTTTTTTTTTTTAAAGTATTTCAAAATTTTGGAGGTTAATAAGAGACAAATTAAGGGTCCGTTCGGTATCTTTTTTTTTTCAAAATAAATGGAATGTTTGTTGTCAAATCAAAGAATTTAAATTATTTGTTGATGTATTTATGTTTTCGAGGTAAGATGTGAGGTTAAAAATTGAAAAGAGAAAATGTGAATGGTTAAAAAGTGGTATGAAAAATTGTGTAAATTAAATCAAAATAATCATTTCAAATTAAATGGTTGCCGAACGGTCCTTAAGAGATTTTGTGATTATACTTTTTATTTAAAAGTTAGTACATAAAAATTTTTGTAAGAGTCTTTAAAAATCAATGATTTCTTGAATAACACAAAATTTTTAAAAGACTTTTAATTTTTTTTATATAATATGCCATAATTTTTATAAACTTTTAAAATGTCTATTAAAATTTATGTTAAATACTCAAAATTTTAAGGAAGTGTCTAAATACCAAATTGAATAAATCAAAACTTTTTCAAATCGATTAAAATCTTTAAAAGTCACCCTAAACCTCCACAACCCGACTCCCTCATCTCAGATTCTCCCGCTCCCGCTCCCGCTCTTGGCTCCTTCATCGTCGGCGACCACCACCACCCACGCCGGCCTACCACAGTAAACTTCTCCCTCACTCGAAGCAAACACTGTTGCACACGACGCGCGCGCGCGCGCACACACACAGTTGAGTTCTTGCTGTCTCTCTATCTCAAAGTCTTCCTTCTCAGTTCTCTCTTTAGCCCAGAAGAATCTATCACCGCGAGGTGTTGAGTTTGATGACCTCCGTCTAAATATAGTTTGGATTGTGATTGGAATTACTAAGTGAGGTCAATTTCTTAGATGCAATTGGAATTCGAGATATATTGTGTAACATTCCAATGTTCCAAGTTCCAACATTTGAGATGTATTTTTTCACAATTTCCCTTTTTTGGTTGATATAGGAGTTGAACCTTGAACTTTTGTGCAAAAACTTGGAGAGGCTATTTTCATACCGGCTGTACGTCCTCATCAAGTTAGAAATCTTACGGTACTTCAGATTATGCTCTTTTCAATACCATTCACAAATTTCTCTAAATCTTCACTTCATCTAAGTTGTGTTCCATTCTGTGAAAATCTTACTGGGATTGAAAAATGTTTTTGTGAATATATCTACTTTATGGTATCTAAGAAGTGTCTCTTATTTACCTTCCCTAGGCCTAGAGTAAAATGCACTATAAATGATAATTAAAATATTTTTTGTAATTGTATGCAGGGGGCTCTTTGGCATTCAATTGAACATAACTATTGGGATTCTATTATCTTATACGACTCCAAAAGAGTGCTGTATATGCATTGCAAATCCTTGAATAATTACTCTATTTTGTTCACATGTGGCATTGATTTTTATATTATTTGATAGACATACTAGTTGCTTTTTTCTTTCTTCTATGGAATCTTTTCCTTGCACCCCAATCTGTCAGATCTGCTTGATTTCTCATTCCCTTCTGAAAATCTTCATTTTATGTCTGGTTCTTATTGGTCTCTTGTCATGATTACTTGCAGTCTTGCATAAAAGTTGCTCTCGACTTTGTTTCACCTGAAAATCTCAGTGAGTGTGTTCGCTTGACTGAGGAATTTCGTGTTCTTCCTAAGAACCACGGGGCTAAGGAGGACAAGTTAGAGGTATTGCTTGATTTTTTGCTTCTCAGGTCAATTGGAAGGAAAGAGCCTGTGCGATAATTTTTTATGAGTCTTGTTTGCAGTATGTTCAAGTCATTCACCTTTGAAACTTTAATACCATTAAGAGCCTATTTAGTTCCGGAAGTTTTTTGTAATTTGTTCTCTAAACTCAATTTCAATCACATTTCTATGGGATTCATAACTTTTAACACTTGTCAACCACACATACCCTCACACCCTCTAAATCTTCCTATACCAAACAAGCTCTAAATTGTTTCCCCTCTGAGCACTTTGGTTTTGAAGGAAAGAGAGGCAGGACCCTATGGAGGAAAATACAATGATATTAGGAGTCATAAAAATTGGGACAAAACCAGCCTCCTATCGTAAATTCTTTTGTACAGTAGGAACTTTAGGTAACTATCAATTTAATTAATAATAAATAATAAATAATTTATGTTTCATTTAGTAGCTTGTTAATCCATCATTTAGTTAGTTGGAGTTTATTGTGTGAATTTGTTATGTTGAGGAGTTGGGGATTGATGTTCAAGTTGTTTTGGTGATGTTGGATGCTGTTTGAGTTGTGATAGAGGTTTTAAATTATTATGTTGCTATAATGTCTCTCTACAGGTTGCTAAGTCCAAATTCTAGGGGATATTTTGTCGAAATTTCTTTAGAATTTCACAATAGAGTGATGCTTTTAATATTTTATAAGATTTATTTTCGCATTTTAAACTGAAAGGAACCTTGATTTATACAGTTGGAGAACCACAAGTCGCAAACGTAAATGTTTTAGGACCATATTTTTGTTTTGAAGCACTTTATTGCTTTCTATTCCGTAGAGTAAATTATGCGACATGGTTATGTTGTCGAAGCATTTTAATTATTCTATTCGATATTGTAGAGTTGCAGCAACAAAGAGTTTAGGATTATAATTTATATCTAGATTAATAGATATGATTGATTTTTAGGTTCATATTACTTAATCATTACTCTATTTGATTCACAAGTTTTGTGACACATTTTGAGTTGGGAGTGTTTTTTTGATGCATGGAATTTATTTCGACCGATGAAGAATGAAGGTTTTATTTTTATTTTATTTTTAGTGCTTGAATTAATATTTGCGATGTCATTGTAAATCAATATGGAAAAACAATGTAACTTAATTTTTGTTTTATATTAAAATATATTCGGTAATTTTTTAAAATGCTTACACTTTATTTTGATAGTTGATTTATTTATAGAACATGTGTTTCATAATTTACATATTACGTATATGTTTAAAAAAATTGCTGACTATCAGTGAAATTATCTATATTAATTTGGGAAAAATCGGAAAAAAAAAACGTAAGAGAGCAATGGCAACGCACAACGAGTGTTGTCAAAAGTATCAACGATAACGCGCAAAGAATATTGCTAAAAGTATCTATCACAACATGCAAAGAACGTTACTAAAGCTCTACTGCAACACGCAAAGAACGTTACCAAATGAATACTGCCAAAGGCCTACTGCAACGCGCAATGAACGTTGCCAAAGGTCTACTGCAACGCTCAATCCATCTTTTTGCAATACATAATGAATGTTGCCGTATCCTTTCCCTCTACGGTAATACTACGATTTGCAATATGCACACAAAAGTTGCAAAAGGTCTTTTGCAACATTTTTTGCGTGCTGTCGTATGTTGTTTTTGTTGTAGTGTGGATGAGCTTCAAGGACAATTGATCTATGGTTATTCTTGTATCTCAAATGTTCGACTTGAACGTGATAGGTTTTTCTTCCAATTAATATATTGTTGTCTATAGTTAAATACTATAATTGACACTATAGAAATTTTTTCTTTTTTGTTTCTTTAGTTGTTATTGACTGTTTATTTTCACTGTAAGAAGCATCTCCTCGAAAAGAGATGCATGTTTGTGCTATTCATGTAAAAAAAATTACATGCACATGTATTTATGATCATGTTCTTTCTATTTTATTTTCTGGTTTACAATATTGATTCGAATTGGTATTATTGGTGAATGATACTTGATGGATATGTTCTATATAAAGTTTCATGTGCCGTGGTTTGTTCTCAAGGCTATACTTAGACAATGATACATTCTTCCTACGGAACATGTACCAAATGTTGTTGAAGTGTCCAAAATAGACGAGCAGCCACATTTTTTATGTAATCTTGCAACCTTTGTTTTTTTTTTTTTTTTTTTGTGCCTTCAGCAAGTATATAAAATTACAGTATACGTTGTATTCATTTAAAGAGAACTCTTGTTCACCTGCCATTGACTTCAAAACATTGCGAAGTTGCTAAGAATTAATGTGTATATATA
The DNA here is from genome assembly GCA_963555705.1 of Ligustrum vulgare. Taxonomy (NCBI): domain Eukaryota; kingdom Viridiplantae; phylum Streptophyta; class Magnoliopsida; order Lamiales; family Oleaceae; genus Ligustrum; species Ligustrum vulgare. Next base: position 63,916,012 of record OY743173.1, read on the forward strand.
TTTTGGCTCGATCTGAAGGTTAACCGATTGTTTATATATTTTATTGGTTTAACTAGCAGGTACGAGAACTTGAATTGCACCCTGTGGCTGAATTGTACGCAATTAAAAGGATAGAGGTTAGTTCCTTTTCTCTATATATTTTTTATATCCTTAAGACTTATTTCGACTATTTATATGCTAGATCCATAAATAATTATGCTATTTTCTGTGATTATTATAATATTTTGATGATGTAATATACGAATTCTTATAATAATTTTTCCCATGATTCGATAAATTGGTCAGTGTGAAGTTTAAAAATATGTAACAAATGGTCATTTTTTTGCATTTGATTCCACCACCCCAAAATTTCATTTATGTAAAGATGTGTAATATTATTTTTGTATCCGGTTTTGGGATCTTGGAATTCCCTTTTAATCAAATTTATATCAAGAACTCGGGTCGAGTGAGGGCATAGAAGAGTTTGCTTTTTTACATTTACAACTTTGTTGGGATTTTTTCTTTTGATGATTCTTACTGAAAGTATTTGCTGCTTGGTGGTGAGTCACCCGTTGATATGCCTGAATTATGTTATTTGCTCTCTCCCTCTCTCTTGATTGTCCAATTAATCGACCAAGACACGAAGTGCCATTTGAATTTTGAAATCACACCTTATATAGTTACGAGTTAACTGTTAATCTCAATGGATTATGTATACATACAAAAATATAGAATTTGACCAGAGACCAGTCCACTACGTCCATGTTTTATGCAATTATTAAGAGTCGAGTGGTGAATTTTTTTTCCAATAATAATAATATATGCATCCTACTAATAATTTGTAAAATGTGAAAATAAACGCTTCTTAAATTAATTTGAGCTTCCTTTTATCTTTCTTTCTTAAACTAATTTGAGCTTATTTTTTATGCTAGAATTTCATTTAGATTTTGCCGTTGAGTCAAATGAATAATAGATATGGATAAGTACTGTAACAAATTTAGTTTCATAAAACTCTTGTAAATGAAAAATAAAAATTATTGCTTGTTACAATTTAGGAGCCCAAATTTTCTAGCCCACGAAACTACAGGTACGACCCACTCATTATATGATTTTTTTTTTAGGCAAACACTATGATTAAGGTATGGATAATATTTTAAGGTGTACAATACTTCCCAAGGAGTTCTTATTCTCGCTAATCAAGTCATTGCCTTAGATCAGATAGATGCACACATTTTTGTTGAGCCTAAGAAGAATAGGAATTTCAAGGTGCCAATTAAAGATTTTCGCGAAGTTTAAAAATCTAGACATATTCAATATAGACTATATAATTATAATTCTATAAAAGTAAAATCTTGAGATATTTAATATAGATTTTAATGGACCTTTAAAAAGTCTTTAGATGTCATGCATGATTCAATTAAATTTTTTAAAAATCCTACAAATTTTTAGGTATCCACTTTATCAATAGTTTTAATGGAAATTTATACATAATATAGACTTTGATGGGCTTTTGAGGGAAAACATGGGTAAAAAAATATTTATTTCTTTTGAGTTTATCCTAAAAACTTCAAAAGAGATTTTTCAATGGCTTGCTTAATTCTCCAATACCCCGAAACATCTAGAGAGATAAGAGCACTTGCAATGGTGGTGTATATTAGAACTATTTGGTGATTTAGATCATGAGTTTTGTCGGAATGATATCCAATGTAGAGGTGTAAAATAGATGTAAATTAACTTTTCGGCAAAAAATGTATATTTGGATGCACATTTACATCCAATTTTGCATCTCTTGTGGCCCTCTTCTGTACACATATCTGGTGCATTTCTGGTTTAACGGGTATGGATATATATATCCCCATATATGGGGATATATTATGGTGATAATATATCAAGTGGCGCAAGGCATATTAAGAGACTTTAAAATGATTTTTTTTTTATTTTTTTATTTCACCAAATCTTAAAATTTTTTGATCGATTTATTCGTAATTTACACGTAAATAGATACTGTCTAAAATAAAATAAATTAAAAAAATTATTAGCAAGAATATTTGTGCAAATTAAAAAAATAATAAAATTTTTAATTTACATCTATTGGAGCACAATTTTTGTTTAGTTCCACCGAGATGTATATTGGGATGTAAAAGTGATTTGCGGAGTGTTAATTTGCATCTAAATTTACACTACGGCTGGAGATGCTCTAACCAGACTCCATCTCCATGCTACAACTAATCATATTCATCCTTAATAGCCTTAGAACCAATGATTTCTTTCCTAAAATTATTTCCCTATTTTTTAGCACAAATGAACTCTCTCCCCTAAACTATTTATCACTCATCAAGCCTGATTGCTATTTTACAAAACATGTATAATTTATACTCACATTTTTGCAATGTGTTTTGAATTTCTCGACTATATAAAAATGATGTTTTACTTGATTTTGTTTAGATTTTTGCCTTGTCGTTGAGTTGCGTGTATATGTGGTGGAAAATGAGATTGAAAAAATATATTTGTGATTCACTTGACACATAACTATTATTATTCATTATTAATATTCACGGAAAATTAATATATTAATATTCTATTTTTTCAATTGAAAAGACGAAAGTCTATAAAAGTCTTTAAAAATTTGTACTAATCCATAAAAATCAATAAAATCTAATGAAGTTAATTAAAAAGTCTTTAATTTTTTTTTTAAAAGTCATTAAGCCCCTGTTTGAGATCTATTATTTCAGATCATGTGATTTGTAATAGTAAAGTTTTGAAGAATGTATGGCTAAAAAGTAGTGAATTTTTTTGATTATATGTATAAATTATTTTATTAGTAGAATGTGCGGATGAAAATGAGTTTTAGAAAAAAATTAGGTTTTTAATAATGGACCCCGTAAACGTGTAAGTAAATTGTTCTGTAATATACTCGACATAATCAAAAGGACTTGCAGTGTCGAATTTTATTTTCCCTAAATAACTTCTCTCTCCCTCTCTCACACGCATTGTCTAACTTAATTTGCCCTAAGTAAGATTTGATGGGGAAGAAGGAAGGAGGGAAAAGCAATGAAGAAGAAAATTCTACCATAACCAAGGTAAAGGAAGGTCACAACTTGCTGGGCTCGCCGACTTTCA